>CM028692.1:29140161-30340161 GCA_016771965.1 Brassica carinata
GCAAGTGACGAAGTCTGTGTCGATTTCACGGATCTGAATAAAGCCTGTCCGGCGACTGCTTCCCGCCTCGCACATCGAATCGACTGGTCGGCAACCGCTGGAAACAAGCTTCGTCATTCATGGACGCCGGATACAATCACATCATGATGAATCCCGACGCACCGCTAAAACTGCATTTATCACAGACCGCTGGAACGCATTGCTACAAGGTAATGCCCTGCCGGTCAAAAACGCGTGCAACGATCGACTCGCCAACAAAATGTTTGCCGAGCAACTCGAAAAACTATGGAAGTATACATCGATGATATGCTCAAAATCTCTTGACGAACACGCATCATATAGCCCACCTAGAGGAATGTTTTGCACGACTCAACCAGCATAACATGAAACTCAACCCGCGAATGCAGATTTGCAGTGGCATCGGAGAATTCCTCGATACCTCGTGAACGTATCGCTGAATCGAGGCCAACCCTAAACAAATCGACGACTGATAGAAATGGCCTCCCCGAGAACAAGCTAGAAGTCCAAAGGCTAACCAGAAGAGTCAAGGCTTTGAACCGCTTCATCTCAGGCCCACGGATAAGTGCCTACCGTTTACTAAACGTTAAAGGGAAACAAGAAGTTCGAATGGTCCGAGCAATGTGAAAAGCTTTCCAACAGTTGAAACATTACCTGGCCACTCCGCCAGTTCTCGAAAACCGGTGGAAGGTGAACTCTTTTCCTCTATATCGCAGTTTCCGCAACAGCCGCCGCTGCCATGATAAGAGAAGAACGCGCTAACAAAGTCAGTCTTTACGTAAGCAAGACGCTACTGGATGAAACTCGACACCGCTAATGGAAAATTAGCATTCGCCATAACCTCGCAAGAAAACTAAGACCATATTTCCAGTCTCATACTATAGTGGTTCTCACACGCTCCCACCGCGGATAATCCTGCATAGTCCGAGCCAATCTGGAAGGCTCGCAAATGGGCAATCGAACTGAGTGAATACGATTTAATATCGCCTTCAAGGACATGTGCAAAGTCCCAAGTACTTATGATTTCTTGGTAGAGTTACCCACTAGAGACATGACTAACGAGGAACCAAACTCAACTTGGGTCCTCCACGCCGACAGATCTTCGCCCAAACAAGGATCCGAATCAGAATACTTCGACTCACCTCTCCTAACGGGAAATCCTAGAACAGTCTTTCCGATTGGCTTTTCATGCTTCAAACAATGAGGCAGAATACGGCACACTGGTCGGAAGGCTTGCGGCTGGCCCATGGATTAAAATACAAAATATTCACGCTTACCGCGATTCAGTTAGTCGCCAATCAATACAGCGAATATATGAGGCAAGAGACGAAGGATGGACGATATCTATAACTCGGCCCAAGAACTGGCTCAGAAGTTACTCAGTTCGCCTCTGACCAGAATTCCTCGCCGAAAACGCCCAGGCCGACGCTTGGCTGCCTCGCCAAGCTCAGATCCAGGGTCTAAAGGATAATCCCGAGAATTCATCAACATCCAAGCATCGGACCACCGTAGTCGCCAATCTAATCCGGGAGAGATTGAAGATGCGAAGAAGTCGAGGATCAACCGAAGTGGGTGTGGACCCAACCGAAGTACGGCTGGCGACAGGCCTTGGTTAGAACCAATCCGGAAGCCTATATCGTGAATGGAACCTTACCCCGAAAAATGGGCGCCCGTGAAGTGAAAACCTGCCGCACGGTATGAAGATAGAAGGGGAAATCTATAAGTGGCGCTCCGTCCTCTCATGACATGCAGAAGGAGAAAGGGCAAGAAGAATCATGGAAGAAGTCCATTCTGGATCATGGAAATCATTCTGGCGAAGATCTCGCAGTCAAAATCAAACGCCACGGTTATTATTGGCCAACCATGATAAAAGTCTGCAGAAATTCGCCCGAAGTGCGCGAAATGCCAAAGGCATGCTCCAACAATCCATCAACCCGCTGGAGATCTCTCTCAATCTCGCCCCCTATTCTTTCATGCGATGGTCCATGGACATCGCCGGACCTAGGCACCCATCGAAACAAAAGCGCTTCCTCCTAGTCCTCACGGATTTCTTTTCCAAATGGGTAGAAGTAGAATCCTACAAGTATCAAAGACACACAAGTCGAGAACTTCGTGAAACATATCATAACTAGACATGGGGTCCCGCATTTAAATCATAACAGACAATGGATCTCAATTCATCTCGCCGATTCAAGCATTCTGCTAAAAGTGGAAAATACTTAATTACTACAAAGTCAACTCCCAGGTATCCAATGCAACGGACAGGCAGAAACCATCAACAAGACCGCCCTGACGGACTCAAAAGCCCCTAGACGCCAAAAAGGGGCGATGGGCAGAGGAGCTCGAAGGAGTTCTTTGGTCACATCTTACAACCCCAAGATGAGCTACAGGTGAAACTCCATTCACCCTCGTCTACGGAACGGAATGCATGATCCCCGCGGAAGTAGAATTCCCGAGTACGGAGAAGATTCCTCTCCCAAAGAGAGGATTTAAACGACACTATGATGCTGGACAATGTCGATCTCATCAATGAACGCCGACCAGGCACTCATTTGAATCCAGAATTACCAGCACGCCGTCGCAAGGTACTACAACCTCAACGCATCGCCATCACTGGTTCAAGAAGGCGATTTAGTCTTACCCAAAGTCTTCCAAAACAACCGAACTAAACGCAGGGAAACCGGCTTAACCGAAGGACCATACAAAGTCATAAAAGTGGTCCCACCAGGTTCGCACTCAAATCGCTAACATGCAAGACGAAAATCCCAAGAACTTGAACGCCGATGCATCTTAAAAATACTATCACTAAACAATAACGGATACAAAGAACTACGAGACGGCTTGATCCCTAAAAGGGCACGAGGCAACTCGCTAACCGGCTCAGCTATCCCCGACAAAGGGGGTGGGTGATACCAGATACCCCACCTAATTTTCAAAATTCAAACTCTTTCTAGACAACGATTTCGCCAATTACTAAACAGAAACAACAACGGATCTAGTATCCACTAAGCCATTATCACATCCAAAACAAATCCTCGGAGGGCCAACACTTCACGGCAAAGTGAATGTAGCGCTTCTCCCTGGTCAAATTTACGCCCCTTGGCCTGGCCCAAAACGGAAACAACAGTTTTCTGGCTGCTAACATTCGCAAAGACATCCCCAAAGCCCGCAAGCCGCTTCAACACGCAGATGCGCATAAGGAAAATCGACCTTCAGCACTATGAGACGCCGCTAACGCTGAAGGACATTTTTCCGCAAAACGCTGCGACGAAATCTACGCCTCTGAACATACCTAACGCATTCCTCGTGGTATCATTTCCTGTTGCTGATCACAACAAACTAACTCTAACGCCCTAAATGCATAAATAGCCGCCTTCGAGGGTAGGCTCTCTTACATCCGACAAGGATAAACATAGCCGCTATACAAGAAATCCAAAATTTTGGTCTAGCTCTTCAGAAGGAAGCTCGACTACCGCACAAATCATATAAGCCGACAACAATTTAGCGGATTTTAAACGGTATGAGTCGTTAAAATCGCGAACAGTAAAACGAAAGCCGATTTGTCATCGCAAAGCCTCAGTCCGAGAGTAAACCTAGGTCTTGCCCTAAACCCAGCCACGCTGGATCTTGACATCTCACAGACATAGTATGGTATAAGAGATCCAAACATTTGTCTCTTCACTTAAGCCTATTCGCTTACCTAACTTTTCAGAATCGGTAAACCGCTGAAAATCTCGCTTTATGCAAACAATAGGTACGGTGATCATCGGGAACTAGGAATGAGACGACAACTCACACCCTCTTTCTCATACTTCAAAAACTGAAGTTCATAAAAAATCGAAAAACGCCATAGATTGAGACCGCAAAGTTCAAACAAAACCTCAAAAGGGCATGGATTCAAGCCACCAACGCCAGTCCCGTAATACATCATGGCCACTAAAGGGCCGAACACATATAAAATCCCATAAGGGATTGATAAACCTAGACGCCCAGAGCGCCACCTTCGCCCTCAAACTCACTCGCTAGGGATAGCCTCCTCGCCGCTCTCCTTTGGTCGAGATCGCCACTACCCGCTTCGCCCACCAGCCTCGCACTTCTTCGCGGCGCTCCTGATCTTCTGAGTCTTTGAGGTCGGGCGCAGGGTGTATTCGCCTGCAGGCCGCAAGGATTGAATCGAATCTCTTCGTGTACGCCCACTCTCCTTGCGTGACGATAGTCCGCCTCCTCCAAATCCAAAGACGGCGCTCGCCACTCGGCAACTCGAAGCCGCTTCAGACTTCTCGATCCTCGCAGAAGTCCCTTTGCGGACAGCTATCAAGGACTCAAACAGGATGGCTATCCTCGCCGCATCCACCAAAGAAGTCGCCACGGTATCGGCAACCTCCGAGGATCTACGGGCGCTCATCTCCTTATGAGTCTGGATCTTCTTCAAGGCGGCGGACTTCCGAGGATATGCTCTTCTTCTCCTTCTTCACCTTGAGTAACGAACTCCGCGGTCTTCCCAAGGTCACGCCAAGATCGCTGATACAAACCTCGCTGGGACGCCTCGGGCGGCATGGTGTCCTCGACAGTCCGCAATGCAGCCTTAGTACGCTTCAGCGCCTGCAACGACTCCAGTTCCTTTTTAGACTTAATGACTTCCGACCAGACTCGCCAAGCATTCCACAATCAGTGACACAAACTGTCCGCAAAAGAAGGGGTAAGTATCATCGTGAAAAAAGTGATACAAGAATTGCAGATAGATTAAAATCAACCTTGAACGATGACGCCAACGCTCAAAGTTCGGCTTCTCGCCTTTGCACCCTGCTTCCTTTTGCTCCAGATGCCGCGACCAGCCCTTGTTTTCCCTTAAGCAACGGCGCTGCACCAGCCGCTAGCAGTCCCAAGACAAGTTCCTCTTCGCCGGGAGAGGTGTAGATTCTATCGATCCTCTTCCGAGATCACGATCGAGCAGTCAAGAACCCGATGGATGGACCTGAACATCAGGAATCTGTTCAGAAACAGTAACCCCTTCCGCTGGCAGGAGGGCATCGGGTGGGACTTCGGGCTAGGAACCGAAGAACAGGCGAAGAGGCCGGGGAGCAGGCAAAGAAATGGAGGAACAGGCAAGGAGTTAGAGCCGCTGAAGGAACATCGGCGCCTCAGTCCTCGCCGCTTTGAGCCTTTCGCAGCTCTGCACCGATAGCTTAGCCTTGAAAGAGTCAAACCCATCAATGAGGGACGGAGTAGCCCTGAACGGCCGGAACCGCCGGAGCTTGGTTGGCCGAACCGACGAGCTTGGCCTCGCCCATCTCAACATAAGAATCATTCTTTTCAACTTGGGATGAAGACATTTTGTTTCTTGAGAGAGAAGAAGAGAGGATATGAAAAGATGTGAAGAATGAGAAGGGAAGGCTGGCTATTTATAAGAAAAGGGGAGATGACATAGGTTTCTCATGAAAAGAATCCTTAGCCAAAAATTTCGATTTTCAGAAAATTTAACTATTCACCGCGAAAATCGCCTCCCGATCTTAACGAGCTGGGGCTAAACAGCTTGGGGTAAAATTGGTTATCTCAAATCTCACGGCTACAGATCCTTCCAAACTCAAAGATTTCCCGCATCTAACTAATTAACGGGAAAGATCGGGCAACGGAAAACCCACACAGCGATAAAGAAACACCTGGCGCCGCGATGCCGCCTGGCGCCGCAACCGCCTGGTGTCGGGCGTACACCGCCTGATGCCGGGCGGCACGCTGCCACGGTCGGCTCTGATGCCGGCGCACTCGCCTGGCACCGGGCGGCATCGCCCCAGAAGCCGCTCATACGCGGGGCAAGCCCCCGACGCCGGTCGACGGCTCCTCGCCCTGGTCTCGTCCCATCATGCTCGGTCTGATCCCATCTTGGCTTGTTTGGATCGATCCTCGTGAGTTTGGTAATCCATCACGCTACGAATGAACATCTTCGATTCGTTGGAATCGCCCTCAATGTTTTTTTACGACAAAAACTAAGGAATGGATTTCTGAGAAGATATCGATAAAACAAAGATCGATTAACCTAAACATCGATCCTTTAGGCTATACGGTTTATTTTAATGAAAAATGGTCTTTTCGAAATCGCGGCAAAACGCTCAACGACTAAGACAAGTCCACGGACTTACTTACGATTTTAACAATTCAGGCCCAATCAGGCTATGACGGTTTATCCGATTTCCTAACGCCGGATAAACATCAAGTCACCAAAAATAGCGAAAACTCGAGGATAATTACTAAGATCATTTTAAAATGGAATATTTCCGAAGAGATAAGCTTGGGCCCAAAGGCAGGTCCATCATCTTAAGGCAAACCACCTAGGAGCCGGTATATAAGGAGAGCAAGATCAGAGGAGAAGGGGATCCAAAATTAGACTTAGAGCATCCTGCTAGCTTAGAAAAATTAGGGTTTAGGTGGTTAGACTAGCGGAGCAAGGCTTAGGACGCTTGGCTGCCTGCGACTCTATCTTTTCTTTAATCGCGAAATCTGTCTGCTCTTCGGAGAATCCTTGTACTCGATCTTTCATCTAATAAAACGCTTCGGCAAATATTACAATTTCATTTTTGTCTTTTGTTAACTTTTCTCACGCGGTGGCAACGCGAAAGAACTGACCTTCAAGGAAAGTTTTACTTGGCTTTCCTCCGCAATCTTATTTATCGGAAATTGACGGTGTGAATTTTGGTTCCCACAAGGAGGACTAAGAGGAGGCTCGATATCCCGAGCACCTCCAGGGCACCACCAACACCACCATCTTCCTCGACGCCATCATCATCATCACACTCACCGCCCCGACAGCCCGACGAGCCCTCTCCATGGCCGAGGAACCCTTCCAAGGCCATACAGACGGTGGAGTCTTACCCCGACCTGAGGACAGCGGTCCGTTCCACCGCTTGCACCCACCATCGGCGTACGGAGACCTGGGACGACTACGACAGCCTGTTCTACAACGCATGGCTTCGCGTTGACATTGCTCCCACCCGTTTCATCGACGAGGCTACCGTTAGGCAGCTTGGTCTCTGGCATGACTTGAGGGACATGATCAGCCAGCTTGGATTCGGAACCATGGCCACACGCCCCTACGACCTCTACCCGTTGATACCACTCAAATTACCCTAAGGAGTGACTTTACTCTCTCAAATAAGAGGTTCAGTTGTAGTACTTAGGGATCGAATCCACAGAGAGCTAGTGTACAAATAAGATGCAATCTTAATGACTATGCTAGGTTGAAAATAGTTTGGTTTTGAAAAGTAAGGATGAGATTACTCAGTAAGGATGAGATTACTCAGTAAGGATGAGATTAAAGTAAAGTGCAGGTTTGCTGAGTAAGGATGAGATTACTCAGTTGAAAGGATTTGGTTTTGAAAACAATAAAGAAAAGTAGTTAGATTCAGGGTAAGTATTCAGGAATTCAGGATTATAAATACTATAAAAGCTAACAAGTTGTTTGCATGATATGTCATAGCTCAACACTTATTAAATGAATCCATCAGCTCTCGCATTATTTAGACCATCTATTACTTAGATGCTAAATGGTGTTGCGGTCGGCTACTTCTGCCGCTGGTATCGTTAGATAGTTTGATAGGAATATCGACCGATACACCTCTAGCTACGTCGATCGATTAATCTATAGGAGTATCGATCGATACGGCTCTAAGCAAGCTTTATGCACGAGTTAATACAATGCTCACCATGATCTTAGATCAGCGTGATATCTCAAGATGGTCATAGCATGTTTAGATGTTATCATTACATGTATAAATCAATGCAATCCAAGTTCATGTTCTAGGTAGCTAAGCTAGAAAAGCATTAATGAACAATCCTAACAATAAATATCACAACTATAGCAATTATAGGCTGGGGCTAATCCCTCATATCCTATTTAAAAATAGGCCCTTCCGTAATAAAGATTCAGCTGCTTGTGAACCTTCAGGCACGGCTTTTTTCAATGTTTGTTCAATTACTCTTTTACCCGCAAATGCAATATAGGCATAGGGCTCGGCAATAATGCCCCTCATTTTTTGATCTCATTTGAAATCGTATAAAGACAACTCCTATTTAATAGAGCTATTTGTGCAAGTATTTTTCGATTAACCCTAAATCTAACAAGTGAATCTACTCAGACATGGCTAAGTAGTTCATAACAACAAGGTAATAATAGGAGTTCATAGATATATTAGAGGAATGAACACTTAAATTCCAATCAAAAATCTCTTTGAATCTTTCCTCTAGATCTAGAATCCTATAACCTTTGTAAATAAAGAACTGAAAGAAAATGAGTAGAAGTAGAAGAAACTCTTAAACCTTCTATTACTGTAAAAGATTGTATATCAAAGAGACTTGAATAAAAAGAAAGCTTGTTTTTAATGCCAAAACACTTAGGCATATAAATATATGAGTTCATTAGGTTAAAAACTCGCCAGGGCATTCTTGTAAAATGTGATATCTTGGGCTTCAAGTTCGCCAGGTCCAACTTGTTTCAGCTGCTCCCCAGTATCGATCGATAGTACAAGGTGTAAATCGATCGATTATGGTCTCGGATATCGCTTCGGCTTATGTGTGTCGATCGATTGCACGAGTGTGCATCGATCGATGTGTAACTCTGATGTCGACTGCTTCGATCTCGGTGAACTCTTCTTTAAGCTCTAAAAGGCACCTAAAACATCACTTTTCTCCAAAATGCTTCTAAACCTGAAAACATACCTAATAGACTCCAAAACATAGATAATAGTAGTAAAACACTCATATACCAGGGGTAAAACGGTAAAATCCATGGTATATCAACTCCCCAGACTTAACCTTTTGCTTGTCCTCAAGCAAACACAGTGCAGTCTTTATGAAAGAGGTTTTGAAAAACAGGGACTAAGTCAAATTCAAACTTAGAATCATAACTCTACTTTGTTGCAAACCACATCTAAGAGTCTGTCAATCACAAAAGCACATTATGCAATATCCTAGTTAAGCTACCTTGATCATCTAGCCAACAACTTAGCAATCATGTCTGACTAACCCCTCTACTGATTTCATTCTGTACATAAAAATAAAAGTGCAGGCTTTACCTTGGGAGTATCGATCACAGGATGCAAGGTTGCTCAAACAAGTATCTGGACCTGCAGGTAAAATTTAGTTCCTATCCTCTCTCTCTACTATTTCTCTCCTAGTTAGGTCTGCTTTCATTTGCAAGACATTGACCAAGATTGACAAGCTTCCATGAATCAAGCCTTAATGGTTGCAGCCACCAAGTCCTGTTCTACTTTTGACCTATATCCTAGATTCATTATCAAGCAAGTCTTGAAGGAGTAACCACCAAGCCCTGTTCGAACCTTTTACCTATAGCATTCTTATGAATCAAGTCTTGAGGGGGGTAACCGCCAAGCCCTGTTCGAATTCCTTCCTAGTTAATATCTAACTATTCCTAGAACATAAATTTAAGCTAATTTTTGATTTTTTTTTTGAAGTAAAACAATTAAATCTAATTTCGAAAATGAGAGAGAGAGGGTGATAAAATTATCTACACAAGGCTTTTACCTTCCAAACTTGTTTGAAGCATCTGATCCCATGTATACCAAGCCCCAAGACAAGCAAAAAATTGTCAGGTTAGGTTGAAAATCAGCTTTGGTTCCTCCCGACAATCAATGAAAGTGTTGTCATAGCTGATAGGTGATCAACTTTAGCATCTATAGTACATTCTGCATCAACAAATCTAAGAATGGTGCCTAAAAGATGGGTTAGATAAAAAGTGATAATTAAATTATCATAATCCCTTTCTTGACTCAATAAAAACCATTTTGAAAACATTTTATTTTTATGAAATCAAAAGGTAAACAGCATCAGTAACATCCCCCCCAGGCTTAAATCATACACTGTCCCCAGTGTATAACCAGTCTAGTGAAGGCATAGGTAATAATCAAGTACACTGATATCAAAAAGTTTAGAACGATATACCTGACCGTGTTGCGTGATCGACGATGTTGAGTCATCTTCGCCGACGCTTTTTGGTTTATGTCGATCGATATCGACAGTGTCATGTCGGTCGATTTCAGTGGCAATCGTCTAATTGTAACTGCAAAGAAAAACAAATACGAAAAATAAATTCCTAAAAATAAAATTAAAATGAAAAACTACCTAACAGTGGGTTGCCTCCCAGTCAGCGCTTTGATTATAGTCATCTAGCTTGTCTTTGGATGAGATGAGCTACTGAGGTGAAGTCCAGGTACTTGTTGAGAAACAAGTATCCTCTGTACTTTTCTTCTCTCCGAACCATGCGTCGAATAGGCTTCTTGTGGCTTCATATTCTCTGGTTCGCTTCTCCTTTAACTCAATCAACTCATCAGTGATCCTTTGAATCCTTCATGACTTCTTTCAATGCTGACCGTACATCCTATCTTCCTGTAGGCATGTTCTGAAAAGTCACTAAGCTGTGCTTGCATTGAATCAAGGTGTTGGATCATCTTGTCTTGATGGAGCTGGTATCGACGATTCGGTTGAAATATTGGTCGATGGTTGTTGACGCCCATCGATCGATGCGCTGGTTTCTTGATCGATCGATTCTAAGGACGCAGGTCTGCTTGCAAGCTGTCTCTGAATGGCTTTGATTTCTTTCTGCATCCCTTCTATGCTAGATTCCATGCTTCCAACCTCGCTAACAAGCGGGAAATACGTTTGGTCTAGACGCCTATCTTGTGAATCATCCACGCTTGTTATTGCTGTGTATACATCATCAGCTAATTTATCCAAATCATCATCATCCGTGTATCGACGATGCAACTGCTTGCTTATCGGTCGATGTTTGCTTCTGCAGATTTTCGTGACACTTCTCTCGCAAAGAGCTTCATCTGGTCACGATTTCAGTCAATCTCTATCGATTGATGTTAGGTTGAGCTCGCCGATCGATGCAATCGATGCAGCCTGATACTCAAGTTGACGTTGGAACTTCAGCCTCCGCCGCGTAGAGTATCTATGCAGAGTGCGAGTTCCTCCACTTCTTTGTCTACTAAGAAGTGTATATCAGCAATTTTCCTCTCAACTGCCAGACGGGTCAATCCTCCAAAAGGATTGCAAGGTGCAGCGGGGTTCATATCTGCAGGCTTCATTGATAAGGCGGATAGATCTCCTCAGCTCTTCTCGTGCAGATTCTAAGATCTGCTAGGTTGTGCAAGATCCCTCACAGGTTGTGGTTTGATGCTGAGACGAGCTTCGCTTTCTTCAATTCTTTCCAGATATCTCCAAGAGACTCATCAACCCCACGCTTTGAGTAAGTGGTTGATGGTAGGTTCCAGATCGATCGATGTGGATGTTAATTCCGATCGATATTGATGTTTTCTGGCTATGGTTCTGTGCGCTATGAAGATCTTCAGTTCCAGCTCAAGACGCTGAACCCTCTTGAGTAATCCTTGGTCTGCACTTAACATCCAGTTCATCTCACCGCTAAGCTTGTTCGTGGCCTCTTCCAAATTTTTCTATGGAGAGCTTTTCCCATTTGGCGCTTCCAAGGAAACCGTGAACATCTCGCTGATCTCGCCCTTGGTGTAGGTTTCTTGCACCAATTTCTTTGTAAATGAACTAGCGTGCTCTCGTAGACAGATGTAGGAGCGCCGTCCATTGAAGTTCTTTGGAGCAGTTTCTTGATGTCGCTTTAGAAATATTGATGACATCACCATCTATTCCTCTAGCAAAACCATTTCGCTCTGTAGACCCCATACTCATCTCTCTCTGCCCCAAAAGAATTTTCGAACTCCATATCGAAGGCTCTTCCCAATTCGACACTTATCGATCGTGCGACACAATCTGTATCGATCGATTTCTGCTGAACATATGGATCCTTCCTGTTGAGATGGTTATCCTCAGCCTCCTTTGGCTCGGTTGTGTCTGCCTCCTGGTGCTGATAATGGTGGTCTGGTCCGTGCGCTGTTGCTGGAATAGGTTGTGGGATCAATTGGCTACCGTAGGACGCCCGCAATGTCTTATTTGGATATGTGCAGTGTTCGCCCATCCATTGAGCGGCAAAACCTTGTGAATCCCTGAAAATACCAAATTCATCCGTATTAGATTTCTGAAATTAAGTATATTTGAGTGTGTTACCTGATGGTTGGTTGTATGAATCGGTCGATTGCACTTGTTCTGAATCGGTCGATTGCACTGGTTCTCAATCGGTCGATTGCACTGGTTCTCAATCGGTCGATGGTTGTTCAGGCCTATCGGTCGATTGTGCCGCATCGATCGAGACTTCTTCGGTTGGGTGATGTATGTTAATGCGCGCGTCTCACCGCGTAAGCTTCGATTGTAGTCGCTGCCCAGCTCCGATTGAGTAGTCTCCGCCTCGCCTTGTTGACTGTGTTGTCGAATGATGCTGCGCAAGTAGTATCGATCGATGGGGAGAAGGCCCTGTCGATCGATGTCGGATTCTGAGGTTGTGGTGGACAAGTCGATCTTCATCTTCGGTTTTGACATTCTATAGCTCTCCTCCTCAGATTCATCAGATACCTCGAGATGAGTAGTATTTTCAGCATATGGTGGGATGTAGTAGTCGCTCTCCCACGTGGTTTACTTCAAATCACCTTCGAAACCTCCTCGATCTGATTGAATAGTGAATCCCGCCGATCGATGTCGGTTCACCGAGATGATCGATGAGACAGTGTTTCTATCGACGATTCTTCGGTCTCTGTCTCAGATTCGCCTCTGGAGTCGTATTCATCTCCACAATAGCAAACAGCTACAAGGTCTGAGTCGCTCTGGATCTTCTTAGGGACCTTGAGGACTCGCATCGATCATAGTAGACGTAGGGTTGATCAGGTTAGGCAGTTTGTTTGTCCCGCATCGCTCCAACCGTGTGGCTGAAGGCTCTTCCAAGTAGCAAAGAAGTAGGGTTATCTTGACGCCCGAGACATGGAAGTCCACTGGAATTAGGCTTCTCCTATGGTGACTTCAAGGTTTCTCACAATTCCTCCAGAGTTCGCTGAGAACAATCCACAAAGATGAACCATTCTTCAAGAGGCTCTATCTTCGACCTAGATGATCTGCTATCACCTTGTAAGATGCTAACTCCAGATCCTGTATCACATAGGGCACGGTGAAGTTGATCCCATGGACTGAGCAAGGAACAACGAACTTCCCTCGATCACCCCTTCTCTCTAGTTTGATCCTCTTCTTCATACTTTCTCTCGACTTGGTTGAACATCCTCTTGATATCTTCTTCGCCTCCTTGGTCTCCGAAAAACATCCACAATCTGTGAAAAGTAGCTTCTTCAAAGGGTTTCTCCATGTATCCTTAGAACTCTCTTTCTCAAACTTGCCAACTCTTTCTCATTAACTCCTCTTTTAAGGTGTTTAGAACCTTTCTTTCCTTTTCGAGAACTCGCCATCTTTTTCCTTTTCTATCTCTATGGATCAATAATATATGGGTTTCTTCATTCTGGCGGTGGGTTTCGAAGGCTTAGATTGTTCCCGAGTATTAAGTCGCGCAACATCTATCTTGGGAAGTTGCACTGCAGATAACACAATATCGATCGACAGCTGGAGTGTCGATCGATTTCTTTATCATTCGACGATCGATGGGACGCCTGTCCCGGCTTGGCCGATGTTGTAAGGGCTGGGCGGATGTGGGTGCTTTGCGCGAACTCGCCGTGAGTAAGTATCTTCACGCGCACTCGTGAGTGGATTCTTCAAGATCCATCGGCCGATGCTCGCTCGAGTCGATCGATCGATTGGTTGGCATACATCGACGATGTTGATGTCCCGACATCGGTCGATTCCAGGTTGCCGCCAATACTTTCGATCTGAAGTCTCCCTCTTGCAGCTTGCTTTACCACTTCCAAAAATCATCTTCTATGATAGCACCGACGCTGTCCGTTGTTTCTCCAGTCCCTTTTCCTAAAGCTTCCGCTTCTTAACAGCTTCTCCTCCGTCTGAATCACCTGAGTCTCTAGTTTCTTCACATGGGTACTCAAAGCATCAAGCTTTGTGTTCAAAGTGGTGTAGACAGCCGATCTTTCCATTGAAGTTCACCTCTAACCTACTGGCTTTCAAGAACTTTGCTGAGCATGTCTTCTAGCTTTCCTTCCGGGTTGGTGGTGGTTTCATGTAAGATGAGTTTCCATAACTCATGTTGTTGTTGGGGTTGCTGCTGCTGAAGTTTCCTCTCTGTCCTGTGAAGTTTCTGTTTCCTTGGTTTCCAGACCTCTGAAATCTGGTTCCACTGATCCAGTTGACTTCTACTTCTGTGTAGTCATCTTCTTCATCAGCTTCTGCATCCTCCACTGAGCAGATTTTCTTTTTTAGCAGTTTCTGAACATTGTCGAGTGTAGCTTGTACCTCATTTATTTGTTCCTTTCCAAGGAACGCTGCAGATCTTGCTCTTACAATGTTCTTTGTTCTGTTGCTGGATGCTAGGTTGTCTATCAGCTTCACAGCATCTTCAGGATTCCTCGTGGTGAAGTTGCCTTCACTTGCAGTGTCTAGAGCCATATGATACTTCAGTGTGATGCCTCTGAAGAAAGTGCAGAGCAGCTGCACTTTGTTGAATCCATGGTGTGGGCAATCTCGCTGGTAAGACTTGAATCTGATCCAGGTGTCCTTGAATGACTCTCCAGGCTCCTGATTGAATGTGGCAATTTTCCTCCTTGTCTTCAGCTACATCATCAAAGAAGTTACGCGAAAAGCGCTTTTGATGTCGCCCGGATGTAAGAGAGCCTGTGGTAGCTGCTTGCCACTGCAAAGCTTCTCCAGATAAAGAGTGTTTGAAGAGCTTACAGAGAAGGTAGTCCACTGGGACTCCATTGGCTTTGATAGCAGATATGAGATCCTCGAACCCTCCGTGATGGTCCATAGGATGCTCACCGGAGCCCATAGTAAGGTATCTGTCCCACAAGGGTGTAGTATCAGCGTTGAGCTCAAATCGCCTCTGAATAGCAGGGGCTTAATGGCTTATCTGTTGGTGTAGAACTGATCTGGACGGTTCTAGTCAGCTAGTGTTCCAGCAGCCTCTTCTACAAGTTGAACGGCTCTTGTAAGTGCAGTTTCTGGCCTGTGGATTACTTCATTCTGAGCGCTGAGTTTCTGACTCGCTTTACGGGTGACCTTCTTGGTCACGCAAGTCTCCATTCTCATCTCGCGGTGAGAATAATAGGCGAACCATGACTCGCGGAGTAGTATCGATCGATATAAGATTTGGGGTATCGACGATATCGGATGAAAGATGTCGGTCGACGGTGAAGTAGGCCGGTCGACGGAAGGTGCGAAGTGTCGGTCGAAAGATGGTGTCTCTCGTTGGCGGGGTGCGCGGTCATCGGCCTATTGTGCAGTTGATGGCGCGCTGATCGATGCAGAACGGATTTCCGCGGATTGAACGCTCCAAGCTAGCAGGGTCTTCGAGAACAAAAGTTGGGATTCCTTGTTGCTTCGTGCTGCTGGGCATGTACCTGAAAAAGACAAGAAAAATTTTGGCCAAGAAAGTTTTTTATGCGATCCATTGTATCAAAGCTCCCCGCAACGCCCCAAATTTGATACCACTCAAATTACTCTCTCAAATAAGAGGTTCAGTTGTAGTACTTAGGATCGAATCCAGAGAGCTAGTGTACAAATAAGATGCAATCTTAGTGACTATGCTAGGTTGAAAATAGTTTAAAGTAAAGCAGGTTTGCTGAGTAAGGATGAGATTACTCAGTTGAAAGGATTTGGTTTTGAAAACAATAAAGAAAAGTAGTTAGATTCAGGGTAAGTATTCAGGAATTCAGGATTATAAATACTATAAAGGCTAACAAGTTGCTTGTATGATATGTTAGAGCTCAACACTTATTAAATGAATCCATCAGCTCTCGCATTATTTAGACCATCTATTACTTAGATTCTAAATGGTGTTACGGTCGGCTACTTCTGCCGCTGGTATCGCTAGATAGTTCGATAGGAATATCGACCGATACACTAGCTACGCTTGATCGACACTATAGAGTATCGATCGATACGGCTCTAAGCTTTAGATCAGCTTTCGCATATCTCAAGAGGGTCATAGCATGTTTAGGATATTATCAGGTATTGCATGTAATAAATCAATGCAATCCAAGTTCATGTTCTAGGTAGCTAAGCTAGAAAAGCATTAATGAACAATCCTAACAATAAATATCACAACTATAGCAATTATAGGCTGGGGCTAATCCCTTATATCCTATTTAAACCCTAAATCTAACAAGTGAATCTACTCAGACATGGCTAAGTAGTTCATAACAACAAGGTAATAATAGGAGTTCATAGATATATTAGTGGAATGAACACTTAAGTTCCACTCACAAATCTCTTTGGATATTTCCTCTAGATCTAGAATCCTATAACCTTTGTAAATAAAGAACTGAAAGAAAATGAGTAGAAGTAGAAGAAACTCTTAAAATTTCTATTACTGTAAAAGATTGTATATCAAAGAGACTTGAATGAAAAGAAAGCTTGTTTTAATGCCAAAACACTTAGGCATATAAATATTTGAGTTCATTACGCTAAAAACTCGCGTGGGCATTCTTGTAAAATGTGATATCTTGGGCTTCAAGTTCGCCAGGTCCAACTTGTCTTTCAGTCGCTTCAGTATCGATCGATAGTACAAGGTGTAATCGATCGATTATGGTCTCGATGTATCGCCCTTGGTTATGTGTGTCGATCGATTGCACAGAGTGTGCATCGATCGATGTGTAACTCTGATGTCGACCTCTGGTCTTGATCTCGGTGAACTCTTCTTTAAGCTCCAAAAGGCACCTAAAACATCACTTTTCTCCAAAATACTTTGAACCTGAAAACGCACTAATAGACTCTAAAACATAGATAATAGTAGTAAAACACTCATATATCAGGGGTAAAAACCGGTAAAATCCATGGTATATCACCCGTCTCTGGTCCGACAGTTCCTCGCTACAGCCGACCTAACCTACACCACCACCACTGGTCGCTGCCGCGAGCGACGGAGTTCTCTCATTCTTCGCCAGAGGTGTCAGATCGGATCACAGTTGCTGAGATTCAGATCTACGGGTTCGATCCTTCAACGCCGCTATGGGTGTTCCCTCGAAGCCCGGCGATCGGTGACTTCGGAGGATCATTGGCACAGGCCACTGGAGCACGCCTGTCACTCAGGCTGATATCCGCCATCCCACCTTGCGCCACTTCATCAGGGCCTTGCCAGCACTCTGCTGTGCAAGATGGAGCCAACAAGGTGAGGATTGACGAGCCACACTGCTGTTCACTGCGATGACGCCGCTGTCCACCTGCAGGACCTGGACCCAGACCGCGACATGCCCATGCCCAACCTGGGATCTCTCTTCGCTCAGCACCTGGTGTCGTTGAAGATGAACCCTTCAAGGGCACTGGCAGGAAGAAGGTGACGATCGGGAGCCTGCTTACACCAATTTTCCAGCACCTCGGCATCCGCTTGACTGGAGAGCCAGCACGCACCTCCCGCACCTATTTGGACTTAGCGCATCTGTCTTCAGCCCAGTGGCTGAAGGACGGCCTGCTCTGGAGTTTCAGGAGAGGAGACCGCCTCTGCCTTCTGCAGCTGCCATCCCGCCACATCACGGACTTCGACGGGAACATTGACAGGCTCCGGTTCCAGCCAGAGGAGGCATTCCTCCGCAACCTTCAAGACATGCCATGGAGAGTTCCAGGAGAGCGCAGAGCACCAGCTATGCAGGGCCAGCCAGAGGCACCAGTACCCGACTTTCCCATCATGCCAGACATTCTGATGCGCGACCACGGGGATTTTCAGAGGTTCGTCGCAGACGCTCTTCAGGCCATCTGGTCCAGAGTGTCTTGCTGTAGGTGCATGAGCAGGAGAAGCGTGAGAGCCCATGATCCAGCAGCCCCAGGTCCATCATACCAGTACCGTCGTGACTCGTCATCAGATGACGAGGAGGCAGCAGAGGACTCCGACTAGTCCTCATATTTTTATCCCTTATTCCTTGACACTTTTATTTCTATTTTCATTTTTATTTTGGATTTTTAGGATTTATTACTCTAGACTATCTATTTTTATGACTTATTATCTATTTGCTTGTGTTTGGATTGTCTAACAATCCAACAAGTGACAGATCAGACGGTTAGACACCAACAGACTAATTGATGACCTTCTGTCTAACAGCTATCGATCGATAGGCTAGACATGGTATCGACGATAACGAAAACTAATAGTAACGGTTACTTTAGTCATTAACTATCCACTTTTCTTTCTTTCTCTTTTTCACCACACTTAGACTAAATAACAGTGGGGACAGTGTCGTTTAAGTCTGGGGGGGAGGTGGTTGTTACTAACATTTTTATGTTTTTATTTCTTAAAAGCATTTTTTTCATTTTCTTTTCAAATCTCTCTTAAAGCTTTCTTCATTTTTCAAAAAAAAAAAAAAAAAAAAGAGAATTTATCATGCACCAAATGGAGACAATGATTTCTACTTATTTTCTAACCACTCTTTAGCACCATTCTTAGATTTTTTAACTGCATAATGTATTATAGATGCTAAAGTGGATCACCGGTCGCTATGACAATACTTTTCATGATCATCTGAAAGAACCAAAGCTGATTTCCAACCTAACCTGACATTCTCTGCTTGTCTTGGGGCTTGGTATACATGGGATCGGATGCTTCGAACAAGTCTAGATGGTAAAGCCTTGTGTAGATAGTTTTATCACCTTCTCTCTCTCATTTTCGAATTTATATTTAATATTCATCTCTAAAAAAAGAAAAATAAAAATAAAATAAAAAATAATAATTTTGAGCTCTAAGACTAGTTAGTTATTACTTAGGAAGGAATTCGAACAAGGCTTGGCGGTTACCCCCCTCAAGACTTGATTCATAAGAATTCTATAGGTAAAGGATTCGAACAGGGCTTGGTGGTTACCCCCTTCAAGACTTGCTTCACAATGAATCCTAGGATATAGGTAAAAAGAAGTGAACATGACTTGGTGGCTGCAACCATTAAGGCTTGATTCATGGAAGCCTGTCCAATCTCACGATGATCCGCAAACAAAAAGCGCATTAACCCACTAAGAGAAAAAGTAGAGAGAGAGAATAGGAACTAACTTTACCTGCAGATCCGGATACTTGTCTGAGCAACCTTGAATCCTGCGATCGATACTTCCAAGGTAAAGCAAGCACTTTTTTCTTTATGCACCAGAAATGAACTCAGTAGAGGGGTTAGTCAGACAGGATTGCTAAGTTGTTGGCTAGATGAACTTGTGATATACCATGGATTTTACTCGTTTTTACCTATGGTATATGAGTGTTTTTACTACTATTATCTATGTTTTGGAGTCTATTAGGTATGTTTTCAGGTTCAAAAGCATTTTGGAGAAAAGTAATGTTTTAGGTACCTTTTTGGAGCTTAAAAAAGATTTCACCCATGATGAAGACCAGAGGTCGACACCAGAGTTACACATCGATTGATGCACACTCTGTGCAATCGACCACACATTATTTGAAGGACGATACATCGAGATAATCGATCGATGTACACCCTGTACTATCGACGATACTGAGGCGGCAGAAAGACAAGTGGACCTGGCCAACTTGAAGCCCAAGATATCACATTTTACAAGAATGCCCCTGACGAGTTTTTTAACCTAATGAACTCATAGTTATATATGCCTAAGTGTTTGGCAAAGATACAACAAGTTTTGAACAAGTCTTTTACAAGTTACAATAGTTTTATAGTTTAATACAAGTTTTCATAGGTTCTAAGTTCTTCTTCTACTTATTTCTATTCAGTTCTTTATTTGTTAACAAAAGGTTATAGAATTCTAGACCTAGAGGAGAGATCCAAAGATATTTGTGATTGGGACCTAAGTGTTCACCCTCATAGTCTATGAATTTCTATTATTACTTTGTTGCTATGAACTACTTAGCCATGTCCGAGTAGATTCATTTGTTAGATTTAGGGTTTAAATAGGATATGAGGGATTAGCCCCAACCTACAATTGCTATAGTTGTGGTATTTATTGTTAGGATTGTTCACTAATGCTTTTTCTAGCTTAGCTACCTAGAACATGAACTTGGATTGCATTGTTTATTACATGCAATACCTAACAACATCCTAAACATGCTATGACCCTCTTGAGATATGAAAAGCCGATCTAATATCATGGTGAGCATTGTATCAACTTCGCGATAAAGCTTGCTTAGAGTCAGACGATCGATATTCTATGTAATCGATCGACGTGGGAGGGTGTATCGCTCGATATTCCTATCGAAACATCGATCGATACCATCGGCAGAGTAGCCGACCTAACACCATTTAGCATCTAAGTAATAGATGGTCTAAATAATGCAGAGCCGATGGATTCATTTATTAATGTGTTGAGCTCGACATATCATGCAAGCAACTTGTTAGCCTTTATAGTATTTATAATCCTCAATTTCAATACTTACCCCTGAATCTAACTACTTTTCTTTATTGTTTAAAACCAAATCCTTTCAACTGAGTAATCTTATCCTACTAGCAAAACCCAATTTATTTTAAACTTTTTCCAACCTAGCATAGTCATTAAGATTGCATCTTTTTGTACACTAGCTCGGTGGATTCGAGTACTACAACCTAACCTTTATTTGAGAGTAAAGTCACTCCTTAGGGTAATTTGAGTGATATCAAATTTGATGCTGCCGTGAGCTTTGATACAATAGATTTAATCAGATTAGGTCTAGGTTATTTCTATTTCTATTTTAATTTGTTTTATGACACAAAATTTTTCTTGTCTTTTCGTACATGCCCAGCAGCACCGTATAACAAGGAATCTCAACTTTGTTCTCGAAGACCTCGCTAGCTTGGAACGCTCAATCCGCTAAGGAAATCTGCTCGCGATCGATCGACACCATCAACTGCCTCGATCGACGACCCTGCCGACCGAGACACCATCTTCGCCTAATCGATATCGCGATCTTCACGCCGACCGACACTAGTTCACCGTCGAATCCATCTTTCATTCAAATCGATCGATACACTTAACCGATATCGACGATACTATTCCGCAAGTCATGATTGCCTTTATTATTCTCACACGAGATGAGAATGGAGACTGCTATGCAAGAAGGTCACCTTCGAATGAAGCAGTCAGAAACTCAACGCCAAAATGAAGTAATCCCTGAGCCAAACTGCACCTACAGAGCTGTTCAACCTAGTAGGAGGCTGCTCAACACTAGCTGACTACAACCGCCCAGATCAGTTCTACACCAACAGATCAGCCATTCGCTCCCCTGCTATTCAGAGGCGATTTCGAGCTCAAGCCGCAGTACTACACCCTTGTGGGACAGACACCTTACTATGGACTGTCCAATGAGCATCCCATGGACCATCTGGAGAGGTTCGAGGATCTCATATCTGCTATCAAAGCCAATGGAGTCCCTGTGGACTACCTTCTCAGAACTCTTCACACACTCTTTATCCGAGAAGCTTTACGTTGGCTTAAGCAGCTACCACCGTGATCTCTTACATCCTCGGAGCGACATCAAAACGATTCTAGCAGAACTTTTTGATGATGCGCTGAAGACTTAAGGAGGAAAATTACCATATTCAATCAGGAGCCTGAGAGTCATTCAAGGATACCTGGATCAGATTCAAGTCTTACCAGCGACTGCCCACACCATGGATTCAACAAAGTGCAACTGCTCTGCACTTGCTTCAGAGGCATCGCACTGAAATATCTGATGGCTTTAGACACTGCGAGTGAAGGCAACTTCACCACAAGGAATCCTGAAGATGCTGTGAAGCTAATAGACAACCTAGCATCCAGCAACAGCACGAAGAACATTGTAAGAGCAAGATCTGCAGCGCTCCTTGGAAAGGAACAGATAAATGAGGTACAAGCACACTGGCAATGTTCAGAAACTACTAAACAAGCAAATCTGCTCAGTGGAGGATGCAGAAGCTGATGAAGAAGATGACTATATAGAAGCATAAGTCAATTGATCAGTGGAACCGGATTTCGAGATCTGGAAACCAAGGAAACAAACTTCGAAGACAGAGGAAACTTCAACAGCAGCAACCCCAACAACAACAGAGTTATGGAAACTCATCTTACATGAAGCCACCAACACCAACCCCGAAGGAAAGCTATAAGACATGCTCAACAAAGTTCTTGAAAGCCAGCAGCAGCTAGAGGTGAACTTCAATGGAAAGATCGACGCTGTTCACACCACTTTGAACACAAAGCTGATGCTTTGAGTACCCATGAAGAAACTAGAGACTCATGTGATTCAAACAGAGAAGCTGTTAAAGGAAGCTTTAAGAAAAGGGACTGAGAAGAAACAACAGGCCACAACGCCGCTATCATAGAAGATGATTTTGGAGAGTGGTAAAGCAAGAGAAGCTGCAAGAGGGAGACTTCCAGATCGAAGTATTGGCGGCAACCACTGGAATCGATCGATGTCAGACATCCACATCGATCGATGTACACCAACACCAATCGATCGATGGAACTAGACGAGCATCGATCGATGGATCTTGAAGAATCCACCAACGAAAGTGCAACGCCGTGAAGATACTTACTCGTGAGGAGTTCGCAGCAAAGCACCCACATCCGCCAGCCCTACAACATCGATCGACAGACAGACGCCACATCGATCGATCGAATGATAAAGAAATCGATCGACACACTCCAAAAACTGTCGATCGATATTCTGTTATCACACGCCGAAAGTGCAACTTCCCAAGATAGATGTTGTAACGAACTTAATGCACTCGAGCAATCTAAGCCTCCAGAACCCACCAACCGCCATAATGAAGAAACCCACATATATTGATCCAATAGAGATAGAAAAGGAAAAAGATGGCAGAGTTCTTTAAAAGGAAAGAGAAGGTTCCTAAACACCTTAAAAGAGGAGTTAATGAGAAAGAGTTGGCAAGTTTCGTAAAGAGATTTCTAAGGATACCTACAGAGAAACCCTTTGAAGAAGCCTACTTTTCACACAGATTGTGGATGTTTTTCAGGAAACTAAGGAGACGAAGAAGTCATCAAGAGAATGTTCAACCCAAGTAAGAAAGTAAAAGAAGAGGATCAAACTAGAGAAGAAGGGTGATCCAGAAAGTTTTGTTCCTTGCTCAGACAGGGATCAACTTCCCACGGCCCTATGTGACACAGATCTGGAGTTAGCATCTTACCCAAAGTGATAGCACCATCTAGGTTCAAGATAGAGCCTCACGAAGAATCATTCATCTTTGTGGATTCTCTCAGCAGAACTCGACAAATTGTGAGAAACCTTGAGGTTACCATAGGAGAAGCCTTTAATTCCAGACTTCTATGTCTTGGACGCCAAGATAACCCTACCTACTTCTTTGCTACTTGACGCCAGCCTTCCTAGCCATAGGTCTCAGAACCTTCGACAAACAAACTGTGCCTAACCTGATCAACCCTACGGTCTACTATGATCCAAGACGAAATCAAGGTTCCTAAGAAGATCCAAGACGGCTCAGACCTTGTAGCTGTTTGGTATGTGGAGATGAATACGATTCACAAGGCGAATACGAGACAGACCAGAATCGATCGATAGTAGTACTGTCTCATCGATCATCTCTGGTGATCTGACATCGATCGACAGCCATATGGTCATCGATCGATTCTCTATTCAATCAGATCGAGGAGGAGTTTCAGAAGGTGATTTCGGCAAACATGTGGGAGAACGACTACTACATCCCACTATATGCTGCAAATACTACTCACATTGAGGAGTATACTGATGATTACGAGGAGGAGAGAGCTATAGTGTGTCACAACCTTCCGAAGATGAAGATCGATACTACTTGCCTCGCATCATTCGACAACACACCAACAACAAGCTTGCATGAGACTACTCAATCGAGCTGGGCAATTACCAGATGAGCTTCGGTCAGACCGCCACACCAACATATATCACCCAAGCCGAAGTCTCATCGATCAACACGCACTAACACAATTGACCGATAGGCCTGAACAACCATCGACCGATTCAGAACCTGCCGCCGACCAATACATACATCCAACCATCCTGTAACAAATTCAAATGTACTTAATTTCGCAATCTAATCCCGATGAGTTTGGTATTTTCAGGGATTCACAAGGCTTTGCACGCCAATGGATGGACGAACACCCACATATCCAGAGAAGACATTGCGACGCCCTACGCTTAGCCAACAGATCCCACAACCTATTCCAGCAACAACGCCACGACCAGACCACCATTATCAGCACCAGGAGGCAGACAAACAACCGAGCCAAAGGAAGCTGAAAGTAACCATCTCAACATAAACGATCCATATTTCATCTAAAATCGATCGATACAGAGTGTGTCGATCGACGATAAGCATCCCGAATTCGGAAAGAGAGCCTTTCGATATGGAGTTCGAAAATTCTTTTGGGAGCGGAATAGATGGTGACGTCATCAGAATTTCTAAAGACGACATCAAGAAACTGCTTCAAAGAACTTCAATGGACGAAAGCCCACATCTGTCTACCGAGCACGCTAGTTCATTTACAAGAAGAGAATTGGTGCAAGAAACCTACACCAAAGACGAGATCAACGAGATGTTGACTGGTTTACTCAAGAACGAAATGGGAAAAGCTCTCCATGGAAAGGAGTTTAGAAGAGGCCACCCACAAGCTTCACAGAGAGATGAACTGGATGTTCAGTGCAGACCGGGGATTACTCAAGAAGGTTCAACATCTTGTGCTGGAACTTGAAGATCTTCGTAACGCACAGAACCATAGCCAGAAAAGATCAAAATCGATCGACGGAGTAACATCCACATCAATCGATACGAAGCCTACACCATCACCACTTACTCAAAACATGAGGTTGATGAGTCTCTTGGAGATATCTGGAAAGAATTGAAGAAAGCGTAAGCTCGCCTCAAGCAAACTCACCAAAACCTCGTGAACTTATCTTCCACAACCTAGCAGATTTAAGCATCCGCACGTAAGAGATGAAGAGATCTATCCGCCTATCCATGAAGCACATGCAGATATGAACCCCGCCTGAAAGCAGCTGAGAGGAAAATTGCTGATATACACTTCTTAGTAGACAAAGAAGTGGAGGAACTCGCGACCAATGGATAATATGAGCAGCAGAGGCTCCAAACGCCAACTTGATTATCAGGCTGCATCGATTGCATCGACGACGAAGCTCAACCTCACATCGACGATAGGCATTGAATGAAGCTCTTGCCGGAAGCTTCACGCAGAATCTGCGAAGCAAAAATTCACCGATGAACCGTTGCATCGACGATATACGACTTCAGAGATCTGCACCGAGCTGATTTGGATAAATTAGCCGATGAAGTCTTTAGTGGATGTCGCATCGATGTAGGTGAGCTGCGCTGGTCGATGGTATCCTTCTCGCGATCGGTCGATGTTTGTGTGGAAACTTATTGGAAGTTGAAGGTTTCCGCTTCCATGCTGAAACTCCTTGTTGTTTGTGCTTCATCAAGGTGGTGACATCATCTCGCAAGGTTCTCCATGGTCTGGGTCAGGTGTATGATCTTGTCATTGACTGGATGGTAGACACTATCAAGTTTGCACTTGAAATCATTCATTGAATCATACTGAATGGTGTTGATGTCATTGAGCTTCATCCATCTCTGCTCCATCGTAAGGATCTGGATCTGCTGGTGTAGTTGAGTAAACCTCGCGATGCCCGTAGTCATAAGAATGATGGCTTGTCTAGTGAAGCTCTTTGTAGGATGTCTCTAATGTGTGTATGGGATACTGGAATGACCTTCCTGTGATACTTTGATGTCCATACATGTCTCTCAGACTCCATATTTATCTTGTTCTTCTTGGTACTTGGAGGTAGCATATCCATCGATGCGAGGTGTCACCATCGACGATTTGTCATCTTCAAGCTGATAGTTGTATTTGAAGTAGGGTTCTCCCTGCAGGCTATTGCATAGTCTGCATCTTCTAGCATCTTTGATAGGCTGGATCATCACGCTGTTTGAATAGGTTGTTCGGTCCATTTGCAGTAGCAAGAATGTCTGAGATGTCTTCAAACTTTTAGCATACGGCCATCCATAGCTCTGGCATTGCCTTCTGATCTCTGAAAATACCAAACTCATCTGGAGTTAGATATCCATGATCTAACTCATTATCTTTATTTTGATCGAATAGTAATGGTTGAGTATCGACGATGCAGTAGTGTTCTCGCCGATCGATTTCGTGTTGTATAGCCGATGGGAAGGTTGCAACTTGTGGGAACCGAAATTCACACCAATTTTAATGAATAATAATGGAGGAACACTGGAGTTGGAACTGAGCTTAAGAAAGGCTGCCTACATACCCCTTTTGAGGATCAAGTCGGACGGTTCAGCTTGGAAAGAATTGAACAAAAGATCGAACCGCCCGGGTTTGTCTAGTACGAAGGCGGGTTATAGAAACAGGCATGTCGAGAACAATGCCTAGGGTTTCTAAGTGCCGAGCTCTAGAGTAAAAGAATTCTCCGATCCTTCCGAGGAGCGGAGATCTGTAAAAAGAGGCGCCGATGTTCTAGATCCTGCCTAGTCTAACCGCCAAAATTCTAAGTTCTCTGCTACAGTGAGTCTTCTAGGTCTCCAATCTCGGATCCCTTTTTCTTCTGATCCAGCTCTCCTATATAGTTGCTTTAGGTTGGTGGCCCGCTTATTCCTTTGCCTTCGGCCCGAAGTTTATCTCTTTTGAGAAATATTCCATTTTCCTCGTCATCTTCGTAATTATCCTCGAATCCTGACATTTATCTTCGAAACTTAACATTTATCCTACTTTCCAGAGTTAGGATAAACCATCATAATTCCTATGGGCTTGATCCCCTCGAGACCAGGGTGGGCCTCTAGACAAGTTTGGATCCTTATGACATTTTAAGGCCTTTGGGCGCGATAATGATTTTATCTAGTCGAAACTTTGAGAATAACTTTAATCAAACGGCCGAAGTATGTGGTCCCTGTGGGAACCAAAATTCGTGACTGTCAAGTTTTGTTGAACAAGTATGGAGGAAAACCAGTTAACCCGATCTTCCTTGAAGGTCCGAATTCTCATGAATCACTTTAGAATCGATAAAAGATAAGTAGCAAGATAAAAATGAATGGTCGCCAGAGGCGCTTTATTAGTTAAAAAGTAATCTAATACAAGATTTCTCCGAGAGGAGTAGAGATATGCTAACTATCGTAACAACAGAACAAGAGGCGCCAAGACGCCCTAAGCCTTTGTCAGACTAGTCTAACCACCTAAGTCCTAAGTTCTCTAAGCTAGCAGGAGTTCTCAAGTCTAAAATCTCGGATCTCTTCTTCTGCTCCATCACTCCTTATATAGTCGCTTAGGTCGGTGGTCTGCTTAACCTTTCGCCTTTGGGCCCAAGTTTATCTCTTTTGGAAATATTCCATTTTCCGGCTTCATCTTCAGAAGTTATCCTCGAAAGCATTGACATTTATCTGAAACTTAGCATTTATCCTACTTTAATAAGTTAGATAAATTGTCATAGCTTTTATTGGGTTTGGTCTCCAAAATTGTGTGCGCTTCTCGCGGGAAGCTTCAAGCCCTCGAACGCTTGTAATGCATTTCTCGAAAGATTATCTTTTCCGCAAAATAAATCGTGATAGCCTAAAGAATCGATGTTCGAAGTTGATCGCCCTGTTTTACACGATACATTTCGCTGAAGAACCAACCTTCCTAGCTCTAGTTGTAAACTTCGAGGATAACTCCAATCGGGTTGGAACCGAGGAACGCAGGTCCATGTTTGCTAAAAGCTATGATTTCACGGAAGCCAATGCAGGTGCATCTAAATTGGACGAAGCTGGGAACAGACTGGATGTCCGCACTGGCCAGCATCGGCGAAGCCGGGCCCGCCCTCGGTACAGCATCGGCGAAGCCGGTTACCGGCGCTCGGGCCAAAGACGTGGGCGAAGCGCTTCCAGCCCAGCATCGGGCGAAGCCGGTGCCCGGGCGCCTGGTGCCAGCATCGGCGAAGCCGGGCGCTCACGCCCGGGCCAGCATCGGCGAAGCCGGCGCCGGTGCCAGCAAGGGCGAAGCCGGGTGTTTCGGCGCTCTGTGCCAGCACAGGCGAAGCCGGCCCGCGCGCCAGCATGGCGGAGCCAGCCAGTGCCAGCATCGGCGAAGCCGGGCGCCTCGCCCCCGGCCAGCATCGGGCGAAGCCGGGCGCTCGAGCCAGGTGCCAGCATCAGCGAAGCCAGAAGGCCGGCGCCACCAGCATCGGCGAGAAGCCGGCGACTCGGGCAAGACGGCGAAAGGCACCCGGCGCTCGGACCTTGGTCGCTACTTGTTCTTTCGACCCAACCTTTGTTGATCGCTTTTTATGAAAGTCTGTAGACAGAGTATCTTAGTCGCTGATTTCGAGATAACTGCTGAATTCAACAATTAGCCCCCAGCCCGTAAGACTCGAGACGATTTTGGCGAAAGTGACTTGAGTTTGAAAATTGAAATTTTTGGCTAAGAATAATTTATTGCAAAATCCCCATATCTTTATAAGTAGTAGCTCATCACTTCTCATTCTTCACACACTCTCCTTTCAACTTCTTTTCCTTTGCTCTCACAAAGAAGATTTCTTCCTATCAAGTTGAAAAGAAAGATCTGACGCAGATGGGTGAGGCCAGTCAGGCTTCTCACCGCTTAGCTTCATGAAGCCACTCCGCCTCTCATTGCTGGGTTTGACTCTTCCAAGCAAAGACTGTCGCGGGCAAGAAGCGCCAGCGAAGGCTCGAACTGGTGAGAACCAAGCACCTGTTCTTCGCCAGGCCTTCGCCCCCAATCCCTTGTTCCGGTTTTACCCGATGCCCTGCCCGGAAGGGCAGTCGCTCCCGAAAGCAGATTCCCCGACGTTCAGGACCGCCCGCTTTGATGGTGAGTCCAAGCCTTCTGCTTGAAGATCGCTTGGGACTCCCAGCCCAGTGCTTCACCGCTGCCTAAGGGCGCTCGAGGTCGTGCCACAACCGCGGCGATGAAGAGAAAGAGGTGCTTAAAAGCCGGGGCGAGCCCCTCGATAGTTGTCGCAACATCGCTCCAAGTTTTAATTTTGATTTATCCGCACTCTTTCTTTTCTTTCCTTTACATGATCCTTACTTTCTTTTTATGGACAGTTTGTGTCGCTGATTGATGGGATGCTTGGTGACTGGATCGAGGTTGCGCTCCGTCGGCGAGTTGGAGTCGCCGCAGGAAGCGCTGAAGCGCATCGAGGTTACATTGCAGACCATCAAAATGCCCATGCTGCCCAGACGCCCTCAGCCGTTCGAATCGGCGACCTCGGAAGAAAGCGAAGTTCGCTGCTCAAAGTGAAGAAAGAAAAGAAACACAAATCCTCGAAACTGCCGCCTTCAACAAACGGTCCAGAATTACAAAGAGGTGAGTGCTCGCGAAGTCGACGGAGACCGCCAAGCCCCGCTGGCGATTTCTTTGCTCGCTTCACGAGGATGGCCAGTTTGTTCAATCTCCTGATAGCTGGTCCTGTTGGTGCAAAATCGGTCACGACGGAATCAATGACTGAAAGTTTCTGGAAAGTATTTTAAAACAAAAGTCTCGGATAATTTGAAAGAAGTTATACGAGATTCTCAAATAAGAATATCCACTCTCTGGTGAGGTCAAAACGGTTATCTCAAATCACGGCAAAGATCCTTCCAAACTCAAAGATTTCCGAACGAATAATTAACGGGGAAAGATCGGGCAACGGAAAACCCACGGGCGGCAAGAACTCCCCATGCCGGGCGGCACATCGCCAGCGGGGCCGTTTGAGCAGGGCGGCATCCGCCACGCTGAAGCTAGTTTGGCGCTGGCGGCATTCGTCTTGCCTACGCGGCAACTGCTCGCTGGCCGGGCGGCATCGCTGCCACGCTGAAGCCGGGTTTGTGCCGCGCAGCTCTGCCTGCCGCTGCACGCTACGCGCGGCCGCCTATTGGCGGCATTCTCGCCTGGCTCCAGCTGCATTGCCATTACTGAAGCCGTCCGGCGCCGGCGGCACTCGCCTGGCGCCGGCGTGATGCATCGCGAAGCCCTGGAGCGGGCGGCACTTGGCCTATGCCGGGCGGCTCGCCTGGTCGGGCGATGCCACGCTGGCCGCCTGGCGCCGGTGGTAAGCCGCCTGGCCGGGTCGACGGCCCTCGCCATGGTCTCAGTCCCATCATACCGTCCGATCCCATCTTGGTTTTGTTTGGATCGATCCTCGAGTTTGGTACTATCACGGCTAATGGAATGAACATCTTCGATTCGGTGGAATCGCCCCGATGTTTTATGATAAAAACTGTAAGGATTGATTTTCGTGAAAGATATCGATAAAACAAAGTTTGATTAACTTGAACATCGATCCTTTAGGCTATACGGTTTATTTTACGAGAAAGATAGTCTTTTCGAAATCAGCGTAAACGCTTCAACGACTTAAGACAAGTCCACACTTACTTATGATTTTAATTCAGGCCCAATCGACTCATGACGGTTTATCCAATTTCCTAACATCGGATAAACATCAAGTCACCAAAAAGAAGGCGGCGGATGTTCTAGATCCTGCCTTGCTGATCAACACCAAAATTCTAAGTTCTAAGCTAACAGGGGTTCTCTAGGTCTCAATCTCGGATCCCTTTTTCTTCTGATCCAGCTCTCCTTATATAGTTGCTTTAGGTTGGTGGCCCGTTTATTCCTTTGCCTTCGGGCCCGAGTTTATCTCTTTTTGAGAAATATTCCATTTTCCGTCGATCTTCGTAATTATCCTCGAATCGACATTTATCTTCGGAAACTTAACATTTATCCTACTTTCGAGTTAGGATAAACCATCATAATTCCTGGGCTTGGATCCCCTCTGAGACCGTAGGTGGGCCCTATAGACAAGTTTGGATCCTTGCGGACATTTTAAGGCCTTTGGCGTTTATCACGATTTTATCGGTTTTAGTAAGTAAAACTTTGAGAATAACTTTAAAGCGAAGCGAGAAGTATGTGGTCCCTGTGGGACAAAATTCGCACTGTCAAGTTTTGTTGAACAAGTATGGAGGAAAACCGAGTTAACCCGATCTTCCTTGAAGGTCGAATTCTCGCGTAATCACTTTAGAATCGATAAAAGATAAGTAGCAAGATAAAAATGAATGAATTCGCTCAGAGTTTTATTAGTTAAAAGAATCGAATACAAGATTTCTCGAGAGAGATGAGAGATATGCTAACTATCAGAACAACAGAACAAGAGGCCAAGGCGTCCTAAGCCTTGCCCAGTCCTAAACCACCTAAGTCCTAAGTTCTCTAAGCTAGCAGGAGTTCTCTAAGTCTAAAATCTCGGATCCTCTTCTCTTCGCTCCATCACTCCTTATATAGTGGCTTTAGGATTCGGTGGCCGTTTAACCTTTAAGCCTTTGGGCCCAAGTTTATCTCTTTTGGAAATATTCCATTTTCAGTCTATCTTCGTAGTTATCCTCGAGCATTGACATTTATCTGCGGGAAACTTAGCATTTATCCTACTTTAATAAGTTAGGATAAATTGTCATAACTCTTATTGGGCTTGGGTCTCCAAAATTGTAAGTCGCCCGTGGACAAGCTTCAAGCCCTCGAGCGTTTATGCGATTTCTCGGAAAGATTATCTTTTCATAAAATAAATCATTATAGCCTAAAGAATCGATGTTAGAGTTGATCCCTTGTTTTACGATACATTTAGGCGGAAGAACCAACCTTCCTAGCTCTGGTGTAAACGAGGATAACTCAATCGGGTTGAACACGAGCGTTAGGTCCATAGCTAAGGTGCTATGATTTCCGGAAGCCACGAGTGCGATCTAAGTGGGCGAGCTGGGAACAGACTGGATGTGCGGCACCGGGGGCCAGCGCAGGCGAGCAGGGAGCCCGGCCCCGGTGCCAACTGCAGGCGCGGCGCCAGCGCCAAGGCCGCAGGCGGCGCCCGGCAAAACCAACAGGCGAGCGGCGCCAGGCGCGGTCTGCTTCAGGTGACGGCGCCCGGCAGCAGAGAACCGCCTGAGAGGCAGGCGGCCCGGCGCCAGCGCGCCAGTGCCAACAAAGGCGATGCCGGTGCCTGGCGCCAGGTGCCCTGAACGAGCAGGGAACCCAGCGCCGAAGAACCAACATGGGCATGCAGCGCCCGGTGCCAACAGAAACCAGGCCAGGCCCCAGACCCCAGCGGTGGCAGCCGAACCAGGTGCCAGCACAGGCGAGAGCCAACGCCAGCCACCAGCAGGCGAGCGGCGCAGGTACGAGGCGACGGCACCCGGTTGATAGCGCTGCATTCTTTGGGACCCAACCTTTGTTGATCGTTTTTGGAAAGTCTGTAGACAGGAAAAATATCTTAGTCGTTGATTTGAGATAGCTGTTTCGACCCAACAATTAGCCCCAGGCCGTAAGACTTCGGAGGCGATTTTCGGAGGCTGATGTTTGAAAATTGAAATTTTTGGCTAAGAATAATTTATTGCAAAATCCCCATATCTTTATAAGTAGTAGCTCATCACTTCTCATTCTTCACACCTCCTCCTTTTCTCCGACTTCTTCCTCTTTTGCTCTCACAAAGAAGATTTCTTCTATCAAGTTGAAAAGAAGATTCGGCGTCGAGATGGGTGAGGCCAGTCAGGCTTCGCCCGGTTTTAGCTGTTCATGAAGCCACTCCGTCTCTCATTGCTGGGTTTGACTCTTCCAAGCAAAGCTTTGTCGCTTAGCGCTCACGAAACTTTCGAACGAGGAGAACGAAGCACCTAGTGTTCCTTCTTAGCCTGTGCCTTCGTCCCCAATCCCTTGTTCGGGTTTTACCCGATGCTCCCTTGCCGTGGGAAGGGCAGTGGTTCGAACAGCAGATTCCGCGTTCAGGACGCTCGGCTTGGATGTGGTAGAGTCAAACCTTCTGCTTGGAAGATGCGTTTGGGACTCCCAGCCCGGTGCTTCACCGTTGCCTAAAGAGGCGTTGAGGGCGGTGCACAACTTCGGGCGATGAAGAGAGGTCGGCTAAAAAAGTAAGTGGGAGCCTTCCGGGATAGTTGTCGCAACATCGTTCCAAGTTTTAATTTTGATTTATCCGCAATTCTTCTTTTCTTTCCTTTTCGATGATCCTTACCCTTTCTTTTGCGGACAGTTTGTGTAAGCTGATTGATGGGATGCTTGGTGACTCTTGGATCGGAGGTTCGGCGTCTGTCGAAGAGTTGGAGTCGTCGCAGGAAGCGTTGAAGCGTGCGAGGCCACAGAACCATCGAAAATGCCCATGCTGCCCAGGCGTCTCAGCTCGAAGTTCGAATCGGCGACCTCGGGAAGAAAGCGAGTTCGTTGCTCAAAGTGAAGAAAGAAAAGAAACACAAATCCTCGAATCCGTCGTCTTCAACAAGCGGTCCAGAATTACAAAGAGGTGAGTGCTTCGCCAAGTCGGCGGAGACCGTCAACCCATGGCGACTTCTTTCGTTTCCGCGAGGATGGCCAGTTGTTCGAATCTCTGATAGCTGTCTGTTGGTGTCAAAATCGGTCTGACGGAATCAATGACTGAAAGTTTCTGGAAAGTATTTCTTAAAACAAAAGTCTCGGATAATTTGAAAAGTTATACGAGATTTTCTCAAATAGAATATCCACTCTGCGGTGAGGTCAGCGGTTATCTCGAAATCGGCAAAGATCCTTCAAACTCAAAGATTTCGAGCGAGCGACTATAGGGTCGAGACAGCGCAGGGAAACCGAGGTGACAAGAACCCCTGGCGCGGCGGCTACGTCAAGCGAGCTGACCTGGGCAAGCCGGACGCAGCGTCAAGCAGCCTGGCGCCAAACGGCAGACCTGGCGCCAGCGCACCGACTGAAAGCCGGCGGTGCCGCAGCGTCCGCGAAACGACCTGGTGCAGCGGCGGCAAACCTGAAAGCCCGGCGACCGCAGATCCACCGCGTAAGCGCGACTGCGCGGCACCCCACCACCAGCTCCAGCCTTGGCGTAAATCGCGAGACCGGCCGAGCGGCACCCGACTTGAAAGCCCGGCGGCTGCGATGCCTTGAGCAAGATCCTGGCCGACGGCACCCTTCACCTGGCGCCCGGCACCAGGCCTGAATGCCTGCGGCTGACACGAATCCAGGCGGGCGACCTGGCGCCGATGGCAAAGCCGCCTGGCAAGCGCGGATCGGCGGCCCTAGTGTATTCTCGTCCCATCATACCGGTCGATCCCATCTTGGCTTGTTTGGATCGATCCTGCGTGAGTTTAATGCGATCCGCGGCTGGAATGAACATCTTCGATTAGGTTGGAATCGTCCTCGATGTTTTACGACAAAAACTAGAAGGATTGGATTTCGTAAAAGATATCGTATAAAACAAAGTTTGATTAACGAACATCGATCCTTTAGGCTATACGGTTTATTTTACGAGAAAGATAGTCTTTTAAATCGTATAAGCGTTCAGCGACTTAAGACAAGTCCACGGACTTACTTATGATTTTAAAATTCAGGCCCAATCAGACTATGACGGTTTATCCAATTTCGATAGCTGTCCTGTTGGTGTCAAAATCGGTCCGCGGCGGAATCAATGACTGAAAGTTTCTGGAAAGTATTTCTTAAAACAAAAGTCTCCGGATAATTTGAAAAGAAGTTATCACGATTTTCTCAAATAAGAATATCCACTCTGGTGAGGTCAGCGGTTATCTCGAAATCTCGTGAAAGATCCTTCAAACTCAAAGATTTCCCGCCGAGCGACTAGCGGGGAAAGATGAGACGCAGGAAGCCGCGGTGAAAGAACTAACCCGGCGTACAGCGTCCACGGGCGATGGCGTAAACAGCGATCACCACGAAACCAGCCACAAGCCTGGCGACACCGACCTGGCGCCCGGCGTACAGCGTCCTGTGAAACCGACCTGAATACCCGATGGCAGAACTGGCCTGGCGCCGGCGGCACAGCGTCCGCGAGCGACCTGGCGCGGCGGCACACCAACTCCGGTCGGCCGTCCGTCGCGAAACTTGACCTGGCGCCGGCGGCATCCAACCTGGTGCGGCGGACGCAGCGTCCGCGCGAGCGACCTGGCGCTGGCCGGCACCCGATCTGGCGCGGCCAGGCGTCCAAACTGACCTGGCGCGGCCGCGCATAACCGAGCGAGCGGCCTGGTACCGGCAACACAGCGTCCGCAGCGGGCGGCCAAGCGCCGGTCGGCGGCCTAGATCCTGGTCTCGGTCCCATCATGATCGATCTGATCCCATCTTGGCTTGTTTGGATCGATCCTGGAGTGAATGCGATCCGCGCTTCTGGAATGAACATCTTTTCGATTGGTTTGGAATGCGTCCTCGATGTTTTACGACAAAACTAGAAGGATTGGATTTCGTAAAAGATATCATTATAAAAAAGATCGATTAACTTGAACATCGATCATTTAGGCTATCGGTTTATTTTACGAAAGATAATCTTTTAATCGTATAAAGCGTTCAGCGACTTAAGACAAGTCCGCGGACTTACTTACGATTTTAAAATTCAGGCCCAATTAGACTATGGCCGGTTTATCAATTTCCCAAACATGGGATATAAACATCAAGTCACCAAAAATAGGGAAAACTTCGAGGATAATTATGAAGTTCGGCGGGAATGGAATATTTCTGAAGAAGAGATAAACTTGGGCCCAAAGGCGAGGTCCATCATCCTAAGGCAAACCGGCGGTAGGAGTGAGTATATAAGGAGAGCAAGAGCAGAAGAAGGGGATCGAAAATCCTAGAATCGAGACTTAGAGAACTTAGAACTTAGAACTTGCGGTTAGGCAGCGGCGGGACTTAGAGCGTCTGGCGCCTCTTGTTCTAGCTTTATCTTCTCCATGAGAGCCCTGTTCCTCTCGGAAGGATCTAACAATTCTCTTACTTAGAGCTCCGCATATAGAAACCCTAGGCATTATCTTCGACATGCTGTTTCTATGACAAGCGCTCATACTAAAGCGAACCCCGAGGCGGTTCGATCTCTTGTTCAACTCTTTTTAACTGAACTTCGTCCGGCGTGATCCTCGAAAGGGGTACATAGGCAGCCTTTCTTAAGGTCAGTCCCAAATCTTAACAAAACCTTTTCGCATTTATTAGGTCGCTTGTCGTTGGCTGTGTGAGAATTCCAGACCTTGAAAAAGTCGGGTTAACTTGCTTTCCTCCGCCAATCTTATTCATTAAAATCGGCGGTGTGAATTTGGTTCCCACAGTTTGGCTAGAAGGAGGGGCGGATTACTATTACTCATCTCGACGCCGCGCAGTCGAACCGATGTCGGAAATATGAAAAAAAGTGCGGTTTGCGTCAGCGATGGTAAAACAACTCCAGCAGCGACTGTTCCTCGATAGCGCTTACGCAAGCCGCGGTGCTCGAGCAAATCAAAAACCTAGCGGCTTTCCGCCACAGGAAAAACCGCAGCGAGCTGCCAATTTCTCTATCTAAACAGAAGACAGCGATAAAATCTATCAAACTCCAAAAATTAGTCTTGTTACCAAGTTAGAGAAATGCATAGCGAGCAAGGTTTCTCTGGCGTTTCAGAACCTCTCGGAAAATAAAACTTATTCTCCTCGAAACCTTGGGAAACCCTATATTACTCATGGAACAGAAGCGGAAAATCGGTTCACTGATTCTCACTGCTACACTTCTTACAAACAACTCTCGAGGAACAAGCGGGAAAGCGAAGGAGGGAAGATCTTACTAGGAAGACTTGCCATAGGGTAAGATCAGTCTTCCCAGTCCACCTTAGTAGAGCCCACTTTGTTCTCCTTTGTGTCTAGGTCAAAATGGCTTCGTTTCATCTCAATCGAGTTTCGTTGAGATTTCACGAAGAACAAAGTTATTGTCGGCCACCTCGCCGTGAGCAAGGACAAACATTACCGAGATCACCTCACCCTCTGACATGGCTACCTGCATACAGGGCGAACTCACCTTCGTTATCCTTTGAGTCTAGATCAAAGTGGCTTCGTTTAGTCTCAATCGGGTTTCCGTTGAGATTTTACGAAAGGAACAAAATACTCTCGGCCACCTCGCCGTGGACGAGAACAACCATCACCAAAGTCACCTCGCCCATGGCCACCTCGCCTGTGGAAACCTCACTTTGCTCTCCTTTGAGTCTAGGTCAAGATGGTTTCTGTTTCGTCTCAATCAGACTTCCGTTGAGATTTTACGAAAAACAATGTGGCTGTCTCGACCACCTACGCCCATGAAGGATTTCTCTGTCCGTCATAGGGCGAGACCGGTCCTGTCTCAGTACCATGCATCTTTGCCTGAGTTTTCGTAACTTCGATCTTTGAGTCCGTGAGCCCGGGGACCGGCGAAGGCGAGCAACAGCAGCATCGGCGGGCCAGCGGAACCGACGCGGTGCGAGCGCCTGGCGCCCGGCGGCAGACCGATACGCGCCCTGGCACCCGGCGGCAGGCTCCGTCCTCTCCGTCTGGCGGCGGCGAGCTCGTCCTCTCCGTCTGGCGTATGAGCCGTTGTTTCCGTCTGGCGCCCCGGCGGTCCTGGCGTATCCGTGCAGTCGTCACCGTGATGATCTCGGAACAGCGGCACATCTTGGTCCCTTAAACCCATGTTTGGATTGTTAGAAACGGCGATTCTTCCGCAAAGCCTTCGATTGTTTAACAAATTTCATATTTTAAAATCAAGCTTCGGCAATATTTCACGAAACACCATTAGGTAAAGTCATACAACATCATATGAAGCGATAAGGACCTAAGTTCACTCATTAGCCTGACGAGCAAAGAGCCTCACTTTCGGTGGCGTCTTGCCCAATGTCTCCATTTTCTAAAGCACCCACCTTAGCCTTCTTCAAGTTATCGCCTACTTCTTCTCCCTTTGTTTCCAGCGATTCTGTAATGTTCGCCGGACACATTGTCAATTTAACCAGCGATGCGAAGCGAGAACAGGAACTTGAAGTTCATATCTCTCTTTAGCTCCGATATTCGTCAGAATTTCATCAAAACCGATTCTCGTTCGGTATCAAACTTTTCAAAGTCCTTTGGCGATGAACCGTTAAAGTCCGCGAAACAAAGAGGAGCGGGCAGAGGCAGCCTTGAGCGATCGATGAGACTAAGGCAGAACATGCAAACCGATCTAGTCTCGAAAAACCGAGAACCACGATAGCCCAGCGTTGTAAAGCATACTCATCCGCTTCTAAAGAAAGAAAAAGCATTACAAAGCCTTGGAAGAGCGGCTAACCGTTTTCTTTAAAAAAAGAAAGGAAAGTGATGCGTATAATCCCATCTTGAAAACTTTTGCTTCAGCATCAAGACAACGACAAAGCAAACTCGCAGCAATAAGATTAGTCTAAAGGCGCTAGCATAGCCCAACCGTTACAAACATAGTCTTGAAAACTCTCGTCGTCTCGTCATAAAATCGCGACTAGCGTGTATCAGCGTCAGACTAATAACGCGGCGGTGAACTGAAAATAGCGAAATAACCGGTAAAACTCATGAGTAGTTGAAGCAGCTTTAGTCAAAGGTCGAAATCATAGGAAACATCTCCGTGTAATGCGGAAACATCGCTACTTTAACAATCTGCGATTTTCTATCTCCATGAAACGGTCATCCATTACTTTGGTATAACAAGGACATTTTAAAACAAAACAGCCTATGGAAAAACATGATCGGTCTCATGCAAAAGCGATTTACCCATGTAAAGTGAATGAGGAAAACATAATCGATGGTGCGAATATCGCAAGTAATTTGTGAAAACACTCTCCGGTTACCTTTGCTGAAAACCCCTCTTACATCACTTTTGAAAAATCCTCTGTGGTCGAGTCAATTCATACAAAGCAACTTTGTAAAATAAACATAATGGGTCCAGCAGTAACTGTCATAGACAGTTTTGCTCCACAAGGTTTCTGGCTCCTGCTTTCACTCCCTGGTTCGTCCGAGCAGGAAATAATCGCGAACCGCACATGTCCTCGTTGATCCTTAAACTTTTCCCCGGATAAAATGAAGCGATTTTCATGCAACAAAAAGAATTTATCTGAGCCATTCATATTATAACTAAGACCTAAAGTGGAAGATCGTTTCTAAAGCCATCAGCCATAACTCAGAAAACTCCGCTATGCTTGGCATGTCTATCTCGGCAGCGCTATTTGGCCCTCGGCCAACTTCATCCTTCCGTAAAGCCGGACCTAATTCGGCATCCCCATTAAGGACAATCGTTAACTAACATGACCTAATAGGGTCATGGTCTGATCGTTACCAACAACTTCCTTGGCGTCTGGCTGAATCTAGCCTCCATGCCAATCCAAAGCTACTGGCGAGCACGCTCAATCATAGCGGCTAAAACAACAATCCACGATTTGTTCATAGAGCGCCAAGTGACTATTACGCCAAGCAATTTGTCACATAACCCAGAATCGGAAATCATACGATAAACTCTTCATACCAAAACTCAGTCCTAACAACCATATGGTTAGCGGAAGATTTAAACTCATCGTCAATCGATTAAGTTCTATATGCCCGTAAACACGGCATGAAAAGAAACACGTGACAAGGCTCCAAGAGTTATACGAGTCATCCTTAATATATACAAACAAATCCGGAAGGCCAACACTTCCGAAGCTTACTGTATGTAGGCGGCTTCTCCCAGGTCGAACTTCAGCGACCCCTTGGTCCTGCGTCAAACCCGAAACAACAGTTTCTGGCTGCGAACATTAGCAAAACATCTCAAAGCCAGCGAACATTTCAACCACGAAATGCGGCACAAGAAACTTCGACCTTCAGCACTGCGAGGCGTATTGCCTTCGAAGGACATTCTTTTCCTCAAAACATACAAACACACCTCTAGCGGTAACATGCCTCTAAACTGGCATCATGTCGTTGTTGCTGATCACAACAAGCGAACTCGCGTCCTAAACAGACAAATAGCAGCGCCCTTCAAGGGGTAGGCTCTCTTGCATCCGACAAGGATAAACATAGCGTATACAGAAATCAAATTTTGGTTTAGCTCTTAAGTAAAGAAGTAGCTTCGACTCACGCTAGACAAATCATATAAGCCGACAACAATTAGCGGATTTTAAGCGGATGAGTCAGGTTAAAATCGCAAACAGGCAAAGCGAAAGCGATTTGTCATATAAAGCCTCAGTCGAGGTAAACCTAGGTCTTGCCTAAACCCAGCCGCTGGGATCTTGACATCTCACAGACATAGTATGGTATCGAGATCAAAATTTGTCTCTTCACTTAAGCTTTATCGTTCCACGAACTTTTTCGTAAATCGGTAAGCCGCGGAAAATCTCAAACTTTATGCAAACAATAGATGCGGTGATCATCAGGGAACTAGGAATGAGGCGACAACTCACACCCTCTTTCTCATACTTGAAAAACTGAAGTTCATAAAATCGAAAAACACATAATGGCCTCTAGCCCAGACCAAAACAAATACATCAACAGCATCATGCTCGAAAGTCTCTCATGACACATAACCAGACCATATAAGTCTCTGCTGGAAAACAGATCACAAGGGTCTTAAACTCCAAAGCGAACTACGGAAGAGATGCGTGAGCAGCCGAAAGCCCCAATCTTACCACTTTCAGCGGAACCTTTCAACCATTAATTCGCCTATCTTACCTGACATGTCTTATGTCGCAAGAACATCACGAAGGTTCAACGAGCTGGGGGCTAACTGTTGGTGTCAAAATCGGTCCTGACGGAATCAATGACTGAAAGTCTGGAAAGTATTTCTTAAAACAAAAAGTCTCCGGATAATTTGAAAAGAAGTTATCACGGTTTTCTCAAATAAGAATATCCACTCTCTGGTGGGAGTCAGCGGTTATCTGAAATTACGGCTAAAGATCCTTCCAAACTCAAAGATTTCCCTTACGAGCGACTAGCGGAAAGATCGAGACAGCGGAAAACCGCGAGCAAAACCACGGCGCGGCGTACAGCGTCCGCAGCAGGCGGCCTGGCGCAGCGGCAAAGCGTCCACGAGCGGCCTGGCGCCAGCGCCGCAGCGTCACCTTGTGGCGACCTGGCGGCGGCGGCACCGACCTGGCACCGGTGGAGCAGCGTCTGCATGACGGCCTGGCGCGGCGGCACCGACCTGGCGCGGCACCAACCTGGCGCGGTAGCACCCGGCCTGTGCTGGCGACTGGCGTCCGCGGGCGACCTGGCGCCGGCGGCGGCTAACCTGGCGTCGGTCGGCGGCCCTCGTCTGGTCCGGTCCCATCATGCTTTCGGTCTGATCCCATCTTGGCTTGTTTGGATCGATCCTCGTGAGTTTAATTGCGATCCGACTCTGAAATGAACATCTTCGATTAGGTTGGAATTGTCACCGATGTTTCACGACAAAAACTAGAAAGTTGGATTTCTCGTAAAAGATATCGTATAAAACAAAGATCGATTAACTTGAACATCGATCCTTTAGGCTACTCACGGTTTATTTCACCGAAAGATAGTCTTTTCGAAATCTTATAAAGCGTTCAAGCGACTTAGAAAAGTCCACGACTTACTTTTAAATTCAGGCCCAATCAACTATGGCGGTTTATCCAATTTCGAACATCGGATAAACATCAAGTCATAGAAAAATAGGGGAAAACTTCGAGGATAATTATGAAGATCGTGGAAATGGAATATTTCCTGAAGAGATAAACTTGGGCCCAAAGAGGTCCATCAGCCTAAATGAGCCGACACTAGGAGTGAGTATATAAGGAGCAAAGAGCAGAAGAAGAAGGGATCCGAAAATCCACAGAATCTAGACTTAGAGAACTTAGAACTTAGGCGGTTAGGCCAGCGAGGCGGGCTTAGAAAGCGTCTGGCAGCTCTTGTTCTAGCTTTATCTTCTCCGCAGACCCCTTTTCTCTCGGAAGGATCTAACAATTCTCTTACTCGAGCCTATAGAAACCCTAGGAATTATCTTCGACATGCCTGTTTCTATGACAAGCGCTCATACTGAGCGAACCGTAGCGGTTCGATCTCTTGTTCAACTCTTTTAACTGAACTTCGTCCGACTTGATCCTCGAAAGGGAATGCGTAGGCAGCCTTTCTTAAGGTCCAGTCCCAAATCTTAACAAAACCTTTTCCGCATTTATTCGGTCACTTGTCGTTGGCTGTCGCAGAGAATCAGACCTTCAAGGAAAGTCGGGTTAACTTGGCTTTCCTCCGCAATCTTATTCATTAAAATCGACGGTGTGAATTTTGGTTCCCACATGTCCGTATAAGGGACTTGGCTTTGGCGGGAATCGAAGGGAGCTTGGGTGAGCTTCAGCTGTTTAAGGGAAATGAGGTCCTACCTCTGGATTTCGAGGAAGCCAGGCTGCTGTCTTCTGCGAAGAAGAGTTGGCGGCTTCGAAGGGACTTTGACTCGATTCGCTGGTCTGAATTCGAGTGCACCCTTGTGCGGATTGGGAGGGCTAGGAGGATCAGGTTCATGCAGCGAGAGGATCATGAGGCTGGCGGATAGGGCAGGCAGTGGAGAGTGCGACCGAGAGTCGATGGCGAGCCGTTCCTGGCGGATGAGGCAGGCGTGGAGGTGCGACGAGAGTCGATGGCGAGGCCGTTCCTGGCGGATGAGGCAGGCAGTGGAGGTGCGACCGAGAGTCGATGGCGAGCCGTTCCGCTGCGGGTGAGTTTGAGGATGAAGGTGATGCTCGAGGCGTCTAGGTTTACCAATCCCTTGAGGGATTTTTATTTTTTTTGTTGCGGCGCTATGAGGCCATGATGTATTTTGGGACTGGCGTTGGTGGCTTTGAATCCCTGCCCTTTTAAGGTGTTTGTTGAACTTCGCAGCTCAATCTAAATATTTCCGGTTTTATGGCGTTTAAAAAGAACTTCTGTTTTGAAGTTTAGAAGGAGAGGATCACGAGTTGTCGTCTCGCTCCAAACCCTCCGTTGTCGCTGTATCTATTGTTTGTACAAAGCGAGACCTTTAGCGGTTTTCTGATTTCTTGAAGGTTAGTGAAGCGAATAGACTTAGAAGAAGAACAAGTTTTGGGATCTCGTGTCGGGGTGATACTATGTCATGAGATGTCAAGATCCAGCGTGGCTGGGTTTAGGGCAAGACCTAGGTTTACTCGGACTGAGGCTTTCGATGACAAGTCGGCTCTCGTTTTGCCTTTTGCGATTTTAACCTTACCGCACCGTTTTAAAATCCATAAATTGTTCGGCTTATATGATTTGTTTAGGTCTTGAATCGAGCTACTTCGTTTGGAAGAGCTAACCAAAATTTTGGACTTCTTGTATAGCGTATTTATGTTATCCTTGTCGGATGTAAGAGAGCCTACAGAGAGGTGGCTTATTGTCTGTTTAGGGCGTTAGAGTTAGATTTGTTGTGATCAGTAACAACGAAATGATACCGTTTAGAGGTGTGTTTGTATGTTTTGAGTTCTATAGATGAGGATTTAGATCTGGAGCGTTTTGAGAAATGAATGTCCCGGCGTTAGCGGACGTCTCGCGTGCTGAAGGTCGAGTTTTCCTCCGCATTCGTGGTTGAAATGTTTTGCGAGCTTGGAGATGTTTTCGCGAATGTTCGCAGCCAGAAAACTGTTGTTTCAGTTTGGGCCGGAGACCAAGGTCGCGTAAATTTGACCGAGCTCCCATTCTTTGCCTATCTTTTTGACAAACTCAAGTGGTACTCAACGCCCATAAACCCTTCCTTCCTTTCAAGCCTATATTATTTTGATGAGTGAGGCCTTTTTCTGAAAGTCTTACATGTGCATAATCTTGAGAGTATTGAGAACGACAATGCTTAGTCTCCATTCTTGCTAGATTAGACACTCTATTGTCTAGCCCATAGGATTGGGGGGGGGGGGGGTGAGTGTTGAAAAGTTTTATTTGGGAATGTGAAAAGGTTATGAAAGAAAAGAATGAACTCTTAGAACTCAATATTTTTAGTCTTTTTGGGATTAGAAACTCTCTAGGTCCTATTTAAGATAAAAGTCTTGGCCCCCAAAGAAAAAGAAAAAGAAAAAAAAAGAGAAGAAAAAGAAAAAGAAAATAAATAAATAAATAAATAAGAAAGGGGGCTAGCAAGTTAAAAGAGAGCTAGAGAGGGTTTTAAAAAGTATGAAGATCCCTTGTTAGACATCAAATAAAAAAAAAAAAGAGTTCTATATGAGAAAAAGTGCCTTGAGTTCTTGGGAAGCATTTGGGTGAGTGATGTGAGTTGGGTTTGACATTGTAGATAAGAGTATTCCATGTTTATGTTTAGGAGAAGGGTAGAACAATGGAGATTGAGCATTGTATGCATGAGTTGATTCCTTTCTTAGATAAATTATGTGCAATGTCAAGGCTACTTGTTTTGAGAGTGAACCACCCATTGAAAAATCCTTTGAACTTCTTGTTTCACTTTGCATCAAAGCCTTTTTCACCAAACCAAATGACTTGGACCATTTGACCATTTGCAAGAGATCGATTGAGTTTGCTTAATGATTGTTAGAGAGTAAATGGATTTGTGGTTTGTGGATTCCTGATGAATGAGTGTAGGGATCAAAAGAGTTGAGATAGGCCTTGAGAAGTTAGTGTTGGATAAAGTGCTTGCTCTAGCTAGTTGGTATGATTATACAAGGTTATCAAGCTGAGAACTAAGAAGAGCATTCTTTTGGTTATGAGTCCCCTGCTTCAAACCTCTCCTCCTTAGTCCTTGCTGTTTACTTGTGGATAAGTAAAGCACTAGTGTTGGGGAGTTGATGCCTTGCATATTTTCATTGATTTAGGCATCTTTATATTGCATTCTTTGTCTTGTAGGCTAAGGTTTAGGCATCTTTAGGATCCATTTTGCATTCATTTGTCCTTATCAGGTGTTGGAGTATGCATTGAGGTGTTTGGGAGCCTTATGACCCAAAAAGAGTGAAGAATCAAGTTTGGCCATGAAAAGAGAAGTAAATTCATGAGATGGACGAGATGACCGGGGAGACTCGGCCGGGTAAGCTCACCCGGTCGGGAGATGTCGAGGAGAGGCCAGTCGGGATGGACAGGCCGGGATGATGAACCCGGTCGGGAGAAGGTCGAGTTGGACAAGGCAGGACCGGGATGGTTGGACCGGGTACACACACCTGGTCGGAAGACGGACGCGTCCAAGGCATGATCCGGACCGGGAAGGACAAGTCGGGATGCTGAAACCGGTCGAGACGAGGGACGACCAGGATGAGGCTGGACCGGGTGAGAGGGACCGGGTTGTGTCACTTGGTCGACCCCAGACCGAAAATCAAGCTCTTCTCCGATTGGCTGAAGCCTAATTGACTCCAAGGACTTTTTAGTAATTTTGAATGATGTTCCTTGATTTTCTAAGCCTAGTATAAATACTCTTGTTAGCCCTTAAGTGGGATGATGTTATTTTCTCTCTAGGAACACAAACCTTTGAGTAAAAGCTTTATCTTTGAATCATAATCTCATCTCATCTTTGTGTTCTTGAGTGTTTGATTTCATCTCCTTTCTCTCTATACATGTTTAAGCTTGAATCTCTCATGGGTTTAAGAGTAAGCATGTGGATTAGTGAGTAGATCCATTTAAGATTCATGGGTTAAGGTGATTGAGAGTGATTAAGTGTAGATCCAAGGTGATTTGTGTTAGATCTATCATTTCCTTGCTTGATTTGGTGTTCTTAATGCTATATTTGAGTTGGCCTCTCAAAAATAGGGCTATAGGCATTTCATGCCAGGAAGGTGTTCTATGAAATGCTTGAACCAACTCATCTATGCTTTTAGCTTGCTTTACCTAAGGGATTAGTTGTTAAAGAAGCTAGGATTGCTATTAGACTCATTCTTATTCTTTGCTTTGATCATTACAGTCAAAGGGATTTGATGTACTTGGGTGATCAGTGCAAAAGAGCATTCATCTAGGGATAGAGTTTGTTCAAGCATAGTGTCTAGGCATAAGAAATTAGATTGATTGAAAAGTTGGCATCTTGGATTGAACCTTAATCACTTAAGATCAAGTCGCTATACCCATGGGTCTCTTCTCCTCATATTGAAAGAAAGTTTCATCTTTTACTGCATTTAAGTATTGTTTTAGTTTAATAATCATCTCTCTTAATGGTTGCATTTAGATTAAGCATAGGCTTGCATTCCCTTTGCTTTGTGATCACTTAGAACTGGTTGGACATCTTTTATATTACAACATTTGATAGGACCCTTGAAAAGTCCTTCATCAAATTGGCGCCGTTGCCAAATTCTAAGTTGATTGTGACATTGAGATTTAGTCACTTGCTTGAGACTAAATCATTTTCCTTTTCTTGTTATATTGATTCTCCTTTTTCCTCTCCCTTTGAATTTCAGGTGTATGAACACAAGAAGCAGGGGTGCAACAAACCTGGTTCCCACTGTTGAAGAGATAGCTACACTTGAGAGGGAAATAGCAAGAAAGAGAAGAGAAGAAGAGCAACAGGCTCCTATTCAGAGGTTGGGGTTTGAGATGGATGAACACCAGCATCAACCTCAAGACAGAGTTGCTCAAGATGGCAATGGTCAAGGAGCTGACAACCTTCGACCACAGCGCCAACAACAACACCCACAGTTGCGACGAATCCGGCCCAAGAGAGGGGGCAAACCGACCTAGAGAGAGTATATAAGGAGGGCTTAAGGCGAGGAGCAAGGGAGAAGCTTTCTGAGAGCAAACTTAGCACTTAGAGTAATTTAGGCATTTTTTTCGTTTTTACTATCGAGCTGCGACTCAACTTAGGTGGCTAGACTAGCGAACGTATACATCTCTCGTGAACTAGGATCCTACCTGTTGTTCACGCTCAAACGCGAATTTGGAAATAAGATCTTTTTGTTCTCTTTTGCTCTTTTCCGATTTATTATTTTCTACTCTTTCATATTGACTGTGTTGTGCGTGGCCCAGTAGATAGCCGAGACCTCCAGGGAAGGCCAGGTTAGCTTGGCTTTCCTCTGATTAACAAATCTCGACGGTGTGAATTCCGGTTCCCACAGTGATGGTGACGACGGATGTACACGATGAGCTACCCAAAGCTACCCTGAGAGAAGCCGAACTTCAAAGACGGCTTGACAGCCTGCAGAATCAAGTAACCGTGCTTCAACGAGCTCAGTAAAACACCACGGAAAACCCCAAGATCCTCTCGGAGGTTCAGGGTCTAAGATGTCAGCTAGATGAGCACTCCAAGCAGCTGGAGCAAAGCGCAGAAATACTCAGCCAACTCGAGGCGAAAACGTTTCTCTCCGAGATGAGAATAATCTCCTCAACACGATCAGCAACAAGAAGCGCAGCTTCCGAACTCGAGTCCGTTTTATGCCCAATTTGGAAACGCCTAACGCGGGAGGAGACACAACCCATCCGCAGACGGCGCCCAACGAAAACAACACAAGCCGAGGCGAGGTCAGGAACGCCCGGATCCACGGTATAGAAGACAGTGACTCAGAGCTAGAACCTGATGTGGAAGCACCCGACAGAGCAGCAGCAGAAAAATCCGCCACCAACGCCTACATGGAACAGATGTTCACCGAGAATAGGCTGGACGCGCCGGCACCCGGGGCCAGGACACGGACGCTCGCGCCGGCGCCCGGAACTAGCACGGGCGAGCCGGCGCCCGGCGCCCGGTGTCAGCACGGGCGTTTTGAAGATCTCAGTGAGGGCTTCGATTTGATATCCTGATCGTTTTCTGGTTCCTCACGGTTTGAGAGAACGACCTCTTCGAAGTTTCGAGGCAGATTCTTTTGTGTTTAGGGTTTTTGTGGTGATCGATCTCCTACTTTGGGCGAAATGGACCTTGATTGGGTGATCCGCCTTTTTCGCATCGATCTTTCCGACTCTCAGACAAGACTGCCGCCTTCTGATCTTACTTTCAAGAAGTGTTTCTGAAGAACCCATAAGTAAAAAATAATCCTAGCCGTTGATTTCGAGATAACCGTTTTCGACCCCACCAGAGAGTGGATATTCTAATTTGAGAAAATCTCGTATAACTTCTTTTCAAATTATACGAGACTTTTGGTTTCAAGAAATACTTTCCAGAGAATTTCAGTCATTGATTCCGTCGTGACCGATTTTGACCCCAACAGTTAGCCCCCCAGCTCGTTAGAACCTTCGTGATGTTCTTGCAAGCGATTAGACATGTCAGGTAAGATAGGCGGAATTAATGGTTGAAAGGCTCCGTTGAAAGTGGTAAGATTGGGGCTGCGCCTTTCGAAGGCTACCTACGTACACATGTCGAAGGGATCAAGCCTTCTGTAGTTTGTTTTGGAGTTTAAGACGTGATCTGTTTTCTAGCGAGAATTATATGGTCTGGTTATGTGTCGTGCAGAGACTTTCGAGCATGATGCTGTTGATGGTATTTCGTTTTGTTCTGGCCGTTGTGAGGCCATGATGTATTTTTCGGGACTGGTCGTTGGTGGCTCTAAATCCCTGCCCGTTTTAGGGCCTGTAAAAATAATTTGCTCAAATTTATAAAATCGTGGTTTTTATAAATTGAGAGAACTTCTGTTTTTCGAAGATAGAGGGACAGGGTGTGAGTTGTCGTCTCATTCCTGTCTCTCAGATGATCACCATACCTATCGTTGTGTAAGATGAGAATTCCCGAAATCTTTTGGTTTGCGGAGACTCATAAACGTACAAATATAAATGAAGAGATAAATTTTGGAATCTCGTATCGGAGTGTTGATACTATGCCTTTGAGATGTCAAGATCCAGCATGGCTGATTTTAGGGCAAGACCTAGGTTAACTCTCGGACTGAGGCTTTGCGATGACAAATCGGCTTTCATTTTGCCTGTTTGCGATTTTAACCTAACTCGCATGCTTTTTAAAATCCGCTAATTGTTATCGGCTTTTCTGATTTGTCGGTATCGAATCGAAGCTACTCCGTTAGGTGCTAAACAAAATTTCGTTTTCTTGTATAGCGCGCTATGTTATCCTTGTCGGATGTAAGAGAGCCTACCCTTTTAAAGGCGGCTATTGTCTGTTTAGGACGTTAGAGTTCGTTTGTTGTGATCAGCAACAACGACATGATACCGTTTTGAAGGTGTGTTACAGTTTAGAGTTCCTGAGACGAGAATTTCGTCTGGAACGTTTTGAGGAAAAGAATGTCCTTCGAGCGTTAGCGACGTCTCGCAGTGCTGAAGGTCGAGTTTTCCTTGTGCCGCATTTCGTGGATGAAATGTTTGTGGGCTTGGAGATGTTTTGCGAATGTTCGCAGCCAGAAACTGTTGTTTCAGTTTGGACGCAGGACCAAGGGGTCGCAGTAAATTTGACTTAGGAGAAACGCCTACATTCACTGTGCTCGTGGAAGTGTTGGCCTCGATTTGTTTGTATATTTTAAGGATGACTCGTATAACTCTTGGAGCCTTGTCACGAGTGTTTCTTTTCATGCCGTGTTTACGGGGCGTATAGAACTTAATCGATTGATGATAAGTTTAAATCTTTCGTTAACTATATGGTTGTTAGGACTGAGTTTTGGTATGAAGAGTTTATCGTATGATTTTCGGATTCTGGGTTATACGACAAATTGCTTGCGTAATAGTCACTTGGTGTTCTATGAACAAATCGTGGATTGTTGTTTTAGCCGTTAGTTTATTGGAGCAGTGGTCGCTCAGTAGTTTTAGATTGGCATGGAGGCTAGATTCAGCCGATAGCCAAGGAAGTTGTTGGTAAACGATCAGACCATGACCCTTATTAAGGTTATGTTGGTTTACGATTGTCCTTAATGGGGATGCCTAATTCAGGTCCGGGCTTTACGGAAAGGCGTAGTTGGTCGAGGGCCAAATAGCGTTTGCCGAGATAGACATGCCAAGCACAGCGGAGTTTTCTGATTTATGGCTGATGGCTTTTAGAAACGATCTTCCACTTTAGGTCTCAGTTATACGATGAATGATTCGTAAAAAAAAATTTTTTGTTGCATGAAAATCGCTTCATTTTATCCGAGGGACAAAGTTTAAGGGATCGACGAGGACACGCGGCGGTTCGGGCCTGCGCTGATTATTTCCTGCTCGGACGTAACCGCTGGGAGTGAAAGCAGGAGCCAGAAACCTTGGAGCAAAACTGTCTATGACAGCACCGTTGGACCCATTATGTTTATTTCACGAAAGTTGCTTTGTATGAACTGACTCGACCATACAGAGGATTTTTCGTGAAAAGTGATGTATGAGGGTTTTCAAGCAAAGGTAAAGAGTGCTCACAAATTACTTGCGATATTTGCGACCACGGATTATGTTTTCTCATTCACTTTAAGCGCATCGCTAAGTCGCTTGCATGAGACTGATCATGTTTTTCCATAGGCTGTTTTGTTTAAAATGTTCTTGTTATAATAAAGTAATGGATGACCCGTTTCATGGAGATAGAAAATCGCAGATTGTCAAATTAGCGATGTTTCGCCGGATTACACGGAGATGTTTCCGCTATGATTTCGACCTTTGACTAAAGCTGTTCAATTACTCATGGAGTTTTACCAAAGGTTATTTTATTTTGTAGTTCACCGTCGCGGCTATTAGTCTGACGCGTATTACGATTCTAGTCGCGAGGTTGCGACGAGACTACTTAGAGTTTTCAAGACTATGTTTGTAACGGTTGGGCTATGCCGCTAGCATTTTTTAGACGAATCTTATTGCTGCGAGAGTTTGCTTTGTCAAAGCGTTGTCTTGATGCTGAAGCAAAAAGTTTTCAAGATGAGATTATCACGGTATAGTATCGTACTTACTTCCCTTCTTTTTACGAAAAGAAAACTGGTTAGCCGTTCTTTCGAAGGCTTGTGTACGTTTTTTCTTTCTTTTAGGAAGAGGGATGAGTATGCTTTAGAATGCGTGGCGATCGTTTCTCGGTTTTTTGAGACACTAGATCGGTTTGCATGTTCTGCCTGGACAATCAAGGAACAATGGAACAAGACTGGAAAAATTGCCTAAGACTTAGCTTGCTGACTATCCAGCTAGGTTCTAAGTTCCCTAAATTCTCGACAGTTTTCAAAGCGTTCGTTCCTGTCCTGAAAAATTAAAACCTTGACAAAATTTTTAAGTCGGACGTACCTTACTCTCATTGATTATTCGAGATCGCCTCTTGTCCGTTCCTCTTTGTTCCATGTCTTCTAATCCAAGTTTCAATTTTCGTAGCGTTAGTTTTAACAAGACCGGTGTATATTTAATCGAAGGATTCTTGCGAGTATGAGTTAGTAATTTATCGAAGCTTATTAGCGTTTAGGAATGGCCACTTCGATTCATTGTCAAAGGATTCGAGAAGTCTGATACTGAGCGAGAATTGATTTTCGGCGAAATTCGGCGAGAATATCGGGCGAGAGATATCAACGCCAAGTTCCTGTTCTTGTTTCTTCGTACTGCTGGTTAAATTGACCATGTTTCGATGGAACATTACAGAATCATTGAAACAAAGAGAGGGGAGTAGGAGATAACTTCGAAGAGGGCGTTTTAGACACTATGAGCAGGGCGTCACTTTCGAGTGGGGTCCTTAGTTCGTCAAGCTACGATTTTCTGAAAGTACTCCATCATGGTATTGGTTTTCGAATGAATCCCAATTCCTTGTATAGTTGAGATGATTGATGTTTCAGAATAACCGTGTCGTTTTATACGATGAATTGCAATCCATTCGTTAACGAACCTTCAGTTTTTCGTAACTTTCGATCGTTCGATCGAAGCGAAAGGGTTTTAGATAAACAGTTTTAAGGATTTGTACTACGTGGCCGGCGAGGATGCAAAGTCGTGATTGGACTAGTGTTGGGATGGTTTCACGAGTAATAAGCGCGCAGCGAGCGACCATAGCCGGTATACGGGACAGCGGAATGGCATGACCGCCCGGCGCCGGGGCCGATGGCGGATCCAGCCGCCGGCGTAGTGTCGTGTCCGTCGGGTAACCCGTTTTGCTTATTAGTCTCGCGGTAATTTAGGGTTTTCCATGGTTTCGGGAGAGCGAGTTTTCTTTTCGAGATATTCTTCAAAAGCGTTTTTGGTCGAACCCTACTTCGTCGAGATTTCTAAAACTTGGTATTTAGGAATTTCTTGGGGTTTGATAGATTTTATCGTTGCCCTTTCTGTTTTATAGAAGTGCGAGCTCGTTTTAGTGCTCTTCGTGGTGAAAAGCTGCGACTAGGTTTTCTATTTTCTCGGCTCTGGCGTTTGCATAGCGTTGGCCGTAGGAGCATTTGCTAAAGTTGTATACCAGCGTTGATGTGAGCTCGAGCTTTGTCTTTCATATTTCCACACATAAGCCGGTCAAGCGTTTTGTGGCCTTGAGAGTAAGAGTAATCCGCCTCCCTCCTCCTAGCGCCAAACTGTGGAAACCGAAATTCGCACTGTCAATTTTATGAATAATAATGGAGGAAAGCAACGAAAACCCTACTTTCCTTGAGGTCCGGATTCTCTGCGAGAGCCAACGACAAGTGACCAAATAAATGCTGAAAAGGTTTTGTTAAGATTTGGGACTGGACCTTATGAAAGGCTGCCTACGTACCCCTTTCGAGGATCAAGTCGGAAGTAGTTCAGTTAGAAAGAATTGAACAAGAGACTGAACCGTCTGGGCGGTTTCGTCTAGTATGAGCGTGGGTTATAGAAACAGGCATGTCGAGAATGATGCCTAGGGTTTCTAAATGCCGAGCTCTAGAGTAAAAGAATTGTCCGATCATTCCATGAGGAGCGGAGATTTACGAGCATAAGGCAGCCAGACGTTCTAGGGCCTGCCTTGCTAGTCTAACCGCCTAAATTCTATGTTCTATCAGCTAACAGGAGCTATCTAGATCTCCAATCTCGGATTTTTGGATCCTTTTCTCTTCTACGTCAGCCCTCCTTATATAGTCATTTTTAGGTCGGTGGCCCGTTTACCCTTTCGCCTTTGGGCCCAAGTTTATCTCTTTTGGAAATATTCCATTTTCCGTCGATCTTCGTAGTTATCCTCGAGTCTTGACATTTATCCGCGGAAACTTAGCATTTATCCTACTTCCGTGAGTTAGGATAAATCGTCATAGCTTCCATTGGGCCTGGACCTCCAAAATCGTAAGTGAGTCCGTGGACACGTTTTAAGCCCTCGAACGTTCATACGATTTCTCGGAAGATTATCTTTTCCGCTAAATAAATCGTATAGCCTAAAGAATCGATGTTTGAGTCGATCGTCCTTGTTTTACACGATACACTTCGCGGAAGAACTAACCTTCCTAGCTCTGGTCGCAAAACTTTGAGGATAACTCCAATCGCGCCGAACCGAGGAGCATTAGGTCCACAGCTAAGGTGTTACGATTCACAAAAGCGACGAGGTGTGATTTAAATTGGACGGGCTGGGAACAGACTGGATGCACTGGCGCCCGGGGCCAGCACGGGCGAGCTGGCACCCGGAGCCAGCACGGGAAAGCCGGCGCCCGGCGCCCGGGGAAAGCCGGCACCCGGGGCCAGCAGGCGACTGGCACCGAGCCAGCATCGGAAAGCCGGCGCCGGCGCCGGGACCAGCAGGCGAGCGGCCGGTGCCGGTGCTAGCACAGGCGAGCCGGCTCCCGGTGCCCGGTGCCAGCACCTGCGAGCAGTCCTTTTCAGCTCTTTGCACTTGTTGGTGAGCTTGAAAATGGTCCTATCTTGAGCCTTGTTCCTTTTCAGCTCTTTGCACTTGTTTGTTCAATAACCGGCCTGAAACTTCAGCTTGCCTCTTCGCAGTCCTTTTCAGCTCTTTGCACTTGTTGGTGAGCTTGAAAATGGTCCTATCTTGAGCCCTGTTCCACCTCTGGAGAATTCTAATCTGGTCATGAGCCTGGCGAAGGGGTCCAAGAGGCATGACACTGGTGCATTGCTAGAGCTTGTAGCGAGGAGGGCCAAAGAGATGAGCAGTGGCTCTTCTGGTGTGCTCCTCTTCATAGGCATTTTTCTTGCTTGCTGCCTTGTCACCTTTGGGAAGGGTCACAGGGCAAAGGGGTCCATGACTCCTAAGGAGGTGCTCCTCACTGATGTCAAAGCTGATGTCTCCTGAAGTGCTCAATGAAGTGAGTTCTGGGCTAGGAAGCGACAGCTCAGCCCTTTTGCCACCTCTCGAATAGGAATAGACGCATTTCCCATCAAACCTTCCACTTAGAAATTGAGCCTTCTTCAGGTAAGCTCCATCCAAGAAAGTAGGACCTACTCCATCATCACCCAAATCAATCCCTTGGTAAGCCAATAGTAGAGTGATCCATCCACAATTACCAATCTGAGGTCCTGAGTCACGGTTTGTCCAAGCCCAACTCTTGTATTGCATGAAGCGCTGAACAAGGAAGCCAACCATACCGAAATCTGAGTAGAAGTCATCCGGGACAGCAGGAAGCTGAGGAAAGGAAGCAAAGTGTCGGGTGTTTTGGTGAAGGAATCTCAGCTCTTCTCCAGCAACATTCCCTATCTCTTTCTTCTGGAAAAGGGTGTGGTTAAGCAGCCTGTGGAGATAGCGCATAGTGGGATGCCTAATAGCGCCATTCTTCTTTTTCTTGGGGCCTCCTCTCCCTTGTCCTGTTAACAAGGTCCACATTGATTCAGCAATGGTCTTCTCCTTAGGGTCTGTCTTGAGTGTTGGAAGTGAAGAGTTTTTCTGATCTTCAAGGCCAAGAACTTCACCAATCTCTGTGAAAGACATGGAGTACACCTCACCCTCAATCTTGAATTTGATCTCTCCCCATCCTTGCTGTGCATGCTTGGAAGTGTGAAAGGTTGCTTCTAGTGTAGCCAAGAATTGGCAAGAGACTTCTTTGTGAGTAGGGTAAGCTGCTGAGTAGAGGCTTCCCACCTTCATGTGCTCAAGCATGGCTTCAACATCATCATCAAGGTACATCTCTTGCAAGATCTTCTTATTAACAAATCTGGTAGGGATCCAAGCAATGCCATTTCTCAAAAGGTCTACCAGCTCATCCTCAGTAGGTGTCTTGGACCTATCCCTCTTGTCGTACTTTGATTTAGGATCAGCATGCTCATTATTAGAAGATATCTCATCCTCTTCACCTTCACTTTATGCAACCATTGGCTTCTTGCCTTGCTTCTTCGCTCTAGCCTTTGCCAACTTCTCTTCCTTTTTGTGCTGGTTAAGCTTTTCTACAATCTCTTGCACAGGGTCTGGTGCTCTCCTAGGTGGAGTCATAACCCTCATAGTGTGAGCAAGGGCATGATCACCTTTGTTGTTGGTCTTATCTACCACAAGAGCTCCCACACTAGAGTTTCTTGGTGCCTTAGCTCTCTTGGGAGGAGCCTGCTTGTTAGCACCATCAGTCACACTGTCCCCAACAGCTGATCTCTTTCCATCCCTCTTGACTTGCTTGTGAGCACCATCAGCCACACCCTTATCAGCAACAACTCTCTTCCCATCTTTCTTGGCTTGTGCTTTCTTCCTTAGCATTGCCAAAGCTTGTTGGCGGCGCTCCTCTTCTGAACCAGGCTGTGAACCCAAAGATTTCCCAAACTGAGCAGTGTATCTTGCTGCAAGCTCTTGCTTCTCAACTTCTATATCAGCTTCACTCTTTCGCCCCATTGGTACCTGAAACTTTAGACCTTGGAAAAGAGTGAGCTTAAGAAAGAAAAACCTCTCAAGATGAGGAACATGATCAAAAGCATAAGAAATCAATTTCAAATGATCAACTACTCACAAGAAACAAGCTTTAAGCAAATAGGGGCTTTAGAACATCCTAGAGAATTCTCATGCTCATTAAATTTTTTTTTTTTTTTTTTTTTGAGCAACAAGAATCTCTAAGAATCAAAACCCCTCAATCAAACACAATCAAGCTTGAATTAGCCTAAATTGAAGTTCTCCAGCAACCTAGCATCCAATATAACCCAAGAACAACCTAAAACAAGCACTTTATGAAAAACCCCCAAATCTCATGAACCCTAATTTTTCAATGTTCAAATTATTCTCAATTCCACCATGAAATCAACTACCCAGCATGATATATAAGCTTTCCCTAGTATAATTTACAAGAATCTAGCAAGAAAAAGCTCAAATTTCAAGTTCAAATTTTTAGGGTTCATGAGGGTTACGAATTTGAACTTGAAGATACCATACCTTGCTTTGGATGAAGGATAAAGATGAAAAGATTCAAGGAATTAGACCTAGGGGAAGAAGGATTGGATGTGGGAAAAAGAATTTTGTGATTTGGTTGAGATTTGACAAAGTTATGGTGATTTTGGTTCTTGGAGGCTAGAGAGGATTTTGATGTGAGGAAGAAGATGAAATGAGGAGAGAGAGGGTGGATTAGGGCTTTAAGGAGGTTCTGGATCGGGTGGATGGGTTTTGGGTCGGTTTTAGATGGGTTTGGGTCGGTTTAGAGATAGAAATGCTTACCTGGGTCGCGGCCGGGTAGTGCGCGGGTCGTGGGGATCCATCGGGTCAGTACGCGGATCCTGGTGTGTGGAAGCAGTCCGACCGGGTGCCATTACCCGGACCGGCCACCCCGGTCCTGCTCCACCTTCTTCCCGACCGGGACGCTGCACCCGGACGCCTGTCCCCGGTCCGTCCGTCTTGGCTTCGAGCGAGGATGCAAAGTACGTGATTGGACTAGTGTTGGGATGGTTTCACGAGGAATTAGCCGCACTCGCCGAACGACCCGCAGCCCGGCGAACGGGACCATGGAATGGCCGCAACCGCCGGCGCCCGGGGCCGTGGCGCGGGTCCAGCTGCCGGCGCCAGGCGCGGCGATGGGCACAACCACCGACACCCGGGGCCGTGGTGCGGGTCCAGCCGCCGGCGCCCAGAGATGGCGTATGCAGCCGCCGGCGCCCGGGGCCGTGGCACGGGTCCAGCCGCAGGCGCCCAGTGTCGTGTCTGTCGGGTAATCCGTTTTGCTTATTCGTCTGCGAGTAATTTAGGGTTTCTCCATGGTTTCGGGGAGAACGAGTTTTCTTTTTCCGAGATATTCTTCAAAAAACGTTTTCGGTCGAACCCCTACTCGTCGAGATTTCTAAAACTCGGTATTTAGACGAATTTCTTGGGGTTTGATAGATTTTATCGTTGCCCTTTCTGTTTTTATAGAGAAATTGCGAGCTCGTTTTCGTGCTCTTCCTGTGGCGAAAAGCTGCGACTATGTTTTTCTATTTTCTCGAGCGCTATGGCGTTTGCATAAGCGTTGGCCGTAGGAGCATTTACGCTAAAGTTGTTTACCAACGTTGATGTGAGCTGCGAGCTTTGTCTTTCATATTTCCAGACATCGCTTCGGTCAAGCGTTTTGTGGCCTTGAGAGTAAGAGTAATCCGTCCCCCTCCTCCTTCTAGCGCCAAACTGTTGAAACCGAAATTCGCACTGTCAATTTTAATGAATAATAATGGAGGAAAGCAACAAAAACCCTACTTTCCTTGAGGTCCGGATTCTCTGCGAGAGCCAACGACAAGTGACCAAATAAATGAATCTTGATATTTAGCTTGGGAGGAGCTACCTTGAGCTTGAGTAGACTGATTGCCTTGATTGGTAAAACCAGGAGGAGGATTCTGCCTAGGCTGGTAGTTCCCTTGCTGAGTGTTTTTCTTGGGTTGATAGCCTCCTTGCTGGTTGTTGGGATCAGACCTTTTCTGGTAGTTGTTGTACTGAAAGTTAAGCTCCTTCCTGTACCAAGTACCATTGTTGTTGATGAAGCAAAGCTCTTCTTGCCCTTCTAACCCATCAACTTCATTAACCTTAGGAGGATTTTTCTGACTAGGACCACCCACAAAGTTGATCTGCTCCTTTTTGGCTTGGTTAGCAATCAACAAGTTTATCTTCTCTTGCAAGGATTTGATTTCCTTCTTGGTCTGGTTGTCATCAGCTCTGGTGGTTCTAGCAGCTCTGTCATGCTCTCCACTGTAAACTGAGTCACTCTTCCCCATGTAATCAACCAGCTCGTCAGCATCTTCTTCAGACCTGCCCAGGAAGAAACCATTGCTTGCTGTATCCAATCTTGCTCTGAACTTAGGAAGCGCACCTATGTAGAATGTTCTCAGCAAACTCTCCTTTGAGAAGCCATGGTGTGGGCACTTAGCTTGAAACCCCATGCTTCACTAAAGCTTTCCAAGTTCTTCTGCTGTAAACTAGAGATCTCATTCCTCAGCTTGGCTGTCCTTGATGTGGAGAAGAACTTCTCCAAGATGGCTTTCTTGCAATCATCACAAGTTGTGATGGAGTCACTAATTAGAGATTTCTCCCATTGGCGTGCCTTGTCTCCTAGAGAGAAAGGAAACAGCTTGAGCTTGAAGGCATCTTCGGACACACCATTGGTCTTGGACAAGCCACAATAGCTATCAAACTTGTCCAAGTGATCAAATGGGTCTTCTACAGCCAAGCCATGGTACTTGTTCTAAATTACACTCAACAACTCTGACTTGATCTCAAAGTTGTTAGCTTCCACAGCTGGTGTGCGGATGCCTGTCCTATTGCCATGAATATGAGGACGGTCATAGGTGACAATAGCTCTAGCTGGCCGCTGTGGGTGTTGTTGTTGCTGGCGCTGTGGTCCAAGGTTGTCAGCTCCTTGACCATTACCATCTTGAGGTTGATGCTGGTGATCATCCATCTCAAACCCCAACCTCTGAATGTGAGCCTGTTGCTCTTCTTCTCTTCTCCTTCTTGCTATTTCCCTCTCAAGTGTAGCTATCTTTTCAACAGTGGGAACCAGGTTAGTTGCACCCCTGCTTCTTGTGTTCATACACCTGAAAATCAAAGGAAGAGGCAAAAGAAGAATCAATATCACAAGAAAAGAAAAATGATTTAGTCTCAAGCAAGTGACTAAATCCCAATGTCACAATCAACTTAGAATTTGGCAACGGCGCCAATTTGATAGTGGAAGTTTTCAAGGCTCCCAAGTCAAATGATAGTATAGAAAGGTTGTCAAACCCACAGAGAACTAGAGACTTATAGCAGCAAGAATACACAAGCTTTCTTAATCTAAGCACACAAGAAGATGGATGAAGGTGACAAGCTAAGATCCTAAAAATATAAACAAGGTGATCTAAAATCCAATCAAGAAACAAGTGCAAGAACTCAATCAAATTCTAAGGTGGAATCCATGGGAATAGGAATTTGACTTTAGGCGATGTAGATCCAATCTAAAGGTGGCAGCAAACAATCAATCTAACAACCTTAAGCCTAGAAACAATCCTAAGCAAGCTCCATCTCTAGATGAATGCTCATTCACTAACATATCTCAAGCATCTAATCTCTTAGGTTGAATAATATGAAAGCAATCATTAAGAACAAGTCCATTAGCTATCTTAACACCTTTAAGAACAAATCTCTTTGGTAAAGAATGTTAAAAGCATTGAAGAGTTGGTTCAGACATTTCATAGAACACCTTTCGGGCATGAAATGCCTATATATCTATTTTGATATGATCAAGACCAAAATAGCATTAAGAACCCTCAACAAGCAAGGAAACAAGTAGATCTAACACTAAACACCCTAGATCTTCACTAATCACCTTTATTCACCCTAGCCCATGAATCCAAAGTGTGTCTACTCACTAATCTCCATGAAAAACCTTAAATCTATGTGAGATTAAAGGCTAATCATGTTTGTGAGAAGGAGAAGCAAGATATAAGATGAAGAGCTTCCTTAGATTGATAAAAAGATTCAAGCTTTTACAATATGAGGCAAAGTCTTGAGAGAAAATGAGATACTCTCACTTTGGGAGATATAAGAGTATTTATACAAGGCTTAGAAGCCCTAAAAACATCATAGAAAAATACTAAAAGGTCCCTAGGGTCAATTAGGCTTTAACCAATAGGAAACCAGTTTGAAATTCGGTCAGGGGTGGAGGAAATGACCCAACCCGGTCCAACCAACCCGGACCAGCCTTGTTCTGGCCGTCCAGCCATCCCGACCGGGTAGCTAATCCCGGACCAGCCTACCCGGTCCTGCCTTATCCATCTCAAGCTTCTCCCGACCTGGTAGCTCATCCCGCACCAGCCTACCCGGTCCTGCCTCCCCAGCCTGGTCGTCCAGCGTTCCGTCCGGGTGCTCGAACCCGGACTGATCTACCCGGCCAGCTTGATATGCTTCAATTGAACTGATCATAACTCCTCCAATACAGCTCCAAATGACTTGAAACCACTTCCATTAGAAAGCTAACTCAATTTATCTGTGTCTCCACAAAATCTTAGCATTAGAAGAAATCTCTAAGGCCTCCGTCCATGCTCATCTTTGTCTTGACCCGATCATGGATTGACTTCTGTTTTCATGGCCAAACTTGATTCTTCACCTCATTTTGGGCCATAAGGCTTCCAAATACCTCAAATCACACCAAAGCATACTCCAACACCAGATAAGGACAAATGAATGCAAATGGACCTAAAGATGCCTAATGCCTAACTTATATGATCAAAATGCACAAGATATGGATGCTAAAAACATGTAAATATGCAAGACATCAACTCCCCCACACTAGACATTTACTTGTCCTTAAGTATTCTTTTCAAAACACAAGGAGGAGAGATATAAAGATGGGAGCAAAGCCAAAAGAAACACTCATAGAACTCAACTTGACATCCTAAAGAAACATAGCAAATAGCATGAGCAAAACTCTCTTATTATGCTCTAGCTTCACAAGACCTATCAATTACTCTTATGCCTCTACATAAGATGCAATGCTTATCAACCAACAAGCTCTCTTAACCAGCCCTAACATTGATTCACGCACACACACACAAGGTGCAGTCTCACAAATGGGCACATGATCTCAATCATTTGGCTAGGTGATCAAATGGTCTAACATGGATGAAAAGGAAGGTTCAATGCATCATTTCAAGGTGGCAATCACTCAAAAATCAAGGAGTTTGATCATTATGCAAAATTTATATCAGAGTAGGAGCAATTCATGCATACATGGATCTATCCTCATCATTCTACCCAAGTCCTAAATGATTACAAGATCTACACCCCTTTTATTCATCCCATAACCCAAAATGAAAAACATACTCACATCACTCACCCAATGAACAAAGTGTAAAACTTTCTTTCTTATGAGGAGAAAGTATTCCCGCCTGTCACGCGGGTGACCTGGGTTCGATCCCCGGCAATGGCGCCAATTTGATGAAATGACTTTTCTAAGCACCTAATCAAATGATGTAGTATATAATGTGGGAACTGAAATTCACACAGTCGATTTTAATGAATAAAAACAGAGGAAAGCCAAGTTAACCCGACTTTCCTTGAAGGTCCGGATTCTCTGCGACAGCCAACGACAAGTGACCGAATAAATGCGGAAAAGGTTTTGTTAAGATTTGGGACTGGACCTTAAGAAAGGCTGCCTACGTACCCCTTTCGAGGATCAAGTCGGACGTAGTTCAGTTAGAAAGAATTGAACAAGAGATCGAACCGTCTGAGCGGGTTCGTCTAGTATGAGCGTTTGTCATAGAAACAGGCATGTCGAAGATAACGCCTAGGGTTTCTATGTGCGGAGCTCTGAAGTAAAGAATTATCCGATCCTTCGAGAGGAGCGGAGATTTATGAGCAGGAGGCGGCCAGACGTTCTAGGGCCTGCCTTGCTAGTCTAACCACCTAAATTCTAAGTTCTATCAGCTAACAGGAGCTCTCTAAGTTGAGATTCTAGGATTTTCGGATCCCTTCTCCTCTGCTCTTGCTCTCCTTATATACCCACTCCTAGGTCGGTTTGCCTTAGGATGATGGACCTCGCCATTGGGCCCAAGTTTATCTCTTCGGAAGTATTCCATTTTGTCGATCTTCGTAATTATCCTCGAAGTTTTCCCTATTTTTAGGTGACTTGATGTTTATCCGATGTTCGGGAAATCGGATAAACCGTCATAGCCTGATTGAGCCTGAATTCTTAAAATCGTAAGTAAGTCTGTGGACTTGTCTTAAGTCGTTGAACGTTTTATCGATTTCTGGAAAGACTATCTTTCTCGTAAAATAAACCGTATAGCCTAAAGGATCGATGTTCGAGTTAATCGATCTTGTTTTATACGATATCTTCTACGAGAAATCCAATCCTTCTAATTTTTGTCGTAAAACATCGAGGATGATTCCAATCGAGTCGAATCGAAAGATGTTTATTCCGTAGCCGTGATCGTATCAAACTCACGAGGATTGATCCAAGCAAGCAAGATTGGATCAGACCGGGCATGATGGGACCGAGACCAGGACGAGGACCGTCGACCGGCGCCAGGGAGCTTGCCGCCGGCGCCAGGCCAGCTCGCGTAACGCTTGCCGCCGGCGCCAGGCGGCTCGGCGTGGCAGCGTGCCGCCGGCGCCAGGCGGGTTTCGGACGTGCGGCCGGCGCTGCTGGTTCGCTGCGGACGCGTCGCCGTGCCAGGCCGGTTTATGACGCTTTGCCGCTGGCGCCAGGCGGCTCGCTCGCTCTCGCCACCGGGCGCCAGGGTTCTCTACCGCCGTGGGTTTTCCGTTGCCGATCTTTCCCGTTAATCGTTCGTGCGGGAAATCTTTGAGTTTGGAAGGATCTTTGGCTGTAAATTTCGAGATAACCATTTTCGACCTCACCAGAGAGTGGATATTCTAATTTGAGAAAATATCGTATAACTTCTTTTCAAATTATCCGAGACTTTTGGTTTCAAGAAATACTTTCCAGAGACTTTCAATCATTGATTATGTCGTGACCGATTTTGACACCAACAGTTAGCCCCCCAGCTCGTTAGAACCTACGTGATGTTCTTGCGAGCGATAAGACATGTCAGATAAGATAGGCGGAATTAATGGTTGAGAGGCTCCGTTGAAAGTGGTAAGATTGGGGCTGCGCCTTTCGAAGGCTGCCTACGTACCCTTGTTGTAGGCATCAAGCCTTCCGTAGTTTGTTTTGGAGTTTAAGACCCTTGTGATCTGTTTTCCAGCGAGACTTCTATGGTCTGGTTATGTGTCATGAGAGACTTTCGAGCATGATGCTGTTGATGTATTTTTTTTTCGATTATTTATGAACTTCAGTTTTTTCGAAGTATGAGAAAGAGGGTGTGATTTGTCGTCTCATTCCTAGTTCCCTGATGATCACCGTACCTATTGTTTGCATAAAGCGAGATTTTCTGCGGTTTACCGATTTACGCGAAAAGTTCGTGAAACGAAAAAGCTTAAGTGAAGAGACAAATTTTTGGATCTCGTATACCATACTGTGTCTGTGAGATGTCAAGATCCAGCGTGGCTGGGTTTAGGGCAAGACCTAGGTTTACTCTCGGACTGAGGCTTTGGATGACAAATCGGCTTTCGTTTTGCCTGTTGGCCTTCCGGGTTTCTTTTCACGAGTGTTTCTTGTTACGGGGCGTATAGAACTTAATCGATTGACGATAATTTTAAATCTTCCGTTAACCATATGGTTGTTAGGACTGAGTTTTGGTATGAAGAGTTTATCGTATGATTTCCGATTCTGGGTTATACGACAAATTGCTTTCGTAATAGTCACTTGGCGTTCTATGAACAAATCGTGGATTGTTGTTTTTAGCCGTTAAGTGATTGGAGCGGTGGTCGCTCAGTAGCTTTGGATTGGCATGGAGGCTAGATTCAGCCGTATCGCCAAGGAAGTTGTTGATAGCGATCAGACCATGACCCTTATTAAGGTCATGTTAGTTCTGATTGTCCTTAATGGGGATGCCGAATTCAGGTCCGGGCTTCATGGAAATGCGTAGTTGGCCGAGGGCCAAATAGCGTTTGCCGAGATAGACATGCCGGCATAGCGGAGTTTTCTGAGTTATGGCTGATGGCTTTTAGAAAGGATATTCCACTTTAGGTCTCAGTTATCGATGAATGGTTAAGTAAAAATATTTTTGTTGCATGAAAATCGTTTCATTTTATCCGAGGGGACAAAGTTTAAGGGATCGACGAGGACACGTGCGGGTTAGTCTGCGTGATTATTTCCTGCTTTCGGACGTAACCTGAGGAGTGAAAGCAGGAGCCAGAAACCTTGTGGAGCAAAACTGTCTATGACAGTTACGGTTGGACCCATTATGTTTATTTCACGAAAGTTGCTTTGTATGAATTGACTCAACCATACAGAGGATTTTTAAGTAAAAGTGATGTAAGAGGGTTTTCGCAAAGGTAACGGGCGTTTCTCACAAATTACTTGCGATATTAGCGACCACGGATTATGTTTTCCTCATTCACTTTTCGCGTGCCTGCGAAATCGTTTTGCATGAGACCGATCATGTTTTCTCCATAGGCTGTGTTGTTTTACAATGTTTTTGTTATACGAAAGTAATGGATGACCGGTTTCATGGAGATAGAAAATCGCAGATTGTTAAAGTAGCGATGTTTCCGCGGATTACGGGAGATGTTTCGCTATGATTTCGACCTTTGGGCGAAAGCTGCTTGAACTACTCATGGAGTTTTACGAAGGTTATTTCGTTATTTTAAGTAGTTCACCGTCGTGCTATTAGTCTGGCGTTGGTACCGTTCTAGTCGCGAGTTTGCGGCGAGGTGGCGATAAGTTTTCAGGACTATGTTTGTAGCGGTTGGGCTATGCGTTAAGCGTTTTTTAGACGAATCTTATTGCTGCGAGAGTTTGCTTTATTAAAAGTGTTGTCTTGATGCTGAAGCAAAAATTTTTAGAAGATGGGATTATACGGGTATAGTATACGTACCTACTTCCCTTTTCTCTTCTGAGAAATAAAGCGGGTTAGCCGCTCTTTCAAGGCTTGTGCACGCTTTTTCTTTCTTTTAGGAAGCGTGATGAGTATGCTTTAGAGCGGCGTGGCGATCGTTTCGGTTTTGAGAGACTAGATCGGTTTGCATGTTCTGCCTGGACAATCAAGGAGCGATGGAACAAGATTGGAAATTTTCCCTAAGACTTAGCTTGCTAGACTATCCACCTAGGTCCTAAGTTCCACTAAATTCTCTGGCAGTTTTCAAGAAATTTTTGTTCCTGTCCTCTGAAGAATTAAAACCTTTACAAAACTTTTTGAGAAAATAGTCTTTTGAAGGTTTCGGCATTTCCGAAGGAATCCCATTTCCTCGTATAGTAGAGATGATTGGTGTTTAGAATAACCGTGATCGTTTAATACGATGAATCGAAATCCATTCATCATTCGAACCTTTATGGTCTTCGAGATTTCTCGAGTATCGATCGAGATGGACTTGGATTCGTAGACTTCCTGTCTTGAGGGTTTGAGTAATGAGGCTTCGAACTTAGATTCTAGAATATGAGCTTTGTTAAACAATCGAGAAGGCTTTATGAAGAATCGTCGTGTTTCTCGAACAATCCGAACATGGGTTTAAGGGACCAAGATGTTGCCGTTGCCGAGATCACGAAATGATTACCGCGGATGAAGCCAGGACCCCTGCCGCCGGCGCCAGACGGAGACGACGGCCTCCCGGCGCCAGACGGGAGAAGGGCGAGCCTGCGGCGCCAGCGCCGCCGGCGCCAGGCACTACGCTGGCGCCAGGGCGCGGTCGGTCTGCCGCCGGCGCCAGGTGCGGCGTGGTCGGTCTGCCGCCGGCGCCAGGTGCGGCGTGGTCGGTCTGCCGCCGGCGCCAGGTGCGGCGTGGTCGGTCTGCCGCCCGGCATCAGGCGTCTACGCCGTGCCGTGTCCTCGTCGCCGATGCTGCTGTTGCTTTCGACTTTGCGCATCAGGCGGCTTCAGCGTGGCAGCGCACGGCGCTTGAGCGGCTCCGTCTCGCCTGCCGCCGGCGCCAGGGGTTCTCTACCGCCCGTGGGATTTCAGTTGCCCGATCTTTCCCCCGTTAATCGTTCGTGCGGGAAATCTTTGAGTTTGGAAGGATCTTTGGCCGTAGATTTCGAGATAACCGTTTTGGACCTCACCAGAGAGTGGATATTCTAATTTGAGAAAATCTCGTATAACTTCTTTTCAAATTATCCGAGACTTTTTGTTTCAAGAAATACTTTCCAGAGACTTTCAGTCATTGATTCTGTCGTGACCGATTTTGACACCAACATATAAGATTGTCGAACCAGTTCTAAGTGACCACAAAGCAAAGGGAATGCAAGTCTATGCTTAATCTACATGCAATCATTAAAGAGAATGATTATTAAACTAAGACAATAAGTAAAATGCAACAAAATGTAAAAAACTTTCTTTCTTATGAGGAGAATGAGACCCATGGGTATAGGGACTTGATTTCAAATGATTAAGATTCAATCCAAGATGCTAACTTTTCAATCAATCTAATTACTTATACCTAGACAACAAAACTAAGCAAGCTCTATCTCTAGATGAATGCTCTTTTGTAATGATCACCCAAGTACACCAAATCTCTTTGGCTGTAATGATCAAAGCAAGCATAAAGAATGAGTCTAATAGCAATCCTAGCTTCTTTGACAACTAATCTCTTAGGCAAAGCAAGCTAAAAGCATAGATGAGTTGGTTCAGGCATTTCATAGAACACCTTTCCGGCATGAAATGCCTATGGCTCTATGTTTGAGAGGCCAACCCAAATATAGCATTAAGAACACCAAATCAATGCAAGGGAAGGATAGATCTAACACTAAGCACCTTGGATCTACACTTAATCACTCTCAATCACCCTAACCCATGGATCTTAAATGGATCTACTCACTAATCCAAATGCTTACTCTTAAACCCATGAGAGATTCAAGCTTAAACATGTAGAGAAAGAAAGGTGATGAAATCAAGCAATCAAGAACACAAAGATGAGATGAGATTATAAATCAAAGATGAAACTTTACTCAAAGGTTTTGTGTTCTTAGATAGAAAATGACATAAGTCCCAAATTAGGGATAACATGAGTACTTATACTTGGCTTAAAAGCCCCAGAAACATAAAACAAGATTACTAAAAAGTCCTTGAGCCAAATGGGTCTCAACCAATGGGAATGGTGCATAAAATTCGGTCAGGGGTGAACCAACACCATCCAACCCGGTCCACCCTACCCGGCCGTCCAGCTGGCCGCGTCCTTGCTCCGTCCGGGTTCACCAAGCCGGCCGTCTCACCCTGGTCCTCAGCACTCTCTTCACGACCGGGTGCTCCAAGCCGGACAGGCCACCCCGGTCGTCCCTTTGTCTGGCCACGTCCTGATCTCCTGTCCGGGTGCTCTTACCCGGACGCGTCTCCCCGGTCGTCCGTCTGCTTCTCATCGTCCGGGTGCTTGAACCCGGACTGGCCACCCCGGACTGGTCTGCTCCGGCTTCCTCCTGACCGGGTGTCCTTACCCGGGCGTGTCTACCCGGTCGTCCGTCCTCTTCTCCCGTCCGGTTGCTCGAGTCCGGACGCATCAACCCAGTCATCTGGACGTGCTTATCCAATCTGATCCGACCGGGTATGTGTACCCGGTCTAGTCTACCCGGTCCAACTCTCATCTCTTGATTTCACTTCTTCACTTAGCAATCTATAGTTGGGGCTAATCCCTCACAACCTATTTGAACCCTAAATCTAACAATGAAACTACTCAGACACGGCCAAGCTATTCATAGCAACAAGATAAAAGAAAGTCATAGATAGATAGATAGATAGATAAATAGAGAATAAATTAGAACAAAGTAGGAACATTAGAAAGTAAAAGCATGATTTGCCTTAAACACAGAAGTAAGCTATAAATATTGAGTTCATTAGGTTAAAAAACTCGCCAGGGGCAATCTTGTAATTTGGTGAAGACTTGGGCTTTAATTCAGATGGAAGCATTATATTATGTGCGACTCGGTATCGATCGATGTCACTGAATGTGCATCGATCGATTACAATCTTGATATGTCAACCTTCAGGTATAGATGTCGATCGATTACACAGAGTGTGCATCGATCGATTGTTGTCTCTTAATATCGACCTTTGGTCTTGTTTGATGGTCAGCTCGGATGAAATCTCTATTAAGCTCCATAATGCTCAAAAATCATCACTTTACTCCAAAATGCTCTTTAACCTGAAAACATACCTAATAGACTACAAAACATAATATTGATATCTTAAAAACACCTATATACCATGGTATATAAACTCCCCCAGACTTACCCTTTTGCTTTTCCTCAAGCAAAACAAACAGGGAGTCCCTCTAAAAGAGGTTTTAAAACAGCAGGGACTCAAACAATCTCTAACTAGAATCATCACCTCTACAATGTTGTAAGCCACATCAAATATCTCCTAACCGCAGAAGAACTTTATACCATATCCTAGCTTAGCAACCAAATTCATCTAACCAGCGACTTAGCAAATCGTGCCTGACTCGTCCCTCTACTGATCTCATTTCTTTACATAAAATAAAAGTGCAGGCTTTACCTTGGGGGTATCAATCACAAGATGCAAGGCTGCTCAAACAACTATCTGGACCAGCAGGTAAAAAGAAGTTCCTTTCCTCTCTCTCTACTTATTTCCCTCTTAGTCAAAGTCTTCTTATATTTGCAAAACAGTGACCAAGATTGAATAGGCTTCCATGAATCAAGTCATAATTGTTTTAGCCACCAAGCCCTGTCCACTTCTAAGGACCTATATCCTAGGATTCTTTGTGAATCAAGCCTTAATAGTTGTAGCCACCAAGTCATGTTCGAACCCTTTACATATAGAATTCTAATGAATCAAGCCTTAATGGTTGTAGCTACCAAGTCCTGTTCGAATTCTTTTCCCAAGTAAATATCTAACTAATCCTAATTTTTTTTAAAGACTAATAATTTAAATCTAAATTTCAAAATTTTAGAGAGAGAGGGTAATATGTCTATTCACACAAGGTTTTACCTTCCAGATTTGTTTTAAGCATCCGAGCCCGTGTATACCAAGCCCCAATACGAGCAGATGTAGTCAAGTTTGGTTGGAGATCAGCTTTGGTTCCTTCAAACAGTCATAGCAAGTGTGGTTCTAGTTGACAGGTGATCCACTTTAGCATCTATAGTACATTCTACAGTCAACAAATCTAATAGTGGTGCTAAGGAGTGGTTAGATAACAAGTAAAGATTGAAAAAGATTATTGTCCTCTTCTTGACTCAATAAAACTTTTGAAAACATATAATGAGATCAAAAGGTAGAGTAATATTAGCAACTTCCCCCCCCAGACTTAAATTATACACAGTCCTCACTGTACAACCAGTCGGAGTTAATGGGATAACATAAACCATAAGTAATAGTTTAAAAAGTTTGAATGATATACCTGACCGAAGTCTGTGTCGATCGATGGCAAGAGAAGGTCGTTGATCGTTTTGAAAGTAGCTATGTCGATCGATGTCGACATGGTTTCGTCGGTCGATGTCTTAGGAAATCGTTTACTCTGGTTCATCTTCCTCTCTTCTTCCTTCTTCTTCTTCTTTTTATATTTATTTTTTTCTGCAAGTAAAAGTTGAAAAACGAAAATAAGTAAATAAAATGAATAAATCTAAGTAAAATTACCTAGTGGGTTGCCTCCCACTAAGCGGTTTGTTATAGTCTTTTAGCTTGACTTTTGGAGGTGGTTGGGCTAGTGAGGTGCAAAGCATCTACTTGTTGGAAACAAGTATCCACATTATCTCTGTTCATCTGGAACCATGTAGCAATGAAGCTTCTTGTCGCATCATCCCCTCTAGTCCATCTCTAATTCAGCTTTGCTGCCGCATCTGTGATGATCTGTAGCCTCTCTCCAATATTGTCAATGCTGAATTCGTGCTTTCCAATCTTTTCATAAGCATAATCTGATAATTCCTTTAGGTCTTCATGCATTGAATCCAGAATATTCAGCTTCTCTATTAGTAGCTTGGTGTGGACTGATTGGGATTCTGTGTCGATCGATGCTGATTTTGTTGTGTCGATCGGCGCCATATGTCTCAAGTCGATTGATTTGTTGTGTCCCTTGCCGATCAATGCTGATGTTGAAGGTTGACACGCAAGTTGCCTCTGAATGACCATGAGTTCCTTCTGCAGTCTTTCTGTGCATGATTCTAGTCCAGTGATGTTGTCGTTGATCGGGAAATAAGTTTCGTCGTGTCTTCTGTCGGATACCTCCTCCGATTTTTCTATGGAAATGTAGATTTCTTCTGCCATCTTTTGCATATCAGCTCTGGTACATAGCTCAGCGGGCTGAATATCGATCAATGCGACATGTTGTCCATCGGTCGATTTCCTAATGATCTTGTGAAGCTTCTCACCTAATAACTTCATCTGGCCTTCGAGTTCCATGAAACGTCTGTCGATCGATGGGTGGTTTTTCATGTCGATCGATGAGACTGTTGCTGCTTGTAAATCTAGCTGTTTCTGTATGGGGTCTACTTCTTGCTGCAGTGCATCCATTCTGGAAGTGAGACCATCTTCTTTTTTATTCATTGGGTAGCGGATTCCTTCAAGTCCTTCTTCAAATGACTTCTGTCGAGCTTTTACTGGTTCAAACATTTTTTCGATTAGAATCTGAGTCAGATTATAAGTCGAAGTCAATGTTCCTGTGTCGTATGTGCGCTGCTCCTGAAGTCTGCTGGCCAATCCATCCATGTCATCATTGAGTGGATAGTATACTCCATCGAGCTTGTAGTCGAATGATTTAACCAAATCTTCTAGTGACGTAAGTCGTGCGCCGATCGATTGATATCACTCAAATTATCCTAAGGAGTGAATTACTCTCTCAAATAAGAGGTTCAATCGTAGTACTTAGGGATCGAATCCACAGGGAGCTAGGGCACACAATAGACTATAGAAATCAAGGTTAAGCTAGGCAAACAAGTTTATAAAGCATTAAATATGAAGGCAGTAAATAAATGAAAGCAAAGTGAACAAGGTAGTTGTTCGGTAAACAGTAGTGATTTATGTTTGGTGGAAGGATGGTTACTAGATTTAGGGTTTCATTCAGGTTCTTAGAACTCTAATCTATAGATGATAAGGATTGATTCTAGAACTCAATATCTAATGCAAAAGACAACCAGCTTTCACTATGAGTCTAATATATTGACTAAGTTCAGTGTTTCAGCATTCGCATGACAACTCGGATCGAGCATCGATCGATGCTATGGTATATGCGTCGATCGACGCTGCCTTAGGCAACCGTTATCGATCTGATCGATTATGTTCAATTAGATTCCTAGACCAACACTAGTATGTGCCTAGGTATCTAATCCAGCAGGGCTTGGGTTCCGTTAATTGATTGCACTCTTATGCATCTCAATTGTCCTATGAATTTAGGAACAAACAATTAGTCACACTGTCGTGATTTTCTAACTATTCCAGATCCTAATATTACAAGCTACCCTGGTGTAGAGATCTATAGTATCCTAACAATCATATAATTTAGAAGTTCATTCAAACCCTAGAAATTCCTAAACCTAGCAGGTGGATCTACTCATGCATGATAGTTATCGCAGAAATCATAGATGAATAGATGAAGAACACAAATTTAAATAAAACAAAAACCAATGGACTTCCAAGAGGACTCTGAAGGAGTTCCTCTCTTCTCTCCTAACTAAGATCAATGAATAAAATATTTTCTAACTATTCCAGATCCTAATATTACAAGCTACCCTGGTGTAGAGATTTATAGTATCCTAACAATCATATAATTCGGAAGTTCATTCAAAACCCTAGAAATTCCTAAACCTAGCAGGTGGATCTACTCATGCATGATAGTTGTCACAGAAATCATAGATGAATAGATGAAGAACACAAATATAAAGAAAACTAAAACCTATGGAGTTCCAAGAGAACTCTGAAGGAGTTCCTCTCTTCTCACCTAACTAAGATCAATGAATAAAAGATGTAAAAGAAAGCGTAGTCGTCAACAATAGCTTAGAAATAACATAAATAGGGTTTCTGGTCGTCCAAGAGTATTTTGGTAACTTTGTGGTGGCTTTTGGGCTTCAGACGGTCATAAAATATACTCCGCCCATATTCTGTAATCCATGTCGGTCGATCTAAGCTAGTAAATGACTAAGGTAGTTTTGAGCGAAGATATGAGTTAGCCCTCGCCTATGGGCGATGTTTTAAATAAAGGGCGAGAAAAATTTAGAGGTTCGGTCAGTGTGTGGACCGAGCGACGTGGGGCATCGACCGCGGCCCAAGAGGTCGGGATCGGTTCTTACAGTTGTAGCCACCAAGTCCTGTTCGAATTCCTTTCATAAATAAATATCTAACTAATCTTAAACTTTTTTTTTGAAAGAATACTGAAAATTTAAATCTAAATTCCAAAATTTGGGAGAGAGAGAGGGTGATATATCTCTCTACACAAGGCTTTACCTTCCAGACTTGTTTGAAGATTCAGACCCCGTGTATACCAAGCCCCAAGACAAGCAGATGTAGTCAGGTTTCGTTGGAGATCAGATTTGGTTCCTTCAACCATTCATAGCAAGTGTGGTACTAGCTAGTTGACAGGTGATCCACTTTAGCATCTATAGTACATTCAGCAGTCAACAAATCTAAAAATGGTGCTAAAGATGGTTAGATAACAAGTAAAGATTGAAAAAGATCATTGTCCCCTTCTTGACTCAATAAAACTTTTTAAAACATATAATGAGATCAAAAGGTAGATAGTATCAGCAACTTCCCCCCAGGACTTAAATTATACAGTGTCCTCAATGTACAACCAGTCGGAGTTAATGGGATAACATAAACCATAAGTACTGAAATTGAAAAGTTAGAACAATATACCTGACCGAAGTCCGTGTCGATCGATGGTAAGAGATGGCTGTCAATCGGTTTGAAAGTTGCAGTGTCGATCGATGTCGAAATGGTTTCGTCAGTCGATTTCATAGGCAATCGTCTACTCTGATTCCTCTTCTCTCTCTCTTTTTTTTTCTTCAAATAAAAATTCAAAAGCGAAAGTAAGTAATTAAAAGGAATAAAAATAAGTAAAATTACCTAATAGTGGCTTGCCTCCCACTCAGCACTTTGTTATAGTCATTTAGCTTGACTGTGGAGGTGGTTTCGCTAGTGAGGTGCAAAGCAGCTACTTGTTGGAAAACAAGTATCCACATTATCTCTGCTCCTCTTGAACCATGTAGCAATGAAGCTTCTTGTGGCGTCATCTTCTCTGGTCCATCTCTCATTCATCTTTGCTGCTGCATTTGTGATGATTTGTAGCCTCTCTCCAATGTTTTCAATGCTGAACTCATGCCTCCCAAGCTTGTCATAAGCATAATATGATAGATCTTTCAGCTCTTCGTGTATTGAATCAATTATGTCTTTTAGCATCTTCTCGCGGACAGTCTGGAACTCGGCGTCGATCAATGCTGATGTTGGTGCGTCAATCGCGGCTTAATGATGCCTGTCGATCGATCTCATGTGTCCTCTGTCGATCGATGTGGATGTTGAAGGTCGACTCGCAAGCTACCTCTGAATGGCTCTGATTTCCTTCTGCATCCTTTCTGTACTTGAGTTTAATCCACTGATGCTAGTGTTGAAAGGAAAGTAGATATCATCACATCTTCTGTCAAGTCTGTCCTCAGTCGTTCCCAGAGTTTTGTACATCTCTTCCATCATCTGATAAATCTCTGCTCTGGTGTAGGAAGTAGGCGCTGGTTGTTTTTCATCGTCGACCGATGGTTTGATGGTTCCATCGATTGATTTCGATTTTTCTGCTTGAAAATCGAGTTGCTGCTAAATGGTGTCGACATCTTGTTGTAGTTGGATCAGTCTTCTGGTCAATCCATCCACGTTATCATTGAGCGGATAGTAGATTCCATCTAGTGATGTAAGTCTCGCGTCGATCGATAGTGCAGCTTCTGTGTCGATCGACGTGGATTCTTTCTGTCGTCAATCATTCTTCTCATGAAGCGTAGCCAATTCTTTCTGCATGAACTCACTCCTCTTGGTTAGCCAGTTGATGTTGTTGTTGAGTGTATGGTAGATGTCACCAAATCTCATATCTAGGGATCCTTCTTCCCATTGGTTAGCTTCCTTGGTTTTCTTTCTGGTGGAATGTCTGGATGGTGGACGCTTGGTGTCGATCGATGGCCTAGTGTTTCTGTCGATCGATGCTGTTGCTAGCTTATCGGCCTCATTCTTGTTCTGAATTCTGATCAAATCTTCTTTTATCTCCTCCATACTTGTACCCAACCGTTTGATGTAGTCATTCAGTGGTTTAAAGACATCATTTAGCTTCATATTGAAGTCATCTTCTGCTCTTTGTTGGATTTCACGAATTCCAGTGAGCATCTCATTGATCTACTCCTTGGTGTAGATCTCTGGTGTTAGCCTGGTTAGTGTGAATGAGTTAGCATGTTCTGGGAGACATATGTAGGAGTCCTCATCAATTGAAGCTCTTCTTAGTAGTTTCCTGATGTCTTCTTTGGATACAGTATGATTTCACCATCTAGTCCACGTGCATATCCAGACTCATCTCTGTAGACACCATACTCATCTTTCTTCTCCCAATAGAACTTCCTAATCCCATAACGGTAGCTCTCGTGTCAAACTCTGTATTCCTGTCATTCGATGGATGGAATATCATGCCAAACGATGGTGGTAGCCTCCTATCGGTCGATGGGATATATGTCTTGCCGGTCGATGGTGGTAGTTGCCTATCGGTCGATGGCAGACATGTCCTGTCTATCGATGGTTGAGAATGTGGTCGAGGTGTTGGCTCGAAACAATTGTCTACTCTGCCATCTGCATCATGATGCTCGTCTGTAACTTCCTGCTGGCGTTCTGGAATGCTGCGTTGTTGCATGAAGAGGTTTTCTGGTCCATCGGCCACCTGAAGGATGTCTGCAATGTCTTCTTTGGATACTTGCAAAATTCTTCCATCCATTGCTCGTGCATGGCCATATGGATCCCTGAAAATACCAAACTCATCCGGTGTTAGATATCCATAATCATTAATTTTCTTATCACTTAACTCGGATCTAGGGTTTGGATGCATGTCGATCGATGCGGAAGGGTGGATATCGATCAATGTTGAAGCAGTGTTGTTGATCGATGGTGAAGGTTGGATATCATCTCCTCCATTAAATTTAAAGAAGTCCTCTGTGGTGAAACCTTTATTCATCTTTTCTGCTTCTAGGGCGTCTGATGTTTCCTGTACTGCGAAGCTCTCTTTATAGTGGTTATAATCCCAACTTCCAATTGAGTAATTTCCATCTTTCTCCATGTCAGCCGCCTTAGTATCGATCGATACGCTGTAGTTTGTGTCGATCAATGTGCGTAGTCGTTATGGATGGTGATGATGAGGGTCAATCGATGTTGAGTAGCCTATGTCAATCGATGTTGCATTCCATTGTCTGTAAGAATGGTGTAGAGTCCTTTCTTCTTCTGCAAGAAGACCATGATAATCTACAGCTCGTTACTCCGTGTAATCATCATCATACTCTTCATCTTTAAACTCGGATGCAGCAGTATAAACTGCAAAGGTTGGGTGATAATGATCACTTTCCCAACTGTCAGTAGAAAAATTGCTATCTGGGAATTTTGTGCTTGATGTTACTTACATTACCCTAAGGAGTGAATTACTCTCTCAAATAAGAGGTCCAGTTGTAGTACTTAGGGATCGAATCCACAGGGAGCTAGGGAACACAAAAGATCTAATCATTAGTGACAAAGCTAGGTTGATTTAGATTAACTTAAAATTGCAGGTTTGAGCAAGGCAGTTGCTCGGTGGGTTTGATTGAGGGTTTTAAAACAATTAAAGAAAGTAGCTATACTTAGGGTTTCTATTCAGGTGATCAGGATTATAATCCTGTAGATGCCTAACAAGTTGCATGCATGATATTAAAGAGCTCAACACTTATGAACAAATCGATCAGCGTTTGCTTTCTAGATTCATCTGATTACTAGATCTAATGATCTCACCTGTCGGGATGATCAATTAGAAAGTGTCGATCGATGACTCTATAGGAGTATCGATCGATACACCTTTTGCTCCGTCGATCGATTATTCTATAGGAATATGGATTGACGCGCTTCTAGTAAGCTTTATGCGCGAGTTAAAATCAAGCTCACCAAAACTATAGATAAGCTCTCGCCTTTCTCTAGTAATCTTAGCTTGAATAGGATGTATTCAGGATGAAGTCAGGTTAACAAACAATCCTATGTCAAGATTCTAGTTAGCTACTCTAGAACACGAGCATTATTAACATCCTAAAAATGAATATCACAACTTAGCAATCTATAGTTGGGGCTAATCCCTCACAACCTATTTGAACCCTAAATCTAACAATGAAACTACTCAGACACGGGCAAGCTATTCATAGCAACAAGATAAAAGAAAGTCATAGATAGATAGATAGATAGATAGATAGATAGATAGATAGATAGATAGATAGATAGATAGATAGATAGATAGATAGATAGATAGATAGATAGATAGATAGATAGATATAGATAGATAGATAGATAGATAGATAGATAGATGATAGATAGATAGATAGATAGATAGATATAGATAGATAGATAGATAGATAGATAGATAGATAGATAGATAGATAGATAGATAGATAGTAGATAGATAGATAGATGATAGATAGATAGATAGATAGATAGATAGATAGATAGATAGATAGATGAGATAGATAGATAGTAGATAGATAGATAGATAGATAGATAGATAGATAGATAGATAGATAGATAGATAGATAGATAGATAGATAGATAGATAGATAGATGATAGATAGATAGATAGATAGATAGATAGATAGATAGATAGATAGATAGATAGATAGTAGATAGATAGATAGATAGATAGATAGATATAGATAGATAGATAGATGATAGATAGATAGATAGATAGATAGATAGATAGATAGATAGATAGATAGATAGATAGATAGATAGATAGATAGATAGATGATGATAGATAGATAGATAGATAGATAGATAGATAGATAGATAGATAGATAGATAGATAGATAGATAGATAGATAGATAGATAGATAGATAGATAGATAGATAGATAGATAGATAGATAGATAGATAGATAGATAGATAGATAGATAGATAGATAGATAGATAGATAGATAGATAGATAGATAGATAGATAGATAGATAGATAGATAGAGAATAAATTAGAACAAAGTAGGAACAATAGAAAGTAAAAGCATGATTTGCCTTATACACAGAAGCAAGCTATAAATATTGAGTTCATTGGGTTAAAAAACTCGCCAGGGGCAGTCTTGTAATTTGGTGAAGACTTGGGCTTTAAGTCGGATGCAAGCATTATATTATATGCGACTCGGTATCGATCGATGTCACTAAATGTGCATCGATCAATTACAATCTTGATACGTCAACCTTCGGGTATTGATTTCGATCGATGACACAGAGTGTGCATCGATCGATTGTTGTCTCTTAATATCGACCTCTGGTCTGGTTTGATTGTCAGCTCGGATGAAATCTCTATTAAGCTCCATAATGCTCAAAAATCATCACTTTACTCCAAAATGCTCCAAAATCATCACTTTACTCCAAAATGTTCTTTAACCTGAAAACATACCTAATAGACTACAAAACATAATATTTATATCTTAAAAACACCTATATACCATGGGTAAAAACGGTTGAAATCCATGGTATATCAACTCCCCCAGACTTACTCTTTTGCTTGTCCTCAAGCAAAACAAACAGGCAGTCCCTCTGAAAGAGGTTTTAAAAACAGCAGGGACTCAAACAATATCAACTAGAATCATCACCTCTACAATGTTGCAAGCCACATCAAATATCTCCTAACCGCAGAAGTATTTTATACCATATCCTAGCTTAGCAACCAAATTCATCTAGCCAGCGACTTAGCAAATCGTTCCTGACTCGTCCCTCTACTGATCAAATTTCTTAACATAAAATAAAAGTGCAGGCTTTACCTTGGGGGTATCAATCACAAGATGCAAGGCTGCTCAAACAAGTATCTGGACGAGCAGGTAAAGGAAGTTCCTTTCCTCTCTCTCTACTTATTTCCCTCTTAGTCAAAGTCTTCATATATTTGCAAAACAGTGATCAAGATTGAACAGGCTTCCATGAATCAAGTCTTAATGGTTTTAGCCACCAAGCCCTGTCCACTTCTATGGACCTATATCCTAGGATTCTTTGTGAATCAAGCCTTAATAGTTGTAGCCACCAAGTCCTGTTCGAACCCTTTACATATAGAATTCTTATGAATCAAGCCTTAATGGTTGTAGCTACCAAGTCCTGTTCGAATTGTTTTCCCAAGTAAATATCTAACTAATCCTAATTTTTTTTTAAAGACTAATAATTTAAATCTAAATTTCAAAATTTGAGAGAGAGAGAGAGGGTAATATATTTATTCACACAAGATTTTACCTTCCAGACTTGTTTGAAGCATCCGACCCCGTGTATACCAAGCCCCAATACTAGCAGATGTAGTCAAGTTTGGTTGGAGATCAGCTTTGGTTCCTTCAAACAGTCATAGAAAGTGTGGTTCTAGTTGACAGGTGATCCACTTTAGCATCTATAGTACATTCTACAGTCAACAAATCTAATAGTGGTGCTAAGGAGTGGTTAGATAACAAGTAAAGATTGAAAAAAATTATTGTCCTCTTCTTGACTCAATAAAACTTTTGAAAACATATAATGAGATCAAAAGGTAGAGTAATATTCACAACTTCCCCCCCCCCCAGACTTAAATTATACACTGTCCTCACTGTACAACCAGTCGGAGTTAATGGGATAACATAAACCATAAGTAATAGTTTAAAAAGTTTGAATGATATACCTGACCGAAGTCTGTGTCGATCGATGGCAAGAGAAGGCCGTCGATCGTTTTGAAAGTAGCTATGTCGACATGGTTTCGTCGGTCGATGTCTTAGGAAATCGTTTACTCTGGTTCATCTTCCTCTCTTCTTCCTTCTTCTTCTTTTTATATTTATTTTTTTCTGCAAGTAAAAGTAAAAAAGCGAAAATAAGTAAATAAAATGAATAAAGCTAAGTAAAATTACCTAGTGGGTTGCCTCCCACTCAGCGCTTTGTTATAGTCTTTTAGCTTGACTTTTGGAGGTGGTTGGGCTAGTGAGGTGCAAAGCATCTACTTGTTAGGAAACAAGTATCCACATTATCTCTGTTCATCTGGAACCATGTAGCAATGAAGCTTCTTGTGGCATCATCCCCTCTAGTCCATCTCTCATTCATCTTTGCTGCCGCATCTGTGATGATCTGTAGCCTCTCTCCAATATTGTCAATGCTGAATTCGTGCTTTCCAATCTTTTCATAAGCATAATCTGATAATTCCTTTAGTTCTTCATGCATTGAATCCAGCATATTCAGCTTCTCTATTAGTAGCTTGGTGTGGACTGATTAGGATTCTGCGTCGATCGATGCTGATTTTGTTGTGTCGATCGGCGCCATATGTCTCTCGTCGATTGATTTGTTGTGTCCCTTGCCGATCAATGCTGATGTTGAAGGTTGACACGCAAGTTGCCTCTGAATGACCTTGACTTCCTTCTGCAGTCTTTCTGTGCATGATTCTAGTCCAGTGATGTTGTTGATCGGGAAATAAGTTTCGTCGTGTCTTCTGTAGGATACCTCCTCCGATTTTTCTATGGAAACGTAGATTTCTTCTGCCATCTTTTGCATATCAGCTCTGGTACATAGCTCAGCTGGCTGAATATCGATTGATGCGACATGTTGTCCATCGGTCGATTTCCTAATGATCTTGTGAAGCTTCTCACCGAATAACTTCATCTGGCCTTCGAGTGCCATGAAACGTCTGTCGATCGATGGGTGGTTGTCCACGTCGATCGATGAGACTGTTGCTGTTTGGAAATCTAGCTGTTTCTAAATGGGGTCTACTTATTGCTGCAGTGCATCCATTCTGGAAGTGAGACCATCTTCTTTTTTATTCATTGGGTAGCGGATTCCTTCAAGTCCTTCTTCAACTGACTTCAGTCGAGCTTTTACTGGTTCAAACATGTTTTTGATTAGAATCCGAGTCAGATTATAAGTCGAAGTCAATGTTCCTATGTCGTGTGTGCGCTGCTCCTGAAGTCTGCTGCTCAATCCATCCATGTCATCATTGAGCGGATAGTATACTCCATCGATCTTGTAGTCGAATGATTTCACCAAATCTTCTAGTGACGTAAGTCGTGCGCCGATCGATTGATATCACTCAAATTATCCTAAGGAGTGAATTACTCTTTCAAATAAGAGGTTCAATCGTAGTACTTAGGGATCGAATCCACAGGGAGCTAGGGCACACAATAGACTATAAAAATCAAAGTTAAGCTAGGCAAACAAGTTTATAAAGCATTAAATATGAAGGCAGTAAATAAATGAAAGCAAAGTGAACAAGGTAGTTGTTCGGTAAACAGTAGTGATTTATGTTTGATGGAAGGATGGTTACTAGATTTAGGGTTTCATTCAGGTTTTTAGAACTCTAATCTATAGATGCTAAGGATTGATTCTAGAACTCGATATCTAATGCAAACGACAACCAGCTTTCACTATGAGTCTAATATACGACTAAGTTCATTGTTTCAGCATTCGCATGCCAACTCGGATCGAGCATCGATCGATGCTATGGTATATGCATTGATCGACGCTGCCTTAGGCAAGCGTTATCGATCTGATCGATTATGTTCAATTAGATTCCTAGACCAACAGTAGTATGTGCCTAGGTATCTAATCCAGCAGGGCTTGGGTTCCGTTCATTGATTGCACTCTTATGCATCTCAATTGTCCTATGAATTTAGGAACAAACAATTAGTCACACTGTCGTGATTTTCTAACTATTCCAGATCCTAATATTACAAGCTACCCTGGTGTAGAGATCTATAGTATCCTAACAATCATATAATTTAGAAGTTCATTCAAACCCTAGAAATTCCTAAACCTAGCAGGTGGATATACTCATGCATGATAGTTATCACAGAAATCATAGATGAATAGATGAAGAACACAAATATAAATAAAACCAAAATCAATGGACTTCCAAGAGGACTCTGAAGGAGTTCCTTTCTTCTCTCCTAACTAAGATCAATGAATAAAATATTTTATAACTATTCCAGATCCTAATATTTACAAGCTACCCTGGTGTAGAGATTTATAGTATCCTAACAATCATATAATTCGGAAGTTCATTCAAAACCCTAGAAATTCCTAAACCTAGCAGGTGGATCTACTCATGCATGATAGTTGTCACAGAAATCATAGATGAATAGATGAAGAACACAAATATAAATAAAACCAAATTCTATGGAGTTCCAAGATAACTCTGAAGGAGTTCCTCTCTTCTCACCTAACTAAGATCAATGAATAAAAGATGTAAAAGAAAGCGTAGCCGTCAACAATAGCTTAGAAATAACATAAATAGGGTTTCTGGTCGTCCAAGAGTATTTTGGTAACTTTGTGGTGGCTTTTGGGATTCAGTCGGTCATAAAATATACTCCGCCCATATTCTGTAATCCATGTCGGTCGATGTCAAGTGTGCTGCATCGATTAACATACGTTCCTCTTCTCGACAGCTTCCTCTCACGAGGCAGACTGACCACTTCTCAGTAAAACGGGTATAACTTCTGCTACAGGATGTTGATTGACCTTAGACCGGTGGCATTGGAAATCTATCTCAAATCTATATCTTGTGCCATAATATGAGTTCAATCTAACAGTGTTAAGGTCTCCATCCATAGCTAAACATCTGTTGCGTCTTTGCAGTTCTGCACCTCAAAAGGCTCCAATATCGCCATATTTCTCCTGAACGTACCTGAACCTGTAAATACTCTAAAAAGACTCCAAAACATAATAACTATATCTTAAAACACTTATATACCATGGCTGAAAGTGGGTGAAATCCATGGTATATCAACTCCCGCAGACTTACCCTTACATGATTTAAAACTTAGAATCATAACCTTTACAATATTGCAATCCACATCTAAGAAGTTCTAATCACAAAAGCACATTATACCATATCCTAGCTTAGCAACCAAATTCACCTAGCCAACAACTTATCAAATCATGTCTGACATTCCCCTCTACCAACCTCATTTCTTAACATAAATAAAAGTGCAGGCTTTACCTTGGGAGTATCGATCACAGGATGAAAGGATTCTCAAACAAGTATCTAGAGCTGCAGGTAAATGTTAGTTCCTATCTTTTCTCTCTACTAATTTCTCTCTTTAGTCAACGTGTGCTTCCATTGCAGGATCATTGACCAAGATTGGACAGATTCCATGAATCATAAGTTAATGGTGGTTGCCACCAAGTCCTGTTCACTTCATTTTTACCTATATCCAAGAATTCATATGAATCGAGCCTTGAAGATTGCCATCACCAAGTCCCGTTCGAATTCTTTTTGTTGGAATCCTTATGAAGCAAGCCTTAATGGTTGTAGCCACCAAGTCCTGTACGGATTCCACCTAACTAAAACCTATAAACGTTTCTTTTCCCTTTTTTTCTTTTCCTTTCTCTTTTTTTTTTTTTTTTTTTTTTTTTTCTTTTTTGTCTTTTTGTCTTTTTTTTGAAATAAATATCTCTACCTATAAATCTAGGATCGAAATAGAGAGAGAAAATGTGATAAATCTACACAAGGCTTTACCTTCCAGACTTGTTTGAAGAATCCGATCCCATGTCTACCAAGCCCCAAGACAAGGGGTTGAGTCAGGTTTAGTGTTGGAGGTCAGCTTTGGTTCCTTCAAACAATCTCAGCAAGAGTGAATAGTTGACAGGTTGATCAACTTTAGTATCTTTAGTACTATCTGCAATCAGTAGGTCTAGAATGGTGCTAAAGAGTGGTTAGATAACAAGCATAAATCTAATAAGTTCATTATCCACTTCTTGATTCAATAAAACTTTTGAAAACATTCAAATAAGACTCACAATAAACTAGATATCAGTAAACCTCCCCCGCCCCCGACTTAAATTACACTGTCCCCAGTGTATATCTAGTCGGAGTTATGGTGAGAACATAAATCATAAGTACTCAATGTAACAAGTAGAATCGATATACCTGACCGGATTGAATATCGATTGATGTGCAAATTGATGCATCGATCGTCGCAAGTGATGTAATGTCGATTGATATCGACATGTCCTCGTCGGTCGATATGCTGGTAATCCTTCTACTTAGATATTTTTTTATATATATATATATAGCTAACTAAAAACAATATTAGTAGAACCTCCCCTAGACTTAAACAACAATGTCACCAGTATTATACAGTCTAAGATTGGTGGGAAAATAAATCACAAAGACAATATTTAACAAGGAAAACGGTATAGCTGCTTTTGATATGAGAGTCGACAAACACAGTTAAGTGGCGATCGATACTCTTGATGCCCTGTCGATCGATGGTAGCTTAGTCATCGTCGATTCTTTTGTAAACTCATCTTCCTTGGATCTCATTTTTCCCTTTTTTTTATATCTGAAATCAACAAAAAACAAAATCAGTAATGAATGAAGGTAAAATCAAATTTAAAACAAACCTAACAGTGGTTTGTCTCCCACTTAGCGCTTATTTTTAGTCATTAGCTTGACTTCTGGAGATCTGATTTAGTCCGGATGAGAATGAGAACTTGCTCCAAACCAAGTCTCAATGTCTACTCTCTGAAGCTTTATCATTCTTGTGTGAAAGCCTCCTCCATAGACTCTTCTCCTTTGTCTATCATCTCAGCAATAAGGAGTGCTTTAAGCTTTGCAAAAGGTTGTGAGAAACATCTTCTGTGCACTCTAGATTTCCTGACACCATCTGAAAAGTGAGGAATCAATGACAACTGAGAACCTCCCTTGGCTCTTTTCCTCTTCTACCAATTCCTCCTCTCCTTTCCCCCAGACTTGTCTGATCGCGTGGTTGTGCCTCTATCAAAAGGATTTTGACACACTTCATGCTCTTTCTGCTCTGTTTCGTGACTGGTGTAGGTCGATGTTGTCTGGTCGGTGTCGATCGATGTTGTCTGGTCGGTGTCGATCGATGTTGAAGTGGTTGTGTCGATCGACGCTGGTTTGTTAGTGTCGTACGATACTGCTTCTGTTGGACCTTTGTCAAAGTCATCTCTATATCTCAATCCACTCTGAGAAACTGAGGCATGCTGATGTTGACCTAATACCCTAATGTAGGAACCTGGGTGCACACTTCTATTTGGTGGAATAGGAAATTCAACTTCAAACACAGTACATGGAACCACAAACTTCACAGGGTCATGCATCCTCTTCACTCTTTTGTGAGACCCTGCAGCTTCTTCTACACAAATAGGTGATCTCAAAGGTCTAGGGACATCAAGGTGTGAGATCTCAGACTTGTCCATTCTCTCCTCCATCGGTTCCATCTCAACTGTGTATCCTGGCAGCTCATCCAACCATGGGTGTCGATCGATGCAGTCGGGTGCGTGTAGATCGATGATGGAGGGAATGTATCGATCGATCTCATCAGGTTGGTGTCGATCGATTCTAGCCTTTGGTGAAGTTTCCAGATCTCCTCTCGAAGTATGCTGATCATCAAGCTTCTTCTCTGAATTCTGATCCATATCTTCATGCCATTCCTCCAGCTCCAAGAAGTCTTCCATAGTGACTTCCTTACCAGAATCCAAATCTCCGAGCTGTTCTCCATCCTCCAATTCCAAGAATTCTTCTAGCTCCAAGAAATCTTCCATATTGATCTCTCTGTCTACATCTGAGGTAGGATAAATGTTTGATTCATCTCTGCTCTCCAATGTCGAGTCTGCAATGTCCTGAGGACAACTCGAACTTTCAGGAATAGGTGTCAACCGGGAACAGGGGTTTCTGTCGAACGATTCCGGAACGGTGCTGTCGATCGTTGTTTAAGATGTGTTGTCGATCGATGTTGATTCTGGTGGTGCAGACTCGCAATATGTATTAGGTGTATGTGTTGGATCTTCAAACACATCTACGCAGGAAATAAGCTCCTCACTCTTCTTCTTCTCCACAGGATCATAGAAAACTCTTTTATCAACATTAGTGAAGCACAACCTATTATTCTTAAGATCACAAACTGCTCCCACTGTAGCCATGAAGGCTCTTCCAAAAAGAAGTGGAGATGTCTTGCCTGATTTGATATCCACAGCATGAAAGTTCACAGGGATAGTGCAATCCCCTATTTCCACCTTAACGTTCCTGATCAAGCCTGCTGAGTTTGCCTTGGAGTTATTCATGAATGTCAAACTATCCTGAGAAGGCTCCATCTTCAATCCTAATAGATCAGCAGTGTCTATAGAGATGATACTTACTGCAGATCCAGTATCGCAGAGGGCGTTTGTCAAGTCATGATCATGTACACAACAAGGAATCAGGAACTTTCCATGATCTTGTTCCTTCTTCAGAGTCGTCTTAGGTGTACGTTGTGGGAACCGAAATTCACACCGTCAAGTTTTGTTGATTGGAGGAAAGCCAAGTAAACCTAGCCTTCCCTGAAGGTCCCGGTTATCTGCTGGGCCAAACACGACACAATCAATATATAATAAATGGGAATGTAAAAATCGTAAGAACAAAAGATAGAGCAAAAGATCTTATTTCCGAATTCGCGTTGAAGCGTGAACAACAGGAAAGAGATCGGCTACAAGAGCTGTCGATGAGTTCGCTAGTCCAGCCGCCAAAATCTAACCTAGTTGAGTCGCTGCTCGCTAGTAAAAACGGAAAAAATGCCTAAGTTACTCTAAGTGCTATGTTGCTCCTAAGATTGCTCTCAAAAGTTCTCCCCTTGCTCCTCGCCCCAAGCTCTCTTTATATACTCCTCTTAGGACGGTCTATTCCTCCTTTGGGCCAAATCTATCAGGAATCGGGCTTCTTCCATTTTCGTCGATCTTCATGTTTATCGGGAAACTTGACATTTATCTTCGGGAAACCTGACATTTATCTTCGGGAAACTTGACATTTATCTCTTTATGTGAAGATTAACATGGGTCGTCATGTCCATTTCGATTTGATCCTCTGGAAAGTCGTATGTGGGCCGCTTGGTCGCATTCGGGCCTTCTGGGGCGTTGTTTTGTGATATCTTGCATATTTACATGTTTTTAGCATCCTTATCTCATGCATTTTGATCATATAAGTTAGGTATTAGGCATGTTTAGGTCCATTTTGCATTCATTTGTCCTTATCAGGTGTTGGAGTGTGCTTTGGTGTGTTGTGAGGTTCTTGGGAACCTTATGGCCCAAAAAGAAGTGAAGATTCAAGATTGGCCATAAGAAGAGGAGTGAAATAAGGAGATGGAGATTTGGACCGGGTAGATCACTCCGGGTTCGAGGAGCCGGTCGGGAATGACACAAGCAGGACGGACGGCCGGGTAGGTCACTACGGGTTTGAGCAGCCGGTCGGGAATGACACAAGCAGGACGGACGGCCGGGTAAATCAGTCCGGGAAGGGACACCCGGTCGGGAGGAAGCCGCATCCGGACAGGCCGGGGGCACACGTCCGGCTTGATGGACCCGGTCGGGAAGAAAGCTAACAAAGACGCACAGGACGTCCGGACGACCGGGGAGACGAATCCGGCTTTCTGCACCCGGTCGGAATGGACGCGGCCAAGAACAAGAGCTGGACCGGGGTGGCCAGACCGGGTTGGACCATTTGGTTCACCCCTGACCGAGTTTCATGCTCTATTTCTATTGGTTGAGACCCATTTGGCTCAAGGACTTTTTTGTCATTTTATTCAATGTTTCTAGGGCTTTTAAGCCAAGTATAAATACTCTAGCTATCCATATTTTGGGAGTGATGTTATTTTGAGAAAGTTTTATCTTTGAATCATAATCTCATCTCATCTTTGTGTTCTTGATTGTTTGATTTCATCTCTTTTCTTTCTCTACATGTTTAAGCTTAAATCTCTCATCGTTTAAGAATAAGCATGTGGATTAGTGAGTAGATCCATTTAAGATCCATGGGGTAGGGTGATTGAGAGTGATTAAGTGTAGATCCAATGTGCTTAGTGTTAGATCTATCCTTTCCTTGCATGATTTGGTGTTCATAATGCTATATTTGAGTTGGCCTCTCAAACATAGAGCCATAGGCATTTCATGCCCGGAAGGTGTTCTATGAAATGTGTGGGAACCAAAATTCGCACTGTTAAGTTTTGTTGATTTGGAGGAAAGCCAAGTAAACCTAGCCTTCCCTGAAGGTCCCGGTTATCTGCTTGGCCACACACGACACAATCAATACAACAGAGAAATAACAAATCGCATTATAAAAACCGTAAAAAAAAGATAGAGCAAAAGATCTTATTTTCAAATTTGCGTTTAATCGTGAACAACAGGAAAGAGATCGGCTACAAGAGCTGTCGATGAGTTCGCTAGTCCAGCCTCCTATATCCAACCTAGTTAAGTCGCAGCTCGCTAGTAAAAACGGAAAAAGTGCCTTAGTTGCTCTAAGTGCTATGTTGCTCTAAGATTGCTCCCTTTGCTCCTCACCCCAAGCTCTCCGTATATACTCCTCTTAGGATGGTATATTCCTCCCTTGGGCCGAATCTATCGCGAATCGGGCTTCTTCCATTTTCGTCGGTCTTCATGTTTATCGGGAAACTTGACATTTATCTTCAAGAAACCTGACATTTATCTTCGGGAAACTTGACATTTATCTCTTTATGAAAAGATAAACATGGGCCGTCATGTCCATTTCGACTTGATCTCCTGGAAAGTCGTAAGTGGGCCACTTGGTCGCATTTGGGCCTTCTGGGGCCGTTGTTTCATCCGTGAACATTTTACGATTTCGTGAGAGACTAGCCTTCCATGGTGCTTGTTTTGCCGAAGGAACCCCAACTCCTCTTATAGTCTAGATGACTGGTGTTTTTAGAATAACCGTCATCGTTTTATACGATGAATCGAAATCCATTCGTCTACTAAACTTTTGGTGGTCTTCCGAAGCCTTCCCGATTTATTTCGACCAGAACGAAATGGGGTTCTCAGGTTTCATGTCTTCGAGGAGTTGAACGGTGAGTCTTCGAGCAAAGATACAAAATGTAGAGTTGGACTAGTTGTCGAGAAGGTTTTGCGGGGAGAATGTCGCACCTGTCGAGTAGTCCGTAGCGGCCGAGACTTGGACATGGATGCTGGCGCCGTCGCCGTGGCCAGCATCGGCGAAGCCGGCGCCGGTGCCAGCGCTGGCAAGCCGGCGCCGGTGCCAGCGCTGGCAAGCCGGCGCCGGTGCCAGCGCTGGCAAGCCGGCGCCAGCGTCGGTGCCAGCGCTGGCAAGCCGGCGCCGGCGCCGGTGCCAGCGCTGGCAAGCCGGCGCCAGCGTCGGTGCCAGCGAACAAGCGGCGCCGGCGTCGGTGCCAGCGCTGGCAAGCCGGCGCCAGCGTCGGTGCCAGCGCTGGCAAGCCGGCGCCGGCGCCGGTGCCAGCGCTGGCAAGCCGGCGCCCGGGCCAGCGCTGGCGAAGCCGGCGCCGGCGCCGGGCCAGGCTGGTCGTGCCTGCGCTGGCGCCCGGGGCTAAGCCGTGGCCGCTCCTGCTGGTGTCCGGGACTACGATGCGATCATCCCCTCCAACGTTTCGTCGAGTAACTAGTTTTTCTTGGTTTTATTCGTCACTTGATTCCTTCCGAGGACTTTCGGGTGTTGATTGCGTCTTTGACCGATTTTGACTCCAACAAAATGCCTGAACCAACTCATCTATGCTTTTAGATTGCTTTGCCTAAGGGATTAGTTGTTAAAGAATCTAGGATTGGTATTAGACTCTTTCTTAATGTTTGCTTTGATCATTACAGCCAAAAGGATTTTGTGTACTTGGGTGATCATTGCAAAAGAGCATTCATCTAGGGATAGAGTTTGTTCAAGCATAGTGTCTAGGCATAAAGAATTAGATTGATTGAAAAGTTGGCATCTTGGATTGAAACTTAATCATTTTAGATCAAGTCCCTATACATGGGTCTCATTCTCCTCATAAAGAAAGAAAGTTTTATATTTTGTTGCATTTTAGATATTGCCTTAGTTTAATAATCATCTCCTTCAATGATTGCATTTAGATTAAGCATAGACTTGCATTTCCTTTGCTTTGTGGTCACTTAGAACTGGTTCGACAATCTTATATACTACATCATTTGATTAGGACCCTCAATAAGTCCTTTCATCAAATTGGTGCCGTTGCCAAATTCTAAGTTGATTGTGACATTGGGATTTGGTCATTTGCTTGAGACTAAATCATTTTTCTTTTCTTGTGATATTGATTCTCCTTTTGCTTCTTCCTTTGACTTTCAGGTGCATGAACACAAGAAGCAGGGGTGTAACTAACCTGGTTCCCACTGTTGAAGAGATAGCTACACTTGAGAGGGAAATAGCAAGAAGGAGAAGAGAAGAAGAGCAACAGGATCACATTCAGAGGTTGGGGTTTGAGATGGATGAACACCAGCATCAACCTCAAGACAGAGCTGCTCAAGATGGCAATGGTCCAAGAGCTGACAACATAAGACCACAGCGCCAGCCACAACAGCCACAGCGCCAAGCTAGAGCCATTGGAGCCTATGATCAACCTCACATTCATGGTCATAGGTTGGGGATAAGAGCACCAGCTGTGGAGAACAACAACTTTGAGATCAAATCAGGGCTGCTGAATTTGATTGAGAACAACAAGTTCCATGGCCTTGCTGTGGAGGATCCCCTTGATCACTTGGACACATTTGATAGATACTGTAGCTTTTCCAAGATTAATGGAGTCTCTGAAGATGCTTTCAAGCTGAGGTTGTTTCCCTTCTCTTTGGGAGACAAGGCACATCTATGGGAGAAGGCTCTTCCAAGTGACTCTATCACAACTTGGAATGATGCAAGAGGGCATTCCTAGAGAAATTCTTCTCTACCTCAAGAACAGCTAAGATCAGAAATGAGATCTCTAACTTTCAGCAGAAGAACCTTGAGAGCTTTAGTGAAGCATGGGAGAGGTTCAAGGGCTATTGGTCTCAATGCCCACATCATGGCTTTACCAAGGAGAGTTTGCTTAGTACCTTATACAGAGGTGCTCTACCAGAGTTCAGGAGCAGATTGGACACAGCCAGCAATGGGTTCTTCTTGGGCAGAACTGAGCAGGATGCTGAGGAGCTGGTGGGGAACATGGCCAGGAGTGACTCAGTCTACAGTGAGGAGCATGATAGGGTTAACAGAGGCACTGATGAAGATGATCAGCACACAAGGAAGGCCCTCAAATCTCTCCAAGAGAAGTTGGACAAGATTATTGCAAAGAAGGCTAAGCAAGAGCAGATTAACTCCATTGGGAACCAGCAACAAAAGCAGTCTGCTGGGACTACTCAAGTTAATGGTGTAGAAGGTCAAGAGGAGCTGTGCTTCATCAATGCTAATGGCACATGGTATAGGAAAGAGCCCAACTTCCAATACCAAAACAACTACCAGCGAAGACGTTACTACAACAATCAACAAGGAGGTTACCAAGCCAACCAGCCTACTCAGCCCCAAGGAAGCTCTTCTCAAGCTCAGATTCCAAGTTCAAATTTGGAGTCCATGTTCAAGCAACTCTTAGAAGCTCAAGAAAGAACTGCTAAGAACATTGGTGATGAGTTCAAGAACATCCATGCCAAGATTGATGGAACTTATTATGACCTCAACAACAAGTACATGCAACTTGCCTCTCATCTCAAAGCTTTGGAGAGCCAGGTTGCTTCTATGTCTTCATCCTACAAGAGCCCAATGGGATCTCTACCAGGAAAACCAGAGAAAAATCCCAAGGAATCTTGCAATTTCATCCTCTCTACTACTTCTTCAAAGATTGAAATGTTTGGCACTGAGTTTGGGGATGTTGAGAGATTTGTTGTGGCCACAGCTGAAGCACATATTCTGATGGATGATGCCAAGAAGGTTGAGGTAAAGAGTCTGCAGCAAGCTAAGCCTAGAGCTGAGACACCAACTGTGAAACGAGCAGACAACAAGCTGAAAGAAGTGGAGCAGGAAGACACTGAGTTTGAGCTATCACCATATGATAAGCTCCCCTTTCCCCAAAGATTTCTCACCAAAGCTCAAAAGAAAGTGATCTCAAAGTTCAGGAAAGATCTTAGTGATGTTGAGGTCAAGCTTCCAGAGATATCAGGTATGCGTGAAGCTCATTTCCAGATGATGCTCATCAAGGACATTCTAGACCACCAGGCTGAAGTGGCTGAGCTTTTGGACATCTCCATTCTGAAGATTGATCCACCAACCCCTCCAAAGTCCCTCCCTAAGCTTGAGTCTCAAGGGAAGTTCACCTTGTCTTGCTCTCTTGGTAAACTAACTATGGATGATGCTCTTGTTGATAGTGGTGCTAGTGTGAATGTCATCTCCTTGGATATGGTGAAGGGACTTGGGATTGAAAGCATGGAACCAGATACTCCTCGTCTCACCTTTGGGGACTCTTCTTCTACAACCCCACTTGGCATAATCAAAGACTTCCCCTTGAAGATTGGATATTGCACCATACCTATTGATCTCACTGTTTTGAAGATGGCATCTGAAGAAAGAGTCCCTTTGATCCTTGGCACTCCTTTCCTCACAACAGTTGGAGCTTGCATTGACTTTCCCAACAAGAAAGTCACCCTCATGCATGTCAACAAAGCTGTCTCCTATCCTCTCCAACCTCCGATGGGATCAGACTATTGTGGGACAATCACTTGTGATGCACAAGCTGTTGAGAAGCCCCAAGATGAAGAGGTTGTTGGTAAGAAAGAAGGTCTTGATAGAGAGTCTTCAAAAGAGTTGTGTGATGAGCACTTGGAAAGTGCTAAAACAGAGGGGATGAGTGGAGCCTCAAAGGCCACTCATGGCAAGAAGATGGTGAAAGAGCCTCATCCCCCACCTCTTGATTTGCTCCCACACACCCTTACTCTCCATCCTAAGAAGCTCAAGGCTGGTGTCATTGACTACAAGATCAAGCATAAGGGCAGGTCCACACCATTCTCAAGTGCTAGAGCCATCATCACTCCTCAGCTCCAAGATGACCCAATCAAGCTTCAAGAGCTTCACTTTCAGGTCCTCACCATCAAACTTGAAGGTGGGAAGGATCCTCCTTCTCACTAGTTCAAGAGACAAGGTAGTCAAGCTAAGTGACTCAAAACAAGCTCACTTGGGAGGAAGTCCCATGGCTATCCTTGTACATAGCTTTGCAATTTTAATTTTCCTTTTTTTTTTTAATAAAAGTGGTCAAGGTTTTCAAGTTGAGCCAAGCACTAGAGGAGAGAAGAAAGGTGATTAACCACCTGAGCCCTATGATTGCCACGTAGCAGACTCCTCTAGTTGCTATGAACCATGCCAGCTCCTAGCTCCGGCACCAAGCACCACACCCAAACCTCCTTCTTAGGTATCACTCCAACCCTTCTTGTATATACATTTGCTTTTTTCTTGTTGGGGTATATCCTTCTCTCTTACTCACACAGAGACTATGTGATTTAAGTGTGGGGGAGGTACCAAGTATTTGATCATGTTTGCTTTGTGATTTTGAGTCTCATGCATTGCATTGTTCATACATATTTGCATAGAAAATCAAAAAAAAAAAATTAAATTTTTGAATCATGTAGATTGCATCACTTGCATCCTTAAGATTGAGTCTAGAGCATATAGGTTGCATTCATTTGCATATGGAGCATTGCCTTGTAAAGAACACTTGTTTGCACTGAATTTGGCACCCTAGTTAAACATATCAAGTAGCTTAAGCATATTTTGAAAAGCTTGCATGCTTTGAGCCTTGAAAACTCTTCTTGAAACTTGCTTGCTTGCTTGATATTGGCATTGTTCTTAAGACCAGCTCCATCCTGAACTTGGACTTGAATGAACCTAACTTCTCTTGCATATGGGCATTTGCATACTTGATCATGGATCGCATACACATTTGGGTTATCTTTTTCCATTGTACCACTCTTTGTTAACCCCAATGGCACATCCATACCCTTGAACCCTAGCCATTCTTTGAAGCCTACATTGATTTGCTTGAGTGAGGCCTTTTATGATAGCTTGTCATGTGCAAAATCTTGAGAGTATTGGGAGCGACATGGATTTGTTCTCATCTCTTGCTATCATAGGATCCTCATTTGAGCTAGCTTCTAGGATGGTGCGTGGGGTTTTTGTTCCTTAATGGTCTATATCTTGGGTTTGGAATGTAACAATGTTGAGATTGATGAACAAATGAGTATCATAAGAAAGAAGAACCCTAGGGACCTAAAATAAAAAGATTAGAAGCTCTTAATTATGTTTTTGACCTTCCCCCTTCATGTATATATAAAAAAAAGGAAAAGAAAGAAAAAAAAAGGAAAAGAAAAGAAAAAGAAAAAGAAAAAGAAAAAGAAAGATTCAATAAGATAGTGGGGAAGGAAAAACTTAAAGAGTTAGAGCTTGGAAAAGTGATTAGAGGTCCTTAGTGGTTGAATTTCAAAAGAAAGAAAGTTGTTCATGGGGTGAGTGATGTGAGAATGTTTTTTCAATTTTGGGTTATGGGATGAATAAAAGGGGTGTAAATCTTGTAATCATTTAGGAATTGGGTAGAATGATGAGGATGGATCCATATATGCATGAATTGCTCCTAGTCTTAGATAAATTTTGCATAATGATCAAGCTCCTTGAATTTTGAGTGATTGCCACCTTGAAATGATGCATTGAAACCTCATTATCATCCATATTAGACCATTTGATCACCTAGCCAAATGATTGAGATCATGTGCCCATTTGTGAGACTTCACCTTGTGTGTGTGTGTGTGAATCAATGTGAGGGCTGGTTAAGAGAGCTTGTTGGTTGATAAGCATTGCATCTTGTGTAGAGGCATAAGAGTAATTGATAGGCCTTGTGAAGCTAAAGCATAATAAGAGAGTTTTGCTCATGCCATTTGCTATGTTTCTTTAGGATGTCAAGTTGAGTGTCATGAGTGTTTCTTTTGGCTTTTCTTCCATCTCTATGTCTCTCCTCCTTGTGTTTTGAAAAGATTACTTGAGGACAAGTAAAGGTCTACTGTGGGGGAGTTGATATCTTGCATATTTACATGTTTTTAGCATCCTTATCTCATGCATTTTGATCATATAAGTTAGGCATTAGGCATGTTTAGGTCCATTTTGCATTCATTTGTCCTTATCAGGTGTTGGAGTGTGCTTTGGTGTGTTTTGAGGTGTTTGGGAACCTTATGGCCCAAAAAGAAGTTAAGATTCAAGATTGGCCATAAGAAGAGAAGTGAAATCAAGAGATGGAGAGTTGGACCGGGTAGATCACTCCTGGGTTCGAGCAGCCGGTCGGGAATGACACAAGCAGGACGGTCGGCCGGGTAGATCACTCCGGGTTCGAGCAGCCGGTTGGGAATGACACAAGCAGGACGGACGGCCGGGTAGATCAGTCCGGGAAGGGACACCCTGTCGGGAGGAAGCCGCATCCGGACAGGCCAGGGACACACGTCCGGCTTGATTGACCCGGTCGGGAAGAAAGCTAATCAAGATGCGCATGACGTCCGAACGACCGGGGAGACGCATCCGGCTTGCTGCACCCGGTCGAATTGGACGCGGCCAAGAACAAGAGTTGGACCGGGGTGGCCAGACCGGGTTGGACCATTCGGTTCACCCCTGACCGAGTTTCATGCTCAATTTCTATTGGTTGAGACCCATTTGGCTCAAGGACTTTTTAGTCATTTTATTCTATGTTTCTAGGGCTTTTACGCCAAGTATAAATACTCTAGTTATCCCTATTTTGGGAGTGATGTTATTTTTCTCTCTAAGAACACAAACCTTTGAGAAAGTTTTATCTTTGAATCATAATCTCATCTCATCTTTGTGTTCTTGATTGTTTGATTTCATCTCTTTTCTTTCTCTACATGATTAAGCTTAAATCTGTCATGGGATTAAGAGTAAGCATGTGGATTAGTGAGTAAATCCATTTAAGATCCATGGGTTAGGGTGATTGAGAGTGATTAAGTATAGATCTGAGGTGCTTAGTGTTAGATCTATCCTTTCCTTGCATGATTTGGTGTTGTTAATGCTATATTTGAGTTGGCCTCTCAAACATAGAGTCATAGGCATTTCATGCCCAGAAGGTGTTCTATAAAATGCCTGAACCAACTCATCTATGGTTTTAGCTTGCTTTGCCTAAGGGATTAGTTGTTAAAGAAGCTAGGATTTCTATTAGACTCTTTCTTAATGTTTTCTTTGATCATTACAGCCAAAGGGATTTGGTGTACTTGGGTGATCATTGCAAAAGAGCATTCATCTAGGGATAGAGTTTGTTCAAGCATAGTGTCTAGGCATAAGGACTTAGATTGATTGGAAAGTTGGCATCTTGGATTGAAACTTAATCATTTTAGATCAAGTCCCTATACCCATGGGTCTCATTCTCCTCATAAAGAAAGAAATTTTTATATTTTGTTGCATTTTAGATATTGCCTTTAGTTTAATAATCATCTCCTTCAATGATTGCATTTAGATTAAGCATATACTTGCATTACCTTTGCTTTGTGGTCACTTAGAACTGGTTCGACAATCTTATATACTACATCATTTGATTAGGACCCTCAAAAAGGCCTTTCATCACTCTGACCGTGGCCGTTTTATGATTTCACGAGAAACTAGCCTGTTATGGTACTTGTTTTGCCGAAGGAACCCCAACTCCTCGTATAGTCGAGATGACTGGTGTTTTTATAATAACTGTGATCGTTTTATATGATGAATCGAAAACGAAATGGGGTTCTTAGGTTTAACGTCTTCCGAAGCCTTCCCGATTTATTCCGACCAAAACGAAATGGGGTTCTTAGGTTTAACGTCTTCAAGGAGTTGAACGACGTTAAACGGTGAGTCTTCGAGCAAAGATGCAAAACGTGGAATTGGACTAGTTGTCGAGATGGTTTTGCGGGGAAAAGGTCGCACCTGTCGAGTAGTCCGCACGCAGGCGCTCGGGACCTGGACACGGATGCTTGCGCCGGCGCCCGTGGCCAGCACAGACGAGCCAGCACCGGCACCCGGGACCAGCACGGGCGAGCGGGCCGCTCGACCAGCATCGGCGACGGAGCCGGCGCCTCGGGATCAGCGGCAAGCTGGCGCCGACCCGACCGCATCGGGCGAAGTCGGCGCTGGCGCCCGGACCAGCGCTGGCGAAGGGCGCCGAACCGGACCGCATATGAAGCTGGCACCGGCGCCTTGGACCAGCACGGCGAAGCCGGGCCGGTACAGCACGCCGCCTGGCCCTGGGCTAGGCCTTGCCGCCCTGCTGGTGTCCGGGACTACGATGCGATCATCCCTTCCTGTTTCACCGTAACTAGTTTATCTTGGTTTTATTCGTCACTTGATTCCTTCCAAGGACTTTCGGGCGTTGATTGCGTCTTTGACCAATTTTGACCCCAACAGTTAGCCCCCCAGCTAGCTAGGGCCGTGGTTTTTTGGTAACAGGTCCTAGCTCGCGGAATAGCTAGATAGGAAGGTGTGGAGACGCAATCGTTTGTCGAAAGTCGGAGTAAATAGTAACTTTTCCTTCTTTATAAAGATGGAGTAAAAATTTTTAGTCATTCTTACTTTATCACAAGAATTTCACCTTCTAAAGTCTCTTTCTCAAGAAAAGATGTCTTCAAGATCAAGATCCTTTAAGAAGAATTCTTCTTCTCATTCATCTTCGGGTGATTCTCCCGTCGACGAAGGGGTTGCTCCAAAGCACGAGGAAAGAGTTGAGGAAGATACGAGGGAGGGATACTACAAAGCTTTATGTGGCTCGTCACTCGACATCCCTATCCCGAGACTTCCTCGAGGCCGGGCGCCCTCTCACCAAGCATGGTCTCTCCCGAGTACCTCACGATTCTTCGAAACTTTTACCAAGTTCCGAGTGGGGCTACGTTCCGGATCCCAACCGATGGCGAGAGTGCAAGGAATCCTCTGCAGGGTTTTTTACTTGTTATGAAGCCTTTCTCGTGTACTGCCGCATGTGATTCCCGATCCCTGGTGCCATTGTCCGTGCGGTTCGTTGTTTCGGGCTTTCGATCAGCCAGCTCACCGTCCCATCCTTGGAGAGTTGGCTTGGCGTGCTAGTCTCGAGGTATGAGCTAGGCATGGAACTTAGCCCTAACGATTTTGAGGGATTTTGGTATTCTAAGCCAACGGGGATCGAAGGTTCATGCTCCATGATCCCAAGGAAGAATATGGCCATAATTCAGGGGACTATTTCGAGCCCCAAATCGTGGTTCGAGCGCTTCTTCTTTGTCCGAATAGAAGAGGAGTCCGTTGAGGAAATACGACTAATTCTGTTTTTCGTTTTCGTACTTTGAACGCGCATGAACAGGGTTGTTGTGCACACTCATGCTGATCTTTTCGTCAAACAAGATCTTCTTCGGAAAAGGTCGTTCTTCTGAAGTTCCTTTTCTGTTGAGCGGATTCGAAATGTGGTGGAGCTCCATCGATCCCGAGTCATTCTTCAGCCTTCCGATGTTCCGTGTGATGTCGAGCCGATTGCTGTCTTGCCTGTTCGGAGGCGGAGACATAGGTCTCTGAAAGGCAAAGAGGTCGAACGCAGACGGTCTCGGAGATCCGCTGTTAGGAGGAGACCCCAGCTTTGTTCCGGGAAGGGGGTGGGGTGGAAGTTTTTCGATGGTCTCCCTCCAGCGTTTACTACCGATGAGTCGTTCGAGGATGAAGCGAAGAAGAATGTGTTTGCCGAGGGTTCTCGTCTAATCAATGAGGTTTATCCTTTGAACTTTGATCGATATATTACTATTGTTGCATATATATTTTTCTAATCCTAAGTTCGACAGGAATGAGGGTGTTCGGAGGGCGCTGATGGAAGTTGAGGATCGAGGATCTCTTGCTACAAAGCCGAGGAAGCCGAACGTGAACTCTTCCGTTTCCGGAAAGAGGTTGAGGAACAAAGCCGGAAGCAGGCCGAACTTCATTCTCGAGCCCTCGTATGCGGCGAAAGGAGAGGAAGGAGAGCGTCGCTTCCGAGATGGCGCTGAGGGCTGAATCGCTTGCCACCGAAGTTCGAGAGCTGAAGGAAGCTCAAGAGTCTGTGGGTGATTTCGCGAAGTGTCGGGTTCGTTGCTAGCCTTTACAAGTCGCAGAACCGGACTTCTCCTTCTCCTCCGAGATCGCTGAGATGAAAGGTCTCATGAGCGAATGCGCTCATGCTGAATCCTTGGTTCCTCCGATCGAGGGAAGGGTCCGGAAGCTTTGGGACCCCATCGAGGTTTCGGAGGACACGGTGGAGACCGGAGCATGTGGAAACGCGGAAGGCGTAGATGAAGAAGTTGACCAGCCCGTGGATTTGTTCGGGATCTCCATGTCCGGATTCCTTGACCTCGATTACTGAGGATCGTTGGGAATGTATCCCTTTATCTTGATGGTTGTATGCTTGGCCGGATGTGGCCGTTTATTTGTATATTCCGCGACCATAGGAGGTCGCGTAACTTTGTATATTTCGGGACTGGCCGTTGGTGGCTTTGAATCCCTGCCGTTTCCGCGGCTTAAATATATATTATGTGTAGATTTTGCAGAATTTTGGCTTGTGATTTGATTTATACTTTCTTCAAGTGTAGAGGGTAGAATTCGAATAGTCACTTCAGATATAACTCTTATTTTTTCGCTAGGTCCGTATACTACTTTGTAGCGAAAGTGTTTTAAGTGTTAGCGATGAGTGACATGTTTTGGATCTCAGATCGGTGTTGATACTATGTTGAGATGTTAAGATCCAGCAAGGCTGGGTTTAGGCAAGACCTAGGCTTACTCTCAGCTTTAAGGCGCGATGACTGGTTGGCTTTCGCTTTGCCCGTTAGTGATTTCTTCCTTATTCTTCCTGATTAAAGTCCGCGACTTGGCGCCGGCTTTTGCGACTTGTGTAGTAAGAATCGAGCTATCTCCAGAGAATATCCGGAGTGCTAAACCAAAATTTCGGTTTTCTTGTATAGCGGCTATGATATCCTTGTCGGATGTAAGAGGACCTTATTCTTGCGAAAAGGTCTGACTACGGATTTGTATTAGTGAACGCTTCTGTTCGCCCTGTCGGGGCCAATCGACGGGCGCTTTTAAGCGCAGGTGGACTGTTTTGACGGATGATGCGATTTTGATACATTTGGGAAATTGCGACGCCTCGCGCTTCCAAGATATGATTTTCGCCCGAAGTTTTAACGCTACTGTATTGGCACGCATTGAAAGATTGATAGAAAGAATTTTATTGAAAAATTTTCAAAATTTCAATACATGTCGCGGGTATTTCGCGCCTTTGTGGGAGTATAGAGTATATCGCATCTCCCTTTGGTGAGGGGATAGCTGAACTCGCCGGGTTTCGACGAGCTGCCTACGCATCATCTTTCGAGGATCAAGCCATCTCGTAGTTCTGATTGTTGCTGCGGACGCTTTTACTCCCCGGTGTTGCCATTCGATCGCATTCAGCCGGATCGGTGGTCTGTGCGGGTTGAGTTGTATGCTTTTACGGCGATGGACTCGGAGACTTTGTCGCTGTCTTGAATCGCTCGTTTATATGATTCTGGATCATCTTTTTTCGAGTTTTCAGGAATGTTATGTGAGTCCTTTCCTCGTTTCGGGTTAGCCGCAGGGGTGTTCTGATCATTTCGCAGTTTGTGCTCGGCTAGAAAGCAGAGTCTCGACTGTTTCCGACTCCCCCAGATTACTGCAGTTCCGGTTGGAGTCGGAAATTTGATGCCGAGGTGATATGTGGCCGGTACTGCCTTCATGGAGTTGATCCAAGGGGTTCCCATGATTGCATTGTAGATGGCGGGTTATCGACTACCGCTTAACTCGACGATCTTTGTATCTTCCTTAGCCATAACCGGAGCTTGATGTCTCGAGGGTCATGGAGGTGCGCCAAAACCCAGTCAAAGGTTTTGGCTCTGGGATGACTTCCCTAAGTGGGATGTTCATCCTATAGAGGGTGACGCGGAAGATGATGTTGACCGTACTTCCTGTATCGACAAGGATGCGGCCGACCTCGAGATCCTGGATCACCAGGTCAATAACTAGAGGATCGTAATGAGGTTTTTCTATTCCGACAGTTTCTTGTTCCTCGAAAACGATCGTTTGGTTGGGAGTGTTGCTTTCTGATAAACCATGAATTTTACCCGTTTTCACCCATGGTATATGAGTGTTTTACTACTATTATCTATGTTTTGGAGTCTATTAGGTATGTTTTCAGGTTCGAAGCATTTTGGAGAAAAGTGATGTTTTAGGTGCCTTTTGGAGCTTAAAGAAGAGTTCACCCGTGATCAAGATCGAGGTCGACACCAGAGTTACACATCGACGATGCACACTCGCGTGCAATCGATCGACACACATTAGCCAAGGACGATACATCGAGACAATAATCGATCGATGTACACCCTCTACTATCGATCGATACTGAGGCGGCAGAAAGACAAGTTGGACTTGGCCGAACTTGAAGCCCAAGATATCACATTTTACAAGAATGCCCCTGACGAGTTTTTTAACCTAATGAACTCATATTTATATGTGCCTATGTGTTTTGGCAGAGATCTACAAGTTTTCATAAGTTTTAATAGTTTTTAAGTTCTAAAAGAGTTTCTTCTTCTTCTACTTATTTCTGTTTTCATTACTTTGCAAGTTCTCAATAAAGTTCTATTCAGTTCTTTATTTGTTAACAAAGGTTATAGAATTCTAGATCTAGAGGAGAGATCCAAAGATATTTGTGATTGGGACCTAAGTTTTCACCCTCTAATACATCTATGAATTTCTATTATTACCTTGTTGCTATGAACTACTTAGCCATGTCTGAGTAGATTCATTTGTTAGATTTAGGGTTTAAATAGGATATGAGGGATTAGTCCCAACCTATAATTGCTATAGTTGTGATATTTATTGTTAGGATTGTTCACTAATGCTTTTTCTAGCTTAGCTACCTAGAACATGAACTTGGATTGCATTGTTTATTACATGCAATACCTGACAACATCCTAAACATGCTATGACCCTTTGAGATATGCGAAAGCTGATCTAAAATCATGGTGAGCATTGTATCAACTTGCGATAAAGCTTGCTTAGAGTCAGACGATCGATAATCCTATAGAGTAATCGACCGACGAAGGAGGTGTATCGGTCGATATTCCTATCGAAACATCGATCGATACTATCGGCAGAGTAGCCGACCGCAACACCATTTAGCATCTAAGTAATAGATGGTCTAAATAATGCGAGAGCTGATGGATTCATTTAATAAGTGTTGAGCTCTGACATATCCTGAATTCCTAAATACCTACCTTGAATCTAACTACTTTTCTTTATTGTTTTAAAACCAAATCCTTTCAACTGAGTAATCTTATCCTTACTCAGCAAACCTGCAATTTACTTTAAACCATTTTCAACCTAGCATAGTCATTAAGATTGCATCTTATATGTACACTAGCTCTCTGTGGATTCGATCCCTAAGTACTACAACTGAACCTCTTATTTGAGAGAGTAATTTGAGTGGTATCAAATTTGGATTCGGGTTCTTAGACCTCTAATGCTTCCTCAGACAAGCATTAACGACCTAATCGATTATGTTCAACTAGATTCTTAGACCAAATTCTCATATGCGCCTAAGTATCTAATCCAGCAGGATTCGGGTTCCATTAATTGACTGCACTTTAGTGCATCTCAATTGTCCTATGATTCTAGGTTCAAACAATCAGTCACACTTTCGTGTGAATAAAACTATTCCAGATCCTAGTATTACAAATCACCCTGGTGTAGAAGTTCTATAGATAACCTAGCAATCCTAATTGATTACAAATTTGACATTTAAGCTCATGAAATCCATAAACCTAACATGTGGATCTATTCAAACATGATAGTTGTCATAGAAATCATAGAAAGAATAGATGAATAGAATAGAATAATAAAACCAATGGAGTTCCAAGAGGACTCTGAAACAGTTCCTCTCTTCTCTCCAACCCTAAAACTAAGAAAGAACAATAGAATAAACCTTAGAAAGTGTGTAGCCGTCAACAATGGCTTAGAAATAACATAAATAGGGTTTCTGGTCGTCCAAGGGCATTATGGTAATTTAGGATTACTTCTGGGCTTCAGTCGGTCATTAAATATGCTCGGGCTACATTCTGTCATGCCTGTCGATCGATATGCACAGTGGTGCATTGATCGATACTCCTTTATATTCTCGATAGCTTCCTCTCGCGAGGCAGACTGACCACTCTTCAGTAAAACGGGCATAACTTCTGCTACAAGATGCTGATTGACCTGAGACCAGTGGCATTGGAAAGCTAACTCAACGATATATCTTGTGTCAAAAGATGGGCTCAATCTAGCGGTAGGAAAGTCTCCATCCATAGCTAATCATCTGACGCGTCTGCGCAACTCTGCACTTAAAAGGCTCCAAAAGACACCAAAATCTCCATATTTCTCCAGAACGTACATGAACCTGTAAATACTCTAAATAGACTCTATACTGTAGTAAATATATATATAAAAACACCTATAGACCATGGCTAAAAATGGGTAAAATCCATGGTCGATCAGCTCCCCCAGACTTATCTTTTTGCTTGTCCTCAAGCAAAACCAACAGGCAGTCTCTCTGAAAGAGGTTTGAAAACAGTAGGGACTCACATGATTTAAAACTTAGAATCATCACCTCTACAATATTGCAATCCACATCTAAAAAGTCCTAATCACAAAAGCACATAATACCATATCCTAGCTTAGCAACCAAATTCACCTAGCCAACAACTTAGCAAATCTTGTCTGACATTCCCCTCTACCAACCTCATTTCTTAACATAAATAAAAGTGTAGGCTTTACCTTGGGAGTATCGATCACAAGATGCAAGGATTCTCAAACAAGTATCTGGACCTGCAGGTAAAAGTTAGTTCTTATCCTCTCTCTCTACTCATTTCTCTCTTAGTCAAAGTTTGCTTCTATTAGAGGATCATTGACCAAGATTGGACAGGCTTCCATGAATCAAGACTTAATGGTGGTTGCCACCAAATCCTGTTCACTTCTTTTTGACCTATATACAAGAATTCTCATGAATCGAACCTTGATGATTGCCGCCACCAAGTCCCGTTCGAATTCTTTTTGTTGGAATCCTTATGAAGCAAGCCTTAATGGTTGTAGCCACCAAATCCTGTTCGGATTCCACCTAATTAAAAACCTATATGTATTATTTTTTGTTTTTTTTCATTTTTTTTTCTCTTTTTTTTTTATTATATATATATATATTTTTTTTTTTTTTTCTACCTATATATCTAGGGTCGAAATGGAGAGAGAGAGAAGGTGATAAATCTACACAAGGCTTTACCTTCCAGACTTGTCTGAAGAATCTTATCCCATGGATACCAAGCCCTAAGACAAGCAATTGAGTCAGGTTTAGTGTTGGAGGTCAGCTTTTGTTCCTCCAAACAATCTCAGCAAGTGTTGATAGTTGACAGGTTGATCCACTTTAGTATCTTTAGTACTATCTGCAATCAGTAAGTCTAGAATGGTGCTAAAAAGTGGTTAGATAACAAGGATAAATCGAATTAGATCATCATCCCCTTCTTGACTCAATAAAAACAAAATTTGAAAATACTTTAAATAAGACTCACAAAGGCAGATAAACGTTAGTAATCCCCCCAGACTTAAATTACACTGTCCCCACTGTAACACAGTCGGTGGTAAGGTGAAAATTATAAAGCAGAAGTATGAAATTTAACAAGTAAGAACGATAAACATGACTGGATTAAGTGTCGATCGATGGAAAAGAGTTACCATCGGTCGCTGCAGGTGATATACTGTCGATCGATATCGACATGCTCTAATCGGTCTATATTCAAGGCAATCGTCTACTCGGGTCCCTATTCTTAATATCTAACTCAAATATAATATTAGTAGAACCTCCCCCAGACTTAAACAACACTATCCCAGTGTTATATAGTCTAAGATTGGTGGGAATAAATCATAAGCACTCAAACATAACAAGGAAAAACAGTATACCTGCTTTAGATATGAGAGTCGACCAACACAGTTAAGTGGCGATCAATACTCTTGATGATCTGTCGATCGATGCTACGTATCATCGTCGATTCTTGTGCAAACTGTCCTCCTCGGATCTCTTTCCTTTTACCTGATCGAAAGAAAACACAAAAATTGAGTAACAAATGAAAAGAAAACCATTTTTTTTTCGGTGAACAGTGATTCTGCTACAGTAGCTATGCTACAGTAAGGCAGCTACAGTAACTCCCGATTTTCTGCTACAGTAACACAGCTACAGTAACTCCCGATTTTCTGCTACAGTATCGGTCGATTTCATTGCTACAGTGTCGCTCGATGCTACAGTGCCTCTGCTACAGTGTCGTCGTTATTGTTCACTTTTTTTTTTCAAACCTGAAATCATTAGAAAACAAAGAATCAGTAATAAATGAAAATAAAACCAAATTTAAAACAAACCTAACAGTGGGTTGCCTCTCACTCAGCGCTTATTTTAAGTCATTAGCTTGACTTCTGGAGATCTGATTTAGTCTAGATGAGAATGTGAACTTGCTCCAAAACAAGTCTCAGTGTCCCTCTTCCTCATTTTGTTGATGCAGTTGATGAAAGCTCGTGCTGAAAGTTCCCCTTTATCTCTCATCTCTCGATCACATAGCACTCTAACCTTGGTAAAAGGTTCATGACCTCCTCTCAGAGCGACTCTACACTCAAGACTTCCTCCCGGCATTGTGAAGGAACTAGTGAGAGGAAATCAGCATCTATATTCTTTTTCCTCTTCTTCTTCTTCCTCTTCCTGGTCCTTCCCCCAGACTTAGACGTTTCTGTCATGGCCTGTTCTGAAATATGGAGGGTGTCGATCGATGCTGGTTCTGTTGGATCTTTATCAAAGTCACTTCTATATCTCAATCCACTCTGAGAAACTGATGCATGCTGATGATTATCAAATACCCCAATGTAGGAATATGGTTGCACACTTCTATCTGGTGGAATTGGAGATTCATCTTCAGAAACAAAGTAGGAAACCGCAATCTTTACTGGATCATGTATCCTGTTCACTCTTTTGTGAATCCCAACAGCTTCACAGGGTCTATGATGTTTAGGGACAGAAAGGTGTGAAGTCTCAAACTTGTGCACTCTCTCATCAATTGGTTCCATCTTAATTGTGTATCCTGGCAGCTCATCCAACCATGGGTGTCGGTCGATTGTTTCTGGTGGGTATCGATCGATATCAGTTGCGTCTGGTTGATCGATTAAATCAGGAGGTTTGAGATCGATGATGTGGGGTGGCTGTCGCTGTCGATCGTCATCAAGCCTCTGCCTAAGCCATTCTTCCAACTCCAATAAGTCTTCTAGGGTGACTTTGTCTACATCGGAGGTAAGATCATAGCTTGATTCATCTGTGCTCTCCTGTGTTGAGTCTGCAATGTCCTGAAGACAACTCGAACTTTTAGAGATTTCAAGTGGTATTGATCTTTGACAAACGTCTGTGTCGATCGATGTCGGGACGCTGATGTCGATCGATGGGGTGGTGGTTATGTCGATCGATGGTGAAGTTGTGGGGTCGATCGATGCTGATACTTGTTTTGCAGGCTCGCGAGTTGAATCAGCTGTGTGTGCTTCATTGTCAGACAGCTCTATGCAAGAGATAAAGTCCTTGCTTCTGGTCTTGTCCACAGGATCGTATTAGACTCCTTCATCAATGTTAGTCAAGCACATCTTATTCTTCTTTAGATCACAAAATGCTCCCATCAGAGCCATGAAGGCTATTCCAAAAAGAAGAGAAGATGGTTTGCCGATTTAATCTCCGTGAACATGAAAGTCCACAGAATAGTGCAGTCTCCTATCTCCACCTTAACATTCCTGATCATGCCTGCTGAGTTTGCATTGAGTTATCCACTAAAGTGAAACTATCTTGAGAAGGTTCCATCTTTAGACCTAATAGTCAGCAGTGTCTATGGACATGATGCTAACTGCAGATCCAAAGATCGCAGAGGGCTTGGCAAATCATTGTTTTGTATAGAGCATGGAATCAGGAACTTTCCAGATCTTGTTCCTTCTCCGAGTCCTCTTAGGCTACGGGCACCTTGTTGAATAGTTGCTCAATGTCCTCATATGTCTCTCTGCTCTCTTTGAAGAAATTACCAAGTCTATACTTATAGTAGGCCTCCTCAAAAGACATATCCTTTGGAACCCTCTTCACCCTCTTGTGAAATCCATCAAGATCCACTTTGTTAACTTCTCTCTTGAGGTGTTTGGGAATAAAGGGTTTCCTAGATTTGACTCTCTTCTCGTTGAACTCCTTCTTTCGCTTCCCCGCACTTCCATCACATGTTCATATCCATCCCTTTGGTGTTGATCAATCTCAACGAGAGAGGTTTCAGCTAATGTTGAGTGCTCTTTCTCTGTTGCGTCTTCAGTTTGCTGACTGATCTGCTCTGTTGTCCCTAAGCAAACTGATGTCTGAGATGGATTTTGAGTGGCGTTCAAGCGGTGTGCATCAAGATCTGGCAAACGTACTCGGTATGGCGTGGATGGAAATCGATCGATTCTCTGTTGCTCTTGTCGATCGATGCTCCCATGTTCCTGTCGCACGGTTCTCTCGTGATGTTGTCAATCGATTCTTTCAGCTTGTTGTTGATCAACGTCATTTGGTCGGATGCGAACTAGGGTGGGAGGATGTGGGTGTCGAGTGGCGAAGTCGGAGTTGCTCTGAATTCGGACAGTCTCTGATCCAAAAAGTGGTGTCGATCGATGCTTGTCTGATGGTGTCGGTCGACGCTCAGGCGATGATGTCGATCGATGTTTAGATGTTGGTGTCGGTCGACACCAGTACGAGCTTCCCACAGACATAGAACTTTCGACTAGAAAAGCATCTTCTTCCCGCTTCTCCTACTCAAGTATTTCCCCAAATTCATTATCTAAGATGGAATCTCTCTGGTGTCCTTCAATGTCTTGATCAACAGTGTTTTTGGACACGGTATGAACAGTAACTTAGTGAACAGTATCGCGATGAACAGTACCGTGATGAACAGTAACTGTGTGAATAGTGTTGTGATGAACAGTACCGCGATGAACAGTAACTGGGTGAACAGTGTCGATCGACGCGGGATGAATAGTATCGATCGACGTCGGGTGAATAGTGTCGATCGATGTTGGATGAACAGTATCGATCGATGTCGGGTGAACAGTATGTTAATGTAAGATAAGCAAGCTAAGCGATGTAGAACACACAGTAGTACAGGGTTAATCAATTCCAAGAAATACGACTATATTTATTCTTTTAAAAACTCAACACGTTCTTCTTAAAAGCAATAAATCAAACAAGCTCAAGACAAACCTCGACTTGTTTGCTAGTCTTACACGTTCAGAGATCTAAGATAGACTCCGAACCACCTAAGCCTTTAACCCCTAGATGCTTTGCTTCTCCTTCTTCGGACGTACAAAAACTCTCTATTGCTAAAAGCTCTCTCTGTGTGTTAACCGGCAACACAGTGCCAAGGTCTCTTTATATCATAGAGACAAACCCTAGACCTAACGATCTACCTAATGGAAACTTTCCATTTCTCTTACTTCAGCGAATAAGTTAATCTCCCTTTTCTCTTTGGTCGATTACTTCTTCTTCAAGACTTTCATCTTCTCACACTTTAGTAAAACTCCCTTTACTGATTCTTCCTTGATACGTGCTCCTCACGTTTGACACGTCACTCGAGGTAGTTCATGTCGTACTTCATGAACTATTTCAACTCTGCTACACCTCCGTCTTGACCATACATCTTCAATCTACCCTTTTTTAATTCGTCGTCTCACAAGTACCTGAGATGAGAGCACATACAAAGACCACACATACAAATACGATAGCAACTGACTTGATCAAGGCAACCAATAACAAACTTGAATTATCCTAAACATGGGTTCATGCATTTAGTACATCTAAATCAGAAATAAGCAACACAAATGCTCCCCCATAAACCGAGATTGTCTGAAAACAAGAAAAACAGATTGCAGCAAGTTGTGCTATCGAAATACATAACAAAAGAACTAAAAATATGGTTGCTCCCCCACAAACTAAGCGCCCTCCATCTCATTCCTCATTTTCTCCCCCTGCTTGTGAGCACACGGATTAAAAACCACAAGGAAAAATAAACACAAGTTATGATTTAGAATCGAAATCACTAACCTGACACCGAAGCCGGATTTGAACTATCTCAGCAAGTGCTTGAAGAGCTCGAGCTGTGTCCTCGAGCCACTTGTAAATCAACCTTTGAAAGTGGACTCTGTGGAACTGCAACTGAGCCAAGCTCATAGACAGATACTTTACGCGGGCCGGTTTTGGAGCTAGGTGTAGCAGTTGATGGATCAGATGATGTCACACGCGCTTTCCTAGCAGAGCTTCTTTTTGGATCACTTTTGGCTTGTGCCTTTCCTTTAGCTACTCGCTGCTCATAGATCTCACCCACTCGTTTATCCTTCTTGTACGCAACAGGACGCTCAAGCTTATCACTGGTGTAGGATGGAATCTCATGCTGCTCTTGGAGAAGTCCCATGATTAACCGAGGAAAGATCAACCAACGTGCATCATTGCGCTGAGTAACTACAAGATTGATGATCTGTTTAAACATCATCTTACCCAAGTCAACACGAACCCCATGAGCCATCTTATAGATCAGTCTTGCCCTTTCAAGAGATACGTGAGTCTTGTGAGTAGAGGGAATCCAGTTGTGAGCAGCTATTATCATCAGGGCTCCATAGCACGGTGTAAGATCTGCTGTGGTAAGACCATCCCATTCTTTTCTTGTGTCTCCTGTGAGGAACGATGCCAGGTCAGTTACTGAAGCTTCGTCCACAGTCGTTTCTGCATCCTCTTCTTCCTCTGTGAGTGGCTCCCAGTCTAAAGCACTGTTGATGATGGAAGGTGAGAACTTGTACTCATGCCCTCTTACTGTGACAAGCACTTCCTCAACATCTGCTTCAGTTTTGGTACTAGGCAATCCAGCATAAAACTCGGTTACGACTTGCTCGACATATACACCAAGAGAAGAAACAGTGGATTCCATTGAGCCCTTCTTAATGACCGCTAAGTATCCCCACTGATCAGTTTCCTTCATATCCACCATTTGTTCAGCTATTGCCTTACGTTTTAAGAACTGATCATACCTCTTCTTGAGAGGACTTGGCATTGCTACAGTACTCTGACCATCTGACTTCTTTGATCTCCCCCGAGCTGAGACTCCTGCTTCTTTAGCCAAAAATGGAGATTTGGCCGCATCTTCAGGCTGAAGAAAGTGAGACTGAGTTCGTGTACTTGAAGCATCTGTCTTTAGCTTCTTGAACGAACGGAGTCCTAAACGCTTCAACACCCGTTTCTTTCTTCCTTCTTTAACAGTAGCATCTTCAGGAGAGGAAGTTACAGCTACGATTTCTTGATTTTGCTCGCTTTCATCCACCTTCTGAGCTGATTCAGATTCAGCCTCACTATCATTCCTTTCATCAGCATTCTTCTTGGCTTGAGTTGCAACCACCAGAGGTAGAGGAGATTCATCGATTGTCTCTTGATTGTCGGCTTCCAGTTGAGTCGCTAGCGGAGACGAGACCATCAAGTTTTCCGAATCTGCTTCGACTGGCTTATCCTCTGTTCCAGCAATTTCCTTTGGCAGATCTGGCTCACGAATCGAAGTTTCATAGTGCTCATCACTCTCCTCCGATGGCGCTGTCTCCTGGGCTGTATTGAATGAAGCGATCTCTTCAGTAACAGCAGGAAGAGCAGTAGATGATGAGGGATTGTTCATAGGTGGCGGTGGTTCGGTTTCTCCATCCGAGAGTGTCATTCTTCTTGCTTCAAGATTTGCATGCCTCTTCGGAGGTTTTGTCTTCGGTGTGCTTCATCTTGGACAGAGATAGTGGTGAGAGATGTGATTGACAGGAATAAGGCAGTAGCTGCGGTTTTAAGCTCCTCTAGACACGACTTGAGAATTTTTAGGGTTTGTGACCCACGACTTTCCTTAACTGATGCAGCACAATCAACTGTTATGATATTACATTTCTGGTCCTCCTCTTTCTTTATCCTCTCCTTTGTGTACTACAACTTTTGGTTTCTCTCATCCAAGCCAATTAATATCAACCTGCTTCATCCAGATAAGTTGTGAGCAACAGCTACCCATGGCAATGTATTCTTCTTCTGCTGTAGAGAGTGATACAGAGTTTTGCTTCTTGCTCAGCCACGAAATAAGATTGTTTCCAAGAAAGAAACATCCTCCACTGGTGCTCTTCCTATCATCAGCACACCCTGCCCAATCCGCATCACAATATCCTACCAAGTTCTTGTTAGAGTTCTTCGAGTAGTACACTCCCAAGTTCTCCGTAACTTTGACGTACTTGGATATTCGCTTTACTGCATTTAAGTGTGACACTTTAGGCTTGGCTTGATATCTGGCACACATACCAACACTGAATGATAGATCTGGTCGGCTAGCAGTCAGATATAACAGACTCCCAATCATCCCTCGATAAAGCTTAGCATCAACATCTTCTCCAGCTTCATCTCGTGCAAGTTTCAGTGATGTGCTCATAGGTGTCTTTGATACCTTGGAATTCTCCAGACCAAAGCGTTTTACCAAGCTGTTAGCATAAGCGCTCTGAGAGATGAAAACCCCTTTCTCTGACTGAGATATTTAAAGTCCAAGAAAATACTTCAATTCACCACACATATTCATTTCAAACTCATGGGTCATATTCTGAGCAAACTCATCAACCAGCTTATGTGACGTTCCTCCAAAGATAATGTCATCCACATAGATTTGGACAATTATTATATCTTTTTCTACTTCCTTGAAGAACAGCGTTTTGTCTATACTTCCTCTGATATACTCAGCTTCCAACAAGAATCCTGTAAGCCGTTCATACCATGCACGAGGTGCTTGCTTCAATCCATACAAAGCTTTCTTCAACCGGTAGACATGATCTTGATGCACTGGATCCTCAAACTCCTTAGGTTGCTCAACATAGACTTCCTCCTGAAGTACTCCATTGAGAAATGCACTTTTCACATCCATTTGATACACTTTGATGTTCAGTATGCATGCCATTCCTAGAAACAACTGAATGGATTCCAATCTTGCAACTGGAGCAAAAGTTTCTTCAAAGTCTACTCCTTCAATCTGTGAGTATCCCTGAGCCACAAGTCTTGCTTTGTTACGAACAACTTCTCCATGCTCATCGGTCTTGTTCTTGAAAATCCATTTTGTTCCAACCACATTAACTCCTTCAGGTCGAGCAAAAAGTTCCCACACATCATTCCTAGTGAACTGCTCAAGTTCCTCCTTCATTGACACAATCCAATATTCATCCCGAAGTGCTTCAGTGTGTGTCTTTGGTTCAATTGATGAGACAAAGCATGCGAACTGCACCATTTCTTTAAAGTTGATAACCTTGCCACTGGTTTTCCGACCTTCTTCAATTACTCCAATCACGTCTGACCTCGAGTGGTTACGATGAACTTGCTGAGTCACCTGTTAAGGTATCGGTTCGCTGTTGGACCCTCCTCAATCATTTCTTTAGCAGCTATGGTTGAGCCATCTTCATCCTCTTCATCTGATATCAAATCAACTCCTACGGCCACTGACAGATCATCGAACACAACATTTACTGATTCCACAATTTTTTCTAGCCGCTTGTTGTAGACTCGGTTTGCTGAACTAGACTGTGCGTAACCCAGAAAAAATCCCTCATAACTTCTTGAATCAAATTTTCCGAGGTAGTCCTTGTCATTCAATATGTAGCACCTGCATCCAAAGACATGAAAGTAACCAAGATTAGGAGTTTTGCCTGTCCACATTTCATAGGGAGTCTTTGTTGTCCCTTTTCTGACATACACACGGTTGATAGTGTAACACGCCGTGCTTAGTGCTTCAGCCCAGAATGTTTTGGCTATTTTGTTACCATGGAGCATTGCCCTTCCCATCTCCTGAAGAGTCCTATTCTTTCTTTCAACCACTCCATTCTGTTGAGGCGTCCTTGGTGCTGCAAACTCGTGAGCTATTCCTTTTGATTCAAAAAAAGTGGTCATGGCTTCATTTTCAAACTCACCACCATGATCACTTCGTATCTTCTTGATCCCTCCTTTTTCATTTATGAATTGGAGAGCCCAGATTCTGAAACTCTCAGGAGCTGCTGACTTTTCCCTGAGAAACCGCACCCAATTGAACCTGGTGTAGTCATCTACAAGCACAAACACATATCTTTTTCCTCCGATACTCTCTGTTTGCATAGGACCCATGAGATCCATGTGTACTAGATCCAATGGTGCTTTTGCTTGAACATCCGGTACCTTCCTGTGTTGTATTTTGACTTGTTTTCCCTCATTGCAAGCACTACATACCATCTTGTCATCGATCTTAAGTTTGGGTACTCCTCGAACCATATCATTGTGGACAAGATTTGTCATATTCCGGTAGTTCATATGCCCCAATCGTCTATGCCATAAATCAACATTTCCCTGAGCTGATAGACACTTCATCTTCTTTTCCCACATGCAGCAGTTGTTGCCAGATCTGACACCTTGTAGTACTGTCACTCAATACTGATTTATCGCGCGACAGTCAATTGCTGAGAAACTCACCGTAAGTCCATCATCACACAGTTGGCTCACACTTATCAGATTAGCTTTTAGTCCTTTGACAAAGTAGACATTGACTAGTCTAGGTACTTCTGAACTACATGTTGTTCCTTTCCCTTGAATGACTCCAAAGCCTCCATCACCAAAGGTTACTTTTCCTCCTTTTACTTTAGACACTTTGTCTAGATACTCAACGTTTCCTGTCATATGTCTAGAACAGCCACTGTCAAAGTACCATGGTTCATCAGATTCTGAATCACTTGAAACTCGTGCCATGTTGCATCGAAAGGTACTTCTTGTTTCAGTCGATGTCTTAGGATACAGATCAGTTTTCTTCATCCATCCGCGAGATGTCTTACCAATTCTCCAAAACTTGTGTTGTCTCCACACTTGCTTGACCCGTTCCAGATACTTGTAGCAGTGCTTCTTGTAGTGACCAAACTTTCCACAGAAGAAACATCCGCTGCCTTGACCTGGAGTACTTAGAGTCTTAGTTTCTTCAGCATGGACAAAGCCTCCAGACACAAAGTGTGCCGTACCCGTTGAGTTACTGTGCCTTCCAGTGTAACCAAGTCCCATGGTAGAGTTCTCAGTTCTGCCGCTGCTCAAAATCTTGTCAAGTTGTTTAGTTCCCGTGAGCATCTTGATCTTCCGATATTGTTGATCCAATTCGGCTTGAAGCTCAGCCACTTTCTTTCTTTCAGAAGTTACTTCTTCTCTAAGTTCATCAGCTTGTTTCGCCAGAATCAACTTCTCCTTGATCAAATTCACACTCTCCTTGGCTAACTCTGCCTCTCGGTTGAGTTCATCCTTTAGAACTTGGACTTCAGCTTCTAGTCTTTCCTTCTCTTTGATTAGCACAAGATTCTCTGTGCCCAACCTCACTAGAGTTTCTCGAACTTCCTTGTAGCTTTCATCGAGCTCGTTCTCTTGTTCAGCATCACTTTCAGATCCTAACTCACACTCTACTATTCCCAGAAATGCCACGAAGTTGTTCACTTCTTCCTAACTTTCACTGTCTGAGTCGCTGTCATTAATTCCTATCATTGACTTTTCCGGTTTTCTTCTTCCATCAGATTCACATTCAGCTTGAGTATGTCCATATCCCTTGCAATTATGACACTGAAGATCTCTCCTTTTCACTGTAGGACACTCAGTTCGGAGTGACCATACCTGCACTCATAGCACTTAGCGTCACTCTTCCTGTAGCTCTTATCGCCCGGACGTCTTTCTTCTGGAACAACCTTCTTTTGTCCATTTTCCACTTTTCGTAGAGCTCGATCAAACCTTCTGACCAAAAGACTCACCGGATCATTATCCTCCGTCTGATCCTTTTCAACTGATGCAAGAGCGATTCCTTTCTCCTTCTTCACACCAGATACTTCCATCTCATGTGCTTGTAGCATTCCAACCACTTCATCAAATGTCATCTCATCGGTGTTACAGGAGACACTCATAGCTACCTTGTATGCCATAAACTTAGCTGGCAAGCACCTCAGGAACTTCTTCACCAGTTTTTTCTCTTTGTATTTCTTTCCAAGTGTAAGTGCTTCTTACGCCAGCGAGCTGATCTTTGAACTGAAGTCTCCAATGGATTCATTCTCTTCCATCTTTAACTCGTCAAATCTCGTTGCAAGCATATCCTTCCTGGAACTTTGGACTTTCAGAGTGCCTTCAAAGTGCCTCTGCAGAATATCCCATGCATCTTTAGCTGCCTCACACCCATGAATCAGTTCGAATTGCTTCCTTGCCACACTGCAGTGCATGACAGTTAGAGCCCGAGCATTAAACTTCACCATCTTGTTCTCATCGTCAGTCCAAAGCTCTTCCAACTTTGGAACGTCTTTGCCATCATCACCTTTTGCAACACGTGACTTCCAACCAGATTCCACAGCCTTCCACTCCAATGGGTCAATACCCTTGATTGTAGCCTTCATCCGTTCTTTCCAAAAACAATAGTTTCCTACTTCAAGGATGACCTTGGAGTGTATCATCAATTCGCGATAGCTATCCATCTTACTCTGCAGGATCCTACCTGTTTAAGACAAACAAAGTACAGATACCCGCTCTGATACCAATTGTTAATGTAAGATAAGCAAGCTAGCGATGTAGAACTACCAGTAGTATGAGGTTAATCAATTCGAGAAATCGACTATATTTATTCTTTTAAAACTCAACCGTTCTTCTTAAAAGCAATAAATCAAACAAGCTCAAGACAAACCTCGACTTGTTTGCTAGTCTTACACACTCAGAGATCTAAGATAGACTCTGAACAACCTAAGCCTTTAACCCCTAGATGCTTTGCTTCTCCTTCTTCGGATGTACAAAAACTCTCTATTGCTAAAAGCTCTCTCTGTGTGTTAACCGACAACACAGTGCCAAAGTCTCTTTATATCATAGAGACAAACCCTAGACCTAACGATCTACCTAATGGAAACTTTCCATTTCTCTTACTTCAGCGAATAAATTAATCTCCCTTTTCTCTTTGGTCGATTACTTCTTCTTCAAGACTTTCATCTTCTCACACTTTAGTAAAACTCCTTTCTTGATTCTTCCTTGACCGTGCTCCTCACGTTTGACCGTCACTTTCGAGGTAGTTCATGTCGTACTTCATGAACTATTTCAACTCTGCTACACCTCCGTCTTGACCATACATCTTCACGGTGCCGGATGAACGAGTGCTTGATGAGCAGTACCGTTTGAACGATGCCGATGAGCGATGCCGATGAGCGATGCCGGATGAACAGTACTTTTCTTTTGAAAAGTGCTTCTTGCTTCTTCACAGCTTCTTTAGTCTGAGAAGCTTGGGTGTATATCATCTTGACACGGGTATCTAAGGTTTTTAATATTCCATTCACCTCTTTACAGAGAAAATCCAAATGCAGATTCAAATCCTCAGTCATCTCCTGCTGGTCTTTCAAAAGCTTCTCTAGCATAAATATCATCTCCTCTATATCATGCTGATCCTCATCCTGGTATATAGTTTGCTCCACCCATGAGACTTCATGTGCAGAACCAATCTCAGCCTCCACAATCTTGTCACTATCCATTGCAGCTGATTTTATCCTGTGCTGATCCAGATTTTTGTCACTGTTGCTAGAAACCAAGTTCTCAATCAGCCTCTTAGCTTCCTCTAGGGTTCTTGTCTCAAAGTTTCCTTCGCTTGCAGTATCCAGCATCATATGATATCGTACATCAATACCCTTGATGAACCTCTTTAACAGCTGAATCTCTGTAAAACCATGATGTGGATAGTCCCTTTGGTATCTCCTAAACCTCTCCCAAGAGCTTCTAAAAGCTTCTGTAGGTCCCTGAGAGAATGTCCAAATTTTATCTCTTATCTCATCTGCCCTTGCATCATCAAAGAATTCATTAATGAATGCATTCTTGACATCATTCCATGTAGTGAGAGATCCTGGTGGTAGAAGCTTCAACCAATGTTTAGCATCCCCAGAAAGTGAAAATTTGAACAACTTGCAGATGATGTAGTCTTTGGTTGCTTCATTCTCTTGGATGCCAGACACAAAGTCTTCTAGTGTCTCAATATGGTCCAGGGGATCTTCATGAGGAAGACCACAATAAGGGTGCTGACTCACATGAGAGAAGTATGTGGGTTTTATTTCAAATCCCTGAACTTCTAGAGGTACTCGAATAGCAGACCTGTTGGTATAGAACTGAGTAGGTCTGATCCATTCTGCTATCGTTCTCTCACGAGAAACTTTAGCATCCTCGGTGGTAGCAGATGGCTCAAGGATTGCAGTCCCTTGTCCATCTATCTTCTGACCTGCTGCGATACGCAGATGACACTCCTGGTCATGCAGGTCTTCGTTCTCATCTCGTACAAGAATTATATTCGCAACCATGTCTCGCGGCTCAGTATCGATCGATGTTCGAGGTGAAGCATCGATCGATGTCGGGTGGGAAATGTCTGTCGACAGAAGAGTAGCTTCAGTCGATGGGGGTGGGTGAGTATCGGTCGATGAAGGCGGTGTCTCGGTCGACTGCGGTTGGCGAGTGTCGATCGACGAACTAGTGTTGTTGTCGATCGATGGGGAACGTCTTTCTTTGCGGATTGAACGCTCCAATCTTGTAGGATCTGAGAAGAAAAGTAATTCCTCCTTGCTGCTTCTGGTACTGATAGGCATGTACCTGAAAGACAAGAAAATTTTTTCAGTAAGTAACTATAACAGTAAATAAAACCTAGACTAAACCTATTAATCAAGCCTAATGGCGAATCCTTGCTCCCCGGCAACGGCGCCAAAGTTGATATCACTCAAATTACCCTAAGGAGTGATCTTACTCTCTCAAATAAGAGGTTCAATTGTAGTACTTAGGGATCGAATCCACCGAGAGCAGGGGCACACAATAGACTATAGAAATCAAGGTTAAGCTAGGCAATCAATATTAAAACAGTAAATAAAGCAATGTGAACAAGACAGTTGTTCGATTGATTGAGGTTGTAAACAATAATAAGAAATAGCTAGACCTAGGGATTTATAAATCAAGAGATTCAAAACTACAATTCAAGGATGCTATGTAATCATCAGGACAGATTCCTTATACATCAGCAGAAGTTGATTCAATCTAGAACTAGATTATGATAAGCAAGTAATCATCTCTCTCAAGTAATTACTAATCATATGTCTAACTCTCTGTTCCAGCTCTCGCATGCAAACAAGAAGTGAGTGTCGATTGATGCTATGGCCTGAGCATCGATCGATACTTCCTCAGACAAGCATTAACGACCTAATCGATTATGTTCAACTAGATTCTTAGACCAAATTCTCATAAGCGCCTAAGTATCTAATCCAGCAGGATCCGGGTTCCGTTAATTGATTGCACTTTAGTGCATCTCAATTGTCCTATGATTCTAGGTTCAAACAATCAGTCACACTTTCGTGTGAATAAAACTATTCCAGATCCTACTATTACAAATCACCCTGGTGTAGAAGTTCTATAGATAACCTAGCAATCCAAATTGATTATAAATTTGACATTTAAGCTCATGAAATCCCTAAACCTAACAGGTGGATCTATTCAGACTTGATAGTTGTCACAGAAATCATAGAAAGAATAGATGAATAGAATAGAATAATAAAACCAATGGAGTTCCAAGAGGACTCTGAAGGAGTTCCTCTCTTCTCTCCAACCCTAAAACTAAGAAAGAACAATAGAATAAAGCTTAGAAAGTGTGTAGCCGTCAACAATGGCTTAGAAATAACATAAATAGGATTTCTGGTCGTCCAAGGGCATTATGGTCTCCATCCATAGCTAAATATCTGACGCGTCTGCGCAGCTCTGCACTTAAAAGGCTCCAAAAGACACCAAAATCACCATATTTCTCCAGAACGTACCTGAACCTGTAAGTACTCTAAATGAACTCTATATTGTAGTAAATATATATAAAAACACCTATAGACCATGGCTAAAAATGGATATCCATGGTCGATCAGCTTTACAGTGGCTTAAGCAGCTACCACCAGGATCTCTTACATCCTGAAGCGACATCAAAAACGCATTTTTGCGTAACTTCTTAGATGATGCGCGCGCTGAAGACTTAAGGAGGAAAATTGCCACATTCAACCAGGAGCCTGGAGAGTCATTCAAGGATACCTGGATCAGATTCAAGTCTTACCAGCGAGACTGCGCACACCATGGATTCAACAAAGTGCAACTGCTCTGCACTTTCTTCAGAGGTATCACACCGAAATATCAGATGGCTCTGGACACTGCGAGTGAAGGAAACTTCACCACAAGGAATCCTGAAGATGCTGTGAAGCTAATAGACAACCTAGCATCCGGCAACAACACGAAGAATATTGTAAGAGCAAGATCTGCAGCGTTCCTTGGAAAGGAACAGATAACTGAGGTACAAGCTACACTTGACAATGTTCAGAAACTGCTCAACAAGCAAATCTGCTCAGTGGAGGATGCAGAAGCTGATGAAGAAGATGACTACATAGAAGCAGAAGTCAACTGGATCAGTGGAACCCGGTTCGAGATCTGGAAACCAAGGAAACGAAACTTCGCAGACGAGAGGAAACTTCAACAGCAGCAACCCTAACAACAACAAGAGTTATGGAAACTCATCTTACATGAAGCCACCCACACCAACCCCAGAAGGAAAGCTGGAAGACATGCTCAGCAAAGTTCTTGAAAGCCAGCAGCAGTTAGAGGTGAACTTCAATGGAAAGATCAACGCTGTCTACACCACTTTGAACACAAAGCTTGATGCTTTGAGTACCCATGTAAAGAAACTAGAGATTCAGGTGATTCAGACAGGAGAAGCTGTTAAGAAGCAGGAAGCTTTAGGAAAACGGACTGGAGAAGAAACAACAGGCCACAACGCCGCTATCATAGAGGATGATTTTTGGAGAGTGGTTAAGCAAGAGAAGCTGCAAGAGGGAGACTTCCAAATCGAAAGTTCCATGAGTATTGGCGGCAACCACTGGAATCGACCGATGTCAGGACATCCACATCGATCGATGTACGCCAACACCAATCGATCGATGGAACCAGACGAGCATCAACCGATGGATCTTGAAGAATCCACCAACGAGTGCAACGCCGCGGAAGATACTTACTCACGAGGAGTTCGCAGCAGCACCCACATCCGCCCAGCCCTTACAACATCGACCGACAGGACAGGCGTCCCATCGATCGACGAATGATAAAGAAATCGATCGACACACCCGAAGCTGTCGATCGATATTCAGTTATCACACGCCGAGTGCAACTTCCCAAGATAGATGTTGCACGACTTAATGCAATCCGGGAGCAATCTAAGCCTTCCAGAAACCCACCAACCGCCACAATGAAGAAACCCACGGATATTATTGATCCAATGGAGATAGAAAAGGAAAAAGATGGCAGAGTTCTCAGAAAAAGGAAAGAGAAGGTTCCTAAACACCTTAAAAGAAGAGTTAATGAGAAAGAGTTGGCAAGTTTCAGAAAGAGAGTTCTAAGGATACCTATAGAGAAACCCTTTGAAGAAGCCTACTTTTCACACAGATTGTGGATGTTTTTCAGAGAAACTAAGGAGACAGAAGACATTAAGAGGATGTTCAACCAAGTCGAGAGAAAGTATGAAGAAGAGGATCAAACTTGAGAAGAAGGGTGATCCAGGGAAATTTGTTGTTCCTTGCTCAGTACATGGGATCAACTTCCCACGTGCCCTATGTGACAAGGATTTAGAGTTAGCATCTTACCCAGGTGATAGCAGACCATCTAGGTCTGAAGATAGAGCCCTCTTGAAGAATCATTCATCTTTGTGGATTGTTCTCAGCGAGAACTCTGGAGGAATTGTGAGAAACCTTGAGGTTACCATAGGAGAAGCCCTAATTCGGTAGACTTCCATGTCTTGGGCGTCAAGATAACCTACCTACTTCTTTGCTACTTGGAAGAGCCTTCCTAGCCACAGTTGGAGCAGTCTGCAACCTTGGACAAACAAGCGTGCCTAACCTGATCAACCCTATGGTCTACTATGATCTAGATGCGAGTCATCAAGTTCCTAAGAAGATCCAAGACGGCTCAGACCTTATAGCTGTTTGCTATTGTGGAGATGAATACGATTCACAAAGGCGAATACTAGGCGAGACCGCAGAATCGATCGATAGTAGCTTGTCTCATCGATCATCTCGGTGAACTGACATCGATCGACAGCCACACATGGTCATCGATCGATTCACTATTCAATCAGATCGAGGAGGAGTTTCCAAAAGGTGATTTCAAGCAAACGTATGGAGAACACTACTACATCCCACCACACGCTGCAAATACTACTCACAATGAGAAGTATCTGATGATTACGAGGAGGAGAGAGCTATAGAGTGTCACAACCTTCCAGAAGATGAAGATGGACTTCTCCACCACAACCTCTAATCAATTTACATCGATCGACAGACAGACGCCCCATCGATCGATACTACTTGCCTCGCATCATTCGACAACACAGCCAACAAATGCTTAGACAGAGACTACTCCATCGGGAGCTGGGCAAGGACTACCAGTACGAGAGCTTCGCAATGGTAGACCGCCACACCAACATACATCACCCAACCGAAGAAGTCTCATCGATCGACACGCACCATCACAATCGACCGATAGGCCTGAACAACCATCGAATCGATTCAGAACTCGCTATCCATCGATATTCAGTTATCACACGCCGAGTGCAACTTCCCAAGATAGATGTTGCACGACTTAATGCAATCCGGGGAGCAATCTAAGCCTTCCAGAAACCCACCAACCGCCACAATGAAGAAACCCACGGATATTATTGATCAATGGAGATAGAAAAGGAAAAAGATGGCAGAGTTCTCAGAAAAAGGAAAGAAAGGTTCCTAAACACCTTAAAAGAAGAGTTAATGAGAAAGAGTTGGCAAGTTTCAGAAAGAGAGTTCTAAGGATACCTATAGAGAAACCCTTTGAAGAAGCCTACTTTTCACACAGATTGTGGATGTTTTCAGAGAAACTAAGGAGACGTAAGAAGACATTAAGAGGATGTTCAACCAAGTCGAGAGAAAGTATGAAGAAGAGGATCAAACTTGAGAAGAAGGGTGATCGAGGGAAATTGTTGTTCCTTGCTCGGTACATGGGATCAACTTCGTGCCCTATGTGACAAGGATTTAGAGTTAGCATCTTACCCAGGTGATAGCAGACCATCTAGGTCTGAAGATAGAGCCCTCTTGAAGAATCATTCATCTTTGTGGATTGTTCTCAGCGAGAACTCTGGAGGAATTGTGAGAAACCTTGAGGTTACCATAGGAGAAGCCCTAATTCGGTGACTTCCATGTCTTGGGCGTCAAGATAACCTACCTACTTCTTTGCTACTTGGAAGAGCCTTCCTAGCCACGGTTGGGCGATCTGCAACCTTGGACAAACAAGCGTGCTAACCTGATCAACCCTATGGTCTACTATGATCTAGTACGAGTCATCAAGTTCCCTAAGAAGATCCAAGGCGGCTCAGACCTTATAGCTGTTTGCTATTGTGGAGATGAATCGATTCACAAAGGCGAATACTAGGCGAGACCGCAGAATCGATCGATAGTAGCTTGTCTCATCGATCATCTACGGTGAACTGACATCGATCGACAGCCACACATGGTCATCGATCGATTCACTATTCAATCAGATCGAGGAGGAGTTTCCAAAGGTGATTTGAAGTAAGCGTATGGGAGAAGCGACTACTACATCCCACCACACGCTGCAAATACTACTCACAATGAGAAGTATCTGATGATTCTGAGGAGGAGAGGCTATAGAGTGTCACAACCTTCCAGAAGATGAAGATGGACTTCTCCACCACAACCTCAGAATCCGACATCGATCGACAGGCCACATCCCCATCGATCGATACTACTTGCCTCGCATCATTCGACAACACAGTCAACAACAAGCGAGGCGAGACTACTCCATCGGGAGCTGGGCAAGGACTACCGATGCGAGCTTCGCGGTCGAGACCGCCACACCAACATACATCACCCAACCGAAGAAGTCTCATCGATCGACCGCGGCACCATCTGTCGACCGATAGGCCTGAACAACCATCGAACCGATTCAGAACCTGTGCTATCGACCGATACATACATCCAACCATCGGGTAACAAATTCAAATGTACTTAATTTCAGTAATCTAATCCGGATGAGTTTGGTATTTTCAGGATTCACAAGGTTTTACGCTCAATGGATGGACAAACACTCCACATATCGAGAAGACATTGCGGGCGCCCTGATTAGTAGCGGATCCCTCAACCTATTCCAGCAACAGCTACGGACCAGACCACCATTATCAGCACCAGGAGGCAGACACAACAACCGAAGCTAAAGGAAGCTGAAGATAACCATCTCAACAGAAAGGATCCATATTTTCAGCGAAATCGATCGTCTGAGTGTGTGCATCAATCGATAAGCATCCTGAATTGGAAGAGCCTTCGATATGGATTTCAAAAATTCTTTTGGGAGTAGAGATGAGTATGGGGACTCTGAGAGCGAAAGGGTTTGCTAGAGGAATAGATGGTGGCGTCATCAAATTTCTAAAGGCGACATCAAGAAACCGCTTCAAAGAACTTCAATGGACGAAGCCCTGCATCTGTCTACCGAGCACGCTAGTTCATTTACAAGAAAAGAATTGGTGCAAGAAACCTACACCAAAGGCGAGATCAGCGAGATGTTCACTGGTCTACTTGGAGAACGCAAATGGGAAAAGCTCTCCATGGAAAAGAGTTTAGAAGAGGCCACGAGACAAGCCAGCGATGAGATGAACTGGATGTTCAGTACATACCAGGCATTACTCAAGAGGGTTAAGCGTCTTGAGCTGGAACTTGACGATCTTCGCAACGCCACGAACCATAGCCAGAAAAGATCAATATCGATCGGCGGGTAACATCCGCCGATCGATATGAGGCCTGCACCATCGACCACTTACTCAAAACATGAGGTTGATGAGTCTCTTGGAGATATCTGGAAAGAATTGAAGAAAGCAGAAGCTCGTCTCAGCAGCAAACTCACCAAAACCTGTGAACCTATCTTCCACAACCTAGGGGATCTAAGCATCTGCACATAAGAGATGAAGAGATCTATCCGCCTTATCAATGAAGCACATGCAGATATGAACCCGCTGCACCTTGCAATCCTTTTGGAGGATTGACTTCGTCTGGCGGTTGAGAGGAAAATTGCTGATATACACTTCTTAGTAGACAAAGAAGTGGAGGAACTCGCACTACGAATGGATACTATGCAGCAGGAGGCTGAGAAGTTCCAACGTCAACTTGATTATCAGGCTGCATCGATTGCATCGATCGACGAGCTCAACCTCACATCGATCGATAGGAGTTTGACTGAAATCGACGGCCTGATGAAGCTCTTTGCCGAGAAGCTTCACGAGAATCTGCAGAAGCAAAAATCGACCGATGAACAATATGTTGCATCGATCGATATACAGACTTCAGAGATCTGCACCAGAGCTGATTTGGATAAATTAGCTGATGAAGTCTACACGGCAATAACAAGCGTGGATGATTCACAAGATAGACGTCTAGACCAAACATATTTCCCGCTTATTAACGAGGTTGGAAGCATGGAATCTACCATAGAAGGGATGCAGGAAGAAATCAAAGCCATTCAGAGGCAGCTTGCGAGCAGACCAGCACCCTTAGCATCGATCGAAAGAGGATCCAGCGCATCGATCGATGAACTTCAACAGCCATCGACCAACATTTCAACAAAGGAATCGATCGATACCAGCTCCATCCACGACAAAATGATCCAACGCCTTGATTCAATGCAAGCGGAGCTCAATGATCTTTCAGAACATGCCTACAAGAAATTAGGATGGCACGAGTTCAGCATTGACGGTCATGAAGAAAAGATTCAAAGGATCACTGATGAGTTGATTGAGATAAAGAAGAAACGAACCAGAGAATATGAAGCCACAAGAAGCTTGTTTGACACATTGTTCGGCGAAAAGAAAGATACAGAGGATACTTGTTTCTCAACAAGTGCCTGGACTTCATCTCAGTAGCTCATTCCATCCAAAGTCAAGCTAAATGACTATAATCAAAACGCTGAGTGGGAGGCAACCCACCGTTAGGTAGTTTCCATTTTATTTTTATCTATAGGATTTTATTTTTCGTATTTGTTTTTCTTTGCAGTTACGACTAGACGATTGCCACTGAATTGACCGACATGACACAGTCGATATCGATCGACAAGAACCTAACAGAAGCGATCGACGAAGGCGACTCAACATCGATCGATACGCATCACGGTCAGGTATATCGTTCTAACCTTTTAGATATCAGTGTACTTTATTATTGCCTATGCCTTTACTGGACTGGTTATACACTGGGGACAGTGTATGATTTAAGTCTGGGGGGATGATTACTGATGTTGTTTACCTTTTGATTTCATCCAAAAATGTTTTCAAAATGGTTTTTATTGAGTCAAGAAAGGGATAATGATAATTTAAATTTTCACTTTTTATCTAACCAATCTTTTAGGCACCATTCTTAGATTTGTTGATGCAGAATGTACTATAGATGCTAAAGTTGATCACCTATCAGCTATGACAACACTTCATTGATTGTCTGGAGGAACCAAAGCTGATTTCCAACCTAACCTGACATTCTTTGCTTGTCTTGGGGCTTGGTATACATGGGATCGGATGCTTCAAACAAGTCTGGAAGGTAAAGCCTTGTGTAGATAATTTTATCACCCTCTCTCTCTCATTTTTGAAATTAGATTTAATTTTATTCACTTAATAAAAAAAAATATATTTCTAAAATTATCTTAAATTCATGTTCTAGGATTAGTTAGTTATTAATTAGGAAGGAATTCGAACAGGGCTCGGCGGTTACCCCCCTCAAGACTTGATTCATAAGAATTCTATAGGTAAAGGGTTCGAACAAGGCTTGGTGGTTACCTCCTTCAAGACTTGCTTCGCAATGAATCCTAGGATATAGGTCAAAAAGAAGTGAACAGGACTTGGTGGCTGCAACCATTAAGGCTTGATTCATGGAAGCCTGTCCAATCTTGGTCAATGTCTTGCGAATGAAAGCAGACTTGACTAGGAGAGAAATAGTAGAGAGAATGGATAGGAACTAATTTTTACCTGCATGTCCAGATACTTGTTTGAGCAACCTTGCATCCTGTGATCGATACTCCCAAGGTAAAGCCTGCACTTTTATTTTTATGTACATAAATGAAATCAGTAGAGGGGTTAGTCAGACATGATTGCTAAGTTGTTGGCTAGATGATCAAGGTTGTTTAATTATGATATTGCATAATGTGCTTCTGTGATTGACAGACTCTTAGATGTGGTTTGCAACAAAGTATAGGTTATGATTCTAAGTTTGAATTTGATTTAGTCCCTGCTTTTCAAAACCTCTTTCATAAAGACTGCATGTGTGTTTGCTTGAGGACAAGCAAAAAGTTAAGTCTGGGGGAGTTGATATACCATGGATTTTACCCGTTTTTACCCATGGTATATGAGTGTTTTTACTACTATTATCTATGTTTTGGAGTCTATTATGTATGTTTTCAGGTTCAGAAGCATTTTGGAGAAAAGTGATGTTTAGGTGCCTTTTGGAGCTTAAAGAAGAGTTCACCGTGATCAAGATCGAGGTCGACACCAGAGTTACACATCGATCGATGCACACTCGTGCAATCGATCGACACACATTAGCCGAAGGGCGATACATCGAGACAATAATCGATCGATGTACACCCTGTACTATCGATCGATCTTGGCTGGAAAAGACAAGTTGGAGTGGGCGAACTTGAAGCCCAAGATATCACATTTTACAAGAATGCCCCTGACAAGTTTTTTTAACCTAATGAACTCATATTTATATGTGCCTAAGTGTTTTGGCAGAGATATACAAGTTTTCATAAGTTTTAATAGTTTCTTAGTTCTAAAAGAGTTTCTTCTTCTTCTACTTATTTCTGTTTTCATTACTTTGCAAGTTCTCAATAAAGTTCTATTCAATTCTTTATTTGTTAACAAAGGTTATAGAATTCTAGATCTAAAGGAGAGATCAAAGATATTTGTGATTGGGACCTAAGTGTTCACCCTCTAATAGATCTATGAATTTCTATTATTACCTTGTTGCTATGAACTACTAGCCATGTCGACTAGATTCATTTGTTAGATTTAGGGTTATAATAGGATATGAGGGATTAGCTGACTATAATTGCTATAGTTGTGATATTTATTGTTAGGATTGTTCACTAATGCTTTTTCTAGCTTAGCTACCTAGAACATGAACTTGGATTGCATTGTTTATTACATGCAATACGACAACATCTAAACATGCTATGACCCTCTTGAGATATCACGGCTGATCTAAGATCATGGTGAGCATTGTATCAACTTCAGCATAAAGCTTTCTTAGAGCCGTGTCGATCGATAGTCCTATAGAGTGTCGATCGGCGTATCTAGAAGTGTATCGGTCGATATTCCTATCGAAACATCGATCGATACTATCGGCAGAGTAGCCGATCGCAACACCATTTAGCATCTAAGTAATAGATGGTCTAAATAATCGAGCTGATGGATTCATTTAATAAGTGTTGAGCTCGACATATCATGCAAGCAACTTGTTAGCCTTTATAGTATCTATAATCCTGAATTCCAATCCTACCTTGAATCTAACTACTTTTCTTTATTGTTTTAAAACCAAATCCTTTCAACTGAGTAATCTTATCCTTACTCAGCAAACCTGCAATTTACTTTAAACCATTTTCAACCTAGCATAGTCATTAAGATTGCATCTTATATGTACACTAGCTCTCTGTGGATTCGATCCCTAAGTACTACAACTGAACCTCTTATTTGAGAGATTAAAGTCACTCCTTAGGGTAATTTGAGTGATATCACTTTCCGGAAGCCAGTTGGAACTTGTCTCGGCTTTTCGCCCGTAGGCTTTGATCGACGAGACCGAGTCTTGATAGAACTGCGACCCTCCGATAATCATATTTATCCTTTGGCGACTGCTGTTGTTCCCCTGGTCGTCCTGTCTCCTTCCGCGTTTCTCACCCGATTAACTTTCAGGCGCGTGGTTCTCGGAGACGGTCTTGTCGATTTTTGGGCGGTCGGACTCCAGGAGCAAGTCTTTTATACTCTTAACCTTCGACAGTTCGCCGGTGAGGAGTTTGCGGCGAGCCTGGCGTCGAGAACCTTGCAGTTCGCGGTGGAGTGACCTCTGGTGTCGTGGAACTCGCAGTAGAAATTATCCTTGTACTGGTTCCTGGTCCAGGTGTTTCCGGAGGTGTTTCCGGAGGTTTTTCCCTGCTCCGAGTTGATGGCGTAGTTATGTTCGCCTTGGACGTCTTCCCGTTCGTGATGGACGTACTTGTCGTTACGAGAGGGTTTCTTTTTTGAGGACGTTTTCTGCGGTCCATGCTTTTGCAATAGGACTCTCATCTCTTCCTCCATGACGATGAAGTCCGTTTCCTTGTGGAGGGTATCCTGGATCGTCCGTGGTTTTCCAGCAATATCCACTTCGAACCGACTTGTACCAGAGAGTTTTTCTGGGCGTCGATCGCGACTTTGTCGCTGATACCCGTCACTCTGGCCATCACTAGTTTGAACCTTCTCATGAAGTCGCGGAGTGATTTGTCTTCCTCTTGAGCTAGACTCCATAAGTCCATGTCGAAAGTCTCCCTATCCATAAACATGGAATACTGTTTGAGAAATACCGAGGCTAGTTGGCGGAAATTTCCGATGGAGTAACTTTTGAGCCGAGAGAACCATTCGGCGTGGCCCGAGATTCGACAAAGAGAAGGCAGTGGCCAGCGCTCGCTCACGCCCGAGTTTGCATCTTCCCATCGCGATCTGGAAGGACTGTAAGTGTGCCTTTGGATCTGTGGTACCGTCGTAGTCGGGAATTCTGATCTTCCCAGGGTCCGAGCGGTGAACGACGTTTTTCGTGCTTCCTCGAGAAGTCTATCGATCTCGGGAGCGTCACTAGTTGCCTGGTGAATTTTTGATTTCACCGCTTTTACCTCGGCTACTGTTTTTGCGAGAGACTCGCGGAGATCGTGGATCTCGTTATCGCTACCTTCGTTCTTCCGAGCTTGTCGGTGCTGGTTATGATGGATCCGAGTTTGATCCTCCGCCAGTTCTTCCTGTTCTATCCAGTAGAGGTCTTCTTCCTCTTCTGTCATGGGTTTTTCGAAGGACACCGTCTGTCGGGCAGACTGACTTCGGGTTCTTCTAGGATGAACGTCAACGTTATTGTCTGAATGATGGGATCGGTCGCTAATGTCCAAGTCGATTCGTTCGACGTCGTTTTCTTCGTTGTCCCCAGCGGGAGGTGGAAGATTCTCCGTGTCGGTTCGCACCGGTTGGAGAGATTCGTCGGGGTTTTGTCGAGGAAGTCTTGTCAGCGTGCAGCTCGATCGCCCGGAGTCTCGAAATCGAGTCTTCTGCCGCTGCGGGCTCTTATGATCCCTCGCAAGGCCTTGCTCTTGGCCTTCGCCGTTAAGGTTTCCACCTCTTTTGCGAGAGAGGCCACGAGTTTTCCTTGTTCGTCCGCCTGTTTTTGAGCGGAGACGAACATTTCTTCCATCTGGTCCAGTATCGTGGTGTCGGCAGCGACCGTTGATACGTTTCCAGCTGGAGTGTTGGTGGCGTTTGCATCGACGGGAGTTCCGTCGTGCGTTTGCAGGTTGTCAGCGTTGGTCGCCATATCAGACCGAGCATGTGTGGTTGCGAGTGAGATAGATCCGTACCCCCCCCCCCCTCCTTCTAGCACCAAACTGTGGGAACCAAAATTCACACCGTCAAGTTTTGTTGATCGGAGGAAAGCCAAGTAAACATAGCCTTCCCTGAAGGTCCCGGTTATCTGCTGGGCCACACACGACACAATCAATATATAATAAATGGGAATGTAAAAATCGTAAGAACAAAAGATAGAGCAAAAGATCTTATTTCCGAATTCGCGTTTAAGCGTGAACAACAGGAAAGAGATCGGCTACAAGAGCTGTCGATGAGTTCGCTAGTCCAGCCGCCTAAATCTAACCTAGTTTAGTCGCAGCTCGCTAGTAAAAACGGAAAAAATGCCTAAGTTGCTCTAAGTGCTATGTTGCTGCTAAGATTGCTCTCAAAAGTTCTCCCCTTGCTCCTCGCCCCAAGCTCTCTTTTTATACTCCTCTTAGGACGGTCTATTCCTCCTTTGGGCCGAATCTATCAGGAATAGGGCTTCTTCCATTTTCGTCGATCTTCATGTTTATCGGGAAACTTAACATTTATCTTCGGGAAACCTGACATTTATCTTCGGGAAACTTGACATTTATCTCTTTATGTAAAGATAAACATGGGCCGTACTTGATCCTCTGGAAAGTCGTAAGTGGGCCGCTTGGTTGCGTTCGGGCCTTCTGGGGCCGTTGCTTTGACCGTGGACGTTTTACGATTTCACGAGAAACTAGCCTGTTACGGTACTTGTTTTGCCGAAGGAACCCCAACTCCTCGTATAGTCAAGATGACTGGTGTTTTTAGAATAACCGTGATCGTTTTATAAGATGAATCGAAATCCATTCGTCAACCGAACCTTTGGTGGTCTTCTGAAGCCTTCTTGATTTATTCCGACCAAAACAACATGGGGTTTTTAGGTTTCACGTCTTCAAGGAGTTGAACGGTGAGTCTTCGAGCAAAGATGCAAAACACGGAATTGGACTAGTTGTCGAGAAGGTTTTGCGGAAAAGATCGCGCACGTCGGTAGTCCTACGCAGGTGCTGGGGACCTGAACCGCGGATGCTCGGGCGGCGCCGGTGGCTAACCTGACGAGCTCGGCCGGGGGAAACACAAGCGAGCCGGCGCCGGCACCCGGGACCAGTGCGGGCAAGCATGCGCCAGCGCCGAAACCGACGCGGCGAGCGGTGCGGTGATATCACTCAAATTACCCTAAGGAGTGACTTTACTCTCTCAAATAAGAGGTTCAGTTGTAGTACTTAGGGATCGAATCCACATAGACTCTAGGATTACACAATAGATTGCTTAGTCTTTGAAATAAAGCTAGATAAACAAGTTTAAAGCAGTAAATAAAGGGGTAAGCAAGTAATTGCTTGATTGAATGGTTTAGGTTTTAAGCAAGAGGAAGGAAAGCTAGATTTAGGCTATTTCTCAGGTGTAACTAGCGCGAGGATATCTAGGGTTTTTAGTATTCATAGTTCTGAACTCAAACCTTAAGGTTAAATCAATGATTGATTATCTTCAACTATATCTTAAGTCATTAACTATCGTTCGATGAGTATAAGAAAGTGTCGATCGATTATTCTATGAGAATATCGATCGATACACCTTTCGCTGTATCGCTCGACAAGCGGATTGCTTATCGATCGATATCTATTTTAGTGAGCTTTAAGATCGGATTTGAATTGGTTCTCCAATTTTACAAAGAGGCCACTTTCGTGCACTCTAGGTAAAGTTGGAACATACCAGCTTTGGGTTTCAAGGATTTGCTAAGTTTTCACTTATCCAAATTAATCCTAAGATCTAAGATAAGGGTGATCAATCCTATACTTAGCATTAAGAACAACTAGAATGAAGAACTATATTTTAAACACCCCAGCATTAAATCAGTTGCAAAGCATGTTTAACCTTAATGAGAAACCTAAATCTAACAAGAGAAACTACTCAAACATATTCATGGAAGACAAAATCATGATGATTTGAATAATACTTTTAAATAGAATAATAAGAGAAATAATAAAAGAGTAGAGAAAAATAAGGGAGTTCAAGATCTTCTCTGTATGCAGTTTGGATCTATCTCTCCATTCCTAAGCTGTCTCTCCAAGGTAGCAAGATGCTTCTCTCAAAATTAGGTCTAAAAGTTCTCTAGGCAAGTCTTGCCTCTAAAATAATACAAAACCCTATTAATATAGCCTAACAGGCGGCCAGGGACTCATTTGGTAGAAGTGAAACCCTAATGAGATGATTAGCTCATTAAATTCGTCATTAATTCTTGGAGGCCTTTCATATCGATCGATGTCACAGTAGCCTATCGATTGATGAATATAGTGTCTCGTCGGTTGATGCATCATTGTGAGCATTCGGTCGATTTAGCTCAAGTTAGCGTTCCATTACAACCCTCCTCAAAGTATCAATTCAGCTCCAAAATGGTCATATTTCACCAAAGAATACATGAACCTGTAAAAGCTCATAAAAGACACCAACGAATTCATTGCGAAGCAAGTCTTGAAGGGGGTAACCACCAAGCCCCGTTCGAATCCTTTACCTATAGAATTCTTATGAATCAAGTCTTGAGGGGGGTAACCGCCAAGCCCTGTTTGAATTCCTTCCTAAGTAATAACTAACTAGTCTTAGAGCTCAAAATTATTATTATTATTATTATTATTATTATTATTATTATTATTATTATTATTATTATTATTATTATTATTATTATATATATATATATAACTTTTTTTTTGAAGAGCTGAATATTAAATCTAAATTCGAAAATGAGAGAGAGAGGGTGATAAAACTATCTACACAAGGCTTTACCTTCCAGACATGTTTGAAGCATCCGATCCCATGTATACCAAGCCCCAAGACAAGCAGAGAATGTCAGGTTAGATTGGAAATCAGCTTTGGTTCTTTCAGGTGATCCACTTTAGCATCTATAGTACATTCTGCAGTTAACAAATCTAAGAATGGTGCTAAAGAGTGGTTAGAAAATAAGTAGAAATCATTGTCTCCATTTGGCGCATGATAAATTCTCTTTTTTTTCGAAAATTGAAGAAAGCTTTAAGAGAGATTTGAAAAGAAAATGAAAAATGCTTTTAAGAAATAAAAACTTAAAAAATGTTAGTAACAACCCCCCCCCCTCGGACTTAAAGGACACTGTCCCCAGTGTTATTTAGTCTAAGTGTGGTGAAAAAGAGAAAGAAAGAGAAAATTAAGATAGTTAATGACTAAGAAACCGTACCTATTATTACTTGTATCGATCGAAACCATGTCTAGCCTATCGATCGATAGCTGTTAGACAGAAGGTCATCAATTCGTCTGTTGGTGTCTAACCCGTCTGATCTGTCATTTGTTAGTTTTGTTAGACAATCCAAACACAAGCAAATAGATAATAAGTCATAAAAATTGATAGTCTAGAGTAATAAATCCTAAAAAATCCAAAATAAAAATGAAAATAGAAATAAAAATAAAAGTGTCTGGGAATAAGGGATAGAAATATGAGGACTAGTCGGAGTCCTCTGCTACCTGCTCGTCATCTGATGACGAGTCATGATAGCTTGCATATTTACATGTTTTTAGCATCCATATCTTATGCATTTTGATCATATAGTTTAGGCATTAGGCATGTTTAGGTCCATTTTGCATTCATTTGTCCTTATAAGGTGTTGGAGTATGCTTTGGTGTGATTTGAGGTGTTTGGAAGCCTTATGGCCCCAAAAAAGATGAAGAATCAAGTTTGACCATGAAAAGAGAAGTCAAATCTATGATCTGGTCAAGACAAAGATGAGCATGGACAAAGGCCTTAGAGATGTCTCCTGCTGCTAAGATTATGTGGAGAAACATAAAATTGAGTTAGCTTTCCAATGGAGGTGGTTTCAAGTCATTTGGACCTGTATTAGAGAAGTTATGATCAATTCACTTGAAGCATGTCAGGCTGGCCGGGTAGAGACGGCCGGGTTCAAGCAGCCGGCCCGGAAAAGATCAAATGGATGGAAGTGGTCCGGTCCGGGATGACTGAGCCTGGGAGAAGCACCCGGTCGTTTGAGTTGTACTGGAGGAGATCAGACCAGGTAGATCAGTCCGGGAAGGGACACCCGGTCGTGAGAAGCCAGCACATGAGCAGGAAGAGAGTGGACCGGGTGGGACGTCCGGCTTGGAGCACCCGGCCGGGAAGAGATGGATCAAGGCACCCGGACGGCCGGGAAGGACGAACCGGGGAACTGAACTCGGACGGGCCGGACAAGGACCAAGAGAAGCCTGGACCGGGGTGGCCAGACCGGGTTGGGACAGGCTGGTTCACCCCTGACCGAAAATCCAACCCCTCTCCCATTGGTTGAGACCAATTTGACTCAAGGACATTTTAGTAATTTCGTTTTATGTTTCTAGGGCTTTCAAGCCACTTAGAAATACTCTTGTTATCCCTAGATTGGGACTTATATTATTTTCTTTCTAAGAACACAAACTTTTGAGAAGTTTTATCTTTGAATCTTAATCTCATCTTGTGTTCTTGATTGTTTAATTTCATCTCCTTTCCTTCCCTACATGTTTAAGCTTGAATCTCTCATGGATTCAAGAGTGAGCATGTGGATTAGTGAGTAGATCCATTTAAGATCCATGGGTTAGGGTGATTGAGAGTGATTAAGTGTAGATCCAAGGTGCTTAGTGTTAGATCCATCATTTCTTTGCATTGATTTGGTGTTCTTAAAGCTATATTTGAGTTGGCCTCTCAAACATAGAGCTATAGGCATTTCATGCCCGGAAGGTGTTCTATGAAATGCCTGAACCAACTCATCTATGCTTTTAGCTTGCTTTGCCTAAGGGATTAGTTGTCAAAGAAGCTAGGATTGCTATTAGACTCATTCTCCATGTTTGCTTTGATCATTACAGCGAAAGGGATTTGGTGTACTTGGGTGATCATTGCAAAAGAGCATTCATCTAGGGATAGAGCTTGCTTAGTTTTGTTGTCTAGGCATAAAGAATTAGATTGATTGAAAAATTAGCATCTTGGATTGAATCTTAATCATTTGATATCAAGTCCCTATACCCATGGGTCTCAATCTCCTCATAAGAAAGAAAGTTTCACTTTTTGTTGCATTTTACTCATTGTCTTAGTTTAATAATCATCCTCTTCAATGATTGCATTTAGATTAAGCATAGACTTGCATTCCCTCTGTTTCATGGTCACTTAGGACTGGTTCGACAATCTTATATACTACATCATTTGATTAGGACCCTAGAAAAGTTCTTTCATCTAATTGGCGCCGTTGCCAAATTCTAAGTTGATTGTGACATTGGGATTTAGTCATTTGCTTGAGACTAAATCATTTTACTTTTATTGTCATATTGCTTCTCCTTGCTTTTTTCCCTTTGCATTTCAGGTGTGTAATAACTAGAAGCAGAGGTGCATCACACTTGACACCAACTGTTGAAGAAATTGCTACACTTGAGAGAGAGATTGCAAGAAAGAGAAGAGAAGAAGAGCAACAGGTTCACTTGCAGAGATTGGGGTTTGATATGGAGAATCAGCATCAAGATGGTGATGCCCTAGGGGGCAATGGTCCAAGAGCTGACAACATAAGACCACAGCGCCAGCCACAACAGCCACAGCGCCAAGCTAGAGCCATTAGAACCTATGATCAACCTCACATTCATGGTCATAGGTTGGGGATAAGGGCACCAGCTGTGGAGAACAACAACTTTGAGATCAAATCAGGGCTGCTGCATTTGATTGAGAACAACAAGTTTCATGGCCTTGCTGTGGAGGATCCCCTTGATCACTTGGACACATTTGATAGCTACTGTAGCTTGTCCAAGATTAATGGAGTCTCTGAAGATGCTTTCAAGCTGAGGTTGTTTCCCTTCTCTTTGGGAGACAAGGCACATCTATGGGAGAAGGCTCTTCCAAGTGACTCTATCACAACTTGGAATGAGTGCAAGAGGGCATTCCTAGAGAAATTCTTCTCTACCTCAAGAACAGCCAAAATCAGAAATGAGATCTCTAGCTTTCAGCAGAAGAACCTTGAGAGCTTTAGTGAAGCATGGGAGAGGTTCGAGGGCTATTGGTCTCAATGCCCACATCATGGCTTCACCAAGGAGAGTTTGCTTAGTACCTTCTACAGAGGTGCTCTACCAGAGTTCAGGAGCAGATTGGACACAGCCAGCAATGGGTTCTTCTTGGGCAGAACTGAGCAGGATGCTGAGGAGCTGGTGGAGAACATGGCCAGGAGTGACTCAGTCTACCGTGAGGAGCATGATAGGGCCAACAGAGGAACTGATGAAGATGATCCGCACACAAGAAAGGCCCTGAAATCTCTCCAAGAAAAGTTGGACAAGCTTCTTGTAGAGAAGGCTAAGCAAGAGCAGCTTAACTCCATTGGGAACCAGCAACAGAAACAGCCTGCTAGGACTACTGAAGTTCATGGTGTAGAAGGTCAAGAGGAGCTGTGCTTCATCAATTCTAATGGCACATGGTATAGGAAAGAGCCCAACTTCCAATACCAAAACAACTACCAGCAAAGACCTTACTACAACAATCAACAAGGAGGTTACCAAGCCAACCAGCTTACTCAGCCCCAAGGAGGCTCTTCTCAAGCTCAAGTTCCAAGTTCAAATTTGGAGTCCATGTTCAAGCAACTCTTAGAAGCTCAAGAGAAGAATGCTAGGAGCATTGGAGATGAGTTCAAGAATATCCATGCCAAGATTGATGGAACTTATTCTGATCCCAACAACAAGTACATGCAACTTGCCTCTCATCTCAAAGCTTTGGAGAGCCAGGTTGCTTCTATGTCTTCATCCTCCACGAGCCCAATGGGATCTCTACCAGGAAAACCAGAGAAGAACCCTAAGAAGACTTGCAATGTTATCCTCTCCACTTCTTCAAGGATTAAGTTGAGTGATCATAAGAATGATGTTGATGAGATTGAGAGGCTAGTGCTTGGAAATCAGATTGAAAATGATAAGAGACTGGTTGTGGCCACAGCTGAAGCTAGAGTTGTGAAGAGAGCTGACAAGAAGGTTCAAGGAAAGATTATGAAGATTGATGAGCCTAAGGTTGAGACACAAGTTGAGAAGAGTGCTAACCTCAAGCTGAAAGAAGTGAAGGAAGAAGACAATGAGGTTGAGCTATCACCCTATGATAAGCTCCCTTTCCCTAAACGGTTCCTTACCAAAGCTCAGAAAAAAGTGGTCTCCAAATTCAGAAAAGACCTAAGTGATATTGGAGTAAAGCTTCCAGAGATCACCAATATGCATGCTGCTCATGTCCAAATGATGCTCATACAAGACATTCTCACTCACCAAGCTAAAGTGGCTGAGCTTTTGGACATCTCACTTCTGAAGATTGATCCACCAATCCCTCCCAAGTCCCTTCCAAAGCTTGAGTCTCAAGGGAAGTTCACATTGTCTTGCTCCCTTGGTACACTAACTATGGATGATGCCCTTGTTGATAGTGGTGCTAGTGTGAATGTCATTTTCTTGGATATGGTGAAGAGTATTGGGATTGAAAGCATGGAACCAAACACTCCTCCTCTCACCTTTGGGGATTCTTCTTCTACAACCCCACTTGGCATAATCAAGGACTTCCCCTTGAAGATTGGATCCTGCACCATACCTATTGACCTCACTGTTTTGGAAATGGTATCTGAAGAGAGAGTCCCTTTGATCTTAGGAACTCCTTTTCTCACAACAGTTGGAGCTTGCATTGACTTTCCCAACAAGAAGGTCACCCTAATGCATATCAACAAAGCTGTCTCCTATCCTCTCCAACCTCCATTGGAATCAGACTATTGTGGGACAATCACTTGTGATGAACAAGCTGTTGAGAAACCCCAAGATGAAGAGGTTGTTGGTAAGAAAGAAGGTCTTGATGGAGAGTCTTCAAAAGAATTGTGTGATGAGCACTTGGAAAGTGCTAAAACAGGGGGGGATGAGTGGAGTCTCAAAGGCCACTCATGGTAAGAAGAAGATGGTGAAAGAGCCTCATCCTCCACCTCTTGATTTGCTCCCACACACTCTCACTCTCCATCCAAAGAAGCTGATGGATGGGGTCATTGAGTACAAGATCAAGCACAAGGGCAGGTCCATACCATTCTCAAGTGCTAGAGCCATCATCACTCCTCAGCTCCAAGATGACCAAATCAAGCTTCAAGAGCTTCTCTCTCAGGTCCTCACCATCACACTTGAAGGTGGGAAGGATCCTCCTTCTCACTAGTTCAAGAGACAAGGTAGTCAAGCTAAGTGACTCAAAACAAGCTCACTTGGGAGGAAGTCCCATGGTTATCCTTGTACATAGCTTTGCAATTTTAATTTTTCTTTAAGTTTTTAATAAAAGTGGTTGAGGTTTTCAGGTTGAGCCAAGCACTAGAGGAGAGAAGAAAGGTGATTATTCACCTGAGCCCTATGATTGCCATGTAGCAGCCTCCCCTAGTTGCTATGAACCAAGCCAGCTCCTAGCCCCGGCACCAAACACCACACCCAAACACCCTTCTTAGGTATCACTACAACCCTTCTTGTATATACATTTGTTTTGTCTTGTTGGGGTATCTCTTTCTCTTACTCACACGAGACTGTGTGATTTAAGTGTGGGGGAGGTACCAAGTATTTGATCATGTTTGCTTTGTGATTTTGAGTCTCATGCATTGCATTGTACATTCATATTTGCATAGAAAATCAAAAAAAAAAAATTTAAAATTTTTGAATCATCTAGATTGCATCACTTGCATCCTTAAGATTGAGTCTAGAGCATATAGGTTGCATTCATTTGCATATGGAGCATTGCCTAGTAAAGAACACTTGTTTGCACTGAATTTGGCACCCTAGTTAAGCATATCAAGTAGCTTAAGCATCTTTTGAAAAGCTTGCATGCTTTGAGCCTTGAAAACTCTTCTTGAAACTTGCTTGCTTGCTTGATATTGGCATTGTTCTTAAGACAAGCTCCATCCTGAACTTAGACTTGAATGAACTTAATTTCTCTTGCATATGGGCATTTGCATACTTGATCATGGATCTCATACACATTTGGGTTATCTTTTCCCCATTGTACCACTCTTTGTTAACCCAAATGGCACTCCCATACCCTTGAAACCTAGCCATTCTTTGAAGCCTACATTGATTTGCTTGAGTGAGGCCTTTTCTGATAGCTTGTCATGTGCAAAATCTTGAGAGTATTGGGAGCAACATGGATTTGTTCTCATCTCTTGCTAGCATAGGGTCCTCATTTGAGCTAGCTTCTAGGATGGTGAGTGGGGTTTTTGTTCCTTAATGGTTTATATCTTGGGTTTGGAATGTAACAATGTTGAGATTGATGTAACAATATTCATAAGAAAGAAGAACCCTAGGGACCTAGAATAGAAAGATAAGAAGCTCTTGATTGATGTTTTGACCTTCCCCCTTCATGTTAATAAAAAAAAAAAAAGAGAAAAGAAAAGAAAAAGAAAAGAAAAAGAAAAAGAAAAAAAAAAGGAAAGAAAGATTCAATAAGATAGTGGGGAAGGGAAAACCAAAAGAGTTAGAGCTTAGAAAAATGAATAGAGGTCCTTAGTGGTTGAATCATGAGAAAGAGAGTTGTTCAATGGGTGAGTGATGTGAGAATGTTTTTCATTTTAGGTTATGGGATGAATAAAGGGGAGTAGATCTTGTAATCACTTAGGAATTGGGTAGAATGATGAGGATTGATCCATGTATGCATGAATTGCTCCTAGTCTTAAATAAATTTTGCATAATAATCAAGCTCCTTGATTTTGAGTGATTGCCACCTTGAAATGATGCATTGAAACCTCATTATCATCCATATTAGACCATTTGATCACCTAGCCAAATGATTGAGATCATGTGCCCATATGTGAGAGTTCACCTTGTGTGTGTGTGTGAATCAATGTGAGGGCTGGTTAAGAAAACTTGTTGGTTGATAAGCATTGCATCTTGTGTAGAGGAATAAGAGTCATTGATAGGCCTTGTGAAGCTAGAGCATAATAAGAAGTTTAGCTCATGCTATTTGCTATGTTTCTTTAGGATGTCAAGTTGAGTGCTATGAGTGTTTCTTTTGGCTTGCTTCCACCTCTATATCTCTCCTCCTTGTGTTTTGAAAAAAATTACTTGAGGACAAGTAAAGGTCTAGTGTGGGGGAGTTGATAGCTTGCATATTTAAATGTTTTTAGCATACATATCTTATGCATTTTGATCATATAGTTTAGGCATTAGGCATGTTTAGGTCTATTTTGCATTCATTTGTCGTTATCAGGTGTTGGAGTATGCTTTGGTGTGATTTGAGGTGTTTGGAAGCCTTATGGCCCCAAAAAAGATGAAGAATCAAGTTTGACCATGAAAAGAGAAGTCAAATCTATGATCTGGTCAAGACAAAGATGAGCATGGACAGAGGCCTTAGAGATGTCTCCTGCTGCTAAGATTTTGTGGAGAAACATCAAATTGAGTTAGCTTTCCAATGGAGGTGATTTCAAGTCATTTGAACCTGTATTGGAGAAGTTATGATCAATTCACTTGAAGCATGTCAGGCTGGCCGGGTAGAGACGGCCGGGTTCAAGCAGCCGGCCGGGAAAAGATCAAATGGATGGAAGTGGTCCGGTCCGGGATGACTGAGCTTGGGAGAAGCACCCGGTCGTTTGAGTTGTACTGGAGGAGATCAGACCGGGTAGATCAGTCCGGGAAGGGACACCCGGTCGTGAGAAGCCAGCAGGACGGACGGCCAGGGATCATGGTCCGGCTTCACCAACCCGGACGATGAAGAGCATGCACTGGACCGGGGAGCACAGACCGGTTTGATGACCCCGGTTGTGAGAAGCATCACATGAGCAGGAAGAGAGTGGACCGGGTGGGACGTCCGGCTTGGAGCACCCGGCCGGGAAGAGATGGATCAAGGCACCCGGACGGCCGGGAAGGAAGAACCGGGGAACTGAACCCGGACGGGCCGGACAAGGACCAAGAGAAGCCTGGACAGGGGTGGCCAGACCGGGTTAGGACAGGCTGGTTCACCCCTGACCGAAAATCCAACCCCTCTCCCATTGGCTGAGACCAATTTGACTCAAGGATATTTTAGTAATTTTGTTTTATGTTTCTAGAGCTTTCAAGCCACTTATAAATACTCTTGTTATCCTTAGATTGGGACTTATGTTATTTTATTTCTAAGAACACAAACCTTTGAGAAGTTTTATCTTTGAATCTTAATCTCATCTTGTGTTCTTGATTGTTTAATTTCATCTCCTTTCTTTCCCTACATGTTTAAGCTTGAATCTCTCATGGGTTCCAGAGTGAGCATGTGGATTAGTGAGTAGATCCATTTAAGATCCATGGGTTAGGGTGACTGAGAGTGATTAAGTGTAGATCCAACGTGCTTAGTGTTAGATCTATCATTTCCTTGCATTGATTTGGTGTTCTTAAAGCTATATTTGAGTTGGCCTCTCAAACATAGAGCTATAGGCATTTCATGCCCGGAAGGTGTTCTATGAAATGCCTGAACCAACTCATCTATGCTTTTAGCTTGCTTTGCCTAAGGGATTAGTTGTCAAAGAAGCTAGGATTGCTATTAGACTCATTCTCCATGTTTGCTTTGATCATTACAGCGAAAGGGATTTGGTGTACTTGGGTGATCATTGCAAAAGAGCATTCATCTAGGGATAGAGCTTGCTTAGTTTTGTTGTCTAGGCATAAGGAATTAGATTGATTGAAAAGTTAGCATCTTGGATTGAATTTTAATCATTTGATATCAAGTCCCTATACCCATGGGTCTCAATCTCCTTATAAGAAAGAAAGTTTCACTTTTTGTTGCATTTTACTCATTGTCTTAGTTTAATAATCATCCTCTTCAATGATTGCATTTAGATTAAGCATAGACTTGCATTCCCTCTGTTTCATGGTCACTTAGGACTGGTTCGACAATCTTATATACTACATCATTTGATTAGGACCCTAGAAAAGTCCTTTCATCAAGTCACGACGGTACTGGTGTGATGGACCTGGGGCTGCTGGATCATGGGCTCTCACGCTCCTCCTGCTCATGCACCTACAGCGAGACACTCTGGACCAGATGGCCTGAAGAGCGTCTGCGACGAACCTCTGAAAGTCCCCGTGGTCATGCATCGGGATGTCTGGCATGATGGGGAAGTCGTGCACTGGTGCCTCTTGCTGGCCCTGCGTAGCTGGTGCTCTGCGCTCTCCTGGAACTCTACGTGGCATGTCCTGAAGGTTGCGGAGGAATGCCTCATCTGGCTGGTACCGGAGCCTGTCAATGTTCCCGTCGATGTCCGTGATGTGGCGGGATGGTAGCTGCAGAAGACGGAGGCGGTCTCCTCTCCTGAAACTCCAGAGCAGGCCGTCCTTCAGCCACTTGGCTGAAGACAGATGCGCTAAGTCCAAATAGGTGCGGGAGGTGCGTGCTGGCTCTCCAGTCAAGCGGATGCCGAGGTGCTGGAAGATTGGTGTAAGCAGGCTCCCTATCGTCTCCTTCTTCCTGCCAGTGCCCTTGAAGGGCTTCATCTTCAGCGACACCAGGTGCTGAGCGAAGAGAGATCCCAGGTTGGGCATGGGCATGTCGCGGTTTGGGTCCAGGTCCTGCAGGTCGACAACTCCGTCAATCGAAGTGAACAGCAGTGTGAGCTTGTCAATCCTCACCTTGTTGGGCTCCATCTTTCACAGCAGAGTGCTGGCAAGAGCCCTGATGAAGTAGCGAAAGGTGGGATGACGGATATCAGTCTGAGTGACAGCCGTGCTCCAGTGGCTGTGCCAATGATCCTCCAGAAGTCACTGATCATCGGAAACTCAGGGACATCCACAGCGGCGTTCGAAGGATCGAACCCGTATATCTCGCAGATCTCAGCAACTGTGATCCGGTATCTGACACCTCTGGCGAAGAACGAGAGAACTCCGTCGCTCGCGATGCGGCCAGTGGTGGTGTAGGTGAGGTCGGCTGTGGCGAGGACTTGTCGGACCAGAGACGGGTAGAGGTCGTAGGGGCGTGTGGCCATGGTGCCGAACCCAAGCTGGCTGATCATGTCTCTCAAGTCATGCCAGAGACCAAGCTGCCTGACGGTAGCCTCGTCGATTAAACGGGTGGGAGCAATGTCAACGCGCAGCCATGCGTTGTAGAACAGGCTGTCGTAGTCGTCCCAGGTCTCCGTGCGCCGACGGTGGGTGCAAGCGGTGGAACGGACCACTGTCCTCGGGTCGGGGTAAGACTCCACCGTCTGTATGGCCTTGGAAGGGTTCATAGGCCATGGAGAGCGCTTGTCGGGCTGTCGGGGTGGTGATTGTGATGATGATGATGGCGTCGAGGAAGATGGTGGTGTGGGTGGTGCCCTGGAGGTGCTCGGGATATCGAGCCTCCTCTTTGTCCTCCTCTCGCGTCGGCTATCTCTCCATGAACTCATCTTGTAGAATCGGTGAGTAGATGAACAAATAAGATAGAGAAGTGAAAAACGAAGAGATTGAGGCAAGAAACGGCGAAAATCGACTTGGTTTCTAGAGAGAAAATTGGTTTTTTGTTTTCGGGAGAGGAATGCGAAATGAGCGGGTGAAAAGGCGGAAATCGGGGTTAATGACCCGCGGCCTCGATAGATCCGAATCGATCGATATGGCTATGTGCTTATCGATCGATTTTAAGGCAGTTCCTTATCTATCCCTTTTTTAAAATAAATAATTTGAAAAATAAATAATAAAAATGGAAACTAAATGCAAAAGTGGGTTGCCTCCCACTAAGCGGTTTAATTTTACTCATTAGCTTGACTTAAAAATCTCTTTAATCAGATTCGGGAATGCCCAACCGTAAAGGTTTGACATTTTAGCCCAGTAATGCTTTACTCGTTGCCCGTTCACTGTTAATTCTTCTCCTTTATCATTCATAAGGGTGATGGCTCCGTTTGGTCTGGCTACCGTAACTGTGAAAGGTCCTGACCAGCGAGAACGGAGTTTTCCGGGAAACAAAGTTAGCCGAGAGTTATATAATAGAACTTGATCGCATGCAAAGTGCCGAGACGATCTTCTTGTCATGATAAGCTTTCGTGCGTTCTTTATACAACTTTGAACTCTCATAAGCTAGATGTCTGATTTCATCTAGTTCGTTGAGTTGTATGAGTCTCCTTTCGGCAGCAGTCTTGATGTCGAAATTTAGCAATTTTGTTGCCCATTCTGCTTTATGCTCTAATTCAACGGGAAAGTGACAAGCTTTTCCGTAAAGTAGATGGAAAGGAGTTGTTCCTAGTGGAGTTTTAAATGCAGTTCTGTATGTCCAAACTGCATTGTCCAGCTTCCGTGACCAATCTCTTCTGGTGATCCCAACGGTTTTCTCCAGAATCTCTTTGATTTGTCTGTTAGAAACTTCTACCTGCCCACTCGTCTGTGGATGGTAGGGTGTGGCAACTCTGTGGTGAACTCCATTTTTCCTGAGTAGATTTTCGAAAACTTTGTTGATAAAATGGGTACCCCCATCGCTTATTACTACTCGAGGAACTCCAAATCTAGGGAAAATAATGCTTTTGAAGAGTTTGACAACAACAGAAGCATCATTTGTAGGAGTGGCTATAGCTTCAACCCATTTTGGAACATAATCAACAGCAACTAAAATGTATTTGTTCCCATACGAGGAAGGGAAAGGGCCCATAAAATCTATCCCCCAACAGTCAAAGACTTCGATTTCGAGAATGAACTTCTGTTCCATTTCTTGTCTTTTGCTGATTTTTCCTCTTCGTTGACACCTATCACATTTTATGATATAGGCGTGAACATCGCGGAACATAGTAGGCCACCAAAATCCGGTCTGAAGTATTTTAGAAACTGTTTTGAAAGTTGCAAAATGTCCGGCATAAGATGATCCATGGCAGTGGAATATGATGTCCGGCACTTCAGCGGCTGCAACACAGCGTCTGTAAATTCCATCAGCACATTGCTTGTAGAGATACGGTTCATCCCAGTGGTATCGCCTGACTTCTCGGAAGAACTTCTTTCTGTCATAATTTTTTAGTCCTTCTGGTTCGACGTCAGCAGCCAAATAGTTCACTATGTCAGCATACCAGGGTCTGTCTCTGAATTTCTTTTCAACAGCGTGCACTTCCTGATCGGGGTTTTGGCACCTATCAGGAATGTGCGGATCAGTGGTGATACTGTCGGCTACGGTGATCATCACATTGAAGGATATGTTGAATGAAACTTTATCTAGGTCAAAGCCGTTTTCACAATTGGTCAGTGCGTCTGTCTTGTTGTCGATTGAATAAGCGGTTGATTTATCGCTTGACATGTCATCAGTCGTATCGATCGATATATTGTTCGTGTCATCGATCGACATTGGGTCGGTTAAATCAATCAATTCATCACTCGGTTCATCGCCCGATATGGATTCAGATGCAAGATTTATCTGACCAATGAATGTAGATTCTGGCAGGTATACACCTTCGGCTGGCAAGAAATCATCAATAGGAATGTTGTCATCGACTTTTATCCGGGAAAGGTGATCAGCTACGCTGTTATCTACTCCTCTTTTGTCCTTGATTTCCATGTCAAATTCTAGGAATAGAAGAATCCATCGGATAAGTCATGGTTTGGCATCTTTCTTTTGCGTAAGGTATTTTATTGCTGCGTGATCGGTGTGAACAATGACTTTTGAGCCAACAAGGTAGTTTTGGAATTTCTCGAAATCGTACACGACAGCAAGTAATTCCTTTTATGTTGTGCCATATGTTGGGGTCAAAATCGGTCAACGACGAAATCGTCACCCGAAAGTCCTCGAAAGAAAACTAAGTGACGATCAAAACCAAAAAACGGGCCGTCACTCGATAAAACTCACAAGAAGGCATGAACGGACCGTGAGCCCCGGGGATCAACGAAGGCAAGCAGGCACCGGCGGACGAAGGACACGGCAAGGGCGGCAGGCTTGCCCTGTCCCGTCTGGCGCCGGCGGCAAGAGTCCTGGTTCCCATCTATGCAATCGTCTTGTGATCTCGTACAACGGCAGCATCTTGGTCCCTTAAACCCATGTCCGGATTGTCCGCAAAATACAATGACTCTTCCGCAAAGCCTTCTTGATTGTTTAAAAGTTCATATTTTAAACGTCTAAAGTTCGAAGCCACATTACTCAAACCTTTGAAAACGGTTATCTCGAAATCTACGGCTAAAGATCCTCCCAAAACTCAAAGATTTCCCGCACGAACGACTAACAGGGGAAAGATCGAACAACGGAAAACCCATGGACGGAAAGACGGCCTGGCACCGGCGGCACGCTGCCACGCAGGCCGGCCTGGCGCCGGCGGCACCTGGCCTGGCGCCGGCGGCACTCGCCTGGCACCGCGGCACGCTGCCACGCAGGCCGGCCTGGCGCCGGCGGCACCTGGCCTGGCGCCGGCGGCACCTGGCCTGGCGCCGGCGGCACCTGGCCTGGCGCCGTGGCACGCTGTTCGCAAGCGGCCTGGCGCCGGCGGCACCCGACCTAGCACCGGTCGGCGGCCTTCGTCCGGTCTTGGTCCCATCGTGCTCGGTCTGATCCCATCTTGGCTTGTTTGGATCAATCTTCGTGAGTTTGAATGCGATCCGCGGTTATTCTAAACACCAAACATCTCGACTATCGTGGAATTTGGGTTCCTTCGAAAACCAAACCTTCAAAGACTGTTCTTCGAAAAACCGTAAAAGCGTCTAAGCGGCCCGGCGTGGCCAAAGCGGCCCACTACGATTTTCGAAAATGAAGGATAACTATGGCCGGTTTATCCTTATCCTCACATAAGAGATAAATGTCAACTTTCCAGAAGATAAATGTCAAGTTTTCCGAAGATAAATGTCAAGTTTCCCGATAAACACAAAGATGGACGAAAATGAAAAAATCCCGATTCAGCCCGCAAGAAGATAGACCGTCTTAAGAGGAGTATATAAGGAGAGCTTTGGGCGAGTAGCAAATCATCATCAAACTTCCAGAGCACTTCGCACTTAGAGCGTTTTAGCATTCTTTTCCGTTTTCACTAGCGAGCTGCGACTCAACTAGGATAGACTTAGGCAGCCGGACTAGCGGACTTTTCGACAGCTCTTGTAGCCGATATCTATACTCGTTGTACACGCTCAAACGAGAATTCAGAAATAAGATCTCTTTTGCTCATTCTCTCGATTTTCGTTTTTTACAACTTTAATCTCCATTGATTGTATCGTGTGTGGCCCAGCAGATATCCGGGACCTTCAAGGAAGATCGGGTTAACTCGGTTTTCCTCCAAATCGTTTATCGGAAATTGACGGTGTGAATTTCGGTTCCCACAGTTTGGCGCTAGAAGGAGGGGGGGGGTTACGGATTTATCTATCTCGCAACTGCACACGCTCGATCATGTCTACAGACATCACCAAAGATCAGCCAACGCTAGACGGAACACCCGTCGACGCCAACGTTGAGAAGACTCCAACTGGAGATGCGTCCACAGTCACTGCTGAAGCAAATACTGAGGCGCTCAGACAAATGAAGGAACTGTTTACCTCCGCCCAAGAACGGGCGGAACAACAGGACAAGCTAATAACCTCGCTCGCAAAACAGGTCGATGATATCTTCCATATTTACATGTTTTTAGCATCCATATCTCATGCATTTTGATCATATAAGTTAGGCATTAGGCATCTTTAGGTCCATTTTGCATTCATTTGTCCTTATAAGGTGTTGGAGTATGCTTTGGTGTGATTTGAGGTGTTTGGAAGCCTTATGGCCCAAAAAGAGATGAAGAATCAAGTTTGGCCATGAAAAGAGAAGTCAATCCATGATCTGGTCAAGACAAAGATGAGCATGGACGGAGGCCTTGGATATATCTTCTAATGCTAATATTTGGTGGAGACACAGAATTTTGAGTTAGCTTTCCAATGGAAGTAGTTTCAAGTCATTTGGAGCCATATTGGAGAAGTTATGATCGATTCATTGGAAGCATGTCAAGACACCCGACCTGGACACCCGACTTAACCTACCCGCACGGGTTGGGCGAGAGATGATGGACGCCAGGGAGTGTACCCGGCCTCACACACCCGGGATGAGAACCCCGCATGGCTCCACACACCCGGCCTGGCATACGCAGCCTGAAGGACCCGCACGGATCAACATGAGATACGCGGGTCGGCATACGCGGGTCGGGACTCGACCACCTTACCCGGGTATCGGCCAGTTTCTTCCTTTTCTTGGTTTCTGATTGGTCGAAAATCATGTGGCACCAAGGACCTTTTGGACTTTTCTCTTATGTTTTTAAGGGCTTTCAAGTCACCTATAAATACTCTTGTAATCTCATTAAGAGACCTAACTTCTTTTCTCTCAAAAACATAATAAGATCTTGAAGAAAGTTTGGATCTTTCATCCGTTTTATCTCATTTCTTTTGTGTTTAATAGATTATCTTCTTCTCTAATCATGTTTAGCCTTCAATCATCATTGATTTTGAGGTTTTCCATGGCTATTAGTGAGTAGATCTATCTAGGGTTCATGGGCTTGGGAGACTAAGGGTGATTAAGTGTAGATCCAAGGTGCTTAGTGTTAGATCTATCATTTCCTTGCATTGATTTTGTGTTCTTCATGCTATATTTGGGTTGGCCTCTCAAGCATAGAGCCATAGGCATTTCATGCCCGAAAGGTGTTCTATGAAATGCCTGAATCAACTCATTTATGCTTTTAGCTTGCTTTGCCTAAGAGATTAGTTGTCAAAGAAGCAAGGATTGCTATTAGACTCATTCTTTATGCTTGCTTTGATCATTACAGCCAAAGAGATTTGATGTACTTGGGTGATCATTGCAAAAGAGCATCCATCTAGAGATAGAGCTTGCTTAGCTTTGTTGTCTAGGCATAAGGAATTAGATTGATTGAAAAGTTGGCATCTTGGATTGAACCTTGATCACCCAAAGTCAATTCCCTTGTCCCAAGAACCCCCTTGCCTCATTGAGAAAGAAAGTTCAATCTTTTATTGTATTTTTAATATTGTCTTAGTTTCATAATCATCCTCTCATCTTGATTGCACTTAGATTAAGCATGAACTTGCATTCCCTTTGCATTAGAATCTCTTAGAATTGGATTAAAATCTTGTATTCTACAACATTTGATTAGGACCTTAGAAAAGTCCTTTCATCAAATTGGCGCCGTTGCCAAGTTCTAAATTGATTTTGACATTGGGATTTAGTCATTTGCTTGAGGCTAAGTCTTTTTTTTTTATCTTGTGATATTGGTTCTTTGCCTCTTTTATCTTTGACTTTCAGGTGTATGATCACAAGAAGCAGAGGGGCATCTAACTTGGTTCCTACTGTCGAAGAGATTGCTGCACTTGAGAGGGAGATAGCAAGACAAAGAAGAGAAGTAGAGCAACAGGCTCATCTACAAAGGTTGGGGTTTGAGATGGAGAATCTGCCTCAAGATGGTAATGTCCAAGGGGGCAATGGTCCAAGATCTGACAATCCTAGACCACCACGCCAGCCACATCACCAACCACGCCAAGCAAGAGCCATTGGAGCCTATGACCAACTTCACATTCATGGTCATAGGTTGGGAATCAGAGAACTAGCTGTGGAGAACAACAACTTTGATATCAAATCAGGGCTGCTCAATGTGATAGAGAACAACAAGTTTCATGGGTTGGCTGTGGAGGATCCACTAGATCACTTGGATCAATTTGACAAGTATTGTGGTTTGTCCAAGACCAATGGAGTCTCTGAAGATGCTTTTAAACTCAGGCTGTTTCCTTTCTCTCTAGGAGACAAATCTCATCAGTGGGAGAAGGCTCTTCCAAGTGACTCTATCATCACTTGGAATGATTGCAAGAGGGTATTCCTAGAGAAGTTCTTCTCTTCCTCAAGGACAGCTAAGATCAGAAATGAAATCTCTGGTTTTCAACAAAAGAATCTTGAGAGCTTCAGTGAAGCATGGGAGAGGTTCAAGGGCTATTGGTCTCAGTGTCCACATCATGGCTTCACCAAAGAGAGCTTGCTTAGCACCTTCTATAGAGGAGCTCTACCACAATGCAGAAATAGGCTTGATACTGCTAGCAATGGTTTCTTCTTGGGAAGAACTGAAGAGGATGTTGAAGAACTAGTAGAGAACATGGCCAAGAGTGACTCAGTTTATAGTGAGGAGCATGATAGAGCCAATAGAAGTGATGACCAGCACACAAGGAATGAAATCAAGACCTTGCAAGACAAGCTAGATTTGCTTCTCTCCACCCAAGCTAAACAAGAACAGATGAATTTTGTGGGTGCTCCTAGTCAAGAGGTTCCTCCTACAATCAATGAGGTTGGTGGTTTAGAAGGCCAAGAGGAGTTGTGCTTCATCAATGCTAATGGCACATGGTATAGGAAGGAGCCAAACTTCCAATACCAAAACAACTATCAGCCAAGACCTCACTACAACAATCAACAAGGAGGCTACCAAACAAATCAGTCATCTCAGCCTCAAGGAAGTTCTTCCCAAGCTCCAAGCTCAAAAATGGAGTCCATGTTCAAGCAACTCTTAGAAGCTCAAGAAAGAAATGCTAAGAACATTTGTGATGAGTTCAAGAACATCCATGCCAAGATTGATGGAACCTATTCTGATCTCAACAACAAGTACATGCAACTTGCCTCTCACCTCAAAGCTTTGGAGAGCCAATTTGCCTCCATGTCTTCATCCTCCAAGAATCCAATGGGATCTCTACCAGGAAAACCAGAGAAGAACCCTAAGGAGACTTGCAATATTATCCTCTCCACTTCTTCAAGGATTGCGTTGAGTGATCATAAGAATGATGTTGATGAGATTGAGAGGCTAGTGCTTGGAAATCAGATTGAACATGATAAGAGACTGGTTGTGGCCACAGCTGAAGCTAGAGTTGTGAAGAGAGCTGATAAGAAGGTTCAAGGAAAGATTCTGAAGATTTATGGGCCTACGGTTGAGACACAAGTTGAGAAGAGTGCTAACCTCAAGCTGACAGAAGTGAAGGAAGAAGACTATGAGGTTGAGCTATCACCCTATGATAAGCTCCCTTTCCTCAAAGGTTCCTCACCAAAGCTCAGAAAAAGTGGTCTCCAAATTCAGAAAGACCTAAGTGATATTGGAGTCAAACTTCCAGAGATCACCAATATGCATGCTGCTCATGTCCAAATGATGCTCATACAGGACATTCTCACCCACCAAGCTGAAGTGGCTTAGCTTTTGGACATCTCACTTCTGAAGATTGATCCACCAATCCCTCAAAGTCTCTCCTAAGCTTGAGTCTCAAGGAAGTTCAACTTGTCTTGCTCACTTGGTAAACTAACTATGGATGATGCTCTTGTTGATAGTGGTGCTAGTGTGAATGTCATCTCCTTGGATATGGTGCAAAGTATTGGGATTGAAAGCATGGAACCAGATACTCTTCCTCTCACCTTTGGGGATTCCTCTTCTACAACCCCACTTGGCATAATCAAGGACTTCCCTTGAAGATTGGATCCTGCACCATACCTATTGATCTCACTGTTTTGAAGATGGCATCTGAAGAGAGTCCCTTTGATCCTTGGCACTCCTTTCCTCACAACAGTTGGAGCTTGCATTGACTTTCCCAACAAGAAGGTCACCCTCATGCATGTCAACAAAGCTATCTCCTATCCTCTCCAACCTCCAATGGAATCAGACTATTGTGGGACAATCACTCGTGATGCACAAGTTGTTGAAAAGTCCCAAGATGAAGAGGTTGTTGGTAAGAAAGAAGGTCTTGATGGAGAGTCCTCTAAAGAAGTGTGGTGAGCACTTGGAAACTGCTAAAAAGGAGGGGATGAGTGGAGTCTCAAAGGCCACTCATGGCAAGAAGAAGATGGTGAAAGAGCCTCATCCTCCACCTCTTGATTTGCTCCCACACACTCTCACCCTCCATCCAAAGAATCTCAAGGATGGAGTCATTGAGTACAAGATCAAGCACAAGGGCAGATCCACACCATTCTCAACTGCTAGAGCCATCATCACTCCTCAGCTCCAAGATGACCCAATCAAGCTTCAAGAGCTTCTCTCTAAGGTCCTCACCATCACTCTTGAAGGTGGGAAGGATCCTCCTTCTCACTAGTTCAACAGACAAGGTAGTCAAGCTAAGTGACTCAAAACAAGCTCACTTGGGAGGAAGTCCCATGGTTATCCTTGTATATAGCTTTGCAATTTCAAATTTCCTTTTAAGTTTTTAATAAAAGTGGTCAAGATTTTCAGGTTAGCCAAGCATTAGAGGAGAGAAGAAAGGTGGTAAACCACCTAAGCCTTATGATTGCCATGTAGCAGCCTCCTCTAGTTGCTATGAACCAAGCCAGCTTCTAGTCATGACACAAGCACCATGCCCCAATCTCCTTATGTGGTATCACTCCAACCCTTCTTGTATATACATTTGCTTTTGCCTTGTTGAGGTATCTCTTACTCTCTTACTCACACAGGAGACTGTGTGATTTAAGTGTGGGGGAGGTACCAGATATTTGATCATGTTTGCTTTGTGATTTTGAGTCTCATGCATTGCATTGTACATTCATAAGTGCATAGAAAATCCAAAAAATTTTAAATTTTTGAACCATGTAAATTGCATCACTTGCATCCTTAGGATTGAGTCTAGAGCATATAGGTTGCATTCATTTGCATATGGAGCGTTGCTATGTAAAGAACACTCGTTTGCACTGAATTTGACACCCTAGTTAAGCATATCAAGTAGCTTAAGCATCTTTTGGAAGGCTTGCATGCTTTGAGCTTTGAAAACTCTTCTTGAAACTTGCTTGCTTGCTTGATTGCTTGACATTGTTCTTAAGACCAGCTCCATCCTAAACTTAGACTTGAATGAACTTAATCTCTCTTGCATATGGGCATTTGCATACTTAGTCATGGATCTCATACACATTTGGGTTATCTTTCTCCATTGTACCACCCTTTGTTAACCCAAATGGCACTCCCTTACCCTTGAACCCTATCCATTCTTTGAAGCCTACATTGATTTTCTTGAGTGAGACCTCTTTTTATAGCTTGTCATGTGCAAAATCTTGAGAGTATTGGGAGCGACATGGATTTGTTCTCATCTCTTGCTAGCATAGGGTCATCATTTGAGCTAGCTTCTAGGATGGTGAGTGAAATGTTTGTTACCTAATGGTTTACATTTTGGGTTTGGGGATATGATAATGTTGAGATTGATGAACAAAGAAAGTTTTGAGAAAGAAAAACCCTAGGGACCTAGAAATGAAAAATGAAAAGCTCTTGATTGAAGTTTTTGATCTTCCCCGTCATGTATATATATAAAAAAAAACAAAAAAAAGAAAGAAAAGAAAAAAAAAGAAGGAAAAGAAAAAGAAAAAATGAAAGATTCAATAAGATAGCGGGGAAGGAAAAACTTAAGAGTTAGAGCTTAGAATGTGAATAAAGGTCCTTAGAGGTTGAATCATGAGAAAAAAAATGTTTATTGGGTGAGTGATGTGAGTATGTCTTCATTTTGGGTTATGAAATGAATAAAAAGGGTGTAGATCTTGTAATCACTTAGGAATTGGGTAGAATGATGAGGATGGATCCATGTATACATGAATTGCTCCTAGTCTTAGATAAATTTTGCATAATGATCAAGCTCCTTGATTTTTGAGTGATTGCCACCTTGAAATGATGCATTGAACCCTCCTTTTCATCCTTATTAGACCATTTGATCACCTAGCCAAATGATTGGGATCATGTGCCCATTTGTGAGACTTCACCTTGTGTGTGTGTGTGTGAATCAATGTGAGGGCTGGTTAAGAGAGCATGTTGGTTGATAGGCATTGCATCTTGTGTAGAGACATAAGAGTAATTGATAGGCCTTGTGAAGCTAGAGCATAATAAGAGAGTTTGCTCATGCTATTTGCAATGTTTCTTTAGGATGTAAGGTTGAGTGCTATGAGTGTTTCTTTTGGCTTTGCTCCCATCTTTATATCTCTCCCCCTTGTGTTTTGAAAAGTTTACTTGAGGACAAGTAAAGGTCTAGTGTTGGGGAGTTGATATCTTCCATATTTACAAGTTTTTAGCATTCATATCTCATGCATTTTGATCATATAAGTTAGGCATTAGGCATCTTTAGGTCCATTTTGCATTCATTTGTCCTTATCAGGTGTTGGAGTATGCTTTGGTGTGATTTGAGGTGTTTGGAAGCCTTATGGCCCAAAAAGAGATGAAGAATCAAGTTTGGCCATGAAAAGAGAAGTCAATCCATGATCTGGTCAAGACAAAGATGAGCATAGACGGAGGCCTTGGAAATATCTTCTAATTCTAAGATTTGGTGGAGACATAGAAGTTTGAGTTAGCTTTCCAATGGAAGTGGTTTCAAGTCATTTGGAGCCATATTGGAGAAGTTATGATCGATTCATTGGAAGCATGTCAAGACACCCGACCTGGACACCCGACCTAACCTACCCGCACGGGTTGGGCGAGAGATGATGGACGCCAGGGAGTGTACCCGGCCTCGCACACCCGGGATGAGAACCCCGCACGGCTCCACAAACCTGGCCTGGCATACGCGGCCTGAAGGACCCGCACGGATCAGCATGAGATACGCGGGTCGGCATACGCGGGTCGGGACTCGACCACCTTACCCGGGTATCGGCCAATTTCTTCCTTTTCTTGGCTTCTGATTGGTCGAAAATCATGTGGCACCAAGGACCTTTTGGAGTTTTCTCTTATGTTTTTAAGGGCTTTCAAGCCACCTATAAATACTCTTGTAATCTCATTAAGAGACCTAACTTCTTTTCTCTCAAAAACATAATAAGATCTTGAAGAAAGTTTGGATCTTTGATCCTTTTTATCTCATTTGTTTTGTGTTTAATAGATTATCTTCTTCTCTAATCATGTTTAGCCTTGAATCATCATTGATTTTGAGGTTTTCTATGGCTATTAGTGAGTAGATCTATCTAGGGTTCATGGGCTTGGGAGACTAAGGGTGATTAAGTGTAGATCCAAGGTGCTTAGTGTTAGATCTATCATTTCCTTGCATTGATTTGGTGTTCTTCATGCTATATTTGGGTTGGCCTCTCAAGCATAGAGCCATAGGCATTTCATGCCCGAAAGGTGTTCTATGAAATGCCTGAATCAACTCATTTTTTCTTTTAGCTTGCTTTGCCTAAGAGATTAGTTGTCAAAGAAGCAAGGATTGCTATTAGACTCATTCTTTATGCTTGTTTTGATCATTACAGCCAAAGAGATTTGGTGTACTTGGGTGATCATTGCAAAAGAGCATCCATCTAGAGATAGAGCTTGCTTAGTTTTGTTGTCTAGGCATAAGGAATTAGATTGATTGAAAAGTTGGCATCTTGGATTGAACCTTGATCACCCAAAGTCAATTCCCTTGTCCCAAGAACCCCCTTGCCTCATTGAGAAAGAAAGTTCAATCTTTTATTGTATTTTTAATATTGTCTTAGTTTCATAATAATCCTCTCATCTTGATTGCACTTAGATTAAGCATGAACTTGCATTCCCTTTGCATTAGAATCTCTTAGAATTGGATTGACATCTTGTATTCTACAACATTTGATTAGGACCTTAGAAAAGTCCTTTCATCAGTCGACACCTTAACTGCGAGGAGCAAGTTGCAGCTGATCCACCAAGGCACGCGCCGGCGAAGACTTCGACCGGATCTCGAAGCGAAAAAGATGCCTCGAAGAGCTCACTCCGAAGCGGCTCGAAAGGACAGCAAACGACCTCGCAGAACCTTCCACCCCCGGCTACGGGAAACAAGGAAAGCGACGTCGAACGCATCAATCTGGATATCAGCGTCAATGGATCCTTCCGATGAAGACGCTGACATCCACCCTAGAGGACCGAAGCCAGTCCGCTCGGCAGACGGTATCGCCGAGGCCCATGACAGAAGAGGAAGAAGAACTCTACCGATGGAGCAGGAAGAACTTCGCGGAAGATCAAGCTTCGGATCCATTGCGACCAGCGCCGACAAACTTCGGAGGAGCGCCGGTAGCAATAGCGAGATCCATGATCTCCGTGAATCTCTCAAAGACCGTGGCGAAGTGAAGCGGTGAAATCGCGAAATCCATCAGGCGACCAGTTCCGCCCCCGAGATCAATAGACTTCTCGAGGAAGCACGGAAAACACCGTTCACCGCCGGATCACGGAAACACGATCTCAGACCCAGGGAAAATCAAAATCCCGGTCTAAGGCGATGCAGACGGATCCTAAGTCGCACCTGCAGTCTTTCCAGATCGCGATGGGTAGGTGGAAACTCCCAGAACACGAACGAGACGCGGGTCATTGGCTTCTCTTCGTCGAGTACCTCAAAGGCACTCCATCGGAAGCTTCTGCCAACTGGCCTCGGCGTTTCTCAAACAATACTCCATGTTCATGGACAGAGAAAGCGTCCGGCGTGGACCTGTGGAGTCTAGCTCGAAGGAGGGCGAGTGGCTCGCGACTTATCTGAAGGTTCAAACTGGTGATGGCCAGAGTAACGGGCATCAGCGACAATGTCGCAGTCGACGCCCTGAGAAAGACTCTCTGGTATAATTCGAAGTTCCGAAAGTGGACACTACTGGAAAAGCCGCGGACAATCCAGGATAACCTCCACAAAGCAACGGACTTCATCATCATGGAGGAAGAGATGAAGCTTCTATCGCAGAAGCACGGACCACAGAAAACGTCCTCGAAAAAGAAACTCTCTCGTAACGAGAAAAATGTCCATCACGAAGGGGAAGACGCCCAAGGCGAGCATAACTACGCCATCAACTCGGAGCAAGGCAAAACCTCTGGAAACACCTGGACCAGGAACCAGTACAAGGATAATTTCTACTGCGAGTTCCACGAAACCAGAGGTCACTCCACTGCAAACTGCAAGGTTCTCGGCGCCCGGCTCGCCGGTGAACTATCAAAGGTCAAGAGTATAAAGGACTTGCTCCTGGACTCCGACCGCCCAATGACCGACAAAACTGTCTCCGAGGACCGAGCGACCGAAAATCAATCAGGTGAAAAAGGCGGAAGGAGACAGGACGACCAAGGAAACAACAACAGTCTCCAGAGGGTAAACATGATCATCGGAGGATCACAGTTCTACCAAGACTCGGTCTTGTCGATAAAAGCCTACGGGCGAAAAGCCGAGACAAGTTCCAACTGGTTTCCGGATAGAGATATTCCTAACCACGCAATCACTTTCGAGGAACAGGAAACTGTCGGAATCGACAAGCCTCATTGCGATCCTTTGGTTATCGACCTAGTAATCCAGGATCTCGAGGTCGGCCGCATCCTCGTCGATACAGGAAGTACGGTCAACATCATCTTCCGAGACACCCTCTACAGGATGAAGATCCCACTTGGGGAAGTCGTCCCTGAGCCAAAACCTTTGTTTGGGTTTTCGGGCATCACTACCATGACCCTCGGAAGAATTAAGCTCCCGGTCATGGCGAAGGAAGTCACAAAGATCGTCGAGTTTGCAGTAGTCGACAACCCGGCCATCTACAACGCCATAATGGGAACCCCTTGGATCAACTCCATGAAGGCAGTACCATCCACATATCACCTCAGCATCAAGTTTCCGACTCCAACCGGAACCGCAGCCATCTGGGGTAGTCAGAAACAATCAAGACTCTGTTACCTAGCCGAGTTCAAACTGCGAAAAAGATCGGAACTCCCCTGCGGCTAACCCGAAACGAGCAAAGGAATCACACAACATTCCTGAAGACTCAAAAAAAGATGATCCAGAATCATCCAATTAGGCAACGATTCAAGACAGCGACAAAGCCTCTGAGTCCACCGCCGTAAAAGCAGACAGCTTGACCCCCGCACAAACCGTCGATCCAACCAGCACGATCAGAAAGGCAACGCACGGGGAGTAAAAACGTTTGCGACAACTATCAGAACTACGAGATGGCTTGATCCTCGAAAGAGGTACATAGGCAGCTCGTCGAAACCCGGCGAGTTCAGCTATCCCCCTCACCAAAAAGGGGGGGGGGGACTGGGTACGTATACTCCTATACTCCCACAAAAACGCGAAATATCCGCACATGTACTCGTACTTTTCGAAATTATTTCAAATAAAATTCTATCTTTTATGCTTACTTAAACGCATAAGCACTTCGGAAATACGAAAATCATATCTTCAAAAGAAACGCGAGACGTCGCAACTTCTTAAAAAGTTAACAAAACTCGTATCATCCGCTAAAACAGTCCACCTGCGACTTAAAAAAACGACTTATGCCCGTCGATTGGCCCCGACGGACGACTCGAAACGCTTCACTCAAATACAAACTTCGTAGTCAGACCTACAAGGTCCTCTTACATCCGACAAGGATATCATAGCGCTATACAAGAAACCAAAATTTTGGTTTAAGCGTCTCGGATAAACTCTGAAGATAGCTCGATTCTTTTAACACAAGTCATATAAGCCGTGACTAGTCGCGGACTTTAAACGAAAAGAATCAGGAAGAAATCACTAACAGGCAAAACGAAAGCCGATCAGTCATCGCACAGCCTTAAAGCTGAGAGTAAGCCTAGGTCTTGCCCTAAACCCGGTCTTGCCCTAAACCCAGTCTTGCTGGATCTTGACATCTCACAGACATAGTATCGTGATAATGATCCCAAAACATGTCTCTTATCGCTACACCTAAAACGCCGCTAGAAAGTAGCATACGGACCAAGAGACAAAAAGAGTTCGGATAATGGCGACTACTCGTGATTCTTTCCTCTACACTTGACGAAAGTATAAATCAAAACAAAAGACTAAATTTCGCGAAATTCTCATATTCATAAAAGTCCGCAAAGACGGTGGGATTCTAAGCCACCAATGGCCAGTCCCAAAACATAAGAATACGACCTCCGACGGTCGCAGAATAAAAATCCTAAAAAACCGCCACACACAGCCAAAACATACGATTCACAAAAGGAAGTCAACAATGAGAAATCCAGATGCGAAATCCCGAATGAACTTGCAGGCTGGTCCACTTCCTCGCTCACGCCTGAGCTTCCCACCACCCTCGGCGTTTCATCGGCTCCGCCTCCACCGTATCCTCGAAACCTCGATAGTTCCCATAGTCTTCGGACTCCTTCTTCGACCGGAGGAACCAAGGACTCAGCATGAGCGACTCGCCATAAAATCCTTCATCTCAGCAATCTCGAATGGAAGGAGAAACCGGTTCGAGACTTGTAAAGGTTTACGACCGATCCCGGCACTTTCGCGAAATCGCCAACAAACTCCCCGAGCTTTAAAACATTGAAACTCAGCAGCGAACGATTCCGCCTGCCTCGCCACCTCAGCTGCGACCATCCTCCTTCCTCTCCTTTCCGCCCGAACAAGAGCTCGAGCATGAAGCTCAGCTTGCTTTATGCTCTGGCGCCTTTACCTCTTGTCGGAACCGAAAAGCTCTCGCCAGCCTTCGTGGTCTTGAAGTTAGCAATCCTGACTTATGGAAACTCGAGTCAAGCGCACCGCTGAACACTCTTAGTCCCTGCATAAATTCAGGTCAGCAAGCATGCACATATACAGATTCAAACGCACGGTTAAGAAGTTCAAAGGCCAAACCTCGCTGACACGCTGGGAGCCCTCGCAAAACCGGTGCTTCTCCTCATCCTCCAGCTTAATTGCCAGTCACAAACTCCGAGGAAGGCCGTAAAAGAAATTGTTGGGTAGTGGAAAATCGCTGGCTCGCCTTTTCCGTTGAACAAAACTAGGTTTTACCTCAACGGTGAAGGATCTTCCAACCTTCCCCACCATCGATTTCTTTCCCTTTACGAGATCTCTGTCTACACCTCCGGTAGGAGTTCCGATAACCGGTTCAGCATCGCATGTTGGGACAGGATCTCGACCGTAAAGTCTTACTGCATCTCAATCCGCTCAAGGGTGAAGGACTTCAGAGAAACGCCTTTGACGAAGGAGATCTCTCGACGAAGAGATCACCATGCAAATGCGCCGACAGGCCAGTTCCCTACAAAGCGAAACTTTTTCACTAAAAAACTCGCACTTCCGGAATGATAAAATAGACAGCAGGTTTTTCATCATATTAACTCGGTTGAAGTTCCATGCGTGCGGAAATAGATGGAGGCAGCTCTCCTCGACAGACTCACCATCTATTCAGACAAAGAAGAAACGCTCCTGCCACGACTTGGGGTTCGAAGTAGTCCCCTGAATTATGGCCATATCCTTCTTAGGCAGCATGGAGTAGTAACCGTCGCTCCCCGTCGGCCGAGTGCCCCAAAGGCCTTCGAAATCATCAGGACCGAGATCAATCCCGAGCTCATAACTTGCGATCAGTACGCCAAGCCAACTCTCTAAGGCAGGAACGCTGAGCTGGCTGATCGAAAGTTCGAAGCGGTGAAGCGCACGAACAATGGCACCGGGGATCGGGAACCACATACGGCAATACGTAAAGAAAGCCTCGTAAAATGTAAAGAAACCTTCCGGAGGATTCCTCGCACTCTCTTTCCTGACGGGAATCCGGAAATTGACTCCATCGGGAATCTGGTAAAAATCCCGGAGAGTCCTGAGATATGTGCGTGAGACCAAGGTCGGCGTAAAGGGAGCACCCGGCGTCCTCAAAGGTCTCCTCAGAACAGGAACATCTGGCAGCGATGGAACCAAACCCACAAGGGCGCGGTAATACGCATTCTTTGCCTCTTCCTCGACAAACTCCTCTTGCTTCACCGTCACATGGGCAGGAGAGTCATCCGAGGATGAATGGGAAGAAGAATTTCTCTTGGAAGATCTTGAAGACATTGTTCTTAAAGAGAGAGAAAGGATTCTTGAGAGAGAAAGTGAATTTCTTATGATGAAGTAAGAATGAGATTTCTTACTCCATCCTTATAAAGAAGGTAAAATCACTATTTACCCCGACTTTCGGCAAACGATTACGTCTCTACACCTTCCCATACGGCCATACCGCAAGCTAGGATCCGACAGGCACTACGGTTCCTAGCTAGCTGGGGGGCAAACTGTTGGGGTCAAAATCGGTCAACGACGTAATCGTCACCCGAAAGTCCTCGAAAGAAAACTAAGTGACGATCAAAACCAAAAAACGGGCCGTCACTCGATAAAACTCACAAGAAGGCATGAACGGACCGTGAGCCCCGAGGATCAACGAAGGCAAGCAGGCACCGGCGGACAGGAACGGCGGTGCGGTGACGACTTACCCGTCCGGCGCCGGCAAGAGTCCTGGCTACCATCTATGCAATCGTCTTGTGATCTCGTACAACGGCAGCATCTTGGTCCCTTAAACCCATGTCCGGATTGTCCGCAAACTACAATGACTCTTCCGCAAAGCCTTCTCGATTGTTTAAAAGTTCATATTTTAAACGTCTAAAGTTCGAAGCCACATTACTCAAACCTTTGAAAACGGTTATCTCGAAATCTACGGCTAAAGATCCTCCCAAAACTCAAAGATTTCCCGCACGAACGACTAACGGGGGAAAGATCGAACAACGAAAACCCGGACGGCAAGACGGCTTGGCACCGGCGGCATCGCCACGCGGAGCCTCCTGGCGCGCACTCGCCTGGCGCCGGGCGGCACTCGCCTGGCGCCGGCGGCACTCGCCTGGCGCCGGGCGGCACGCTGCTCCGCGAAGCCGGACTGGTGCCGGCGGCACTCGCCTGGCGCCGGTCGACGGTCCTCGCCCTGGTCTTGGTCCCATCGTGCTCGGTCTGATCCCATCTTGGCTTGTTTGGATCAATCTTTGTGATGTTGGTACGATCACGGTTATTCTAAACACAAAACATCTCGACTATACGAGGAATTGGGGTTCCTTCGAAAACCAAACCTTCAAAGACTGTTCTTTCGAAAAACCGTAAAAACGTCTAAACGGCCCGACGTGGCCAAAACGGCCCACTTACGATTTTCCGAAAAGGAAGGACAACTATGACGGTTTATCCTTATCCTCACATAAGAGAGAAATGTCAAGTTTCCAGAAGATAAATGTCAAGTTTTCCGAAGATAAATGTCAAGTTTCCCGATAAACACGAAGATGGACGAAAATGGAAAAAGCCCGATTCAGCCCGCAAGAAGATAGACCGTCTTAAGAGGAGTATATAAGGAGAGCTTTGGGCGAGAGTAAATCATCATCAAACTTCCAGAACACTTAGCACTTAGAGCGTTTTAGCATTCTTTTCTGTTTTCACTAGCGAGCTGCAACTCAACTAGGATAGACTTAGGCAGCTGGACTAGCGGACTTTTCGACAGCTCGTGTAGCCGATTTCTTTACTCGTTGTACACGCTCAAACGAGAATTCAGAAATAAGATCTCTTTCGCTCTTTCTCTCGATTTTCGTTTTTTACAACTTTAATCTCCATTGATTGTATCGTGTGTGGCCCAGCAGATATCCGGAATCTTCAAGGAAGATCGGGTTAACTCGGTTTTCCTCCAAATCGTTTATCGGAAATTGACGGTGTGAATTTCGGTTCCCACACCATAATTTTTCTGAGCATCGTCCAGAGTTCGGCTCGCGTCGTAAATAACATGAAGTTTTTTATCTTTACGCTGCCCTAACACTGCTCCTACTGCAAAATCACTTGCATTGCACATAATTTCTTAAGGAAGACTCCAATCGGGTGCTTGCACGACAGTGGTAGTTATCAACGCCTTTTTGATTTTATCAAAGGCTTGCTGACATTTTGTAGTAAATTCGAATTTAACATCCTTGCAGAGGAGTGTTGTCAGAGGTCTGGCAATTGTGCTGAAATCTTCTATAAACCTTCGATCAAATCCAGCATGCCCAAGAAAACTCCTTATGTCTTTTACGTTAGTTGGTGGAGGTAAACCAGTCATTACTTCTATCTTGGCTCGATCTACTTCAATTCCAGAAGCAGATACCTTGTGTCCAAGAACAATTCCATCATTAACCATAAAATGGCATTTTTCTCAATTTAGAACAAGGTTCTTTTCCTCGCATCTGGCTAGAACTTTACAGAGGTTATCAAGACAACTTTTGAAATCAGATCCATAGACTGAAAAATCATCCATAAAAACTTCCATAAAATCTTCTATCATATCAGTGAAGATAGACATCATGCAGCGTTGAAAAGTAGCAGGGGTGTTACACAGGCCAAATGGCATCCGATGGTAGGCAAATGTTCCATAAGGGCATGTGAAGGTTGTCTTTTCTTGGTCATCCAGATGAATTGGAATTTGGAAAAATCTGGAATATCCGTCGAGAAAACAATAGTATTGATTATTGGCTAGTCTTTCCAACATTTGATCGATGAAAGGTAAAGGAAAATGGTCTTTCCGCGTTGTGGAGTTTAGTTTCCAGTAGTCGATGCATCACGGTGTCGATTACTGTTCTTTTGGAATAAGTTAGTCCTTGTCGTTCTTGACCACAGTGATGCCTCCTTTCTTAGGCACCCGTGAAGGCTCACCAATTGCTATCTGAGATTGGATAGATTACACCGCATCGAGAAGTTTGATAATCTCCTTTTTAACTTCTTCAGGTTGGGGTTGAGTCTCCTCTGATGTTCTATTGATGATTTTGATTCATCTTTAAGATGAATCCGATGCATACACAGGTCGGGGGAAATTCCTGGAATATCTTCAAGAGAGTATCGGATTGCTTTCCTGTGTTTTCGCAGTTTATTCAGCAATAAAGCGAGCTCACTGTTCGTAAGATTTGCATTTACGATAACGGATAGGTGTTGTCAAAAAGGTAGGCATATTCGAGTCCAGCAGGAAGTGGTTTCAATTCCACCTTTGGTGCATTTTGCTTGCTTAGATCGCCTATCGAGAATGGTTGTCGATCGACAGCGTTTTGCAAATATCGATTGATATTTATCTCGGAATCATCTTCATCATTGGTTGCATCATCATTTCTTGCGTCCATTAAATGTGCATAATCCTTTGTATGGTTATCTATGCTGAAAACTTCTCCCTGAGCAACCATGAGCACGTCCTCGATCTGGCTTTCAAGGAATGAATCTTCAAAATATTTTTGGGTAAGCTCGTTGATATCATCGACATAGGAGGATGATCTATCTATCAAAGGGCGCGTCATTACTTTTTCCATGTCGAATCTCATTGGAATGTTTCTAATGTTCAGGCAGATGCGTCCTTCTTTGACGTCAATTATCACATTTGCGGTTACAAGAAATGGTCTTCCCAAGATAATGGGGTCTCTGGGTTCGTTCTTGTAGTGAAGTACAACGAAGTCCGTTGGTACTGTGCAGCCATTGATGATTACGGGCACATCCTCAAGTGCTCCTTCCGGAACTCGGACAGATTGATCAGCGAGAACTAGTTGGATATTTTCTGGAGTAAACTCTGAATATCCGAGGGATGTTGCAACAGAGTGCGGCATCAAATTCACGCTAGATCCGAGATCGCATAGGGCTCTTGGAAACTGTTTATCTTGGATGGTGCAACTAAGAACGAAACTACCAGGGTCGGGTTGCTTGATCGGAATTTCGCCTTGAATTATAGCACTGACTTCTTCGGAAATCATCATGATACTACGTTCTCCGACGTGAAAACCTTTAGTTACCATGTCTTTAACGTACTTCTTTAGCGTTGGCGAAATTTTGACAGCATCACTTAATGGCATCTCAACTCTGATCCTTTCGTTTGCTTTCTTACAGACTTCACTGTCCAATTCACGCTTAGGGTCGTACTTTCATGGAGAAAAAAGGGAATCGGGTTATAAACCCTTTCGATAGTCGGTCCAGCTGGTGCTGAATCATTTTTCGGCTCAGGGGATTGGTGTTGATCGATATTGGTTTCATCATATCGGTCGATATTAACTTCATCCTCCGAATCTTCCTCATCGTCCGAATATCAATCACAACCTCTTGATTGCTTTGACTATTTTTTCTTTGCTTTTGTTTGGTGAAGGTTCGCTCTCTGGCATAGAATAGCACAGGGTTAAGGGTGGTTTGATCTCTTCTCGAATAATTTTCAAGAAGATTTTTCCTTAACTTCGGAACAAGTTGCTTTCCACTTCTCAAGTACAGCACTAACTTGGCGTCTTGGGTTCATATCAGTTAGCCGGAAGGCGTCCCGCTTCCCTCTTGATAGCGATTGAGTTTTGGCGACATTACCTTCTAATCGCTGACTTGTTCACTTAGAGCATCTAATTTCTTAAAGCTCGATGAATAACGTTTAGTTTGGTGTCCATGTCGCTTTCTATTTTCTGATTTCCGTGAAAGCTCGATTTAACCTTGGAGTTTTTCTTTGATGGGATCTGATTAGGGCATCATAAATTTGGGTTAAACTATCTTCGTCCGGTCGTAAACTTGAGGCGATACTCTTTTCGACAGAAAATAGTTGTCTTTCAGAACAACTATCCTCACTTGGAAGAGTTTGTCTAAGTTTCTTTTCCCTCACGATTGAGTCGCGAGAGTCTAACTGCCTGATTTCAGCTAATTGGAGCGTGTCCTGGGCGTGGCTCTATTTTCCCTACCATTGATCTCATAGGATTTTCCCAAAGCTATGTTTCTGATCAAGCGGTTTGCTTTACTAGGATTCCTAGTGCTAAAGTTTCATTCACTTGCGGTATCCAGCGTGATTTAGTAGCGAAGGCTGGCCTCCGTAAAAGATTTAAAAGCTGCGGTTCTGAGTAACCATGGTGAATGCAATCCGTTGATAGCCTTCAAATCTGATCAAGCTTTTAAAATATTAGGTGTGGACCTTGAGCAAAGTAAGATAACTTTTCGTATATCCCAATAGCGGCGTCATCGAAAAATTGATTTATGAATCGTTTCTGATTTCCTCCCAGCAAGTTAGAGAGCCTGCTGGAATCTGATTCAACCACTTTCTGGCTTTTCCCTCAAGGGAAAAAGAAAAAAGTTTACAGCGATTGTTATCATCAGAGACTAGATCTTCTAGATATATGTGCTTCGTGGGGGTGCTCAAAGCAGATCCACGGAAGGTTTATTCGCACTGAGAGAATAAAATCAAGGTAGAGTTTTGATTTTCTGGTATCAACTTCTGTACTTTGATGGCAGACCTATTGGAATAGGTCTTCATGAAGTCTAAATAGTCTTGCAAAACCAATTCTGGTTCCTCATCTTCAGAGGAAGATGAATAAGATTCAACAGGGATTTCATTTCCCTATTTATCAGCAGATTCAGAAATTGTGTTGCTAGTCGGTTTGCCTAGGACTACTCCCTCATTAGCAAGATCGTTAAGTGAACACTTACCTGCTTCCGGCTGGTTGGCATTGAACGATGTTCGGGGCGGTATGTCGGTCCATTCGCCGACGACGCCGATGTTGTTGTGTTCGTGTCGATCGATGGCTGTCGAAGTTGTCTTCTCCATTCTTAGTACCTGTAAGAGCACAATAAGAGGAAAAGATTTTAGTAAATACGAAAATAAGGTCTAGACTATATTCTGAACTAAATCTAATGGTAATAAGAAAGAATCCCCGGCAACGGCGCCAAATTTGATGTCACTTAAATTACCCTAAGGAGTGACTTTACTCTCTCAAATAAGAGGTTCAGTTGTAGTACTTTGGGATCGAATCCACAGAGACTCTAGGATTACACAATAGATTGCTTAGTCTTTGAAATAAAGCTAGATAAACAAGTTTAAAGCAGTAAATAAAGGGGTAAGCAAGTAATTGCTTGATTGAATTGTTTAGGTTTTAAGCAAGAGAAAGGAAAGCTAGATTTAGGCTATTTCTCAGGTGTAACTAGCGATGTGATATCTAGGGTTTTAGTATTCATAGTTCTGAACTCAAACCTTAAGGTTAAATCAATGATTGATTATCTTCAACTAGATCTTAAGTCATCAACTATCGTTCGATGAGTATAAGAAAGTGTCGATCGATTATTCTATGAAATATCGATCGATACACCTTTCGCGGTATCGCTCGACAAGCGGATTGCTTATCAATCGATATCGTTTCTAGTGAGCTTTAAGATCGGATTTGAATTGGTTCTCCAATCTTACAAAGAGGCCACTTTCGTGCACTCTAGGTAAAGTTGGAACATACCAGCTTTGGGTTTCAGGGATTTGCTAAGTCTTCACTTATCCAAATTAATCCTAAGATCTAAGATTGATCAATCTTATACTTAGCATTAAGAACAACTAGAATGAAGAACTATATATTAAACACCCTAGCATTAAATCAGTTGCAATGCTAGTTTAACCTTAATGAGAAACCTAAATCTAACAAGGGAAACTACTCAAACATATTCATGGAAGACAAAATCATGATGGTTTGAATAATACTTTTAAATGGAATAATAAGAGAAATAATAAAAGAGTAGAGAAAAATAAGGGAGTTCAAGATCTTCTCTGTATGCAGTTTGGATCTATCTCTTCATTCCTAAGCTCTCTCTCCAAGGTAGCAAGATGCTTCTCTCAAAATTAGGTCTAAAAGTTCTCTAGGGAAGTCTTGCCTCTAAAATAATACAAAACCCTATTAATATAGCCTAACAGGCGGCCAGTGACTCATTTGGTAGAAGTGAAACCCTAATGAGATGATTAGCTCATTAAATTTGCCATTAATTTTTGGAGGTCTTTCATATCGATCGATGTCACAGTAGCCTATCGATCGATGAATATAGTGTCTCGTCGGTCGATGCATCATGGTGAGCATCGGTCGATTTAGCTCAAGTTAGCGTTCTATTACAACCCTCCTTAAAGTATCCATTTCTGCTCCAAAATGGTCATATTTCACCAAAGAGTACCTGAACCTGTAAAAGCTCATAAAAGTTACCAAAAGTGTCCTTTTGTTTCCAAAAACATATAAAAATCAAGGTTGAAAGTGGGTAAAATCCATGACTTATCAGCGGCGAAGTCAGCGGCTACCGGACCGCACGGGATGAAGCTGGCCGGGCGCCCAGGACCAGCACGGCGAAGCGGGCGCCGGCACCGAGGCCAGGCCGGAGTGCTCGCCGGGCGCCGGGCTGAAGGCCGTACGCCCTGCTGGTGTCTGGGACTACGACGCGATCATCCCTTCCGCTTCGTCTAGTAACTAGTTTTTCTTGGTTTTATTAGTCACTTGATTCCTTCCAAGGACTTTCGGGCGTTGATTGCGTCTTTGACCGATTTTACGTCTGACCTTGTTTAAGAGCATCTCAATGTTCTTATCTGTCTCTCTGCTCGCTCTGAAGAAGTTACCAAGTCTGTAATTATAATATGCATCCTCGAAAGACATCCTTGGGAACCCTCTTCACACTCTTGTGAAATCCATCAAGTTCCAGTTTGTTAACTTCTCTCCTGAGGTGTTTGGGAATAAATGGTTTCCTAGATTTGACTCTCTTCTCACGTTGAACTCCTTCTTTCGTTGCCTGCCCTTCCATCGCAGGTTTGAATCCATACCATTGATGTTGATCGATCTCAACGAGAGAGGTTTCAGCTAATGTTGAGTGCTCTTTCTCTGGTGCGTCTTCAGGTTGCTGACTGATCTGCTCTGTTGTCCCTAAGCAAACTGATGTCTAAGATGGATTTCGAGTGGCACTCAAGCGTTGTGCATCAAGATCTGGTAAACGCACTCGATATGACGTGGATGGATGTCGATGACTTCTCGGCTGCTCTTGTCGATCGATGCTCCTTTGTTCCTGTCGGTCGATTCTTTCAGGTTGTTGTTGATTGGTATCATTTGATAGGACTCGAACTAGGGTGGGAGGTTGTGGGTTTCGAGCGGAGAAATCTGAGTGGATCTGAGTTCGAACAGTATTGTCCGATCCCAAAAGTGGTGTCGATCGATGCTTGTCTGATGGTCGAGTGATGCTCGGATGTTGGTGTCGGTCGACACCAGTACGAGCTGCCTACAGACATAGAACTTTCTACTAGAAAAGCATCTTCTTCCAGCTTCTTCGGCTCAAGTACTTCCCCGAATTCATTATCGAAGATGTCATCATCCTGGTGTCTTTCACTTTCCACAGCTTCCCCTTTGAGCAGAGCTTCTTGCTTCTTCACAGCTTCTTCAGTCGGAGAAGCTTGGGTGTATAGCATCTTGACACGGGTATCTAAAGTTTCTAATCTTCCATCCACCTCTTTGCAAAGAAAATCCAAATGCAGATTCAAATCCTCAGTCATCTCCAGCTGATCTTTCAAGAGCTTCTCTAGCATAAATTCGATCTCTTCGAAATGGTACTGATCCTCATCCTGGTATATAAGCTTGCTCCACCAATGAGACATCATGTAAAGAACCAGTCTCAGCCTCAACGATCTTGTTGTCATCCTTCACAGCTGATTTTATCCTGTGCTTATCCAGATTTTTGGCACTTTTGCTGGACACCAAGTTCTCAACCAGTCTCTTAGCTTCCTCTGGGTTCCTTGTCTCGAAGTTTCCTTTGCTTGCAGTATCCAGCATATAATGATATTGCACATCAACACCCTTGCAGAACTTCTTCAACAGCTGAACCTCCGTAAAACCATCATGTGGACAGTCCCTTTGGTATCTCCTGAACCTCTCCCAAGAGCTTCCGAAAGCTTATGTAGGTCCTTGAGAGAATGTCCAAATTTTATCTCTTATTTCTTCAGCCCTTGCATCATCAAAGAATTTACGCAGGAATGCGTTCTTGATGTCGGTCCATGTGGTTAGAGATCCTGCTGGTAGAAGTCTCAGCCAATGTTTATCATCCCCAAAGAGTGAAAATTTAAACAGCTTGTAGATGATGTAGTCTCTGGTTGCTTCATTCCCCTGGATGCCGGACACAAAGTCTTCTAGTGTCTCAATATGATCCAGAGGATCTTCTTGAGGAAGAACACAATAAGGGTGCTGACTCACATGAGAGAAGTATCTAGGATGTATTTGAAATCCCTGGATTTCTGGAGGTCGAATTGCAGACCTATTGGTATAGAACTGACTAGGCCTGAGCCAATCTGCCAGTGTTCTCTGAGGAACTCTAGCATCCTCAATAGCAGCAGATGGCTCAAGAATTGCAGCTCCTTGCCCATCTATCTTCTGACCTGCTTCATTACACAGATGATCCTCAGGGTCACGCAGGTCTTCATTCTCATCCTCTTGTAGCACAAGTCGCGATTATGTTGTTTGCTCGCGGGTTGGTATCGATCAATGTTCGAGTTGAACTATAGATTGTCTGTCTGTCACTAGTGTCGATCGACGTAGTAGAGGTGGTATCGATCGATGCTGTGTGTTTTTCCTTGTGGAGCGAGCGTTCCAAACGTGCTGGGTCTGACAAGAAAAGTAATTCGTCCTTGCTGTTTCTGGTACACTGCTTCTGGTACTGATAGACATGTACCTGAAAAACAAGAAAAAATTTTAGTAACTTAAAACAGAAATTAAAACCTAGACTAAACCTATTAATCAAGTCTAATGGCGATCAAAGCTCCCCGGCAACGGCGCCAAATTTGATATTACTCAAATTATCCTAAAGAGTGAATTACTCTCTCAAATAAGAGGTTCAATCTTAGTACATGGGATTGAATCCACAGAGAGCTAGGGCACACAAGAGACTATAGAAATCAAGGTTAAGCTAGGAAAACAAGTTTATAATGCAGTAAATAAATGAAAGCAAAGTGAACAAGGTAGTTGTTCGGTAAATAGTAGTGAATTTGTTTGATGGAAGGATGGTTACTACATTTAGGGTTTCATTCAGGTTTCTATAACTCTATTCTATAAATGCTAAGGATTGATTCTAGATCGATATCTAATACAAAAGATAACCAGCTTTCATTGTGAGTCTTATCTATTAACTAAGTTCAGTGTTTCAGCATTCGCATCCCAACTCGGATCGAGCATTGATTGATGCTATGGTATGAGCGTCGATCCACGCTGCCTTAGGCAAGCGTTATCGATCTGATCGATTATGTTCAATTAGATTCCTAGACCAACGCTAGTATGTGCCTAGGTATCTAATCCAGTGATACAGAACTTTTCAAGGGTCCAAGATCAAATCAATGTAGTATAAAAGATTGTCTAACCCACAGAGAACTAGAGACTTTTAACACTAGGAATACACAAACTCTCCTAATCTAAGCAAATAAGAAGATTGATGGTGGTAACAAGCTAAAAACCTAGAAATATAAACAAGGTGATCTCAAATCCAATCAAGAAACAAACACAAGAATTAAACTTTCAATCAAATGCCAAGGTAGAATTCATGAGACTAGGGATTTGACCTTAGGTGATCAAGATTCAATCTAAGATGGCAAACTTTCAATCAATCTATTTCCTTATGCCTAGACACCACACTAAAGAAGCTCTATCTCAAGATGAATTCTCATTTGCTAAAGTAACTCAAAAATCAAATGTCTTTGGTTGAATATTACTAAAGCAATCATTAGGAATAAGTCTACTAGCAATCCTAGCTCCTTTAACAACAAATCTTTTTGGTAAAGCAAACTAAAAGCATTGAAGAGTTGGTTCAGGCATTTCAACAAACAACTTTCGTGAAGGAAATGCCTAGAGCTCTAGAATAGAGAGGCCAACTCTAAACTACCCTTAAGATCACTCAACAAGCAAGGAAAAGATAGATCTAACACTAAATACCTTAGATCTTCACTTAATCACACTAATCACCCTAACCCATGGATCCAAAATGTGTCTACTCATTAATCTCCATGAAACACCTTAAATTTATGTGAGATTCAAGGCTAATCATGTTTGTGAGAAGGAGAAACAAGATATAAGATGAAGAACTTCCTTAGATTGATGAAAAGATTCGAGCTTTATAAAAATGAGACAAAGTGTTTCTAGACAGAAAATGAGACAAACTAGGGTTTTTGGAGGCTATTACTATTTATAGAAGAGTGAAATTCGAGCTGGTTTAGTTGAATTAAACCGGTTACACCGGAGTAAACCGGTCAATCTTTCCAAATCAGGTTTGGCTTTCTCTAAAATGGGTTTTCTCGCTCTCTTTCGCGCGGGTTGGTGAACCCGTGTTGTTCCAAGCCGCTGTGCAACTTCGAGTTTGGAGGCCATGGTTCGTCGTCTCTTCCTCCATCGTAGCTCTCCATCGCAGCCCACACCCGCACGAGACCTTGCTTCCGCCGCGTTCTCAAGCTCCGTGACATCTCTCCTCCGCCATGCTCAGATGATCTACAACTCGAGGCTCTGACTCGTTCTTCTTCGCCAAATTAAGCTCGAGTGGAAGTCTCCACCACGAAATCAAACCTCTACGTCACAACCAAGCTTCTTTGTCGCCTCTTCCTTGCTCGTTCTTGAGCTCGTGAACCCGAGCTCCGACTTTGTCTCCTCCGCGATCTCAGATGGCTCGTGGTGGTGGTTAAGCTTGTGTTCTGTCCAGCAGCACCGGTCTCGTCTTCTCCACTCGCGTCGTCGGTTCATCAGCAGGGCGATGAACGTCTTCCTTGGAGATGTTCATGATGTTTCCATCTACTCCCCTTGCATATCCAGACTCATCTCTATAGACTCCATACTCATCTTTCTGTTCCCAATAGAACTTCCGAAGTCCATAACGGAAAGCTCTTCGTCCAAAATATGGACGCCTATCGATCGATGCTGGTCGAGCTCTGTCGATTGATGGTGGTATAGGATGTTGCTCGTTTGGCTTGAAACGACCGTCTACGTTACCAGCTGCATCAGAGGTGTTGTTGGTAGCTTCTTGCTGGTTCTCTGGATTGCTGCGTTGTTGCATGAAGAGATTCCCTCGTCCGTTAGCCACTTGAAGGATGTCTGCAATGTCTTCTCTTGATACTTGAAGAATTCTTCCATCCATTGCTCGCACATGGCCATCTGGATCCCTGAAAATACCAAACTCATGTGGTGTTAGATTTCCATAATATATAGGGTCTTGTTTGCATACCTCGGATCTCGGGTCTGGATTCATGTCGATCGAAGTGGAAGGGTGGATATCGATCGATGTCGAAGCAGTCTTGTTGATTGATGGTGAAGGTTTGATATCATCTTCGCCATTGAATTTGAAGAAGTCCTCTGTGGTGAAACCTCTGCTCATCTTATATGTTTCTAGGGCGTCTGATGTTTCTTCTACTGCAAAGCTCTCTTTATAGCAATCATGATACCCTATAGCTTGTTCCTTCCTGTAATCTTCATCATACTCTTCGTGTCTAGGCGCGGATGTGGCAGTATCTATAGTAAAAGTTGGGTGATAATAATCACTTTCCCAACTGTCATCAGAAAAATTACCATCTGGGAATTCTTCCTTCTATTTAGCGAACTTCGCGTTGATCAATGCTTCTTCTGGCGTGTCGATCGATTCTGATGGACGAGGATCGATCGATGTGTCCATTCTGTCGCCGATCGATTCGTCATACTCTGTTTCATACTCAACTTCTAAATCAGTTTCTTCTCCACAGAAACATACTCCAACGAACCTTGTATCATCCCCAATCTCTTTGCTGGGCTTCTTTGTCTTGACAATCTTGATTGGATCATAGTAGACACTTGGATCTATGAGAGTCTGATATAACTGGTTAGTATGCATGTTACAGATCGCTCCTACTCTAGCCAAGAATACTCTTCGAAGTAGTAGAGACGTGCTCCAATTCAGCTTGATGTCCAAGACATGGAAGTCAACTGGAACTAATGCATCACCAATCTGCACCTCAAGGTCTCTTATGATTCCTCCTGAGTTCCTTCGAGAGCAATCCACAAATACATATGAATCATCTGAAGGCTCCATCTTCAGACCAAGATGGTCTGCCATTACCTTGGGTAAGATGCTTACTGCAGCTCTTGTGTCACAAAAGGCACGTGGGAAAGTGATACCTTGCACTACAAAGGGTACTGTAAACTTCCCAGGCTCACTCTTCTTCTTCAATGTGATCCGCTGCTTCATCTTTTCTCTGACCTGATGGAACATTCTTCTAATGTCTTCTTCAGTCTTCTTGGTTTCCCTGAAGAACTCCATGAAAAACCTTAAATCTATGTGAGATTCAAGGCTAATCATGTTTGTGAGAAGGAGAAACAAGATATAAGATGAAGAACTTCCTTAGATTGATGAAAAGATTCAAGCGTTATAAAATGAGGCAAAGTGTTTCAAGAGAAAAAATGAGACAAGTCCCAACTTGGGAGATACCAAAGTATTTATATGAGGTTTAGAAGCCCTTAAAAAAACAAAAGAAATTACCAAAAGGGCCTTGGAATCACTTAAGTTTCGTCCAGCCTCGTCCAAAATGCGCGGGTAGCTCAACCCGGGTGGTCCAACCCGAGTAGTTTCGTCCAGCCTCGTCCAAAACGAGCGGGTAGTCGACCCAGGGTGAGCCAACCCAGGTGAGTTGATATGCCTCTAGTAAATCGATCATAACTCCTCCAATATAACTCCAAATGACTTGAAACAACTTCCATTGGAAAGCTAACTAAATTTTCTGTGTGTCCACAAAATCGTAGCAACAGAAGTCTTCTCTAAGGCCTCCATCCATGCTTATCTTTTCACCCCCTTCTGGATCATAAAGCTCCCAAATACCTCAAATAACTCAATAGCACACTCCAACACCTGATAAAGACTCATGAATGCAATATGGACCCTAAAGATGCCTAATTCCTAATCTACATGATCAAAATGCACAAGATATGATTGCTAAAAACATGTAAATATGCAAGATATCAACCACATACTCAACAATCGATCGAAAGGACACATCTACTATCGATCAATAGACACTTACCAACATCGATCGGTACGACATTCCATCCATCGATCGACAGGCGTACAGAGTTTGGAAAAAGAGCCTACTGCTATGGGGTTAGGAAATTCTTTTGGGAACAGAAAGATGAGTATGGTGTCTACAGAGACGAGTCTGGATATGCACGAGGAATAGATGGAGAGATCATCAATGTATCCAAAGCAGAGATCAGAGATCTACAAATAAGAGCTTCATTGGATGAGCACTCTTACATACGTCTTCCAGAACATGCTCACTCATTCACAAGAACCAGCTTAGCAACAGAGTGATGTCGTGCATATTTTTATTGTTTTAGTCATCTTTATCATGCATTCTTTATCTTATAGATTAAGGTTTATACATCTTTAGGATCCATTTTGCATTCATAAGTCCTTATCAGGTGCTGGAGTGTTCCATGGAGTAAAAGAAGGTCTTGAGAGTCATTTTGATGCAAAAATGAGATGAAGAAGGTGTTTGGCCAAGTTTGGGACGAGTCAGCCTCGATTTGGATCAGCCGGACAACCCTTGGTGAAGAACGGGACAAGAACCGAACGTGACCAAGACTTGGAGGTCGGCCGCGGGTGCTGGGACGCGGGTACACTACCCGCGCAACCTTGGAACGTCCGGCTGGGCGGACATCTGTGACGGACATCTTGTGATTAACCACACCTGAGCGGGACTGGGATGATGCAGAGGCTGTCCAATGCGCGGCCGAACATGCGCGGTTAACTACACCTGCGCGGGACGAGGACAGGACGTGTGTGGGCCGATGCACGCGGGACGACATACCCGCGCGGGACGAAGCCAGTACAAGGAAAGGATATACGCGGGCCGATATAAGCGGGTCGCCTTACCCGCGCGGGACGAGGAATGGACCAGGATGACCTGCGCGGGCTGGACGTGCGCGGGTCGGACGGGGCCAACCTACCCTGAGCGTTTTTCATCCTCTCTTCCTATTGGTCGAGGCCTATTTGATTCCAGGGACCTTTTAGTAATCTTTAATGATGTTTTTAGGTTTTCTAAGCCAAGTACAAATACTCTTGTTAGCCCCAAAGTGGGACTTATGTTATTTTCTCTCTAAGAACACAACACAATTTGGTGAAAGTTTTATCTTTGAATCATAATCTCATCTTATCTTTGTGTTCTTGAGTATTGATTTCATCTTCTTTCTTTCTCTACATGATTAAGCTTGAATCTCTCATAGGTTTAAGAGTAATCATGTGGATTAGTGAGTAGATCCATTTAAGATTCATGGGTTAGGGTGATTGAGAGTGATTAAGTGTAGATCCAAGGTGTTTAGTGTTAGATCTTTCTTTTCCTTGCATGATTGGGTGTTTTTAAGGCTATATTTGAGTTGGCCTCTCAAACATAGAGCTTTAGGAATTTCCGCTCGGAAGGTGTTCGATGAAATGCCTGAACCAACTCATCTATGCTTTAATCTTGCTTTACCTAAGGGATTGGTTGTTAAAGAAGCTAGGATGGCTATTAGACTCATTTTAAATGTTTGCTTTGATCATTACAGTCAAAGGGATTTGATATATTTGTGTGATCATTGCAAAAGAGCATTCATCTACGGATAGAGTTTGTTCAAGCATACTGTCTAGGCATTAGGAATTAGATTGATTGAAAAGTGGGCATCTTGGATTGAACCTTAATCGCTTAAGATCAAGTTTCTATACCCATGGATCTCATCTCTTCATATTGAAAGAAAATTTCATCTTTTATTGTATTTAAATATTGTCTTAGTTTAAAAATCATCTCTGTTAATGGTTGCATTTAGATTAAGCATATACTTGCATTCCCTTTGCTTTAGAATCACTTAGAACTGGTTTGACATCCTTTATACTATAACATTTGATTAAGACCCTTGAAAAGTCTAGTATCAAAATGGCGCCGTTGCCAAATTCTAAGTTGATTTTGACATTGAGATTTAGTCACTTGCTTGAGACTAAATCATTTTTCTTTTATTGTGTTATTGATTCTCCTTTTTACTCTCCCTTTGCATTTCAGGTGTATGAACAAAAGAAGCAGGGGTGCAACAAACCTGGTTCCCACTGTTGAAGTGATTGCTACACTTTAGAGGGAGATAGAAAGAAGGAGAAGAGAAGAAAAGCAACAGGCTCACATTCAGAGGTTGGGGTTTGAGAAGGATGAACACCAGCATCAACCTCAAGACAGAGTTGCTCAAGATGGTAATGGTCAAGGAGCTGACAACCTTCGACCACAACGCCAACAACAACACCCACAGCGACCAGCTCGAGCTATTGGTACATATGACCGTCCCCACATTCATGGTCATAGGCTGGGCATCCGAGCACCAGCTGTGGAAGCTAACAACTTTAATATCAAGCCAGGGTTGCTGAACGTGATTGAGAACAACAAATACCATGGCCTGGCTGTAGAAGACCCATTTCATCACTTGGAAAAGTTTGATAGCTATTGTGGCTTGTCCAAGACCAATGGTGTGTTAGAAGATGCTTTCAAGCTCAAGCTGTTTCCTTTCTCTCTAGGGGACAAGGCACGCCAGTGGGAGAAGATTCTCCCCAGTGACTCCATCACCACTTCGGGTGATTGCAAGAAAGCCTTTTTGGAGAAGTTCTTCTCTACCTCAAGGACAGCCAAGTTGAAGAATGAGATCTCCAGCTTCCAGCAGAAGAATCTGGAAAGCCTTAGTGAAGCATGTGAGAGGTTCAAAAGCTACCAGGCTCAATGCCCCCACCATGGCTTCTCAAAGGAGAGCTTGCTAAGCACATTCTACAGAGGTGCTCTTCCTAATTACAGAGCCAGATTGGATACAGCCAGCAATGGATTCTTCCTGGACAGATTTGAAGAGGATGCAGAGGAGCTGGTTGACAACATGGTGAAGAGTGATTCAGTCTACAGTGGAGAGCACGACAGAGCCAACATACCTAATGACAACCAGACAAAGAAGGAGATCAAGTCCTTGCAAGAAAAGATGGATTTGCTTCCTGCTAACCAAGCCAAACAGTAGCAGATGAACTTTGTGGGTGGTCCTAGTCAAGAAGCTCCTCATAAGGTCAATAATGTTGATGGTTTGGAAGGCCAAGAAGAGCTATGCTTCATCAACAACAATGGTACTTGGTACAGGAAGGAACTAAACTTTCAGTACAACAACTACTAGCAAAGATCTTATCCTAACAACCAGCAAGGAGGATATCAGCCCAAGCAAAACACTCATCAAGGGAACTATCAGCCTAGGCAAAACATCCCTCTTGGTTTCAGCAATCAAGTAAATCAGTCTACTCAAGCTCAAGGCAGCTCTTCTCAAGCTAAAGCTCCAGATTCAAGTATGGAGTCCATGTTCAAGCAAATATTGGAAGCTCAGTCAAGAACAGCAAAGGACATCGGCCATGAGTTCAAGAATGTTCACACTAAGATTGATGGTAGCTACAATGAGCTCAACAAAAAAATCAAAGCTTTGGAGAACCAGTTTGCTTTTATGAACTCTCAGCCAAGTCGCCAACACGGGTCATTACCTGGAAAGCCAGAGCAAAACCCCAAGGAAACAATGAAGGCCATCACCCTAAGGAGTGGTAAAGAGTTGCCTCCAAGAGTTCTCACCAAGGATGATGAGAAACAGGGTGGGGAGGTGGCCATCAACATAGATGATGATGTGGTGATTATGAATGAGAAGGTCAATGATGAGATCCTAGAGAAGATATTGGAAGCTAAGGGTAAAGGGAAGGTTGGAGAAGAGAAGAAAACAGTGAAAAATGGTGAAGTTATTACTCCAGGAAAGGAAACTTCTTTTGTCCCCCCTCCTTATGAGCCCAAGCTCCCATTCCCTGGAAGATTCAAGAGGCAGTTGTTGGAGAAGTACAAAGCTTTGTTTGAGAAGCAAATGAGTGAGGTTCAGGTCACAATGCCCATCATAGACGCCTTCATGCTGGTTCCTCAATACAGCAAATTCTTGAAGGATGTTGTAGCTGCTAAGAAAAAAGAGATGGAGGGCGTGTTGATCCTTACTCATGAGTGCAGCGCAATTATCCAGAGGTTGACCATCCCCAAGAAGCTAGAAGATCCAGGATGCTTTACACTTCCTTGTGCTATTAGTCCCATGGAGTTTGGGAGATGTCTATGTGATCTTGGAGCTAGTGTTAGCCTCATGCCTTTGTCAGTTGAAAGGAGGCTCAGTTTCACTCAATACAAGAAGTGCAGGCTCTCATTGGTGCTGGCTGATAGATCTGTGAAGCTCCCAGTTGGCATTTTAGAAGATCTCCCTGTGATGGTGGGGAACTGTGAGATCCCTATAGATTTTGTGGTGCTAGACATAGATGAGGAAGCTAGAGACCCCTTGATCCTTGGAAGACCATTCTTAGCCACAGCAGGAGCAATCATAAATATGAAAGAAGGCAAGATTGATCTTCATTTGGGCAAGGGAAAGACTCTCCACTTCGACATCAACGAGATAATGAAAAAGCCAACCCTACAAGGCCAGGCATTCTACATTGAAGAGATGGAAGACATGGCTGATGAGCTTCTTGAAGAGTTGGCATTTGAGGACCCTTTAAAGCATGCTTTGACAATGAATAGAGAGGTCCAAGTGGTTGAGAACAAGGAGAGTGATGCCTACGTAAGGAACTTGGATTCACAAACCAGGATTGATGCTGAGGATAAGTATGAGGAGCTGCCATCAGTGGTTAACCATGCAGCCTCAACCACTCAACAAGAGGACATCCAACAAGATGATTGGAGTGAGCTCAAGGCACCAAAAGTGGAGCTTAAACCTCTTCCCCATGGTGTAAGGTATGCATTTCTAAGCCCTAATGAGACTTACCCTGTCATTGTGAGTAGTGAACTTACTGAACTTGAGCTATCACAACTCTTGAAAGCATTTAAAAGGTTTAGAAAAGCAATAGGGTACTCACTAGATGATATTAAGGGGATATCACCTTCTTTGTGCATGCATAGGATACATCTTGAGGATGAATCAATGACTTCTATAGAGCATCAAAGAAGGTTAAATCCTAACCTGGAGGATGTTGTAAAGAAGGAGATTCTTAAACTCTTAGATGCTGGTGTTATTTACCCTATTTCAGATTATAAATGGGTATCTCCTGTGCATGTTGTCCCAAAGAAAGGTGGTATCACTGTGGTTAAAAATGACAAGGATGAATTGATACCTGTTGTGGTCGAAAACCGTCACGACGAAGTTAGTATCGAAACGTTCGATAAAAATATATATATCTTTGATTTATATACGAAAGAAATCGTAAAAATCGAATCCTTGCGAGGAACTCTACGACTAAATCGTGTCTTCGTTAAAAACTCGATCACTCGAAACAACGAAAGATCAACAACGGCGAAGGCTCGGCTCGATCATCGCAAAGCAGCCAACAGAACTCCCGGCTCGGTCGCTAGAGCGACCGAGCTCGAGTATAACACAGGCTCGGTCGCTATAGCGACTAAACATGCATGCGTCACGGTCCTTCCGTAGCATCCGACGTCTTCGGAAACGACAATACGATGTAAAACTATGAACTCTCGACTGTCCTCATTACAACCTTCCGCAAACCGCGGTTTAACCATTTCTTGATTTCCAATCAAATGGAATCTTTGGTATGGTTTTACGATAGAAACCGCGGAAATTATCTTTATCGAAGAAACCGTAATAAACGTCCCGAATCAAAAGACGGTCCAAAGAGTCCTAAAACTTGATTCGAGGCCCACTTACAATTTCTTAAAACCCATAAATGTTATGACGGTTATGCTTGGTGAGATAAACATCAAATTCCGTGGATAAATGGAAAGTTTCCGCAGATAATCATGAAGATCGGAAAAATGGAATATCTCCATTTTTTGGACTATGACGGCTTAAGGGCAAAAGAGGAAGGCGTAAACCGACCTAGAAGGGAGTATATAAGGAGTTCAAGGCGAGAGGCATAGGGAGAGAACTTTTTAACAGCAAACTTAGCACTTAGAGCAATTTAGGCATTTTTCCGTTTTTGTTATTCGAGCTGCGACTCAATTAGGTTTAGCCGCCTTCGGGTATTAGACTAGGAATCTCGCCGACAGCTCTCGTAGCCGACGCATCTTACCTTGTTGTTACGCTCAAACGCGAATTCGGAAATAAGATCTTTCTTTGCTCTTTTTATGATTCCTTATTATTATTCTCGTTTTATTTCGTGTTCTGATTGCTTGTCGTGTGGTTTCTCAGATATCCGGGACCTCAGGGAAATTAGGGTTTTCCTACTTTCCTTATTTATACGATATATTGACGGTGCGAATTTCGGTTCCCACAATACCAACTAGAACCATAACTGGCCATAGGATGTTGTATTCATTCTAGAAAGCTCAACTCTTCATCTAGAAAGGATCATTTTCCATTGCCATTTATTGATCAAATGCTTGAGAGACTTGCAAACCATCCTTTCTATTGCTTTCTTGATGGGTATTCAGGGTTCTTCCAGATCCCCATACATCCCAATGATCAAGAGAAGAGAACATTCACATGCCCCTATGGCACCTTAGCTTATCGAAGGATGCCATTTGGGTTATGTAATGCTCCAGCAACCTTTCAAAGGTGAATGATGTATATCTTCTCGGATGATTTCTCTGTCTACGGATCTTCATTTTCTGCTTGTTTGTCCAACTTGTTTATACGTGCTCAAATTATCTTAGAGCAACATTACTCTCATCAAAAGAGGTCAAGTTGTAGTACTTAAGGATCAAATCCACAGGGAGCGATGGGAACACAACAGATCTTATTATACCTAAGCTAGGTCAAAGATTTCAAAGCATTAAATTGCAAGTAAACTTAAAACTGTTGAGCAAAACAATTACTCAAGTGATTGATTTGGGTGTTAACTAATATGGTGAAGGTGTTAGATCTAGGATTACTATTTAGGTTATCAGGATTATAATAGTATGAATCCTTATGTGAGATGCTTGCATGATATTAAAGAACCCAACGATGCAATAGCCTAGCTGTCGTTATGACCATCTATTACTAGAACCGGTGAAACTCCCTATGGCGAATCATAGATTAGGGCGTCGATCGGTGTGCTGTCGCCGATGTCGATCGACAAAGCCTCACGTCCATCGATCGATTACTCTATAGGAGTATCGATAGATACGCTACTAGTAAGCTTTAAGCGTGTGGCTGAATACAGTTCACTAAAGAATTTGCCAAGTCAGCTATCGCTTGTTCCTAGCAAATTCCTAGCTCAGAGAAGATAGATCCAAGGATGTTATCTCTGTATTCATGTGTAGCTTAGCTACTCCTACACAAGCATTAAGAACAATCTTCTAAGATGAATATCACATGCTCAAGTATTCATATTTGGGGCTAATCCCTCAACCTATTTGAATCCTAAATCCAACAAAGGTGTTTACTCAGACATAGCCAAGTAAAACATTATAACAATAATATAAAACTGCATAAATAAATAGAATAGATAGAAACAAAGGTGTTTAAGAAAGCTCTCAATTTGTAACTCTCTCTCTCTCTCACAAAACAATGATGAAAAGAAACTATGAAAAGGCTGTGTAAAAACTCTCTGTAAAAACTCTGTTTCTTTTGCCAAAACACTCAGACAAGACTTAAATACTTAGCAAAATTAGGTTAAAACTCGTCAGGGGCATTCTGGTAAATAGATGGATGCTTGGGCTTCAAGTCGGCTGTGAACAAAATGGGCTTATGTGTCTCAAATATTGATCGATATCACTGGAAGTGTATCGATCGATCAAATCTCGTTATCGGCCGGAGAGTCGATATGGGCATCTCGGGTGAAATCTCTAAAGTGCTCTAAAATGCTCCAAAAACACCATCTTTCTTCCAATTGCTCCTGAACCTGAAAATATGTTAAATAGACCCCAAAACATACTAGATATATTCTAAAACACTCAGATATCATGGGTAAATCGGGTCAAATTTATGGTCTATCAACTCCCCCAGACTTAACCTTTTGCTTGTCCTCAAGCAAAAACAATGGTAGTCTCTCTGGTAGAGGTTTTAGGAACAGCAGGAACTCAAAAAGTTCAAAGATCTTAGTCACATCTTCCTAGTAGTGCAAGCAAAGTCATAGTCATCCTAACTACAAAAGCACATTATACCATATCCTAGTATAGCAACCAAATTCATCTAGCCAGTAACTTAACAAATCCTGAATGACTCACCCCTCTACTAACCTCATTTCTTTGCATAAATAAAAGTGTAGGCTTTACCTTGGGAGTATCGATCAAAGGACACATGAACTCTTCCTCAAGCAAGTTTCTGAACACACAGGTAGTCTTCTCTGATTCCTTTTTTCCTTCTTTCTCTCTTCTCTGAATCCTAATGGTTTCAATCCCAATGAACAATGATGTAGTACATCTTGTTCATCTTATTGACCTATATATATCTTTTCTTTTATTGACAAAGTGTAGGCGAATAATGGAGTCGCTGGTAATTTACCTATCTCTCGCTTCCACAATGTGTGATCATTCCTTTGAATTAGAATAATGTGGTCATTGGTAATGTACCTATCCCTCTGCATCTCAGGAAATCATCTCAATCTTTTATTTTTGGTGGATGCTGAAGAGAGAGAGAGCAGGGAACCAGAAACACACAGACTTTTTACCTTCCAGACTTGCAGGAGGAATTCGATCCAATGCATACCAAGCCCCAAGACAAAGTGTTGGAGAATAATTAGGTTGGAGGTCAGCTTTGGTTCCTTCAAACATTCTTAGCAAGTGCTAAAATAGTAGACTGGTTGATCCACTTTAGTATCTCTAGTACTTCTGCAATCAATGAATCTAAGACTGGACTATTAAGTGATTAGATGACAAGTATTAAACTAGAATAGATCATTGTCCCCTTCTTGACTTAATGAAAATTTCAAATAAGACTCAAACTAATAGATAAACAATAGATAATCATTAGTAATCCCCCCAGACTTAAATTACATTGTCCCCAGTGTAAAACAGTCGGAGTTTAAAGAAAACATAAATGCGAAATTGAACAAGTTAGAACGTTATACCTGACCGATACCATATCGATTGATGTAGATGACAGTGTGTCGATCGTGGCGGATGTACTGTCGTCGATCGATGTCGACTTGGTCGCGTCGGTCGATATAGAAGGTAAACGTCTACCCCAAGTCTTCATAATCTGTCTCCACTATAGGGTGGTATACATTCTCTTCTCTGCGGATGTATGAATATGGTATGTTCCTGTTGTAGTCCTCATCATACTCTTCTTCTCTGCGGATGAAAGAGTTTTCAGTATCTCTTTCCCTCATATAATCCTCATCATAATCATCCTCTATTGTCTCCACTGCATATGTTGGCCGATAGTAGTCTGGTTCCCAACTCCCATCTGAGTAGTTACCTGTAAAGTGATCAACTTTGTACATAGGTGTACTATCAATCGACGTGGAGTAAAAACTGTTGCCTGTATCGATCGATGTGATGAGTGACTGGTCGATCGATGTGAGATCAATAGGATCGATCGATGTATCTGTATGTGTGTCGATCGATTCCAAGTACTCTGTATCGTACTGTGTCTCGTACTCTTCTGCACACTAACATGTAGCTACGAGTGTTGCTTCATCTGGAGGCTTTCTGTAGAACGCTGGAGGTCTGATAACCTTGACTGGGTCATAGTGCACCTTTAGGTCGATGAGAGTCAAACAGATCTGGCTTGTTTGCAAGTCACAGATGGCTCCCACAGTAGCTAGGAATGCTCTTCCAAGTAGTAGAGATGAATTCCAATTTAACTTGATGTCTAGGACATGGAAATCAACTGGAACTAGGGCATTCCTAATCTGTACCTCAAGGTCTCTGATGATTCCCAATGAACTCCTCCTAGAACAATCCACAAAGTAGAAGGATTCTTTGGAAGGTTCTACCTTCATTCCTAGTTGGTCTGCCATAACCTTTGGTAGGATGCTGACTGATGCTCCTATGTCACGTAGTGCATGTGAAAATTCAATGCCTTGTACTAGGCATGAAATAATGAATTCTTCAGGTTCACTCTTCTTCTTTAATGTAATCTTCCTTATGAGGTCCTCTCTGATCTTGTTGAACATCTTATCAATATCAACCTCTGTGACTTTTGTTTCTCTGAAGAACATCCACAATCTGTGTGTGAAATATGGTTCTTCAAAGGGTCTCCTTGCTGGAATCCTTAGAACTCTCTTCTTGAAGTTTTCCAACTCCTTCTCATTAGGCTTCCTTTTTAAGGTGCTTAGGGATCTTCTCTTTCCTTTTTCGTAGTGTTCTATTTGCACTTTCCTATTCAATCTCCATAGGCTCTGATGTATCCTCAACTTCTTCTGGTGGGTTTTCTGTAGTTTTGGGTCGGGATCTGTTTGCATAGAGTAGGGCAGCATCTATTTTTGGTAGTTGCACTCGCTGTTTGATGGTTGTAAATCGATCGATGTCTGGTAATGTATGTCGATCGACGTCTGGTTGTGACTGTCGGTCCATATCTGCTTCATCTTGTCGATTGATGAAAGGGTGGAGTGTGTTCGGGTGTCTCGCTGCAAACTCTGCGTGTGCCATAATCCGGACTGGTCTGTTCGTAGTTGTAGACTCGGTAGACTCTGTCGATCGATGTGGTATCTCGAACATCGATCGGTATTCTTCTTCGAACGTTGATTGATGAGTATCGTCTGGTGTCGATCGATATGAGTGAGAGCTGTCGATACTCATGGTGCTCTCGACTTCAAAGTCTTCTTCCTGAAGCTCCTCATCCCCATCCACCTACCAGAATTCATCTACTATGATGGCATTAATGTGGTGTCTGATGAGATCTTCCTCTCTCCCTTTTATTAAGGCTTCTTGCCTCTTAATAGCTTCTGCTGTTTGAATCACATGTGTCTCTAGTTTCTTCACATGGGTACTCAAGGTGTCAAACTTCACATTCAGGCTATTGTATGCAGCATCTATCTTTCCATTGAAATCCACAGTAAGCCTCTGCTGACCTTCTAGAACTGAATCAAGCATTGCTTCAATCTTGCTTTCCTCAGTAGGTGGTGGTGGATTTTGGTAGAAAGAATTGTTGAGATTCTTGTTGTTGTTGTAGTTGCAGTTGCTGAAGGGTTGTAGGTACTGTGAATTCTGATTGTAGTTGCTCCTCTGACTGTTGCCATAGAAGTTCCTGTTTCCACTCTGATTTCCAAATCTTTGAGATCCTCCTATGTAATTCACTTCTTTCTCACATCCTTCCTCATCAGTCTCTATAGCTTCTACATCTTCTGCAAAGCTAACCTGCTTCCTTAGAAGCTTGTGAACACTGTCTAGTTTAGCCTTCATATCGTCTAGCTGCTCCTTTCCAAGAGCATTGGCTAGTCTCCTTCTCTCATAATCAGTGTTCTTGGTGCTATTGCTAGTTGCCAAGTTCTCAATAAGTCTCACAGCCTCCTCTGGATTCCTGGTGTTGAAGTTTCCTTCACTAGCTGTGTCTAGTGCTGTCTGGTAGGTTAGATCTAAACCTCTCAAGAAAGTGCTGAGTAGCTGCACTTCATTGAATCCACGGTGTGGACAATCTCTCTGATAGGACTTGAGACGAACCCAATAGTGTCTGAAACGCTCTGCAGGCTTCTGCATGAATGTAGCAATCTTGCTTCTCAACTCTTCTGCGCGTGCCTCATTAAAGAAATTAATCAAGAAAGCATTCTTGATGTCATCCCAGGATGTGAGAGATCCTGGTGGTAGTTGCTTAAGCCATTGCAAAGCTTCTCCAGAAAGAGAATACTTGAAAAGCTTGCAAAGTAGATAGTCAGTTGGGACTCCATTGGCTTTGATAGCAGATATGAGATCCTCGTACCTCTCTAGATGGTCCATAGGATGCTCGTTGGATGCTCCACTGTAGGGTGTCTGTCCTACAAGTGTGTAGTAGTGAGGCTTCACCTCATAATCAGCCCTCTGTATGTCTGGAGGATGGATTGCAGATCTGTTGGCATAGAATTGATCTGGACGGTTGTAGTCAGCCAGTGATCTGTTCCTGTTGGCTTCTTCTGCAGCTCGAGCAATTTCTGCAGCAGCTTCAGCTTCTGGATCAGGGATTGCAGCCACCTGATGATTCTTTGACCTGCTGCATTACGTAAGTGACCTTCTTGGTCACGAAGGTTACCTTCGTCGTCTTGCCTGTGTATCAGTGTCGCGACCATGTTTGGTGACTCAGTATCGATCGATGTGAGGTTCGCGGTATCGGTCGATGTCGGATGAAAGATGTTGGTAGACGGGTACTGAGATGTATCGGTCGATGTGGACAAACTGATATCGGCCGATGTCAGATGGATGAGATCGGTCGATGTTGATGAACGGCTATCGGTCAATGTGGATGAACGGATATCGGTCGATGTCAGAGGAATGAGATCGATCGATGCTGGTGATTAGGTATCGGTCGGCGGTGTCTGAAACTCGGTAGATGGTTGTGAGTGAATATCGGTCGATGCACAAGCTGGTGTATCGATTGATGCGGAACGAATCTGTTTGCGGATTGAACGTTCCAAAGCAACTAGATCAGTAGACAAAAGGTCCTTGTTATTTTTGCTTCAGGTTATGCTGGGCATGCACCTGAAAACAAAAGAAAATTTTTATTAGTGACAAGTAGTAAAAAGAAAACCTAGACTTAAATAAAATCTAATGGCGATCAAAGCTCCCCGGCAATGGCGCCAAATTTGATACGTGCTCAAATTACCCTAGAGCAACCTTACTCTCATCAAAAGAGGTCAAGTTGTAGTACTTAGGGATCATATCCATAGGGAGCGATGGAACACAATAGATCTTATTATAACTAAGCTAGGTCAAAGATTTCAAAACAGTAAATTGCAAGTAAACTTAAACATGTTGAGCAAGACAATTACTCAAGTGATTGATTTGGGTGTTAACTAATATGGTGAAGGTGTTAGATCTAGGATTACTATTCATGTGTTATCTCTGTATTCATGTGTAGGTTAGCTACTTCTACGCAAGCATTAAGAACAATCTTCTAAGATGAATATCACATTCTCAAGTATTCATATTTGGGGCTAATCCCTCAACCTATTTGAATCCTAAATCCAACAAAGGTGTTTACTCAGACATAGCCAAGTAAAACATCATAACAATAATATAAAACTGCATAGATAGATAGAATAGATAGAAACAAAGGTGTTTAAGAAAGCTCTCAATTTGTAACTCTCTCTCTCTCTCTCTCTCACAAAACAATGATGAAAAGAAACTATGAAAAGGCTGTGTTAAAACTCTCTGTAAAAACTCTGTGTAAAAACTCTGTGTTAAAACTCTGTGTCTTTTGCCAAAACACTTAGGCAACACTTAAATACTTAGAAAAATTAGGTTAAAACTCGTCAGGGGCATTCTGGTAAATAGATGGATGCTTGGGCTTCAAGTTGGCTGTGACCAAAATGGGCTTCTGTGTCTCAAATATCGATCGATATCACTGGAAGTGTATCGATCGACGCGTCTCTCTCTGTGTCGACCCGGAGGGGGTCGATATGGTCATCTCGGGTGAATTCTCTAAACTGCTCTAAAATGCTCCAAAACACCATCTTTCTTCTAATTGCTCCTGAACCTGAAAATATGCTAAATAGACCCCAAAACATACTAGATATATCCTAAAATACTCAGATATCATTGGTAAAATCGGGTCAAATTTATGGTCGATCACTTGTGCAAGGCCTTACAGAGATGTGAAGACACCACCTTGTGCTGAATCGGGAGAAGTGTCATTTAATGGTCAAAGAAGGGATTGTGCTTGGGCACAAGATTTCAGAAAAGGGGATTGAGGTGGACAAGGCCAAGATTGAAGTGATGATTAGTTTGCCTCCACCAAAGACAGTGAAGGACATCAGAAGTTTTCTTGGCCATGTTGGATTCTACAGGAGGTTCATCAAAGACTTCTCTATGATCGCTAGACCATTGACCAGGCTGCTGTGCAAAGAAGCCACTTTCAGCTTTGATGTAGAATGTCTTGAAGCCTTCAAGAAGCTGAAGATTGAGCTTGTTAGTGCTCCTATTGTCCAGCCACCTGATTGGGATGTCCCTTCTGAGATTATGTGTGATGCTAGTGATGATGCTGTTGCAGCTGTCTTGGGACAAAGAAAGGACAGGAAGACCCACGTGATATACTATGCGAGCAAAACCTTGGATGATGCTCAGATGAGATATGGCACAACAGAGAAGGAGTTGTTGGTCATAGTCTTTGCCTTTGAGAAGTTCAGAAGTTACCTTGTGGGCTCCAAAGTCATTGTATACACAGACCATGCAGCTTTGAGGCATCTTTTAGCAAAGAAGGATGCTAAACCAATACTTTTGAGATGGATCTTGCGCTTTCAAGAGTTTGATCTTGAGATCAAGGACAAGCCAGGAGTTGAGAATGGTGTAGCTGGTCATCTCTCCAGGTTGAGAATTGAGAGTGGCATTCCTATTGATGAAGGACTTTCTGAGGAGCAGATCATGGCTATCAGAGCAGTGGTTGCAGTTTGTGAGATTCAGGAGGTCAAGGCATCTAATGAGAAGGAGCCTTGGTATGCTTATTTTGTAAACTACCTTGTCACTGAAAAAAAGCCATTCACTCTTGAAGGTTATGCTAAGAAATTCTATAAGGAGTTGAAGAGGTACTATTGGGATGAACCCTTTCTCTACATCCTTTGCAGAGACCAGCTCTATAGAAGGGCAGTGGCCGAAGAAGAAGTTGATGGGATCCTCACACAATGCCATGGATCATCATATGGAGGCAACTTTACTACTCTCAAGACAGTGGCCAAGGTTCTACAAGCTGGATTTTGGTGGCCCCATATGTTCAAGGATACACAAGACTTCATCTCAAGGTGTGACTCTTGCCAAAGGAAAGGGAACATCACCAAAAGAAATGAGATGCCTCAAAACCCAATCCTTGAGGTGGAGGTGTTTGATGTATGGGGAAAATACTTCATGGGATCCTTTCCTTCGTCATATGGGAACAAGTACATCATGGTGGTTGTTGATTATGTGTCTAACAGGGTTGAAGCAGTGGCAAGCCCTACAAATGATTCTAGGATGGTGGTCAAGATGTTCAAAAGCATTATATTTCCAAGATTTGGAGTGTCCAGAGTAGTGATAAGTGATGGAGGCTCACACTTCATTAACAAGTTGTTTGAAGGACTTCTCAATAAGAAGGGAGTGAAGCATAAGGTGGCAACACGTTATCACCCACAAACCAGTGGTCAAGTTGAGATCTCCAACAGGGAAATCAAGGGCATTCTAGAGAAGATTGTTGGCACTAAGCGGAAGGATTGGTCAGATAAGCTTGATGATGCACTTTGGGCCTATAGGACAGCTTACAAGACTCCCTTGGGTACCACAACTTTCAACCTTTTGTATGGGAAGGCTTGCCACTTACCAGTAGAGCTTGAGTACAAGGCATTGTGGGCTGTTAAGTTACTGAACTTTGACATCAAGAGTGCCAAGGAAAAGAGACTTCTTCAACTCAATGAGCTGGATGAGATAAGGATGGATGCCTTTGAGAACTCAAGCATTTACAAGGAGAAGACTAAGGCCTTTCATGACAAGCACATCCTCTAGAGAGAGTTCAAGGCTGGAGATCAAGTCCTTCTCTATAACTCTAGGCTGAAGTTATATCCAGGGAAGCTCAAGTCAAGATGGTCTGGTCCATTTTGTGGTTAAGGAAGTGAGACCTTATGGAGCTATTGTGCTTTGGAACAAGCAAGGTGGAGACTTCACAGTGAATGGTCAGAGAATCAAGCAGTACATGGTCACCACACCAACGGAGAATGGGACATCAACCCCACTCACTGATCCTTCCCCAGCCTAATCTCAAAGGAGGCAAAGTCAAGCTAGTGACTTTAAACAAGCTCACTTGGGAGGAAGTCCCATGTCTATCCTTGTAAATATTGCATTAGGATTTCTTTTTCGAGACATTTGGATGAAGTGTAATGAGTATGGCCGAGATGGTTTGAATCAGGCTTGGAAAGGCTGTAAATAAGGTGGAACGGCCAGGAAATGAGGTTAGGACAAGCCGGCCACTCTTTGGCCGAGAACGCTCGGGTGGAGTATATCGGGTGGAGCTACCCGCGCGGGAAAGATGGCTCAATCAGGAACCGGAACGCGCGGCCAGCTTTGCGCGAGACGGATGACCCGCCCGGGACAGACGACCTGTTCGAGAGCCAGAACGCGCGGCTGCATATATGCGGGACGGCATACCCGTGCGAGAACGTGAGCGATACGGGCATCCGGAATGCGCGGGCGTATGTGCGTGGGATTGGGATGCACGGGACAGACGACGCGCAACCTGTTACGCGCGGGACAGATGACTCGCGCGGGAACAAACCATACAGACACCCAACACGCGGGGAAGAAGCTCGCGGGTCAGCCGATCCAACCCAACCCGCGCACGACCCGGTCGATGACCCAGGTAAGTTTTTCTTCCCTTTTTCGACCCTGACCCGACAACCCACTACCCAGAACCGACCCGTCTCACCCTATGACCTACAAATCGTGTCTCTCTCTCCTCATTTCATCCTCTTCCCAAATCTAAAAACCTCCCTAGCCTCCATTCACCAAAAACCTCATATCTCACTCAGATCTCCACCAAATCATTCCATTCTTTTTCCTACACCCAAGTCTTCACCCTCTTAGTCTATTTTCTTGAATCCATTCATCTTTTCCATTCATCCACAGCAAGGTACGGTTTCTTTAAGTTCAAATTCGTAATGCTCATGAACCCTAAAAATTTGAACTTGAAATTTGACCATTCTCTTGCTAGATTCTTGTGAAATAGATTAGGGAATGCTTATATATCATGTTGGGTAGTTGATTTCATGCTGGAATTGATTTGAAAGTGAACTTTGAGAAATTTGGGTTCATGAGATTTGGGGTTTTTTCACTAATTGTTAAATTGGGGGTTATTATGGGTTAGATTGGTTAGCTAAGCTGTTCTAGAGCTTGATTAAGTTGCAATTTCAATCTGATTGATGATTTCTCTTGAATTTGGCTTGATTGAGATTCTCATGTTCATAAAAAAAAAATTATGAGCATGAGAGCTTCATTGCATTGTGATAGCTTTTGCTAGGTTGCTGGTATTAAATTGAGCTCACAATTGTTTACTCAAGTTTCTCTCATTCAAACGTTTTCTCCTTCCTTGTTCTTAATATTTTCCAAGACTTTAAATTTTTCAGGTACCAAATGGGGAGGAAAGATGCACACTTGATTGAAGAAGAGATGGTTGAGGCTGCTCAAAGAGAGACTGCTCAGTTTGGGAAAGAGTTAGGCTCCATGCCTGAATCAGAAGAGGAGCGTACACAACAACTTTGGGCATGCTAAGGAAGAAAGCACAGGCTAAAAGGGATGGCAAAAGAGTTGCTGTTAATGAGAGTGTGGCTGATAATGCTCACAAGCAACCCCCCCCCCTAAGAGAGCTAGAGCGCCAAGGACTAGCAGTGTGGGGGCTCTTCTTTTAGAGAAAGGGAACAATGGAGGTCATCATGAACCAGCTCCCATCACCAAAGCTAAGGCACCAAGAAAGAGTGTGACACCTCCTCTTTTGGAGCAATAAGGTGCAAGTAGTTGAGAGGAACCTTCTCAGGAGAGCAGTGAAGCTGAGCAAGATCCTAACACAACAAAGAACTTCAATGCTCACAGGGATAGAAAGAAGAACCCCACTGAAGATGTGCTGTTAGAGCAATTGAGAAGAGGTGTTTATTGGCCTCCAACCATATTTGTTGATAGGATGGTCATGAATGAGTTAATAATTGAAGAAGACATCCAAGAAATGCTAGACCACATGCACATGGGAAGCCTCTACACTATAGCTCATCCTACACACAAAGAGGTCTCATGCCAATTCTTGGCATCCTTGGAAGCCACCTTTCACACCTCCAAGCATGTGAAGCAAGGATGGGGGAAGATACAGTTCAAGATTGATGGGCGAGCCTACTCCATGACCTTCAAGGAGATCCTTTCCAAAGCTTGCCAAGGTCAAAAGAGAGATGAACATCACAAGCCTAACTTGGAAGCTGTTATCAAGCAAGAACAGGAGTGCCAACCGGGACAAGAACGCCTCCATTAGACATCCTTCGGTGCACTATCTCCATAGGTTGCTTGTCCATACCATATTCCCCAGGAAGGAAGTAGGAACAGTCTTTGGAGATGAATTGAAACTTCTACACCAAGATATCCAGTACTATGCTCTACCCCCTCATCTCCCCTTGGTTCCCAGCGACTTCTACAAGGATTTTGCCATGGTGGGATTATTTGTGCAGCGCCTCATGTACTATAAGGATTGGGCCTGGAAAAACAGAGACCCTGACGCTCAGATTGGTATTGGTGGCTTGATAACACCATTGCTTGCTCACATGGGGATAAGTTTGGGAAATGATGCAGATGTTCCCTCTTTCATGGATCTAAACTACTTGAGGTCAGCTCACTACTTCTCTGGAAGGTTCAATGGAAAGTGTGTCTACTCCTACCTGAGAGGTGCAAAGAAAGTTGAGCTGGTTCTTCCTCATTATGCTCTCACCACATTGAGCACTCAGGAGCAATCCGATTTGATATCAGTGAGAAGCACCTCCTTAGCAGTCATGGAGCCCTTGGTTCCATGACCTTGAAAAGCGCCAAGAAGAGAGCAGACAAGGAAGCCATGTTCGATGAGGGTCACTCTAGCAGAGCCACTGCCCACCTCTTTGGTCCTCCTCATTAACACTTGGACCAGTGCACTGCCTCTTTGCCCCTTGGTCCACTTCGCCAAGCTTATGACCATATCAGCAGTCTTCAGAGGTGGAGCAAAGCTCAGGATAGAACCATCTACAAGCTCACACACAAGTGCAAAGAGCTGAGTAGGACTGTGAAGAGGAAAGCTGAAGCTTCAGCTCCAGCTCAGTTAATGCGAAAAGTGGCAGATGTTTTGACTAGAGGAGCTGTGGCTGGTTGCAAAGCAGAGGACTTTGACCTTGATGCCTTCCTTGCCCCTCCACCTCGGGCACTTGTAGATCCCTCAGAACCACGCACAAAGAAACAACTTCTTCGACGCAAAAGGAACCCACCAGCTCTCCAATCCGAGTCCGGTAATGAATCACCTTCACTTGACTCCACCTATGAGGAAGATGACTCCGAGAGTGAGGCATCAGCCTCTTCTCATGCCCCATAGAGGTACTCCTTCACCTTACCATTGTACATACCATTTGTCTTTGCATTTAGTTTTCTTTTAGGCCCTTCTCTCCACTTAACAAACACTGAGACTGTGTGAATTAAGTGTGGGGGAGGTGCCAAGTTGCTGATCATCTTGTGTTTCTTGTCATAAGCATGCATTTGTAGATAAATATTGCATAGAAAAACCATAAAAATTTGAAAATTTTGAAAAATACAAAAAGAATCATGTAGTTGTATTAGGATCGAGTCTAGAGCATTCATTTAGTTGCATAAAAAATATATTAGAAGTCTTGAGCATATATATTAGAAGTCTTGTAAAGAGCTCATGCTAAGTTTTCAAATTGATAACCTTTGTAATCATGGCAAGTAGCTTGAGCATCCTTTAGTAAGCTTGTAGACTTTGAGCCTTGAAAACTCTTCTTGAAACTCATTGATTGTTCAAGCTCACCCTTTGAAGTTAACTCCAGTCTTATTTGAACTTGATGTCTCTTGCTTATGGTCCTTTGTGTGCTGAGTCATGGCTATACACACTTGAGTTGTCTCACCCATTTTGCCAATCTTTTCAGACAAACTCAAGTGGCACTCCATTACCTTAAACCCTTCCCTCCTTTCAAGCCTACATTGTTTGTTGAGTGAGGCCTTCTTTGGAAAGCTTTACATGTGCATAATGTTCAGAGTATTGGGAAAGACAATGCTTGGTCTCCATATTAGCTAGATTAGACTCTCATATTGTCTAGCTTCTAGTGTGGGGGTGAGTGTTGGGAAGATTGATCTTGGGAGTGTAAAATATATATATATATATATATATATATATATAGAGGAAAGAAAAGGTTGACTCAGGGAACTCTAAGTTATAAGTGATTAAGTCTAGAAGGGATAAGGGAGATGAAAAATTATAAGCTCTAGTTTGCAAAGGAAGTCTTGCCCCCCCATAATAAAAAAAAGAGAAGAAAAACAAAAAAAAGAGAAAAGAAAAGAAAAAACAAAGCGGAAATGAATTAAAAAAAGGGGGCTAGCAATGTTTAGAAAGAGCTGATAAGAGTTTAAAAATATGAAAAATCCCTTGTATACTTCCAAAGAAAGAGTTCTAAGTGAGAAAGTATCTTTGAGTGTTTTGGGGAAGTCTTTGGGTAAGAGATGTGAGTGGGGTTGGCATTGAGATTAAGAGTGTAACTTATGTATTTGGGAAAAGGGTAGAACAATGAAGATTGAGCATTGTATGCATGAGTTGATCCCTTTCTTAGATATATTATGTGCAATGTCAAAGCTACTTTGTTTTGAGAGTAAACCACCTTTAAAGAATGATATCACTCAAATTACCCTAAGGAGTGACTTTACTCTCTCAAATAAGAGGTTCAGTTGTAGTACTAAGGGATCGAATCCACAGAGAGCTAGTGTACAAATAAGATGCAATCTTAATGACTATGCTAGGTTGAAAATGGTTTAAAGTAAATTGCAGGTTTGATGAGTAATGGTAAGATTACTCAGTTGAAAGGTTTTGATTTTAAGACAATTAAGAAAAGTAGTTAGATTCAGGGTAGGTATTCAGGAATTCAGGATTATAAATACTATAAATGCTAACAAGATGCTTGCATGATATGTCAGAGCTCAACACTATTAAATGAATCCATCAGCTCTCGCAATTTAGACCATCTATTACTTAGATGATAAATGGTGTTTACGGTCAGCTATATAGCTGACAGTATCGATCGATATACAGATAGGGGTATCGACCGATACACCTCTAGCTACGTTGATCGATTACTCTATAAGAGTATCGATCGATACGGCTCTAAGCAAGCATTATGCACGAGTTGATACAATGCTCACCATGATCTTAGATCAGCTTTCGCATATCTCAAGAGGGTCATAGCATGTTTAGGATGTTGTCAGGAATTGCATGTAATAAATAATGCAATCCAAGTTCATGTTCTAGGTAGCTAAGCTAGAAAAAGCATTAGTGAACAATCCTAACAATAAATATCACAACTATAGCAGATATAGGCTGGGGCTAATCCCTCATATCCTATTTAAACCCTAAATCTAACAAATGAATCTACTCAGACATGGCTAAGTAGTTCATAGCAACAAGGTAATAATAGGAGTTCATAGATCTATTAGAGGGTGAACACTTAGGTCCCAATCACAAATCTCTTTGGATCTCTCCTCTAGATCTAGAATCATATAACCTTTGTTAAGAAGAACAAGTAAAGAACTGAATAGAATTTTATTAAGAACTTGCAAAGTAATGAAAACAGTAAAAGAAATGAGTAGAAAAGATGAAGGTAGAAAGGTGGTTAGACACTTGTAAAAACTCTTGTGAAACTTGTGTCTACTCTACGGTGCCAAAACACTTAGGCACATATAAATATGAGTTCATTAGGTTAAAAACTCGTCAGGGGCAATCTTGTAAAATGTGATGTCTTGGGCTTCAAGTTCAGCCAGGTCCAACTTGTCTTCTGCCGCTTCGATATCGATCGATAGTACATGGTGTACATCGATCGATTATGGTCTCGATGTATCTTCCTTCGGCAAATGTGTGTCGATCGATAGCACAGAGTGTGCATCGATCGATGTGTAACTCTGGATGTCGACCTCTGGTCTTGATCACGGGTGAACTCTTCTTTAAGCTCCAAAAGGCACCTAAAACATCACTTTTCTCCAAAATGCTTCTGAACCTGAAAACATACCTAATAGACTCCAAAACATAGATAATAGTAGAAAAAACACTCATATACCATGGGTAAAAACGGGTAAGATCCATGGTATATCAAATCTCCCAGACTTAACTCTTTGCTTGTCCTCAAGCAAACACAACGGCAGTCTTTATGAAAGAGGTTTAAAAAGCAGGGACTAAATTGTTGGGGTCAAAATCGGTCAATGACGAAATCGTTACCCGAAAGTCCTCGAAAGAAAAGCCAAGCGACGATCAAAGCCAAGAAACGGGTCGCCGCCGATAAAACTCACGGGAAGGCTCGTCCACTCCCATCTGGCCAGCGGCGAGGGTCCTGGCGCCCATCCGTGCAATCATCTCATGATCTCGGCAATGGCGGTATCTTGGTCCTTGAAACCCATGTCCGGATCATCCGAGATCTACAATGAGTCTTCCGTAAAGCCTTCCGATTGTTTAAAAGATTCGCTCTTTAACACATCTAAAGCTCGAAGGCTCGTTGCTCACATCCACGAAGGCGGAAAGTCTACAAATCCAAGTCCATCGCAAAATCCGATACTTGAGGAGTCTTGTTGAATTAAAGCGATTATATCGAATCTACGGCTAACGATCTTCCGAACTCAAAGATTTCCGCAAACAACTAACGGGAAAGATCGAACAACAAAACCCACAAACGGCAGGATGGCCTGGCGCCGGCGGCACGCAGGACGCTGGTCGGCCTGGCGCCGGCGGCACTCGCCCATGCCGGCGGCACTCGCCACGCTGGCCAGCCTGGCGCCGGCGGCACTCGCCTGGCGCCGGCGGCACTCGCCTGGCGCCGGCGGCACTCGCCTGGCGCCGGCGGCACGCTGGACGCTGGCTATCCTGGCGCCGGCGGCACTCGCCTGGCGCCGGCGGCACGCAGGACGCTGGTCGGCCTGGCGCCGGCGGCACTCGCCTGGCGCCGGCGGCACGCAGGACGCTGGTCGGCCTGGCGCCGGCGGCACCCGGCCTGGCGCCGGCGGCACTCGCCTGGCGCCGGCGGCACGCAGGACGCTGGTCGGCCTGGCGCCGGCGGCACTCGCCACGCTGGCCGGCCTGGCGCCGGCGGCACGCTGGACGCTGGCTATCCTGGCGCCAGCGGCACCCGGCCTGGCGCCGGCGGCACTCGCCTGGCGCCGGCGGCACCGCCACGCTGGCCGGCCTGGCGCCGGCGGCACCTCGCCTGGAGCAGGCGGCACGCTGGACGCTGGCCAGCCTGGCGCCGGCGGCACTGCCACGCTGGCCAGCCTGGCGCCCGGCACCCGACCTGGCGCCGGCGGCACGCAGGACGCTGGTCGGCCTGGCGTCGGTCCACGGCCCTGGTCCTGTTCTTGGTCCTATCGTGCCCGGTTCGATCCCATCTTAGCTTGTTCGGATCAATCTACGCAAGTTTGGTACGATCACGGTTATTCTAGAACACCAATATCTCGACTATACAAGGAATTAAGGTTCCTTCGGAAACACCGAAACCTTCAAAGACCGTTCTTTCGAAAAACCGTAAAAACGCCTAAACGGCCCAACGTTGCCAAAACGGCCCGCTTACGATTTTCCGAAAAAGAAGGATAATTATGACGGTTTATCTTTATCCTCACATAAGAGATAAATGTCAAGTTTCCAGAAGATAAATGTCAAGTTGTCCGAAGATAAATGTCAAGTTTCCCGATAAACACGAAGATGGACGAAAATGGAAAAAGCCCGATTCAGCCCGCGAGAAGATAGGCCGTCTTAAGGGGAGTATATAAGGAGAGCTTTGAGCAAGAAGCAAACCAGATCACAAACTTTCAGAGCACTTAGCACTTAGAGCGATTTAGCATTCTTTTCTGTTTTCACTAGCGAGCTGCGACTCAACTAGGATAGACTTAGGCGACCAGACTAGCGGACTCCTCGACAGCTCTTACGGCCGATTTCTTTTCTTGTTGTACACGCTCAAACGAGAATTCAGAAATAAGATCTCTTTCGCTCAACTTTTACGATTTCTATTTTCGCAACTTTTATCTCTATTGATTGTTTCGTGTGCGCCCAGCAGATATCCGGGACCTTCAAGGAAGATCGGGTTAACTCGGTTTTCCTCCACAAATCTTTATCGGAAATTGACGGTGCGAATTTCGGTTCCCACAGTTTGGCGCTAGAAGGAGGGGGGGTTACGGATCTATCTATCTCGCAACTGCACACGCTCGATCATGTCTACCGACGTCACCAAAGATCAGCCAGCGCTAGACGGAACACCCGCCGACGCCAACGCTGGGAAGACTCCAGCTGGAGATGCGTCCGCAGTCACTGTTGATGCAAACACTGACGCCAGCTCAGGCAGATGAAGGAATTGTTTACCTCCGCCCAGGCACGTGCGGAACAACAGGACAAGCTGATAACCTCGCTCGCAAAACAGGTCGACACCTTAACTGCGAGGAGCAAACTGCCGAGCGGATCCACCAAGGCACGCCATGGGTAGAAGACTCGACTTCGATCTCCGGCACGAAAAGATGCCCGAAAGAGCCCACTCTGGAGGAAACGGCTCGAAGGGACAGCAAAGCGACCTCGCAGAACCTTCCACTGCCGCTACGGAAACAAGGAAGCGGCGTCGGCGCGCTCGATCTAGATATCAGCGACCAATCGGATCCTTCCGATGAAGACGCTGACATCCACCCCAGGAGGACGAAGCCAGTCCGCTCGGCGAGGCGGTATCGCCGATAGGCCCATGACAGAAGAGGAAGAAGAACTCTACTGGATGGAGCAGGAAGAACTCGCAGAAGATCAAACTGATCTATCGCGACCAGCCGACAAACTCGAGGAACGCCGGTAGCAATAGCGAGATCCATGATCTCCACGAATCTCTAAAAAGACCGTCGGCGAAAGCGGTGAAATCGCGAAATCCATCAGGCCAGCCTGGCTGGCGGCGACCCGCCACGCTGGTCGGCTTGGCACTGGCGGCACGCTGGACGCTGGCCAGCCTGGCGCCGCGGGCACTCCGCCACGCTGGCCGGGCTACGCCGGGGTATCATGACGGGTTAGCGCCGGCGGCACTCGCCTGGCGCCGGGCTGTAATCTCGCCGTCGCCGGCGGCACTCACGCTGGCTGGCCTATCGGCGGGCACTTCGCCGGGAGTATGCGACGCTGGACGCTGCCAGCTCATACCGGGCGCACTGGCCACGCTGGCCAGTTTTGCCGGCTGGGCACCCGCCTGGCGCACGGCACGCAGGACGCGTCGCCTGGATACGTCCACGCCCTGGTCCTGTTCTTGGTCCTATCGTGCCGGTTCGATCCCATCTTAGCTTGTTCGATCAATCTACGCAAGTTTGAGTGCGATCCGCGGTTATTCTAGAACACCAATATCTCGACTATACAAGGAATTAAGGTTCCTTCGAAACACCAAACCTTCAAAGACCGTTCTTTGAAAAACCGTAAAACGCCTTAAACGCCCAACGCTAAACGCTAACGCATTTTCCGGCAAGAAGGATAATTATGACGGTTTATCTTTATCCTCACATAAGAGATAAATGTCAAGTTTCCAGAAGATAAATGTCAAGTTGTCCGAAGATAAATGTCAAGTTTCCGATAAACACTAAGATGGACGAAAATGGAAAAGCCCGATTCAGCCCGCGAAGATAGGCCGCCTTAAGGGGAGTATATAAGGAGAGCTTTGAGCAAGAAGCAAACCAGATCACAAACTTTCAGAGCACTTAGCACTTAGAGCGATTTAGCATTCTTTTCTGTTTTCACTAGCGAGCTGCGACTCAACTAGGATAGACTTAGGCGACCAGACTAGCGGACTCCTCGACAGCTCTTACGGCCGATTTCTTTTCTTGTTGTACACGCCAAACGAATTCAGAAATAAGATCTCTTTCGCCAACTTTTACGATTTCTATTTTCAACTTTTATCTCTATTGATTGTTTCGCAGCGCCCAGCAGATATCCGGGACCTTCAAGGAAGATCGGGTTAACTCGGTTTTCCTCCACAAATCTTTATCGGAAATTGACGGTGCGAATTTCGGTTCCCACAGTTTGGTGCTAGAAGGAGGGGGGGTTACGGATCTATCTATCTCGCAACTGCACACGCTCGATCATGTCTACCGACGTCACCAAAGATCAGCCAGCGCTAGACGGAACACCCGTCGACGCCAACGTTGGGAAGACTCCAGCTGGAGATGCGTCCGCAGTCACTGTTGATGCAAACACTGACGCGCTCAGGCAGATGAAGGAATTGTTTACCTCCGCCCAGGCACGCGGAACAACAGGACAAGCTGATAACCTCGCCGCAAAACAGGTCGACACCTTAACTGCGAGGAGCAAACTGCAGCGGATCCACCAAGGCACGCCATGGGTAGAAGACTCGACTTCGATCTCCGGCACGAAAAGATGCCCGAAGAGCCCACTCTGGAGGAAACGGCTCCGAAGGGACAGCAAACGACCTCGCAGAACCTTCCACTGCCGGCTACGGGAAACAAGGAAAGCGACGTCGAGCGCATCGATCTAGATATCAGCGACCAATCGGATCCTTCCGATGAAGACGCTGACATCCACCCCAGGAGGACCCGAAGCCAGTCCGCTCGGCAGGCGGTATCGCCGATAGGCCCATGACAGAAGAGGAAGAAGAACTCTACTGGATGGAGCAGGAAGAACTCGCAGAAGATCAAACTCGGATCTATCGCGACCAGCGCCGACAAACTCGGAGGAACGCCGGTAGCAATAGCGAGATCCATGATCTCCACGAATCTCTAAAAAAGACCGTGGCCGAAGTGAAAGCGGTGAAATCGCAAATCCATCAGGCGACCAGTTCCGCTCCCGAGATCGATAGACTTCTCGAGGAAGCACGGAAAACACCGTTCACCACCCGGATCACGGAAACACGCATCTCAGACCCAGGGAAAATCAAAATCCCGGTCTATGACGGTACGACGGATCCTAAGTCGCACCTGCAGTCTTTCCAGATCGCAATGGGCAGGTGCAAACTCCCGGAGCGCGAACGAGACGCGGGTCATTGTCTTCTCTTCGTCGAGCACCTCAAAGGCGCTGCGCTCGAGTGGTTCTCCCGGCTCAAAAGGAACTCCATCGGAAGCTTCCGCCAACTGGCTTCGGCGTTTCTCAAACAATACTCCATGTTCATGGACAGAGAAACGTCCGACGTGGATCTATGGAGTCTAGCTCAGAAGGAGGATAAGTCCCTCCGCGACTTCATGCGAAGGTTCAAGCTGGTGATGGCCAGAGTAACAGGCATCAGCGACAATGTATAATCGGCGCTCGAGGAAAACTCTCTGGTACAAGTCAAAGTTCCGAAAGTGGATACTACTGGAAAAGCCGCGGACAATCCAGGACACTCTCCACAAGGCAACGGACTTCATCATCATGGAAGAAGAGATGAAGCTTCTATCGCAGAAGCACGGACCACAGAAAACGTCCTCGAAAAAGAAAACCTCTCGTAACGACAAAAACGTCCATCACGAAGGGGAAGACGCCCAAGGCGAGCATAACTACGCCATCAACTCGGAGCAAGGCAGAACCTCTTGGATCAACTCCATGAAGGCAGTACCATCAACGTATCACCTCGGTATCAAGTTTCCGACTCCGACCGGAACCGCAGCCATCTGGGGTAGTCAGAAACAATCGAGACTCTGTTACCTAGCCGAGTTCAAACTGCGAAAAGATCGGAACGCCCCTGTGGCCAACCCGAAACGAGCAAAGGAATCACACAACATTCCCGAGGACTCGAAGAAAGATGATCCAGAATCATCCGAACAGGCAACGATCGAAGACAGCGACAAAGCCTCTGAGTCCACCGCATTAAAGCAGACAGCTCCACCCCGCACAAACCGCCCGATCAATCAGCCGCGATCGAAGCGGCAGCGCCGCGGGGAGTAAAACGTTCGCGACAACTATCAGAACTTCTGAGATGGCTTGATCCTCGAAAGAGATGCGTGAGGCAGCTCGTCAAAACCAGCGAGTTCAGCTATCCCCCTCACCAAAAAGGGGGGGGGGACTGGGTGCGTATACTCCTATACTCCCACAAAAACACGACAAATCCGCACATGTACTCAAATTTTTTGAAATTTTTAATAAAATTCTTTCTATCTTTTATGCTCACTTAAACGCATCAGCAGGAAAAACAAAATCATATCTTGAAAGAAGCGAGGCGTCGCAACTTCTTAAAAGATAACAAAACTTCGTATCATCCGCAAAACAGTCCACCTGCGACTTAAAATAACTCCGCCCGTCGATTGGGCCCGACGGACGACACAAGAAACGCTTCACTAATACAAACTCGTAGTCAGACCTACAAGGTCCTCTTACATCCGACAAGGATATCATAGCGCGCTATACAAGAAACACAAAATTTTTGTTTAGTGTCTCGGATAAACTCCGAAGATAGCTTGATTCTTTTAACACAAGTCATATAAGCCGGCGACTAGTCTCGGACTTTAAACGAAAAGAGTCAGGAAGAAATCACTAACAGGCAAAACGAAGCCGATCAGTCATCGCGACAGCCTTAAAGCTGAGAGTAAGCCTAGGTCTTGCCTAAACCTAGTCTTGCTGGATCTTGACATCTCACAGACATAGTATCATTATCTGAGATCCCAAAACATGTCTCTTATAAACACACCTCAAAGCGCTTCGCTAAAAGTAGCATCTGGACCAGCGACAAAAAAGAGTTAGGATCTGAAGTGACTACTGCATCATTCCTCTACACTTGACGAAAGTATAAATCAAAACAAAAGACGAAATCTCGCAAATTTTCATATTCATAAAAGCCGCGAAAGACGGCAGGATTCAGAGCCACCAACGCCAGTCCCAAAACATAAGAATGCAACCTCCAACGGTCGCGAGAATAAAACTCTTAAAAGCGGCCACACATGGCCAAAAATACAATTCACAAAAGAAAGTCAACATTGAAATCCGGATCACGGAAATCCCAAAGCGAACTAGCAGGCTGGTCCACTTCCTCATTCCGCCTTGGCGTTCCACCACCCTCGGCGTTCTCATCGGCTCCAGCCTCCACCGTATCCTCGGAAACCTCGATAGGTTCCCATAGTCTCCGGACTCTTTCTTCTACGGAGGAACCAAAGACTCAGCATGAGCACACTTCGGCCATAAAATCCTTCATCTCAGCAATCTCGAATCGAAGAGAAACTGGTTCTGAGACTTGTAAGAGTTCTGACCGAACCCGGCACTTCGCGGAAATCACCAACAAACTCTGAGCTTCTTTAAAACATTGAAACTCAGCAGCAAGCGATTCCGCCCGTCTTGCCACCTCGCTCGACCATCCTTCTTCCTCTCCTTTCCGCCCGAGCGAGCTCGGCGTGAAGCTCAGCTTGCCGGCGTTCTGTGCCTTTACCTCTTGTCGAACCGGAAAAGCTCTCGCCCGCTTCTGTGGTCTTGAAGTTAGCAATCCTGGATTTGCGGAAACTTCGAGTCAAAGCGCCTGCTAAACACTCTTTGTCCCTGCATAAACTCAAGATCAGCAAGTATGCTTATATACAGATTCGAACATAAGGTTAAGAAGTTCGAAGGGCCAAACCTCGTTGACCGTTGGGAGCCCTCGGCAAAACCGTTGTTTTTCCTCATCCTCCAGCGACTCATCAGTAGTAAACTCCGGAGGAAGGCCATCAAAGAAGTTGTTGGGTGGAAAACCGCTGGCTCCGCCTTTTCCGTTGGAGCAAAACTAGGGTTTTCTCCCAGCGGTGAAGGATCTTCGAGCCTTCCCCATCATCGATTTCCTTCCCTTACGAGACCTCTGTCGCCTCCAGTAGGAGCCGATGACGGTTCGGCATCATGCGACGAGACAGGATCTCGAGATCGATAAAGTCTAACCGCATCTCGAATCCGTTCGAGGGTGAAGGACTTCCAGAAAAACGGCCTTTGACGAAGAAGATCTCTCTTGACAAGAGATCACCGTGCAGATGCGCGATAGGGTTGTTCCTACAAAGCAAAACTTTTCACTAAAACTTCGCACTTCGAACAGGTGAAATAGACAACAGGGTTTTCATCGTATTACCTCGGTTGAAGTCCCATGCTTGCGGAAATAGATGGAGGCAGCTCTCCTCGACAGACTCACCATCTATTTGGGCGAAGAAAAGCGCTCCTGCCACGATTTGGGATTAGTAGTCCCTGAATCCGCGGCCATATCCTTCTTAGGCAGCATGGAGTAGTAACCGTCGCTCCCGTCGGCCGAGTGCCCCAAAGACCTTGAAATCATCGGGACCAAGATCAATCCGAGTTAAGTAGCTAGCGATCAATGCGCCAAGCCAACTCTCCAAGGCAGGAGCGCTGAGGTGGCTAATCGAAAGTTCAAAGCGGTGAAGCGCCCGAACAATGGCACCAGGGATCGGGAACCACATAGGCGATGCGTAAAAGCCGTAACATGTAAAGAAACCTTGCGGAGGATACCTTGCACTCGCTACCAACGGAACTGAATTTGACTCTTAAGGAACTTGGTAAAAATCTCGAATAACCTTGAGATATTTACGAGAAACCGAGCTCGGCGTAAAAGGAGCACCAGGCTGCCTCAGAGGTCTCTTCGGAACAGTGATCTCTGGCAGTTTTGGGGGCGAACCTACAAGGGCTCGGTAATACGCATTCTTCGTTTCCTCTTCGACCAACTCCTCCTGCTTCACGGTCACATGGGCAGGAGAGTCATCCGAGGATGATTGGGAAGAAGAGTTTCTCTTTGAGGACTTTGAAGACATTGTTCTTAAAGAGAGAGAAAGGATTCTTGAGAGAGAGAGAGTAAATTTCTTATAATGAAGTAAGAATGAGATTTCTTACTCCATCCTTATAAAGGAGGTAAAATCACTATTTACCCCGACTTTCGGCAAACGATTACGTCTCTACACCTTCCCATACGGCTATACCGCAAGCTAGGATCCGACAGGCACTACGGTTCCTAGCTAGCTGGGGGGCTAACTGTTGGGGTCAAAATCGGTCAATGACGAAATCGTTACCCGAAAGTCCTCGAAAGAAAAGCCAAGCGACGATCAAAGCTAAGAAACGGGTCGTCCCTCGATAAAACTCACAAAAAGGCTCGTCCACTCCCATCTGGCGCCAGCGGCGAGGGTCCTGGCGCCCATCCGTGCAATCATCTCATGATCTCGGGCAATGGCGGCATCTTGGTCCCTTGAAACCCATGTCCGGATCATCCGAGATCTACAATGAGTCTTCCGTAAAGCCTTCCGATTGTTTAAAAGATTCGCTTTTAACACATCTAAAGCTCGAAGCCTCGTTGCTCACATCCCTGAAGACGGAAAGTCTACAAATCCAAGTCCATCGCAAAATCCCGATACTCGAGGAGTCTTGTTGAATTAAAAACGATTATCTCGGAATCTACGGCTAACGATCTTCCCGAACTCAAAGATTTCCCGCAAACGACTAACGGGGAAAGATTGAACAACAAAACCCACAGACGGCAGGATGGCCTGGCGCCGGCGGCACCGACCTGGCGCCGGCGGCACTCGCCTTGCGCCGGCGGCACCGTCATGCGGGCGGCCTGGCGCCGGCGGCACTCGCCTGGCGCCAGCGCACGCTGGACGCTGGTCGGCCTGGCGCCGGCGGCACCTCGCCTGGCACCGGCGGCACCTGTCACGCTGGCCGCCTGGCGCCGGCGGCACGCAGGACGCTGGCTAGCCTGGCGCCGGCGGCACGCTGGACGCTGGCTAGCCTGGCGCCGGCGGCACGCTGGACGCTGGCCAGCCTGGCGCCGGCGGCACTCGCCTGGCGCCGGCGGCACGCTGGACGCTGGTCGGCCTGGCGCCGGCGGCACGCTGGACGCTGGCCAGCCTGGCGCTGGCGGCACTCGCCTGGCGCCGGCGGCACGCAGGACGCTGGTCGGCCTGGCGCCGGCGGCACGCTGGACGCTGGCTAGCCTGGCGCCGGCGGCACTCGCCTGGCGCCGGCGGCACCCGCCACGCTGGCCGCCTGGCGCCGGCGGCACCGGCATGGCGCCGGCGGCACCGGCATGGCGCCGGCGGCACCGGCATGGCGCCGGCGGCACCCGACCTTGCGCCGGCGGCACGCAGGACGCTGGCCAGCCTGGCGCCGGCGGCACTCGCCTGGCGCCGGCGGCACCTGTCACGCTGGCCGCCTGGCGCCGGCGGCACTCGCCTGGCGCCGGCGGCACGCAGGACGCTGGTCGCCTGGCGCCGGTCCACGGCCCTCGTCCTGGTCTCGGTCCTATCGCGTCTCGGTTCGATCCCATCTTAGCTTGTTCGATCAATCCACGCAAGTTTGGTACGATGACGTTATTCTAGAACACCAATATCTCGACTATACAAGGAATTGGGGTTCCTTCGAAACACCAAACCTTCAAAGACCGTTTTTCAAAACCGTGAAAACGCCTTAAACGCCTAACGTGGCCAAAACGGCCCGCTAATATTTTCCGAAAAGAAGGATAATTATGACGGTTTATCTTTATCCTCACATAAGAGATAAATGTCAAGTTTCCAGAAGATAAATGTCAAGTTTCCAGAAGATAAATGTCAAGTTTTCCGAAGATAAATGTCAAGTTTCCCGATAAACACGAAGATGGACGAAAATGGAAAAAGCCGATTCAGCCGGGCGAAGATAGGCCGCCTTAAGGGGAGTATATAAGGAGAGCTTTGAGCAAGAAGCAAACCAGATCACAAACTTTCAGAGCACTTAGCACTTAGAGCTATTTAGCATTCTTTTCTGTTTTCACTAGCGAGCTGCGACTCAACTAGGATAGACTTAGGCGACCAGACTAGCGGACTCCTCGACAGCTCTTACGGCCGATTTCTTTTCTTGTTGTACACGCTCAAACGAGAATTCAGAAATAAGATCTCTTTCGCAACTTTACAATTTCTATTTTCGCAACTTTTATCTCTATTGATTGTTTCGTAGCGCCCAGCAGATATCCGACCTTCAAGGAAGATCGGGTTAACTCGTTTTCCTCCACAAATCTTTATCGGAAATTGACGGTGCGTAATTTCGGTTCCACATAAATCAAATTCAAACTTAGAATCATAACCTCTACTTTGTTGCAAACCACATCTAAGAATCTGTCAATCACATAAGCACATTATGCAATATCCTAATTAAACAACCTTGATCATCTCGAATCACGGCTAACGATCTTCCCGAACTCAAAGATTTCCGCAAACGACTAACGGGAAAGATTGAACAACAAAACCCACAGACGGCAGGATGGCCTGGCGCCGGCGGCACTCGCCTGGCGCCGGCGGCACCCGACCTGGCGCCGGCGGCACGCAGGACGCTGGCCAGCCTGGCGCCGGCGGCACTCGCCTGGCGCCGGCGGCACGCAGGACGCTGGTCGGCCTGATGCCGGGCGGCACTCGCCTGGCGCCGGCGGCACGCTGGACGCTGGCCAGCCTGGCGCCGGCGGCACGCAGGACGCTGGCCAGCCTGGCGCCGGCGGCACGCTGGACGCTGGCCAGCCTGGCGCCGGCGGCACGCTGGACGCTGGCCAGCCTGGCGCCGGCGGCACTCGCCTGGCGCCGGCGGCACCTTCACGCTGGCCGCCTGGCGCCGGCGGCACGCAGGACGCTGGCCAGCCTGGCGCTGGCGGCACTCGCCTGGCGCCGGCGGCACCCGCCACGCTGGCCGCCTGGCGCCGGCGGCACGCTGGACGCTGGCCAGCCTGGCGCCGGCGGCACTCGCCTGGCGCCGGCGGCACCCGCCACGCTGGCCGCCTGGCGCCGGCGGCACCGGCATGGCGCCGGCGGCACCGGCATGGCGCCGGCGGCACCGGCATGGCGCCGGCGGCACTCGCCTGGCGCCGGCGGCACGCAGGACGCTGGCCAGCCTGGCGCCGGCGGCACTCGCCTGGCGCCGGCGGCACTCGCCTGGCGCCGGCGGCACGCTGGACGCTGGCCAGCCTGGCGCCGGCGGCACTCGCCTGGCGCCGGCGGCACGCAGGACGCTGGTCGGCCTGGCGCCGGTCCACGGCCCTCGTCCTGGTCTCGGTCCTATCGCGTCCGGTTCGATCCCATCTTAGCTTGTTCGATCAATCTACGCAAGTTTGGTACGATGACGGTTATTCTAGAACACCAATATCTCGACTATACAAGGAATTGGGGTTCCTTCGGAAACACCGAAACCTTCAAAGACCGTTCTTTCGAAAAACCGTAAAAACGCCTAAACGGCCCAACGTGGCCAAAACGGCCCGCTTACGATTTTCCGAAAAAGAAGGATAATTATGACGGTTTATCTTTATCCTCACATAAGAGATAAATGTCAAGTTTCCAGAAGATAAATGTCAAGTTTCCAGAAGATAAATGTCAAGTTTTCCGAAGATAAATGTCAAGTTTCCCGATAAACACGAAGATGGACGAAAATGGAAAAAGCCGATTCAGCCGGGCGAAGATAGGCCGCCTTAAGGGGAGTATATAAGGAGAGCTTTGAGCAAGAAGCAAACCAGATCACAAACTTTCAGAGCACTTAGCACTTAGAGCTATTTAGCATTCTTTTCTGTTTTCACTAGCGAGCTGCGACTCAACTAGGATAGACTTAGGCGACCAGACTAGCGGACTCCTCGACAGCTCTTACGGCCGATTTCTTTTCTTGTTGTACACGCTCAAACGAGAATTCAGAAATAAGATCTCTTTCGCTCAACTTTTACAATTTCTATTTTCGCAACTTTTATCTCTATTGATTGTTTCGTGTGCGGCCCAGCAGATATCCGGGACCTTCAAGGAAGATCGGGTTAACTCGGTTTTCCTCCACAAATCTTTATCGGAAATTGACGGTGCGAATTTCGGTTCCCACATAAATCAAATTCAAACTTAGAATCATAACCTCTACTTTGTTGCAAACCACATCTAAGAATCTGTCAATCACATAAGCACATTATGCAATATCCTAATTAAACAACCTTGATCATCTAGCCAACAACTTAGCAATCATGTCTGACTAACCCCTCTACTGATTTAATTTCTGTACATGAAAATAAAAGTGCAGGCTTTACTGTAAGACCCGAACCCGGCCAACTAGGCCGTGGTCGAATGCTTACGTCGCTCGGTCCACACACTGACCGAACCTCTAAATTTTTTTCGCCCTTTATTTAAAACATCGCCCGTAGGCGAGGGCTAACTAAGATCTTAGCTCAAGACTACCGTAGTCAATTACTAGCTTAGATCAATTCAATACATACGCAGCGGAATAACAATTATCATCCTTTGGTCTAAACCAATCTAACACTTGTCGGGTCGAATCACCTCAGCTAATGGTTAGTATACTCAACTACCACCTAGCTCCATGGTCGGTTCTGAACCCAAACCAAATCATACTAATCTGAGGTTCCATTCCCCTAATCCATTCTATCTTGATCTAAGCAACATTGCTAGATCATACCTTTGCCACATCCACGGAGCTTGTTAGCTCTTTGTCTCAGCTGACTTAGCTTGCTTATACCTGCATAAATCTTCCCTTGAGTACTTAGTCATTCAACCAACCATCCCCACAGACCAAGTAACCTTTGGGAAGTCTTCAATAGTAATTGATATGCATCTGGCTCATCTCAGCCTATGCATCATCTAATATCCTTATCCTTTGTAGGATATAATACGTAGTCCTCTCATGGACTAATAATATCAAGTCCTCACAAATACTAATAAGGCCCATCAGATCCTAAGTCATTCAACCAACCACCCCACATGACTCAGAACTGATGAGTCTTCACACTTACCAGACCGGCCATGGAACCATGTCCCAATGCACCCGATCAGTCTTGCTCTTACAACCGGTGCGTCCTTTGATCAATCAGAGCAGACACCTTGATCCATCATCCAGGGATCAGGTCGTCCATCCTTGCCCAAGATCAGATCACACACGGCCTTACTTGAATAATAACACCCAAGCTCAGTACTTATGGTCCACGCCACCAAGTACTAGCTATACTCTTCTTCATGGCTCTCAGCCAATGGTTTGCACATAGCTTACCAACACCGAGGTTGATAACTAACATTCCTTATGATCAATATCATAAGTGACAAACATATCACAACACACAAGCATATGATCAGATATCAAACACAATAATCTATCACACTGCATGGTCGGATCACATCTAAACATGAAAATCATCAAAAAATGACAATCTGACCCCTTTAAAAAGTGATCCAAAAACTAATTAATATTCATGAAAATTCATGATAAATCCCCACTAGAAGGAATCCACAATCAGATTTCACAGAACCGGCCTGGATCATATAGATCTCGACCAAAATCAACCAAACCGGCCTAAACCGGCCATCATCAAATCAACTCATTGAATCAAATAAAATTCATGTAAACTCATGATAAATCATAGCTAAGAGTTTTCCATAAACATAATTGATGATAGAACTTTTGTAGGGTTCTAATCAAATGATGTAGTATAAAAGATTGTCGAACCAGTACTAAGTGACAATGAAACAGAGGGAATGCAAGCCTATGGTCAATCTAAATGCAATCATTAGAGAGGATGATGATTAAACTAGAACAATAAGCAAAATACAACACAAAGTGAAACTTTCTTTCTTATGAGGAGGGAGAGACCCATGGGTATAGGGACTTGATATCAAATGATTAAGCTTCAATCCAAGATGCTAACTTTTCAACCAATCTAATCCTTATGCCTAGACAACAAAACTAAGCAAGCTCTATCTCTAGATGGATTCTCTTTTGCAATGATCACCCAAGTACACCATATCTCTTTGGCTGTAATGATCAAAGCAAACAAGGAGAATGAGTCTATTAGCAATCTTAGCTTCTTTGACAACTAATCTCTTAGGCAAAGCACGCTAAAAGCATAGATGAGTTGGTTCAGGCATTTCATAGAACACCTTTCGGGCATGAAATGCCTATAGCTCTATGTTTGAGAGGCCAACTCAAATATAGCTTTAAAACACCAAATCAATGCAAGGAAATGATAGATCTAACACTAAACACCTTGGATCTAGCAATCACTCTCTATCACCCTAACCCATGGATCTTAGATAGATCTACTCACTAATCCACATGCTTACTCTTAAACCCATGAGAGATTCAAGCATAAACATATAGAGAAAGATAGGAGATGAGATAAACAATCAAGAACACAAGATGAGATGAGATAATAAATCAAAGATGAAGCTTTACTCAAAGGTTTTTGTTCTTAGATCATAAATAACATAAGTCTCAAACTTGAGTTTATGAGCGTATTTATACTGGGCTTAAAAGCCCTAAACACATAGAATAAAAATGACTAAAAGCACTTAGAAGATTAAAGGTTTAAACCAATCAGAATGCTCCAAAAGGAAGAAGCTCGGATACCCTGGTGGGATAGCATTCTTCTAGGCCGGTATGGCTAGGCGGGTTTGTGCTGCTCGTCCAGCGTCCAGGCGTCGCGGTCTCTCTAGGCGGGTGTGTTGACTCGTGGTCCGTGTCCAGCAGCTAGCAGGGCGTCGCGGTGCTGTTGGCGGGTAGTCCTGCCGGGTGCTTCCATCTTGGTGTGTGTGGCGGGTGGAACGTCCGAGTCGTCCTCATCTGGCGGCTTCATCCTCGGGTGGTACTGGCGGCGTCCGGGCTTCGTCTAGCATCAGGACGTGCGGGTCGTCCAGGTCGGGCAGGTGCTGTCGGTATCTGCTGATGCGGGTGCTGTTGAGCGGGTGGTCATGTCGAGTGCGTGGTGATCAGTTAGTCCCTCGTCCCGTCGCGGGTCCTCGATCCTCGGGTGGTACTGACCGCATCCGTTCTAGGCTTCCAGCACAAGCAGGGCGTCGCGGGTGCTTGTCCCGGTCGTCCTGGCGGCGTCCTGAGCTTCGTCCAGGCAAGGTTTGATGGTTGGCCTCGGGTGTGCTCACCCGGGTGGCTTGACATGCTTCCACTCAATTGATCATAACTCCTCCAATATGGCTCCAAATGTCTTGAAACCACTTCCATTGGAAAGCTAACTCAGAATTCTATGTCTCCACCAAATATAAGCATCACAAGATACTTCTAAGGCCTTTGTCCATGTTCATCTTTAAACCCCTCTTTTTCATCACAAAACCCCCAAACATCTTCAATATCTCCAAAGTGTGCTCCAACACCTAATAGGGACTTATGAATGCAAAATGAGCCTAAAGATGCCTAATGCCTAATCTAAATGAGCAAAAATGCATAAGATATGATAGCTAAAAACATGTAAATATGCAAGACATCAACTCCCCCACACTAGTCCTTTACTTGTCCACAAGTAAACTTGCAAGGACTAAGGAGGAGAGGTTTGAAGGAGGGGACTCATAGCCAAAAGAATGCTCTTCTTAGTTCTCAACTTGATAACCTTGCATAATCATACCAACTAGCAAGAGCAAACACTCAATCCAACTCTAACTTCCCAAGGCCTATCTCAACTCTTTTGATCCCTAACTTACTCATCATGAATCCACAATCCATAAATCCACTTGCTCTCTTACAATCATTAAGCAAACTCAATAGAAATCTTGCAAATGGTCAGATGGTCCAAGACATTTGGTTTGGTGGAACAAGGCTCTATGTAAGTGCAACAAGAGGTTCAAAGGGATCTTTCAAAGGGTGGTTCACTCTCAAAACAAGTAGCCTTGACATTGCACATAATATATCTAAGAAAGGGATCAACTCATGCATACAATGCTCAATCTCCATTGTTCTACCCTTTCCCTAGATACATAAGTTACATCCCTATTCCCAATGCCAAATCACCACTCACATCTCTCACCCAAGGATTTCCCCCCAAATACTCAAGATATTTTCTCATTTGAAACTCTTTCTTAATGTAGCCAATAAGGGATTTTTCACATTTTAAACTCTTTTAAGCTCTTTCTAAACATTGCTAGCCCCCTTTCCATTTTTCTTTTTTTTTTTTTTTTTTTCTTCTTTTCTTCTTCTTTTTTTTTTTTTATATATATATGGGGGCCAAGACTTATTTTCTAACTTAGAGCTTACAATCTTTCATTTCTCTTATCCCTCATAGACTTAGCCACTTAAAACCTTAGAGTCTCATGAGTTAAACTTTCATAAACCTTTCACTTGCCCAAGATCACACCATTCAACACTCACCCCCATCCTAGAAGCTAGACATTATGAGTGTCCAATCTAGCTAAAATGGAGACCAAGCATTGTCGTTCCCAATACTCTCAACATTATGCACATGTAAAGCTTTCCAAAGAACGCCTCACTCAACAAATAATGAAGGCGTGAAAGGAGGTAAGGGCTTTAGGGTGTGGAGTGCCACTTGAGTTTGTCCAAAAAGATAGGCAAAGAATGGGAGGGACAACTCAAGTGTTCTATCCATGACTTAGTACACAAAGGACCATGAGCAAGAGACTTAGAGTCTAAATATGACAGGAGCAAGCTTCAAAGAGAGAGCATCAATCAATCAAATAAGCTTTAGGAAGAGATTTCAAGGCACAAAGTTTACAAGCTATCCTAAGATTTGCTCAAGCTACTTGCTATGATTATGAAGGTCATCACTTTAAGAACTTAGCATGAGCATCTTTACAAGGCAACTATCATCCTTGTCCCCTTATGCATGATGCAACCTATATGATGATTTTTTTTTTTTTTATGCAAGTGAATGATCTAGACTCAATCCTAATGCAACTACATGATTCTTTTTTGTGCTTTTCAAAATTTTCAATTTTTTTTTTGTTTTTCTATGCAATAACTATCTACAAGTGCATGCAAATGTCATGAAACACAAGACTATTAGCAACTTGACACCTCCCCACACTTAATTCACACAGTCTACGTGTTTGTTAAATGTAGAGAAGGGCGAAAAGAATTAAAAGAAATGTAAATGCAAAGATGAATGGTATATACAATGAGTAGGAAGTGGAGTACCTCATGGAGCGTGGGAAGAGGCTGATGCCTCACCCTCAGAATCATCTTCATCAGCAGTGGTGCTTAGGCTTGGTGACTTGTTTTGGACGGGATGGGGCAATGTAGGGGTTCCTCAATGCGGAGGTTTGCTTCTCGGTTTGTGGTGCGTTTGGGTCAAGAAGGGGTAGAAAGTGGTGCAAGGAAAGTCTCAAGATCGAAGTCCTCAGCCTTGCAGCCTGCTACAGCTCCCTTAGTCAGAACATCAGCAACCTTTCTCATGAACTTAGCTGAAGCTTCAGCTTGTCTCTTCACAGTTTTCCTCAATTCCTTGCACTTCTTGGTGAGCTTGAAGATGGTCCTATCTTGAGCTCTGTTCCACCTTTGCAGTGTGCTAATCTGGTCATGAGCTTGGCGAATGGGACCAATAACATTGCTGCATTGCAAAGCGATATAGCGAGGAGGACCAAAGAGATGAGCTGTGGCTCTGCTGGAATATCCTGATCAAACTTAGCTGCCTTTGCTGCTGCTTTCTCGTTCATGTTCAATGTCATGGGGCCAAGAGCTCCATGACTACCTAGGAGATGCTGCTCACTGATATCAAAACTCATAGTACCTGGTGTGCTCAAGGAAGTGAGCTCATAGTTAGGGAGAAGCAGCTCAAGCGTGGTGGGGCCTCTCAGAGTCGAAACACACTTCCCATTGAATCTTCCAGAGAAGTAATGAGCTGACTTCAAGTAGGTGAGATCAATGAAAGAGGGACGGATGCATCATCTCCCAAGTTAATACCCTGGTGCTCAAGCAAAGGTGTGATCAAGCCGCCTATTCCAATCTGAGCCTCTGGATCCTGTTTGTCCAAGCATACTCCTTGTAGTACATGAGGCCTCACAAAGTATCCAACCATAACAAACTCAGCGTGAGAAATCAGTGGGAACTTCAGGTAGGTGAGGAGGTAAGGCAAAGTGTTGGATGGCTTGGTGCATGAGGTTCAAGTCTTCTCCATTCACGTTGCTTGGCTCTTTCCTTGGGTAGATGGTGTGGACAATCAGCCTATGGAGGTAGCGGACTGATGGATGTCTGATAGATGCATTCTTGTCTCTGCTGGACACTCTATCCTTCCTGATAAGAACTTGTAAGTGAAGTGGGCAAGGGTCTTTCCTTTAGGAAGCCCTTTCAGCTTAGGCAAATAGGACTCCTTCAAATCCTTGAGGCCTAGCACCTCTCCAATCTCATGAAGGTCATGAAATAAGGCTTCCCATCTATCTTGAAGCTGATTCTTCCCCACCCTTGTTCCTCATGTAGAGAAGAGTGGAATGTGACCTCCAAGGATGCCATGAATTGACAAGAGACCTCTTTATATGTTGGGTGAGCCATGGAGTAGAAACTGTCCATGTTCATGAGAGCAAGCAAATCCTTCATGTCTTGGTCAATTTCTAGCTCCCTCATTAGCCTCACATCAGCAAATCTGGTTGGAGGCCAAGATACTCCTTGCCTCATTTGCTCCAATAGTTCAACTTCAGTCGGCTTCTTTTGTCGATCTCTACGAGGGTTGAACCCTAACTTTTCGAAGGTTTCTTGCTCAGCCACATTTCCATTTGGAGATGATGCTTCTTCAACAGTAGCATCTACTGGCTCCAAGGGTGGAGGTGCCAATGTCTTTGGGTTTGGTGCCTTGATTCTGATCTTGGTGGGAGGTGTGGGTTTTTCAGCATCCTTCTTTGTGTTCTTCTCCAAAACAAGAGGTCCCACACTGTGAGATCTTGGAGCTCTAGCCTTCTTTGAAGGAGTGTTCTTATCATCACCAACAGCCACTCTCTTTCCATCTTTCTTGGCCTTCTTGTAAGCATCATCAAGCACTCTCTCATCACTAGCTAACCTCTTGCCATCCTCCTTGCTAGTCTTATGACCAACATCAACCACTCTTTTTCCTTCATCCTTGGGTTGCTTGTTTGCCCCATCAACCAATCTGTGTCCAGCCTTCTTGGCTTGTGCCTTCTTTCTCAACATAGCCAGAGCTTGTTGCCTACGTTCTTCCTCGGATTCAGGCATGGAGCCTAACGTTTTTCCGAACCTAGCAGTGTGTTTCTCAGCAGCCTCCGCCTTCTCTTGTGCAATCAGTTTCTCATCTTTCCTTCCCATTGGAACCTGAAAAATATCAAGACTTGGACAAGATAAAGCACAAGGAAGAGAGAATATGCTGGAAAAGATAAGAGATGGAATGAACACTTGCAAACCTAGTCTAGAACCAGCAACCTAGCAAGACTATCAAAGTAATCAAGCTCCTAAATTCACAAGATTCATAAATTTTTTTTTTTATTTTTTTATGAACAAGGGAACTTAATCAAGCTGAATTCCAAGTAAAAACATCAAGCCAGCTGAAATTGAATGCTAAACAAGCTCTAGAACATCAATTCCAATCAACCTAGACCATAATCAACCAAAAGTAAGAGCCTTTTCAAAAACCCCCAAATCTCATGAACCCTAATTTGTCAAAGTTCAAATTAATCTCAATTCCACCATGAAATCAACTACCCAGCATGATATACAAGCTTTCCCTAGTCTAATTTACAAGAAATTAGCAAGAAAAAGCTCAAATTTCAAGTTCAAATTTTTAGGGTTCATGAGGGTTACGAATTTGAACTTAGAGATACCATACCTTGCTTTGGATGAAGGATAAAGATGAAAGGGTTCAAGGAATTAGGTCTAGGGGAGGAAGGTCTTTATGTGGGAAGAAGAAACTTGTGATTTGGTTGAGATTTGGCAATGTTATGGGAATTTTTGTTCTTGGAGGCTAGAGAGGATTTTGATGTGAGGAAGAAGATGGAATGAGGAAAGAGGGGTGGCTTAGGGTTTTAAAATGTTTCTGGGTCGGGTAGGGATGGTTCTGGCGGGTTTAGGTGGGTTTGGGTCGGAAAAGGGGAAGAAACACTTACCTGGGCGGGCGGTCGCGGTTGGAGTGAATCCGTGGTCAAAGCTGGTCTTGGGTGCTGGGGCGTTCGGACGACCGGGTATGTCTACCCGCGTGCTCCCCTTCGTCCCGTGCTGGTGTCGCGTCCCGCATAGGTCCACCTGGGTGCTCGTCCGTCCCGTGCGGGCGTTGCGGGCGTTGCGTCCCGCGTAGGTCCACCGGGGTGCTCGTCCGTCCCGTGCGGGCGTTGTGTCCCGCGTAGGCACACCCGGGTGCTCGTCCGTCCGTCCTGCTCGATTCAGCTGTGCGGGTGTTGCGTCCCGCGTAGGTCTGCTCGGGTATGTCCGCATGCTCGGTCGTCCGTCCTGCTCGATTCAGCCGTGAGGGTGTTGCGTCCCACGTAGGTCTGCTCGGGTACGTCCGCATGCTCGTTCGTCCATCCTGCTCGATTCACCGTGCGGGTGCCATGTCCCGGGTAACACCACCCGGGTGCGTCCGTCCAAACCTCAAAGCCAGAATTTCACCTCTTTTTTCTTTTTTTTCTCTTGATCGCTGAACCAACCCACTTCCTTTCATGTCTCTTCCATCTCATAACCTCAGTGAACTCATTCCCAAGCTCCCAACCTAGCCCCATCATCATTCAAAGGACTTTTTGATGAAAAATAAAAATAATCCCAATGCAATATGTACAAGGATAACCATGGGAGTTCCTCCCAAGTGAGCTTGTTTAAAGTCACTAGCTTGACTTTGCCTCCCTCGAGGTTAGGCAAGTGGAGCATCAGAGAGTGGGGTTGATGTCCCATCCTCTTTTGGTATTGTGGCCATGTATTCCTTAAGCCTCTGGCCATTAACGGTGAAGTCATTACCCTGCTTATCCCAAAGCACAATGGCTCCATAAGGTCTCACTTCCTTGATCACAAATGGACCAGACCACCTTGACTTAAGCTTTCCTGGGAACAACTTCAGTCTAGAATTGTAGAGAAGCACTTGATCTCCTGCCTTGAACTCTCTCTTGAGGATGTGCCTGTCATGGAAAGCCTTAGTCTTTTCCTTGTATATCCTTGAGTTCTCAAAGGCATCCATCCTTATCTCATCCAGTTCATTGAGTTGAAGAAGTCTCTTCTCCTTTGCATCCTTGATGTCGAAGTTTAGAAGCTTCACAGCCCACAATGCCTTGTATTCAAGCTCAACTGGCAGGTGGCAAGACTTTCCATAGACAAGGTTGAAGGGGGTGGTGCCTAGAGGAGTCTTGAATGCTGTTCTATATGCCCAAAGAGCATCATCAAGCTTGGCTGACCAATCCTTCCTCTTGGTTCCTACAACCTTCTCCAAGATCCCCTTGATTTGCTTGTTGGAGACCTCCACTTGGCCACTTGTCTGAGGGTGATAGGGTGTTGCAACCTTGTGCTTCACTCCATTCCTCTTGAGAAGGCTCTCAAATACCTTGTTGATGAAGTGTGAACCTCCATCACTTATGACCACTCTTGGAACTCCAAACCTTGGGAAAATAGTGCTCTTGAACATTTTGACCACTACTCTTGAATCATTTGTAGGACTTGCTATTGCTTCCACCCACTTTGATACATAGTCCACAGCCACCAAGATGTATTTGTTGCCATAAGATGAAGGAAAGGGTCCCATGAAATCAATCCCCCAAACATCAAACACCTCTACTTCAAGGATTGGGTTTTGAGGCATCTCATTCCTTTTAGTAATGTTCCCACTCCTTTGGCAAGAGTCACATCTTGAAATGAAGTCTTGTGAGTCCCTGAACATGTGTGGCCACCAAAATCCAGCTTGTAGCACCTTTGAGACAGTCTTGAATGTAGCAAAATGGCCTCCATAGGAAGAACCATGGCAGTGTGAGAGGATTCCTTCAACTTCTTCTTCTTCAGCCACCACTCTTCTATAAATCTGATCTTTGCATAGGGTGTAGAGATATGGTTCATCCCAATAGTATCTCTTCAAGTCTTTGTAGAACTTCTTCTTCTCATACCCTGCAAGTCCCAATGGTTCCTTCCCAGTGGCTAAGTAGTTAACCAAATCAGCATACCAAGGTCCCTTCTCTTCAGCTGCCTTAACCTCTTCAATCTTTTTTCCAGTCTCAATGACTGCCACCACTCACATGATGGCCATGACATGCTCTTCTCTAAGTCCCTCATCAATAAGGATTCCACCTTCAATCCTCAACCTGGACAAGTGATCAGCAACTCCATTCTCAATCCCTGGCTTATCTCTAATCTCCAAGTCAAACTCTTGAAGCAAAAGGATCCACCTTAGTAGTCTTGGCTTGGCATCCTTCTTTGCAAGGAGGTGTCTCAAAGCTGCATGGTCAGTATAGACAATGACCTTAGAACCCACCAGGTAGCTTATGAATTTCTCAAAGGCGAAGACAATGGCCAGCATCTCTTTCTCTGTTGTGGCATACCTCATCTGTGCTTCATTCAAGGTTTGGCTAGCATAATAAATCACATGAGTTTTGCAATCCTTCTTCTGCCCCAGGAAAGCCCCAACAGCAAAATCACTAGCATCGCACATTATCTCAAAGGGGAGGTCCCAATCAGGTGGCTGAACAATGGGAGCACTAACAAGGTCACCCTTTATCTTCTTGAAAGCCTCAAGACAATCTTCATCAAAGCTGAAAGCAGCCTCCTTGCACAGAAACTTGGTCATTGGTCTAGCAATCTTTGAGAAGTCCTTGATGAATCTTCTATAGAATCCAGCATGGCCAAGGAAGCTCCTGATGTCTTTCACTGTCTTTGGTGGTGGCAAGCTGACCATCACCTCAATCTTAGCTTTGTCCACTTCAATACCCTTTTCTGAAATCTTGTGTCCAAGCACAATCCCCTCCTTGACCATGAAATGACACTTCTCCCAATTCAGCACTAGGTTGGTGTCTTCACATCTCTGTAGGACCCTGCACAAGTTGGACAAACAAGCAGAAAGCGAAGATCCGTAGACAGAGAAATCATCCATGAATACCTCCACTATATCCTCAATGAGATCGAGAAGATAGACATCATGCACCTTTGAAAGGTTGTTGGAGCATTACATAACCCAAATGGCATCCTTCGATAAGCAAAGGTGCCATAGGGGCATGTGAATGTTGTCTTCTCTTGATCATTGGGATGTATGGGGATTGGAAGAACCCTGAGTACCCATCAAGAAAACAATAGAAAGGATGGTTTGCAAGTCTCTCAAGCATTTGATCAATGAATGGCAATGGAAAGTGATCCTTTCTAGATGCTGAGTTGAGCTTTCTATAATCAATACACATCCTATGGCCAGTTATGGTTCTAGTTGGTATCAATTCATCCTTGTCATTTTTAACCACAGTGATACCACCCTTCTTTGGAACTACATGCACAGGTGATACCCATTTAGAATCTGAAATAGGGTAGATAACACCAGCATCTAAGAGCTTAAGAATCTCCTTCTTTACAACATCTTTAAGGTTAGGATTCAACCTCCTTTGATGTTCTATAGAAGTCATTGATTCATCCTCTAGATGTATCCTATGCATGCACAAAGAAGGTGATATCCCTTAATATCATCTAGTGAGTATCCAATTGCCTTTCTAAACTTTTTAAGTGCATTTAAAAGTTGGGAAAGCTCATGTTCAATAAGTTCACTACTCACAATGACAGGATATGTCTCATTAGGGCCTAGAAATGCATCCTTACACCATGGGGAAGAGGTTTTAGCTCCACTTTTGGTGCCTTGAGCTCACTGCAATCATCTTGTTTGGTGTTCTCTTGTTGAGTGGCTGAAACAGCTTGATGCACCTCTTGTTTAAGCTCCTCATACTGGCCTCTATCAACAATCTTCTTCGAGAATCCAGCATGGCTGCAATAGCCTCACTCTCTTTGTTCTCAACCACTTGGACCTCTTTATCCACTGTCAAAGCATGCTGCAAAGGGTCCTCTATTGTCAACTCTCCAAGTGCCAATTCCTCAAGGAGCTCATCAGCAAGAGCTTCCATCTCCTCTATGTAAAACACTTGGCCTTGCACAGTTGACCTCTTCATTACCTCGTTGACATCAAAATGGAGAGTGTGCTCTTTCCCCAAATGAAGATCAATCTTGCCTTCCTTCACATTGATAAGGGCTCCTGCTGTGGCTAAGAATGGTCTTCCAAGGATCAAGGGGTCTCTAGCTTCTTCATCCATCTCAAGAACAACAAAATCAGTGGGGATTTCACAATTTCCCACCATTACAGGAGGTCTTCAAGGATACCAATGGGGAATTTGACTGGCGGTCAGCAAGCACCAAAGAGAGTTTGCACTTCTTGTATTGGCTAAACCCAAGCTTCTTGGCAACAGATAGAGGCATGAGACTGACACTAGCTCCCAAATCACATAGACATCTCTCAAACATCAAAGGACCAATGGCACAAGGTAGAGTAAAGCAGCCTGGATCCTCTAGCTTCTTAGGAATTGTCAATCTCTGGATGATGGCACTGCACTCATGAGTAAGAACCATCATGCCTTCCATTTCCTTCTTCTTGGCAGCCACAGCATCCTTCAAGAACTTGCTGTATTGAGGGACAAGCATGAAGGCATCAATGATTGGCATTGTAACTTGAACTTCACTCAATTGCTTCTCAAAGAGTGCTTTGTACTTCTCCAAAAGTTGCCTCTTGAATCTTCCAGGAAATGGCAGCTTAGGTTCATAGGGAGGAGGAACAAAAGAAGATTCTTTTGTTGGAGTGGCAACTTCACCATGTTTTGGTGTTTTCTTCTCTTCTCCAACCTTTCCTTTACCCTTAGCTTCAACAATCTTTTCTAGAATCTCCTCATCAACTTTCTCATCCACAATCACAACATCATCATCAATGTTGATAGCCACCCCCCAACTTAGTTTCTCACCATCCATGGGGAGAGTTCTTGGAGGTAGCTCTCTACCACTTCTCAAAGTGATTGCCTTCATTGGTTCTTTGGGGTTTTGCTCTGGCTTTCCTGGTAGTGTTCCTTGTTGGCGACTTGGCTGAGAGTTCATTGAAGCAAACTGATTCTCCAAAGCTCTAATCTTGTTGTTTAGCTCAGTGTAGCTGCTGTCAATCTTAGGTGAACAGTCTTGAACTCATGGTCAATGTCTTTGGCTGCTCTAGCTTGACCTTCCAATAGTTGTTTGAACATAGCTTCCATAGATGAATCTGGAGCTTTAGCTTGGGAGGAGCTACCTTGAGCTTGAGTAGACTGATTGCCATGGTTTGCAAAACCAGGAGGAGGATTCTGCCTAGGCTGGTAGTTCCCTTGCTGAGTGTTTTGCTTTGGTTGATAGCCTCCTTGCTGGTTGTTGGGGTAAGACCTTTGCTGGTAATTGTTGTACTGAAAGTTAGGCTCCTTCCTGTACCAAGAACCATTGTTGTTGATGAAGCAAAGCTCTTCTTGCCCTTCTAACCCTTCAACTTCATTAACCTTAGGAGTAGTTTCTTGATTTGGACCACCCACAAAGTGAATCTGCTCCTGCTTGGCTTGGTTAGCAATCAGCAAGTCTATCTTCTCTTGCAAGGATTTGATTTCCTTCTTGGTCTGGTTGTCATCAGCTCTGGTTGTTCTATCAGCCCTGTCATGTTCTCCACTGTAAACTGAATCACTCTTGACCATGTTGTCCACCAGCTCCTCAGCATCTTCTTCAGACCTGCCCAGGAAGAAACCATTGCTTGCTGTATCCAATCTTGCTCTAAACTCAGGAAGGGCACCTTTATAGAATGTGCTCAGCAAACTCTCCTTTGAGAAGCCATGGTGTGGGCACTTAGCTTGATATCCCTTGAACCTTTCCCATGCTTCACTAAAGCTTTCCAAGTTCTTCGCTGGAAACTAGAGATCTCATTCCTCAGCTTGGCTGTCCTTGATGTGGAGAAGAATTTCTCCAAGAAGGCTTTCTTACAATCATCCCAAGTAGTGATGGAGTCACTAGGTAGAGATTTCTCCCATTGGCGTGCCTTGTCTCCTAGAGAATGGAAACAACTTGAGCTTGAAGGCATCTTCGACACACCATTGGTCTTGGACAAGCCACAATAGCTATCAAACTTGTCCAAGTGATCAAATGGGTCTTCTACAGCCAAGCCATGGTACTTGTTGTTCTCAATCACATTCAACAAGCCTGACTTGATCTCAAAGTTGTTAGCTTCCACAGCTGGTGCACGGATGCCGTCCTGTTGCCATGAATGTGAGGGCGGTCATATGTGCCAATGGCTCTAGCTGGCGCTGTGGGTGTTGTTGTTGCTGGCTGTGGTCTAAGGTTGTCAGCTCCTTGACCATTGCCATCTTGGGGTTGATGCTGGTGATCATCCATCTCAAACCCCAACCTCTGAATGTGAGCCTGTTGCTCCTCTTCTCTTCGCCTTCTTGCTATTTCCCTCTCAAGTGTAGCTATGTCTTCAACAGTGGGAACCAAGTTAGTTGCACCCCTGCTTCTTGTGTTCATACACCTGAAAATCAAAGGAAGATGCAAAAGGAGAATCAATATCACAAGAAGAAAAATGATTTAGTCTCAAGCAAGTGACTAAATCCCAATGTCATAATCAACTTAGAATTTGGCAACGGCGCCAATTTGATGATAGAACTTTTCTAGGGTTCTAATCAAATGATGTAGTATAAAAGATTGTCGAACCAGTCCTAAGTGACAATGAAACAGAGGGAATGCAAGCCTATGCTCAATCTAAATGCAATCATTAGAGAGGATGATGATTAAACTAGAACAATAAGCAAAATGCAACACAAAGTGAAACTTTCTTTCTTATGAGGAGGGAGAGACCCATGGGTATAGGGATTTGATATCAAATGATTAAGCTTCAATCCAAGATGCTAACTTTTCAACCAATCTAATCCTTATGCCTAGACAACAAAACTAAGCAAGCTCTATCTCTAGATGGATGCTCTTTTGCAATGATCACCCAAGTACCCCAAATCTCTTTGGCTGTAATGATCAAAGCAAACAAGGAGAATGAGTCTATTAGCAATCTTAGCTTCTTTGACAACTAATCTCTTAGGAAAAGCAAGCTAAAAGCATAGATGAGTTGGTTCAGGCATTTCAGAGAACACCTTTCGGGCATGAAATGCCTATAGCTCTATGTTTGAGAGGCCAACTCAAATATAGCTTTAAAAACACCAAATCAATGCAAGGAAATGATAGATCTAACACTAAACACCTTGGATCTAACTTAATCACTCTCTATCACCCTAACCCATGGATCTTAGATAGATCTACTCACTAATCCACATGCTTACTCTTAAACCCATGAGAGATTCAAGCATAAACAAATAGAGAAAGAAAGGAGATGAGATAAACAATCAACAACACAAGATGAGATGAGATAATAAATCAAAGATGAAGCTTTACTCAAAGGTTTTTGTTCTTAGATCATAAATAACATAAGTCTCAAACTTGAGTTTATGAGAGTATTTATAGTGGGCTTAAAAGCCCTAAACACATAGAATAAAAATGACTAAAAGCCCTTAGAAGATTAAAGGTTTAAACCAATCAGAATGCTCCAAAGGAAGAAGCTCGGAAACCACAGTGGGATAGCATTCTTCTAGGCGAGTATGGCTAGGCGGTGTGTGCTGCTTCGTCCAGCGTCCAGGCGTCTTGGTCTCTCTAGGCGGGTGTGTTGGCCGCGTGGTCCGTGTCCAGCAGCTAGCAGGGCGTCGCGGTGCTGTTGGCGGGTAGTCTGTCGGGTGCTTCCATGCTTGTGGTGTGTGTGGCGGGTGGAGCGTCGCGTCGTCCTCATCTGCGGCTTCATCCTCGGTGGTACTGGCAGCGTCGGGCTCGTCTAGCATCAGGGCGTCGCGGGTCGTCCAGGTCGGGCAGGTGCTGTCGGTATCTGCTGGTACGCGGGTGCTGTTGAACGGGTGGTCATGTCCGGGTACGTGGTGATCAGTTTGTCCCTCGTCCCGTGCGGGTCCTCTTCCTCGGGTGGTACTGACCGCGTCCGTTCTAGGCTTCCAGCACAAGCAGGACGTGCGGATGCTTGTCCCCGGGTCGTCCTGGCCGCGTCCTGAGCTCGTCCAGGCAAGGTTTGATGGTTGGCCTCGGGTGTGCTCACCCGGGTGGCTTGACATGCTTCCACTCAATTGATCATAACTCCTCCAATATGGCTCCAAATGTCTTGAAACCACTTCCATTGGAAAGCTAACTCAGAATTCTATGTCTCCACCAAATATAAGCATCAGAAGATACTTCTAAGGCCTTTGTCCATGTTCATCTTTAAACCCCTCTTTTTCATCACAAAACTCCCAAACATCTTCAATATCTCCGAAGTGTGCTCCAACACCTAATAGGGACTTATGAATGCAAAATGAGCCTAAAGATGCCTAATGCCTAATCTAAATGAGAAAAAATGCATAAGATATGATAGCTAAAAACATGTAAATATGCAAGACATCAATAATCCACAGAACCGGACCAGATCATAGAGATCTCGACCATGAACAGCCCACACAAGAACAAGGGACTTTCATAGGGTTTTTGATCAGGCCATTGCCATTTGATCATTGACACCTATCCTGTAACATCATATAACAACCCACCATACATCATAGATGAAGAATCAGAGTCGAAAAGTTCAGAGGAAGGAGTGGCCAATCGATCCAAACCGGCCAGACTCACAAGGGCTTAACCCATGGCCTTGTCCGGTTACTCTTGGCCACACCTCTCACCTTTGGGGTTCGGTCTCCAGGGGATTGTTTCTTCTCCTTTTCCTTCTCCTTATCCTTGTCTCTCTGTCTAGTATCCATCTTCTCAATCCCACAGACTGATCCGACCAGAATCAATCAAAGAAACACCAAAGATCGGTTTCTCTTTCTCTTTCTCTCTCAAAGTTCCTCTCTGAGTTCTCTCTGGTTTCTCTGGAAATATTTTCGACAGACTGGTGTAAAATGGAGAACAAATCAATAATAACTCCTTTCCCCAACTGCCTGGTCGAGCAGTTTCTAAAAAATAAAGGAAGGGAGCCTTTTCTTCCCATAACCGCCCATAACTGCCCATTGGCAGTTTCCTTTCCTTTTCCCCCTTTTAAATTTCGAAACTGAGCCTTAGCTCACACTCCTGGAAGCTTGCCAACTCCCTGGTTCATTCCTAAGACAAACTTGGTCGAACCACCTTGCACCCGGACCATCGGCTGGCCCAGTAACCGCCCTGACCCGACCACACTGTTCCGGACCAGAACACTTCCTCCAGCTGAGTTGAGCTGACAACCAACTGTTCCCAGCTGAGTGAGCTAGTCCTTCAGCTCCTGTGAGCTGATCACACTTAGGTGAGCTAACTTCCAGCTGCACCGAGCTGTTTGAGCTTGATCCAGACCTCGTCCAGCTCCCGGGTCACTCGTCCAGCTCCTTTACACTTGTTTCTATCTCATCCTGGTTAAGTCTCAGCTTCCTGATGCCCTTAACCTTCCTTATTGGACCATGATACGCTTGTCTCAAGGTCTTACGACCTGACTGGTGCGTCTCCTCGCACCATGGTCCGTCCGGACGATCCTATCTAGGATCGGGGACATGACAAGTCTCGCCCACTAACATGGGATTCGTCCTCGAATCCAAGTTAAGTGTTTTCTCAGGAAGGAATTGTCTGTACCACTCTGGATACTCAGCATTCATCCTTGCTTCCGTTTCCCAAGTGATAAGGTCTTTACCATTGTAATCCCACACCACTTTGATCATGGGAACCGTCTTCTTTCTCATTGCCTTCTCTGACCGATCTACGAAACAAACCGGCCTAGTTGCTAAGGTCTATGTCAAGTTCCAGGAACGGGGACATGACAAGTCTCCCCCACCTGTGATGGATTCTTCCTCGAATCCAGTAGTGTTAACATCTTGTCTCATTGACAAAATGTTCCAACCGAACTCTTTGCATCCAGAACATGGAGCATGCTCGTTTGGTTCTTCCTAACCAATTCATTGCATCTTCTTCCTTGTTCCTTCTCACTGATCACGTCTTGATCATCATGTATACAAGTCTCCCCCACTTGATAAAGATCCAAACCAAAATCTTATCAAGTGGTCCATCAACCACTCATACAAAGACATGACTTGTGTCACTGACCCAACTCTCCAGATTGCGGTCCTAGTAGACACCAAGTCTATTACTCTCTGACCCTAGTCCACGACTAGATCATATTCAGTCCTTAAGAACATACTGCGTAATCGAGTCTTAGTAGATCTACCCGATCTCCAAGCCACTCAATGTACCAGTCAAGTCTTAAAGAACTTGTTCCAATATTTTAGGCTTCTCGTTCTACCACGAGTCCTAACAGATTGATTTGTTTACTTAAGTCCTTCCCGGACACCAAGTTCTATGATTCCATCCACGAATTACTGGATCATTCCTTAGCCAGCCACAACCTTTCCCAGCTTGGCCATATTGCGATCTTAGTCTCTACAAGACTAAACCACCTTAACTTGACTCTGTCCATCACCGGACTTGTCATCAATTGATCCTGGTCCATTTAGGACGTGATCATTTTCCGGTCTTCGTCCACTCAGGGAATCGACCGTGCATTTTGAACATAGGTCCATCTCCGAGTAGGCTTTTTTTTTCCCTGATCCTCGTCCCTCACCGGACTTGATCATTTTACGGTTCTGGTCCACTCCGGGACACAACCGTCTCAATCAATACACAGCCTGAAGCTACCATCTTTATGTTTCACAAAAAGAACTGGTGCTACCCAAGGAAATACACTAGGGCGTATGAAACCCTTATCAAGCAACTCCTCAAGTTTCTACTTTACTCAGCCATTTCGGCTGGTGCCATACGATACGGACTTTTGGACATTGGGGCCGTTCCAGGTTCGAGTTCGATCATGAACGGTCAGCCCTGCCAGGGGGCACACCCTGCAGCGCCCGAAATACATCCTTGAACTCCTGAACCAACGGTATCCCATCCGGGACACCACCCCCTACGACCTCATTAGTGTAAATGGTAGCCAATAAGGCCTCACAACCATTTCCAAGCATCCTTTCCACCGGAATTGCTGAAACCACTAAACAACAAGAGGTCGGCTTAATACCTTGGAACCTGATCGGGGGTCCAAACTCATTCTCAAGCTGCACCATTCCACGGTGACAATCAAGAGTTTCCCGATTCTTTCCAAATCAGTCCATGCCAAAGATCATCTCATGATTCTTTAGGGGGACAATAATCAGATCTACAGGCATCGGTCTGTCCAAGATCACTATCAGATCTATAGGCATCGGCCTATCCAAGATCACAATCAGATCTACAGGCATCGGCCTGTCCAAGATCACAATCAGATCTACAGGCATCGGCCAGTCCAGGATCACAATCAGATCTATAGGCATCGGCCTATCCAAGATCACAATCAGATCTACAGGCATCGACCTGTCCTTAACCAGACCTAGTGAGTTCATAATCTGCCCTCCGGCTGCACTCACTTTGTCAGGACCATTCCAGGTTCCTACCCGGAACATACCCTTTTCGATCATATCTGGACTCACAAAACCATGTGTAGCTCCAGCATCGAAAATTGTGTGTGTTTCGACACCACCGATCATTAAGTACCTAGATGAGTAGGATCTCGATTTAAAAAACACATTTGGAAAACGTCCCATACCATTCTCCAAAATGTCACATTTCTGTGAACGTCCCATACCGTTCACAAGAGTGTTTATAATATACCTCAATCCCCATCACACTAAGCAACTTAACATCGTGTTTTCAATTCTTCTTGGAATTGATCCATTCCATTCACTCAATCTTAAGGAATCCTACCTTGACTTACACTGAGTCCAAGGTGATCAATCTGATCACAAGCCCACTCATGTACTAGCCATGTAGCGTCTCCCTTAGACCAACATGAACACTGCATATGCTCACTTGTTTTGAACGGCCACCAAGGAATAACACTAATCTCCAAGAGAGTGCTGAACGTTCCTCTCAACCTAAGACACTCTCTGGTCCATGTTACTTCCCTGGTCCAGGTCGTCCATACAAAGATCTTGCATTCCGTCCATCGTCCAATCCGTCTATTACTTCCATATAACTAGATAAACTAACCTTTCTGTTTTCAGGGTCTTGCCCTTGGAGAGTGCATATTGGCTAAACCGGTTCATCTTGTAACTTCTCCGTTCACAAGCATGAAGCCCAATTTTACCTCAACTTTCACTTGGCTCACCACAGTTAAGGTTCCAAGTTATCTTAGTTTTCAGAAATAATTTTGGTTTGGAACTCAACATCTTTCAGCACTGTCCTTAACAGGATCAAGCATGCTCTGATACCAACTTGTAAGACCCGAACCCGGCCAACTAGGCCGTGGTCGAATGCTTACGTCGCTCGGTCCACACACTGACCGAACCTCTAAATTTTTTTCGCCCTTTATTTAAAACATCTCCCGTAGGCGAGGGCTAACTCAGATCTTACCTCAAGACTACCTTAGTCAATTACTAGCTTAGATCAATTCAATACATACTCAGCGGAATAACAATTTTTATCCTTTGGTCTAAACCAATCTAACACTTGTCGGGTCGAATCACCTCAGCTAATGGTTAGTATACTCAACTACCAGCTAGCTCCATGGTCGGTTCTGAACCCAAACCAAATCATACTAATCCGAGGTTCCATTCCCCTAATCCATCCTATCTTGATCTAAGCAACATTGCTAGATCATACCTTTGCCACATCCACGGAGCTTGTTAGCTCTTTGTCTCAGCTGACTTAGCTTGCTTATACCTGCATAAACTCTTCCCTTGGGTACTTAGTCATTCAACCAACCATCCCCACAGACCAAGTAACCTTTGGGAAGTCTTCAATTGTAATTGATATGCATCTGGCTCATCTCAGCCTATGCATCATCTAATATCCTTATCCTTTGTAGGATATAATATGTAGTCCTCTCATGGACTAAAAATATCAAGTCCTCACAAGGACTAATAAGGTCCATCATATCCTAAGTCATTCAACCAACCACCCCACATGACTCAGAACTGATGAGTCTTCACACTTACCAGACCGGCCATGGAACCATGTCCCAATGCACCCGATCAGTCTTGCTCTTACAACCGGTGCGTCCTTTGATCAATCAGAGCAGACACCTTGATCCATCATCCAGGGATCAGGTCGTCCATCCTTGACCAAGATCAGATCACACACGGCCTTACTTGAATAATAACACCCAAGCTCAGAACTTATGGTCCACGCCACCAAGTACTAGCTATACTCTTCTTCGTGGCTCTCAGCCAATGGCTTGCACATAGCTTACCAACACCGAGGTTGATAACTAACATTCCTTATGATCAATATCATAAGTGACAAACATATCACAACACACAAGCATATGATCAGATATCAAACACAATAATCTATCACACTGCATGGTCGGATCACATCTAAACATGAAAATCATCAAAAAATGACAATCTGACCCCTTTAAAAAGTGATCCAAAAACTAATTAAAATTCATGAAAATTCATGATAAATCCCCACTAGAAGGAATCCACAATCAGATTTCACAGAATCGGCCTGGATCATATAGATCTCGACCAAAATCAACCAAACCGGCCTAAACCGGCCATCATCAAATCAACTCATAGAATCAAATAAAATTCATGTAAACTCATGATAAATCATAGCTAAGAGTTTTCCATAAAAATAATCCACAGAACCGGACCAGATCATAGAGATCTCGACCATGAACAGCCCACACAAGAACAAGGGACTTTCATAGGGTTTTTGATCAGGCCAATGCCTTTTGATCATTGACACCTATCCTGTAACATCATATAACAACCCACCATACATCATAGATGAAGAAGCAGAGTAGAAAAGTTCAGAGGAAGGAGTGGCCAATCGATCCAAACCGACCAGACTCACAAGGGCTTAACCCATGGCCTTGTCCGGTTACTCTTGGCCACACCTCTCACCTTAGGGGTTCGGTCTCCAAGGGATTGTTCCTTCTCCTTCTACTTCTCCTTATCCTTGTCTCTCTGTCTAGTATCCATCTTCTCAATCCCACAGACTGATCCGACCAGAATCAATCAAAGAAACACCAAAGATCGGTTTCTCTTTCTCTTTCTCTCTCAAAGTTCCTCTCTGAGTTCTCTCTGGTTTCTCTGGATATATTTTCGACAGACTGGTGTAAAATGGAGAACAAATCAATAATAACTCCTTTCCCCAACTGCCTGGTCGAGCAGTTTCAAAAAAATAAAGGAAGGGAGCCTTTTCTTCCCATAACCGCCCATAACTGCCCATTGGCAGTTTCCTTTCCTTTTCTCCCTTTTAAATTTCGAAACTGAGCCTTAGCTCACACTCCTGGAAGCTTGCCAACTCCCTGGTTCGTTCCTAAGACAAACTTGGTCGAACCACCTTGCACCCGGACCATCGGCTCGCCCAGTAACCTCCCTGACCCGACCACACTGTTCCGGACAGAACACTTCCTCCAGCTGAGTTGAGCTGACAACCAACTGTTCCCAGCTGAGTGAGCTGACAACCAACTGTTCCCAGATTCAGGGTAGGTATTCAGGAATTCAGGATTATAAATATTATAAATGCTAACATGTTGCTCGCAATATTTAGACCATCTATTACTTAGATGCTAAATGGTGTTTGCGGTCAGCCATATAGCCGACAGTATCGATCGATATACAGATAGGGGTATCGACCGATACACCTCTAGCTACGTCGATCGATTACTCTATCGGAGTATCGATCGATACAGCTCTAAGCAAGCATTATGCGCGAGTTGATACAATGTTCACCATAATATTAGATCAGCTTTCGCATATCTCAAGAGGGTCATAGCATGTTTAGATGTTGTGACGAATTGCATGTAATAAATAATGCAATCCAAGTTCATGTTCTAGGTAGCTAAGCTAGAAAAAGGATTAGTGAACAATCCTAACAATAAATATCACAACTATAGCAGATATAGGCTGGGTCTAATCCGTCATATCCTATTTAAACCCTAAATCTAACAAATGAATCTACTCAGACATGGCTAAGTAGTTCGTAGCAACAAGGTAATAATAGGAGTTCATAGATCTATTAGAGGGTTAACACTTAGGCCCCAATCACAAATATCTTTGGATCTCTCCTCTAGATCTAGAATCCTATAACCTTTGTTAAGAAGAACAAGTAAAGAACTGAATAGAACTTTATTGAGAACTTGCAAAGTAATGAAAACAGTAAAAGAAATGAGTAGAAAAGATGAAGGTAGAAAGGTGGTTAGAAACTTGTAAAAACTCTTGTGAAACTTGTGTCTACTCTACGGTGCCAAAACACTTAGGCACATATAAATATGAGTTTATTAGGTTAAAAACTCGTCGGGGGAAATCTTGTAAAATGTAATGTCTTGGGCTTCAAGTTCGGCCAGGTCCAACTTGTCTTCTGCCGCTTCGATATTGATCGATAGTACATGGTGTACATCGATCGATTATGGTCTCGATGTATCTTCCTTTGGCAAATGTGTGTCGATCGATAGCATAGAGTGTGCATCGATCGATTTGTAACTCTGGATGTCGACCTCTGGTCTTGATCACGGGGGAACTCTTCTTTAAGCTCCAAAAAGGCATCTAAAACATCACTTTTCTCCAAAATGCTTCTGAACCTGAAAACATACCTAATAGACTCCAAAACATAGATAATAGTAGTAAAAACACTCATATACCATGGGTAAAAACGGGTAAAATCCATGGTATATCAAAGACCTTCTTGAACTCCTTGATTTACTTTGCATCAAAGCTTTCTTCTTACCAAACCAAATGACTTGGACTATTTGACCATTTGCAAGATTTCTATTGAGTTTGATTAATGATGGTAAGAGAGTTGTTGGATTTTTGGTTGGTGGATTCATGATGATGAGTGTAGAGGTCAAAGGGGTTAAGATAGGCCTAGAGAAGTTAGAGTTAGAAAAAGTCTTTGCTCTTGCTATTTGGTATGATTATGCAAGGTTATTAGTTTGAAAATTAAGAAGAGTTCTTTTGGTTATGTGTCCCCTCCTTCAAACCTCTCCTCCTTAGTTATTGAAAGTTTTCTTGTGGACAAGTAAAGGACTAGTGTGGGGGAGTTGATGTCTTGCATATTTCCATTGTTTTAGTCATCTTTATCATGCATTCTTTATCTTATAGATTAAGGTTTAGACATCTTTAGGATCCATTTTGCATTCATAAGTCCTTATCAGGTGTTTGGCCAAGTTTGGTAACTTGAAGAAGGTGTTTGACCAAGTTTGGGACGAGTCAGCCTCGATTTGTATCAGCCGGACAATCCTTGGTGAAGAACGGGACAAGAACCGGACGTGACCAAGACTTGGAGGTCGGCCGCGGGTGCTGGGACGCGGGTACACTACCCGCGCAGCCTTGGAACGTCCGAAGCTGGACGGACATGCGCGGCCGGACATGCACGGTTAACCACACCCGCGCAGGACCGGGATGATGCAGAGACTGTCCAATGCGCGGCCGGACATGTGCGGTTAACCACACCCGCGCGGGACGAGGCCGGTACAAGGACAGGACGTGCGCGGGCTGATGCACGCGGGACGACATACCCACGCGGGACAAAGCCGGTACAAGGACATGATACGCGCGGACCGATATACGCTGGTCGCCTTACCCGCGCGGGACGAGGAAGGACCAGGACGACGTGCGAGGTCTGGACGTGCGCGGGTCAGACGGGGCCATGCTATCCTGAGTGTTTTTCATCCTCTCTTCCTATTGGTCGAAGCCTATTTGATTCCAGGGACCTTTTAGTAACCTTTAATGATGTTTTTAGGTTTCTAAGCCAAGTATATATACTCTTGTTAGCTCCAAAGTGGGACTTATGTTATTTTCTCTCTAAGAACACAAAACAATTTGGTGAAAGTTTTATCTTTGAATCATAATCTCATCTTATCTTTGTGTTCTTGAGTGTTGATTTCATCTTCTTTCTTTCTCTACATGATTAAGCTTGAATATCTCATAGGTTTAAGAGTAAGCATGTGGATTAGTGAGTATATCCATTTAAGATTCATGGGTTAGGGTGATTGAGAGTGATTAAGTGTAGATCCAAGGTATTTAGTGTTAGATCTTTCTTTTCCTTGCATGATTAGGTGTTTTTAAGGATATATTTGAGTTGGCCTCTCAAACATAGAGCTTTAAGCATTTCCCCCCGGAAGGTGTTCGATGAAATGCCATAACCAACTCATCATGCTTTTAGGTTGCTTTACCTAAGGGATTAGTTGTTAAAGAAGTTAGGATTGCTATTAGACTCATTTTTAATGTTTGCTTTGATCATTACAGTCAAAGGGATTTAATGTATTTGGGTGATAATTGCAAAAGAGCATTCATCTAGGGATAGAGTTTATTCAAGCATACTGTCTAGGCATAAGGAATTAGATTGATTGAAAAGTTGGCATCTTGGATTGAACCTTAATCGCGGAGATCAAGTCCCTATACCCATGGATCTCATCTCCTCATATTGAAAGAAAGATTCATCTTTTATTGTATTTAAGTATTGTCTTAGTTTAAAAATCATCTCTCTTAATGGTTGCATTTAGATTAATCATAGGCTTGCATTCCTTTTGTTTTAGAATCACTTAGAATTGGTTTGACATCCTTTATACTATAACATTTGATTAAGACCCTTGAAAAGTCTAGTATCACAGAGATCTACACCAAGGATGAGATTAATGATATGATAAATGGAATCTGTGGAGCACAACGAAGAGCATAAGATGAATTCAAGATGAAGCTAGGTGGTGTCTATCAACCATTGAATTACTACATCAACTGGTTGAGTACAAGCATGGATGAGATGAAAGAAGATCTCGTCAGAATTAAGAAGAAGCACGATCGACACCAACACTAAGCCATCGATCGACACCAAGCTTCAAACATCGTCTGATTCCACCCAAGAGGAGAACAAGGGACCTAATCAACAGGAAGAAGAGCTCTTAACATAAGATTTGGTGACGTCTATCATACACTCAACAACAACATCAACTGGCTAACCAGGAAAAGTGAGTAGATGCAGCAAGAATTGGCTATGCTTCAAGAGAAGAATGATTGTCGACAGAAGGAATCCACATCGATCGATACGAAGGCTGCACCATCGATCGACGCGAGACTTACATCACTAGAGAATTCGGTGAAGTCATTCAATTACAAGATTCGTGGACTCTACTATCCGCTTAATGATGACATGGATGGATTGACTAGAAGACTGATTCAACTACAGAAAGAAGTCAACACCATTCAGCAACAACTCGATTTTCAAGCAAAAAGATTGAAAACGATGGATGGCACCATCAACCCATCGATCGACGCCAACAAACCACCAGCGCCTACTTGTTACACCAGAGCAGGGATTGATCAGATTATTTAAGAGTTGTACAGAATTCTGGGAACAACTGAGGACAGACTTGACAGAAGATGTGATGACACCTACTTTCCTTTCAACAACAGCATCGATAGACAAACAGAGAGGATGTAGAAAGAAATCAGAGACGACGTTTCGCAAGTCGTCCAGAGACATCAGCATCGATCGATAGAAGAACCTGCAAATCGATCGACGCCTGTCAACCAGAACCGATCGACGTACTGCAATCAGCATCGATCGATACCGAGTCTGCATCAGACCGAGAGAGGCTGATAAAGGATAAGCTGTACCAGTTAGACTCAATGCAAGAAGAGCTGAAGGAACTATCATAATATGTATATAACAAGCTTGGAAGGCATCAATTCAGTGTTGGGGTCAAAATCGGTCACGGCAAAATCAAACATAAGAAACTTCTCGAAAAATGTTTTCTTTTGAAAAACAAAGGTAAAAAGAGCACGAGAGACCTAAGTCGAGTCTTAACTCAACCTCCAAGAGGAATCGGGAAATAAGAAATCTCGAGAGGGACTACTCTAAGCCTCGGACAACAAGACGATTATGAAAGTTCGACTATCTGAACATACAAACAAACTCATCAAACAAACAAATCAGGCCAAGCAAGACAACCGACTCGCCAAAATAACGAGTTGGAGCACTTCCAACTTCGCCAAGATGGCGTGTTGGACCCTGAAACAAGACCAACTCGCCATCTTGGCGAGTTAGAGCACTTCCAACTCACCAAGAGGAATTGATTCCCGTCTATCGTATAAAACGGCTATGGTTAGCTTGAACACCATTTGTCTTAACTATACGATGAATTAGGATCCTTTCGGAAAAACCAACGTCACGTCGAAGGCTAATTCTTAGGAAAAATAGTAAAAACGTCTAAGTCCCAAAACATCCCGAAAGGGGCCTGGATTGAGCCCAAGGCTGGTATGACGGTCTATTTTTAATTGCAGGAAAAGATAAATGTAAAGTTTCCGAAGATAAATGTTAAGTTTCCGAAGATAAATGCGAAGTTTCCGAAGATAATCACAAAAGATGACGAAAAATGGAAAAGCCCGTCTCGCGAAGAATCCGGCCGAAGAGAGGGGGCGAACCGACCTAGAGAGAGTATATAAGGAGGTCTTAAGGCGAGGAGCAAGAGAGAAGCTTTCTCAGAGCAAACTTAGCACTTAGAGTAATTTAGGCATTTTTTCCGTTTTTACTATCGAGCTGCGACTCAACTAGGTTAAAACTTAGGTGGCTAGACTAGCGAACGTACCGACAGCTCTTGTGGCCTAGGATCCTACCTTTTGTTCACGCTCAAACGCGAATTCGGAAGTAAGATCTTTTTGTTCTCTTTTGCTCTTTTTTGATTTATTATTTTCTACTCTTTCATTTGATTGTGTTGTGCGTGGCCAAGCAGATAGTCGGGACCTCCAGGGAAGGCTAGGTTAGCTTGGCTTTCCTCCGATTAACAAATCTCGGTGTGAAATCCGGTTCCCACAGTTTGGCGCTAGAAAGAGGGGGTTAGAGATCTATCTCTCTCGCAACCACGCGCGCTTAGTCAGGTATGACAATCAACTCTGACAAAGACTAGCAAACGCACGATGGGACTCCCATCGATGCCAACACTGAGAAAACTCCACCTGGAAACGAATCCGCGGTCACTGCAGACGCCACGATACTAGATCAGATGAAGGAAATGTTCGCCTCCGCTAAAAAAAAGTCGGACGAACAAGGAAAGCTCGTGGCTTCTCTCGCAAAACAGGTTGAAACCTTAACGGCGAAGGCCAAGAGAAAATTCCCGCGCGGAGCCACAAAAGCCCGCAGCGGCAGATGGCTCGATTTCGAGACTCCAAGGCCGCACGGGCGGATAAGGATTCTTCAGGCCATAACCCTGACGGAACAATCTCGCCGGGTGCACTGACACCACGGAGAACCTTCCACCTCCCGTCGGGAGCAACGGAAGAGACAATATCGAGCGGACCGATCTGGATATAAGCGACCAGTCCGATCACTCGGACGAAGGTGCTGACGTCCATCCGAGAAGAACGCGAAGCCAGTCCGCTCGGCAAGATGACCCATGACAGACAAAGAAGAAAACCTCTATCGGGAATCAGGCCTCAATCCACCGCAGCCAGCGCCGACAAGCTCGGAAGGCTGCTGGAAACCCTGACGAGATCCACGATCTCCGTGAGTACATCGTAAAAACCGCGGCAGAAATCAAAGCGGTGAAGTCGCAGATCCATCACGCGACAATCGCTGCGCCCGAGATCGACAGACTTCTTGAGGAAGCGCGGAAAACTCCGTTCAGTGCCCGGATTACGGAGACTAACATCTCAGATCCTGGTAAGATTAAAATTCCCGTCTACGATGGCACCACCGACCCAAAGGCGCATCTGCAATCTTTCCAGATCGTGATGGGAAGGTGCAGACTAAAGGAATGTGAACGAGACGCTGGCTACTGCCTTCTTTTCGTCAAAAACCTCAAAGGAGCCGCACTCGAATGGTTTCCTTTCTTAAAACGGAACTCTATCGGAAGTTTCTGCCTGCTCGCCTAGGAGTTTCTCAAGCAGTATTCCATGATCATGGACAGAGAAACCTAAAACGTCGACCTCTGGAGTCTGTCTCAAAGAGAAGACGAACCACTGCGCGAATTCATGAACAGATTCAAGCTAGTAATGGCGAGAGTCACAGGAATCAGCGACAAAGTGGCGATCGACGCTCTGGCGGAAACTCTCTGGTACAGGTCGAAACTCCGACAATGGATATCTCTCGAAAAACCGAGAACAATCCAGGACGCTCTTCATAAGGAAACAGACTTCATCATGATGGAAGAAGAGATGAAAGTCCTCTCCCAGAAGTACAACCCACAAAAGACGTCCACAAGAAGGAAAAACTCTCGTAACGACAAGTATGTCCACCACGAGGGGGAAGATATCCAGGGTGAGCACAACTACGCCATGAACTCCGAACAAGGGAAGACCTCCGGAAATACCTGGACCAGGAACAAGTTCAATAAATAACTCCTACTGCGAATTCCACCAGACCAGAGGTCATTCCAGTGCGAACTGTATGGTTCTCGGCGCAAGGCTTGCTGCGAAGCTCCTCGCCGGCGAACTCTCGATGGTCACGGGTATAAAAGACCTCCTCCTAGACTCCGATCGACCTCCCAAAACTGATAAAGAGTCTCCCGAAAGTGATGCACGCAAAAATCTGTCACGCGAGAAATGCGGAAAGAGGCAAGATGGCCAAGGAAACGACAGCAACCGTCGAAGGGTGAGCATGATCATCGGAGGATCGCAAATCTATCGCGATACAGTCTCGTCGATCAAGGCTTATGGACGGAAGGCTGAGACGAGTTCTACCTGGCTAGCTCGGTCCCCGACCGACGGCGTCCCTAACGATACGATCGTTTTCGAAGAGCGGGAAACCGTCGGAATCGACAAACCTCACTGCGACCCATTGGTTATCGATTTGGTAATCCGAGACCTTGAAGTAGGAAGGATCCTTATCGACACGGGAAGCATAGTCAACATCATCTTCCGCGACACTCTTCAAAGGATGAAGATCAAACTCGAAGAAGTCGTCCTAGAACCTAAACCTCTGACTGGTTTCTCAGATGCAACGTCCATGACCCTCAGATCAATTAAACTCCCTGTCATGGCTAAAGAAGTCACAAAAATCGTTGACTTTGCTGTAGTCGATAACCCGGCCATCTACAACGTCATCATGGGAACTCCTTGGATCAACGCCATGAAAGCGGTACCATCGACTTACCACCTCGGCATCAAGTTCCCAACTCCAAAAGGGACAGCAGTAATCTAGGGATGCCAGAAACAGTCCAGGCACTGCTTCTTGGCCGAGCATAAACTATGACAAACTCGGAACACCCCCGTGGTCAACCCGAAGCGAGTTAAGAAAACTCAGAACGCTCCCGAGAGCTCCATAAAAAGTTATCCAGAATCACCCGTCCAGGCAACGACTCTGGACAGTGACATAGTCCCCGAGTCCATCGCCTTACCAGTGGAGAGCCCAACTCCTGAAACGGCATCGACCTAACTGAACCCTCAACAGCCGAAGTGACTAGAACGGCCCCGTCTAGCGAGTAGGAACACCCGTAGCAACACACAGAACTATGAGATGGATTGATCCTCGAAAGAGGTACGTAGGCAGCTTGTCTTATCGACAAGTTCAGCTATCCCCCTCATTAAAAAAGGTGGGGGGGGGGAGTTGGTACATATAATCCTATACTCCCACAAAGTCCGTAATATTCGTGCATGTACTCGATATTTTCGAAACTTTTTCAATAAATTTTTTCTTCTGGTCTCACGATTCACTTGCAATAAGCCATAGTAATCTGAGATTGTCCTAAGAAACGCCCGAAATAAGGGCCTCCGAAAATGCATTCCGTCCAAGCAGTCCTTGGGCGAAAACTAATTCCTACTAACAATAGTTCAAACTCACGGTCAAGCAAGACCGTAAAAATACATCTTCTTTAAAAACGAAGGTCGTAACCATCCCAAAAGAAAAAGACATATCTTCGGGAAAGTGAGACGTCGCAAATATTTATCGGAAGATATCATCCAAACACGCAGTCTATCCGTGACTCTAAAAATACAAAATGCCCGTCGATTGGCCCCGACGGACAAACCCAAAATATGTTCTCTAAAAAGGAACTCAGAGTCAAACCTTTCACAAAAACTAAAGGTTCTCTTACATCCGACAAGGATACCATAGCTCGCTATACAAAAAAAACCCGAAATATTGGTTAGCACTCCAGACGGTCTTTGGAGAAAGCTCGATTCTTATCACACTAGTCGTATAAGCCGGCGCCCAAGTCGCGGACTTTAATCGATAAGAATCAGGTAGAAATCACCAACAGGCAAAACGAAAGCCGATTAGTCGTCGCACCGCCTTAGAGCCGAAAATAAACCTAGGTCTTGCCCTAAACCCAGTCCCACTGGTCTCCAACATCTCATGGCATGATATCAATATTGATACGAGATCCTAAAGCGTGCCTCTCATCGTTCAAATCTAAAACGCTCACAAAACTCATAAACGTTTCCGAACACTCTCGTACTAAAGTAGCGAACGAACAGAATGATAATTTAAGGGTTAAGATACGGTGTGACTACTCGTATCTTTTCCCTCTACAGTTGACGAAAGTATAAATCAAGCTCACAGAATAACAAAAAACGTTCATATATAAAGCCGCGCAAGCGACAGGGATTCGAAGCCACCAACGGCCAGTCCCAAATAAAAAGTTCGAACGACCTCACACGGCTTAAACACAAGAATACATAAAAATGGCCAGACTCGGCCTAATGCGATATGAAACCATAAGATAAGGGAAAACAATCCCATCGACATTCAGGGGTCAAGATCTAGATACTCGGACATTGAAACTCCAAACAAATCCACTGGCTGATCCACTTCTCCTTCCTCATCTGCGGAACCAGCTTCCACTTCCGCCGTGTCCTCCGAGACCTCGATGGGATCCTAAAGCTCGCGGATCCTTCCCTCGATCGGAGGAACCATCGACTCAGCTTGGGCACACCCGTCCATGAGACTCGACATCTCAGTGATCTCGGAGAGAAAGGAAAAGTTAGCATCCTGCGACTTTCAAAGGGTGCTAACCGAACCACAACATTCGCGGAAATCACCCACGTAGTCTTGGGCATTCTTGAAAACTCCTGAACTCAGCATCGAACAATGAGGCTCTCCTCGCCAACTCAGCAGCGGTCGCCCTCTTCCTTTCCTCTCCGCACAAAGGAGAGCTCGGGAATGGGACTCGGCCTGCTTGCGATCTCGTTCCGCGACCTTGTTCTGAAAGCGGATAAACTTCCTCTCGATCTCTTCGGCCTTGAAGTGCGAAAGACGCGTCTCTCTGAAACCTCCGTCAAGCGCTGAGTTGAAGACCCGCATTCCCTGAACGAATCAAAGATCAGATACGGAAACAACAAACAAAGACTTGTCAAAAACAATTCGGAGACCAAACCTCGTTGATCAACCGAGAACCTTCCGCGACCACACCTCTCCTCGATGCTTCGTCCAGTGACGCTTGAGTAGTAAAACCGGGAGAGAGGTTGGCAAAAAAGTCGTCCGGAAGAGGAGCGTCACTGGTTCCACTCCCATCACCCGGGACGAAACCCGGGTTCCATCCGGGTAACGGAAGATTTTCCGAGACAAAGTCTCCATCTTAGAGAGTGATTTCCTTGTCCTTCCAGGGCCTAACTCTCTCCCTCCGAACAGGAGCAGCATCGTGATTTGTCGCATCCATTTCCGATGCACGTAAAGGAAGAGGGACGCCTTGCGATCGATATAGTGCCACTGCATCCCGGATGCTGTCTATAGTAAAGGAATCCCAAAAGAACGGACCGTTGCGGAGAAGGTCTCGCTTAGTGTATAGGTCCCTAGGAGGCGTGAGAAGGATATTGTTAGCTGCAAAATAAAAAAATGCAATTAGATACCTCCGAGTATCAAGATGAACCGAATATCCGACCATGGTACCATGATGGAAATTCCACTTGCTACGGAACAAGGGGAGACTGTTCTCCTCGACGGATGCGCTATCTGTATGAACGTAGAAAAATCGCTTGAACCATTCCTTGCCGTTTGAAGTATGTCCCCGAATTATCGACATGTAATTCTTAGGAGCCATGCGGTATGAGTATTCAATCGAGGACTTTCGCGTCGACCATAGCCCTTCAAAGTCATCAGGGCTTTGGTCTAATCCGTGCTCGTAACTCAGGATCAACACGCTAAGAAGGTTCTGCAGCGCCGCAATGTTTAGCTGACTGATCGACAGCTCAAAACAATCGAATGCGCGGACGATGGCCGCGGGAATCGTGAACCACATGCGACAGCGTACCCTAAAAGATTCGTAGCATGTGAAGAAACCTTCCGGGGGATCCTCCGCACTCTCCCCATGCACCGGGATTCGAAACACGACTCCGCTCGGGACTGTGTAATACTCACAAAGGGTCTTGAGGTAGGGGGAGAGGTTCTGCTCAGAAGGGTAAGACCGCGCCTCGCCGCGGGTCTCGGGGGATAAAAGACTTTGGGAAGAGGAGGTATCGAACTACACAACGCATCCCAATACGCTTCTTTCTCTGCTTGCTAGACCTCGAACTCCTCCTTGGGAACAACCTCCTCATTGGTGCCAGGATTGCCGGACGAAGATTGAGGATAAGCTTATTTCTTGGAGGATCTCTTTCTTGAAGTCATTTTGGAAAAACCAAAACTATGACACAAGGTGTCGAGAATTAATTCAGTCCAGACGAGGTGTTGCTCGTAAGCAAGTATGGATTGGACCGACCGGACACGGACCACCTCGCCCAAGGGCAAGGACGACCTACACCGAGGTCACCTTGCCAACGGGCGAGGATGACCAACACCGAGGTCGCCTCGCCCATGGGCGAGGACGACCAACGCCGTGGTCACCTTGCCCATGGGCGAGGACGACCCACACCGCGGTCATCTCGCCCATTGGCAAGGACGACCCGTACCTTGGTCACCTCGCCCATGGGCCAGGACGACCAACGCCATTGTCACCTCGCCCATGGGCGAGGACGACCCTTACCTCGGTCACCTTGCCAACGGTCGAGGACGACCAACACCGAGGTCGCCTTGCCCATGGGCGAGGACGACCAAGGCCGTGGTCACCTCGCCCATGGGCGAGGATGACCAACACCGAGGTCGCCGCCCATGGGCGAGGACGACCAACGCCGGGTCATCTCGCCCATGGGCGATCACCCACAAGCGTCACTCGCCCATGGGCGAGGACGACCAACACCGAGTCGCCTTGCCCATGGGCGACCATCCCATCCCGAAACCGTGCATCCTCGTCTAAGTTCCCGTAACTCGACTATTAGGTTCGTGGACACAATACCCATGTTTCATCTCGCTCAGGATTATCAAAGAAAGACTTCGGGAAAAATTGTAAAAGACTTGGTTGTTGGAATGGATTCCCGTCTATCGTATAAAACGGCTATGGTTAGCTTGAACACCAGTTGTCTTAACTATACGATGAATTAGGCTCCTTTCGGGAAAACCAACGTCACGTCGAAGGCTAATTCTTAGGAAAAATCGTAAAAACATCCAAGTCCCAAAACAGCACGAGAGGGGCCTGGATCACGGCCAAACGGCCCACTTACGATTTTAAAATAGGATTGAGCGCAAGGCTGGTATGACGGTCTATTTTTATTTGCAGGAAAAGATAAATGTCAAGTTTCCGAAGATAAATGTTAAGTTTCTGAAGATAAATGCAAGGTTTCCGAAGATAATCACGAAAGATGACGAAAAATGGAAAAGCCCGTCTCGCGACAAATCTAGCCCAGGAGTGGGGGCAAACCGACCTAGAGAGAGTATATAAGGAGGTCTTAAGGCGAGGAGCAAGAGAGAAGCTTTCTCAGAGCAAACCTAGCACTTAGAGCAATTTAGGCATTTTTCCGTTTTTACTATCGAGCTGCGACTCAACTAGGTTAGAACTTAGGTGGCAAGATGATGAAGGACTTTTCAAGGGTCCAATCAAATGTTATATTATAAAGGATATCAAACCAGTTCTAAGTGATCACAAAGCAAAGGGAATACAAGCCTATGCTTAATCTAAATGCAACCATTAAGAGAGATGATTTTTAAACTAAGACAATACTTAAATGCAATAAAAGATGAAACTTTCTTTCAATATGAGGATATGAGACCCATGGGTATAGGGACTTGATCTTAAGTGATTAAGGTTCAATCCAAGATGTCAGCTTTTCAATCAATCTAATTCCTTATGCCTAGACACTATGCTTGAACAAACTCTATCCCTAGATGAATGCTCTTTTGCAATGATCACCCAAGTACATCAAATCTCTTTGACTGTAATAATCAAAGCAAACAATAAGAATGAGTCTAATAGCAATCCTAGCTTCTTTAACAACTAATCCGTTAGGTAAACCAAGGTAAAAGCTGTGGGAACCGAAATTCACACCGTCGAGTTTTGTGAATAGATAAAAACGGAAGAAAACCACGTAAACCTGATTTTCCCTGAAGATCCGAATTCTCTGCGTAATCACTTTAGAATGATAAAATGATAGACAGAAACATGAAAATAAATGGTCGCTCAGAGGCGTTTTATTAATCGAATAGTATGAGAACAAGATTTCTCCGAGAGGAGTAGAGATATACTAACTATCGGAACAAAAGAACAAGAGACGCCCAAAACGTCCTAAGCCTTGCCATGCTAGTCTAACCACCTAAGTCCTATGTTCTCTAAACTAGCAGGAGTTCTCTAAGTCTAAAATCTCGGATCCCTTCTTCTTCTGATCCAGCTCTCCTTATATAGCTGCTCTAGGTCGGTGGCCCATTTAATCCTTTGCCTTTGGGCCCAAATTTATCCCTTTTGGGAATATTCCATTTATCGTCGATCTTCGAAGTTATCCTCGAGTCTTCCCTTTTATCTTTGGAAACTTAGCATTTATCATATTCCGTGAGTTAGGAAAAACCGTCATAACTCCTATGGGCTTGAATCCCTTCTGAGATTGTAGGTGGGCCCCTAGACAAGTTTGGATCCTTGCGGGCCGTTCTTAGCTCATTGGGCATTTATACGATCTCTCCGTTTTTGGTCGTAAGACTTCGAGAATAACCTTAATCGAGACGAAACGAGAGGTATATGGTCCCGGGTGTCGGATGGCCCGGCTATACAGAGGATACAAGAGTTAAGTCGACAGTCCGACTGGGTCAGCGCTTCCCATGGGCGAAGCGGACCGTCGATTGGTCGCGCCGCCTCTTGGCCGAAAGCAGACTGTCGCGGATGGTCGCGCCTTTGGGCGAAGCGATCTTTGTCCTGGTCGCCGCCCATGGGCTAGCGGATCGTCGTTATCACGCTGCCCATGGGCGAAGCGGATCTTGTTCTTGGTCACGCCGCCCATGGGCGAAGCGATCGTCGTTGGTCACGCCGCCCATGGGCGAAGCGATCTTTGTCCTGGTCGCCGCCCATGGGCGAAGCGGACCATTGTGTTGGTCGCGCTGCCATCGGGCGAAGCGGACCATTGTGTTGGTCGCGCTGCCATCGGGCGAAGCGGACCATTGTGTTGGTCGCGCTGCCATCGGGCGAAGCGGACCATTGTGTTGGTCGCGCTTGCCTTGATTGGGATAGTCCGCTGCTTGATCCGTCTCTTTTCGTACCGATATTTCCGGGGACCCTTGTACGCACACACCCGGTTTCTTCTGATCTTACTTTCGAGGAGTGTTTTGTGAAGAACTGTTTCGACCCCAACAGTTAGCCCCCCAACTTGCAAGACTCGGAGACGATTTTGCGGGCGAGTGAAGTGTTTTTTTTTTGTAATCGGAATCTTTGGTTAAGAATATTTTATTGTGGAAATCCCCGTCACCTCCATGTCCTTATAAGTAGCAACTCATCATTCCTCATTCTTCACACATCTCTTTTCTCCCAAATTTTTCTCTTTTCAAACTCTCTAGCAAGAATGTCTTCTTCCCCCAACGAAAAGAAGAATTCCGACGTCGAGATGGGTGAGGCCAGCACGATCTTGCCGACTCCGGCCATGCATGAGTCCAGTCCAACCTTTGTAGCCGGATTTCTTTCTTTTAAAGAAAGGCTGTCCAGACGCAGTGCCGAAAAAGAAGTGACTCGGACTCATGCTGAAACGTCGGCTGCCCTCTCCTCCTCAGCGATGTCATCCTCGGCCGAAGGAAAGAAATCTCCTAGCGATGCTGCACCCTTCCTAGGGTCGGACACGGCTCTCGCGGCAGCGCCGGAGATATCGGCCCAACCTTCTGGTTCATCTACCACGCCAGCCCCCATTCCTAAGGAAGGGAAGGCGACAGAGTTGATGCCTCCACCCCTTGACAGGAAGGAAATCGTTCTAGGGCTTCCTGCGGCAAGTGCCGCTCCTCTACCCAGAAGTCGCAAAAGGGGCGGTACTGCAGCCAAGTCTGCCAAAAAGAGAAGGTGCACTCAGGGTACGGAAGGGGAGCCCTCGAGACTTCTAGCTCTCCAACGAACCAAGGTTTGTTTCGGACGCTCGGCATAGGATACTTTGTTTCACGCTTTTTCTGACCTTTAACTTGTGCACAGTTTGTATCACTAATCGACGGGGTGCTCAGCGACTGCGACTTGGAGATAGAGCGCTTGACGAAGGATCTGACCGAGGTACGAGAAGCGAAGAAGAAGGTAGAGGATGTGCTGAAATCCGTCGAGAATACTCATACCGGTGAGGTTTCTCGATTGGAATTTAATGTTAGCAATCTCGAGCGGGACCTCGGGAAGTCGGCGAGCGCTTTGTTCAAGTTGAAGAAAGAGAAAAACAAGAAAGTCTACGACGTTGATCGTCTTCAGCGCGAAATTCAGAAACGAGAAGAGTCCAAGGCTGTCGTCTCAAGGGACAAATTCTGCGCTCGCCTGACGAGGATGGCCGCTCTGTTCGGTTCGCTTATGACGATTAACGAAAGAGACCTGGCCCTGGCGAATGTCGAGGGAAGTTTGAGTGAGATCCAACTGCTCAAAGGCGAAATGGCTCTGACTTTGGACTCCGAAGAGGCCCGGCTGCTTTCTCGCAAGGAGGAGCTGAAAACTTCCGAAGGAGATTTTGACTCGGTCATTTCTCAGCTCCAATCCGAGTGCAACCTTACGCCGTGTTTGGGAAATCCCGAGGGACGAGACCCTGTGGCCGGAGAGGGTAGGAATGATGAGGTCGAGAAAGGCGTAGTCGGAGCGGGGGATGGCGATGTGGTTCCGGGTTCTGATGAGGTTGAGGATGAAGGCGGTGCTCCGAAAAGTGCCTAGAGTTATGATCCTTTCGAGGATCTTTCTTTTGTTTTGTTATGGCCTGTTTATGAGGCCATGATTTGTATGTTCCGGGACTGGCCGTTGGTGGCTTCGAATCTCTGCCCTTCTTAGGGCTTTTTATAAGATGCTTGGCTCAATCTATAAAACCTTTTCGGCTATTATAAATTGAGTGAACTTCGATTTTTGAAGTTAGAGGGCAAGGAAACGAGTTGTCGTCTCATTCCTCATCCCCTGATGATCGTCGTATCCGTTGTTTGTTGAGTGCATGTTGATTTCTCGTTTTATGCGGAGACTCGTGAAAACATACAGACCTAAACGAAGAGGCAGGTTTTGGGATCTCATATTAGGGCTCTGATATTATGCCTTTGAAATGTCAAGATCCAGTAAGACTGGGTTTAGGGCAAGACGTAGGTTTACTCTTGGACTGAGGCTATGCGATGACAAGTCGGCTTTTGTTTTGCCTGTTTGCGATTTCTACCTGATTCGTACCGATATAAAGTCCACGAAGTGTTATCGGCTTATATGACTTATCTAGGCACGAATAGAGCTACTTCCAAAGGCCGTTTGGAGGTGCTAACCAAAATTTTGGATTTTCTTGTATAACGCGCTATAGTATCCTTGTCGGATGTAAGAGAGCCTATCCTTTCGAGGGCGGCTAGTTTCTGTTTAGGACGCTTGGGGGGATAGCTGAACTCGCTTGGCGAGCTGCCTACGTACCCTTTTTTCGGAGTTCAATCCATTTCGTAGTTCTTTGAGCCCATGTTGCGATTAGTGGTAGTATTTCTTATGATGCATCGCGTTCCAGGTTCTTTGAATCTTGACGTCCTGCCAGTTCTCGATTTGGTATGATCCTGGTCGGACTACCTTTATGACCTTGTATGGACCTTCCCAGTTTGCTCCTAGTTTTCCTGCGTTACGTTCGACAGTGTTTTGGAAAACTTTGCGCAGAACCAGATCTCCTTCTTTGAACCTGCGATGATGAACGTTTGAGTTGTAGTATTTTACGGCAGCGTGCTGGTAATTTTGATTCAGATGAGCTTTGATCTCATTAATTAACGATCGAAGTTCGCCCAGCAGCATCGCATTGTTGAGATCTTCTCGTTCGGGAAGGAATCATCTCCATACTCCGGGAAATTAAACTTTCACTGGGATCATGCATTCCGTCCCGTAAACGAGGGCGAAGGAAGTTTCTCCCGTGGCCCTTCATGGGGTTGTGCGATGTGACCAAAGGACTCCTTCGAGTTCTTCTGCCCATCGCCCCTTTTTGGCTTCTAAGCGCTTTTTTAACCCGTCGAGGACAGTTTTGTTGATGGTCTCGCTACCGCTACACTGTGGGTATCTAGGCGCTGATTTGGTTAGTCAGATTTTCCACTTCTCGCAGAAAGCTTCAAATCGGGTAGAGATGAACTGAGATCCGTTGTCCGTTACAATTTCGTATGGGACCCCGTGTCTGGTGATGATGTTTTTCCAGACGAAGTTCTCGACTTGCACGTCATTGATACTTGCGTAGGATTCCGCTTCCACCCACTTTGAAAACAAATCCGTGAGGACCAAGAGGAAACGTTTCTGCTTCGAGTTGTGTAAAGGTCCGACGATGTCCATGGACCATCGCATAAAGGGATACGGAGATTAGATGGATGAGAGGACCTCCGCAGGGTGATGGATGGTGGGCACATGCCTTTGGCATTTCTCGTATTTTCGTGCGACTTTCTCGCAGTCTCTGATCATAGTTGGCCACTAATAACCGTGGCGTTTTTTTTTGACTGCGAGTGATCTTCCACCAGAGTGCCTTCCGCACCATCCGGAGTTGACTTATTCCATCACCTTCCTTGCTTTCTCCCCCTCGGCGCAGGTATTGAGTGGACTGGAGAATCTCCATTTGTAAATTTCTCCCTCTACCGTCACGTATTGTGCGGCTTGGGTCTTGATCTTGCGTGCCGCCCATTTTTCTGCAAGCAGAATTCCGTTGAGTATGTAGGCTCGGATCGGTCCAGCCACGGACTGTCGCAACCGTACTCTGAATGATCCACATTTTCTCCTGCTGGATCTTCAGTTTCTTCCGTATCTTCGACTTGTTCCCTGATCAGATTAGCAATTACTGGCGGTCCGATGCTTAGGTGCTTAATAAACTCGACGGGAATCACGCGTTTTAGTCCCGGGTCCGAGCCTGATGCGAGGGCAGCCAAAGCATCCGCCTGGGTGTTTTCTGAACGGGGAATTCTAGTGAAGGCGAAGTGATCGAAATCTTGGGCCAGGTCCTGGATAGGTTTCAGATATGTGTCTATTCTTCCGTCCCTTGCTTCGTATTCTCCGCTGAACTAATTCGCGACTAACTGGGAATCGCAGTAAGCGTGGATGTTGCGAATCTTTAGTCCATGAGCTAGTCGTAATCCTGCGATGAGTGCCTCGTATTCGGCCTCATTGTTCGATGCGTGGAATTCTAGACGAAACGATTGTTCCAGAATCTCCCCGGTAGGTGACGCGAGCCGAATTCCGATTCCGGATCCTTGTTTAGACGATGATCCATCGACGTGAAGGATCCAGGTTGAATCTGGTTCCGTGTTTGTCATATCCCCCGTGGGCAGCTCTATCAGGAAATCCACCAGTACCTGAGATTTTGCGCACGTCCTTGGGCGGTACTCGACGTCGTATTCGCTCAGTTCAATTGCCCATTTTGCGAACCGTCCTGACTGACTCGGACTGTGCATGATTGTGCGTAGTGGAAAGGCGGTGAGGATTATTATGGTATGAGATTGGAAATATGGTCTGAGCTTTCTTGCCGACGTTACAACAGCGAGCGCTAGTTTTTACATTAAGGGGTATCGCGTCTCAGCGTCCAGCAACGTCTTACTTATGTAAAAGATTGGTTTTTGTTCGCCGCGTTATTCTCTGATCAGAACTCAGCTCACTGCTGTCGCGGAGACTGCAATGTACGTGAATAAAGGTTCTACTTCCATTGGTTTCGCGAGAACAGGAGGGGTGGCTAGGTAATGCTTTAGCTGTTGGAAAGCCCTTTCGCGATTCTCCGACCATTCGAACTTCTTGTTCCCCTTCAGCGGTCGTGAAAGGCAGGCACTTGTCCGCTGAGCGAGATGAAACGGTTCAATGCTGCGCTCTTCCGGTTAGCCTTTGGACTTCCCGCTTAGTCTTCGGTGAGACCATCTCTATTAGCGCATTTATCTGTTTAGGATTGGCCTCGATTCCACGACAAGTTACCAGGTACCCGAGGAACTCTTCTGATGCCACGGCGAATCTGCATTTTGCCAGGTTCAGTTTCATGTTATGTAGATTCAGTCTCGCGAAGCACTCTTCCAAGTGGGATACGTGGTCGTTTTCGTCGAGGGACATTACGAGCATGTGATCGATGTATACTTCCATAGTTTTTCCGAGCTGCTCAGAGAACATTCGATTGACAAGACATTGGTAAGTAGCGCCCGAATTCTTGAGGCCGGAAGGCATTACTTTGTAGCAATACGTTCCGCGGTCTGTGATGAATGCGTTTTCATGATCGCCGGATTCATCATGATCTGATTGTATCCGAGAAGGCCCATAAATGACAAGAGCTTGTTCCTGCCGCTGCCTCACCAATCGGTCGATATGCGGAGCGGAAGCAGTCTTTGGACAGGACTTGTTGAGATCGGTGAAATCGACGATACCGCCATTTACCGCTTTTCTTTTGATTATCGATCGGATTGGCGAGCCAATCCGGTATCTGACTTCCGTTATTGAACCGACTTTTAGAAGTTCCTCGACTTCCTCATTTACGGCTGTGGCACGCTCTGGTCCTAGTGTCCATCATTTTTGTTTGACGGGCTTGTAGGTTGGGTCAATATTGAGTTCAAAGCACGTTATACCGATATCGATCCCTGGCATATCTTCCGCGGCCCAAGCAAACGTATTGAGGTTCTGTTTAAGACAGGCTATGAGCTCTGTTTTTAGTGGTTCGCGGAGGTTAGCCCCAATCTCGACGCATCGTTCTGGGAAAGATTCGTCGAGACAGACCGAAATCACCGGTTCGCAAGTTGGTTCGCGCTTCCCTTCTAGGGATTCGATTCTCTGAGATTGCCTGAAGGCTTTCGAGTCTTGATCTGGGGCGTCCTTGTCGAGACCCAGCTTCCTTTTCTTTGTATGGGAAGCTGCGGTCGCGCAGGTCTTCCTTTTAAACTCTGCGGCGGAACACACTTGCGATATCCTGCCATTTCCATGTATTGTTTTGACTCCGTAAGATGTCAGAAATTTGAGGCATAGGTGGAATGTTGATGGAATCGCTCTCATGGAGTTTAGCCAAGGGGTTCCCACGATTACGTTGTACGATGTTGGGTGATCGACAACCAGAAATTTTGCGATTTTTTTAATGCTCCCGGCTGTGACCATGAGGTCGATCGAACCAAGGGTCATTGTAGCTTCTCCCGAGAGTCTGAAAATCGGACTGGGACCTTTAGTGACAGCACCTAGATCGATTTTCATCCTCTCGAGGGTGCTCTTAAAGATGATGTTTGCTGAGCATCCGGTGTCAATCAACACTCTTGCTACGTCTATGTCCCGGATAGTCAGCTCGATAACAAGGAGATCGTTGTGAGGTTTGACCTGCTCGGTAGTTGCTCAATCCTTGACAGAGATGACGTCGCGAGCCACCGGAGCATACATCTCGTATCTTTTTTTGTTTGGTGATTTTTTGAGTTAGAGAATTCGTCCCGCCCTCCTTCTAGCGCCAAACTGTGGGAACCGAAATTCACACCATCGAGTTTTATTAATAGATAAAATGGAGGAAAACCACGTAAACCTGATTTTCCCTGAAGATCCGAATTCTCTGCGTAATCTCTTTAGAACGATAAAAAGATAGACAGCAAGATGAAAATAAATGGTCGCTCAGAGGCGTTTTATTAATCGAATAGTATGAGAACAAGATTTCTCCGAGAGGAGTAGGGATATACTAACTATCGAACAAAGAATAAGAAATGACCAAAAGCGTCCTAAGCCTTGCCGTGCTAGTCTAACCACCTAAGTTCTATGTTCTCTAAGCTAGCAGGAGTTCTCTAAGTCAAAAATCTCGGATCCCTTCTTCTTCTTCTGCTCCAGCTCTCCTTATATAGCTGCTTTAGGTCGGAGGCCCATTTAATCCTTTGCCTTTGGGCCCAAATTTATCCCTTTTGGGAATATTCCATTTATCGTCGATCTTCGTAGTTATCCTCGAGTCTTCCCTTTTATCTTTGGAAACTTAGCATTTATCATATTCCGCAAGTTAGGACAAACCAGCATAACTCCTATGGTCTTGAATCTCTTCTGAGATCGTAGGTGGGCCCCTAGACAGGTTTGGATCCTTGCGGGTCGTTCTTAGGTCTTTGGGCGTTTATACGATCTTTCGGTTTTTGGTCGTAAGGCTTCGAGAATAACCTTAATCGAGACGAAACGAGAGGTATATGGTCCCGGGTGTCGGATGTCACAGCTATACGGAGGATACGGGAGTTAAGTCGGACAGGCCGGGACTGGGTCGCGCCCGCCCATGGGCGAGCGGACCGTTGTGCTGGTCGCGCTCTTGCCCATGGGCGAGCGGACTGTTGTCTTGGTCGCGCTCTCCCATGGGCTAGCGGACCTTGATCAGGATAGTCCGCTGCTTGATCTGTCTCTTTTCGTACAGATCGTTCCGGGGACTCTTGTACGCACACACCCAGTCTCTTCCGATCTTACTTTCGAGGAGTGTTTTGTGAAGAACCCATAAACAAAAATAATCTTAGCTTTTGATTTCGAGATAAACGTTTTCGACCCCAACAAAAGCATAGATGAGTTGGTTTAGGCATTTCATCGAACACCTTCCAGGCGGAAATGCCTAAAGCTCTATGTCTGAGAGGCCAACTCAAATATAGCATTAAGAACACCAAATCATGCAAGGAAAGGATAGATCTAACACTAAACACCTTGGATCTACACTTAATCATTCTCAATCACCCTAACCCATGAATCTTAAATGGATCTACTCACTAATCCACATGCTTACGGTTAAACCCATGAGAGATTCAAGTTTAAACATATAGAGAAAGAAAGAAGATGAAATGAAACACTCAAGAACACAAAGATAAGATGAGATTATGATTCAAAGATAAAACTTTCACCAAATTGTTTTGTGTTCTTAGAGAGAAAATAACATAGATCTCCCAAAAGAGATTACAAAAGTATTTATACTTAGGCTTCGAAAGCCCTAAAAACACAAAACAAAATGACTAAAAATACCTTGAAGGATTAATGGTCTCAGCCAATCAAATGGCTCCTAAAGGAAGAAGCTAATCCACACGGGTCGTGTGGCTCCAGCTCAGGCCGCGTGTGTCCACCCGCGTGTGAGGTGCTCGTCCAGTCCGTCCAACCCGTGCGGGTCATCCTCCCTGGGTTTTCTGAGCCGCGTGCTGTACGCGTCCAGTCAGCCAGCCGGGTGCGTGGGTGATTCAGGCCGCATCGTCCAGGCCGGGTGTGCAGGCCGTGCGGGTCCTTCAGGCCGCATCCTCCAGGCCAGGTGTGCAGTCCGTGCGGGTCCTTCAGGCCGCGTCCTCCAGGCCGGGTGTGCAAGCCGTGCAGGTCCTTCAGGCCGTGTGTGCCAAGGCCGGGTGCTGTCCCTTCTCAGATCGTCTCCTGGCCATGCGGGTGATCTAGGCCGGGTGGTCTAGGCCGGGTATGGACTCAGCCAGCTTCACTTTTTCTTTATTTTGACTTGGCCATACTTCAATCTTCACTTCTTTTTGGTTCTTTAAACTCCCAAACACTTCAAATCACACCATAGGATGCTCCAACACCTGATAGGGACAAATGAATGCAAAATGGACCTAAAGATGCCTAATGTCCTAAGCTATATGATTAAAATGCACAAAATAGGATGCTAAAACAAGGAAAATATGCAAGACATCAACTCCCCCACACTAGTCCTTTACTTGTCCACAAGTAAACTTTCAAAAACTTAGGAGGAGAGGTTTGAAGGAGGGGACTCATAACCAAAAGAAACTCTTCTTAATTTTCAAACTGATAACCTTGCATAATCATACCAAATAGCAAGAGCAAAGACTTTTTCTAAATCTAACTTCTCTAGTCCTATCTTAACTCCTTTGATCTCTACACTCAACATCATGAATCCACAAACTCAAATCAGCCAACTCTCACATTCATTATGCAAAATACTAAGTGAATTCTTGCAAATGGTCAAATGGTCCAAGTCATTTGGTTTGGTAGGAGAAGGCTCAAATGCAAAGTGAATCAAGAGGTTGAAGATGCTCTTTCAAGGTGGTTTACTCTCAAAACAAAGTAGCCATGACATTGCATATAATATATCTAAGAAAGGGATCAACTCAGGCATACAATGTTCAATCTCCATTGTTCTACCCTTTTCCCAAATATACAAGTTACATCATTCCCAATGCCAAACCCCCCTCACATCTCTCACCCAAAAACTTCCCCAAATCACTCAAAGATACTTTCTCACTTAGAACTCTTTCTTTTTGAAGTCTACAAGGGATTTTAAACTCTTTTCAGCTCATTCTAAACATTGCTAGCCCCCTTTTCATTATTCTTTTTCTTTTCCCTTTTTTTTTTCTTTTCTTTTTCTTTCTCTTTTTTTTTTAATTGGGGGCCAAGACTTTCTTTATTAACTAGAGCTTTAGAAATTTTCATTTCTCTTATCCCTTCTAGACTAAATCACTTATAACCTTAGAGTTCCTTGAGTCAACCTTTTCTTTCCTCTCTTTTTTTTCACATTCCCAAAACCATACATTACAACACTAACCCCCATCCTAGAAGCTAGACAATAGAGTGCCTAATCTAGCAAGAATGGAGACCAAGCATTGTCGTTCCCAATACTCTCAACATTATGCACATGTAAGGCTTTCAAAAGAGGCCTCACTCAACAATAATTGAAGGCTTGAAAGGAGGAAAGGGTCTAAAGGAATCACTTGAGTTTGTCAATAAGATTGGCAGAATAGGAGAGACAACTCAAGTGTGTACAGCCATGAATCAGCACACAAAGGACCATAAGCAAGAAGCATTAAGTTCATTCAGTTCAAATAAGATTGTAGTTGGCATCAAAGAGTAAGTTTCAGCAATCAATGAGTTTCAAGAAGAGTTTTCAACGCTCCAAGTCTACAAGCATACTAAAGGATGCTCAAGCTACTTGCCATGATTACAAAGGTTATCAATTTGAAAACTTAGCATGAGCTCTTTGCAAGGTTGATATCATCCTAGTCCCCTATGCATGATGCAATCCTATATGCTTAAGACTTCTAATATTTTTTATTCTTTTTTATGCAACTAAATGAATGCTCTAGACTCAATCCTAATGCAACTACATGATTATTTTTGCAATTTTTCAAAATTTTCAATTTTTTTTTGGTTTTTTTCTATGCAATAGCTATCTACAAATGCATTCTATGACAAGAAACACAAGATGATCAGCAATTTGGCACCTCCCCAACACTTAATTCACACAGTCTCTGTTTTGTTAAATGGAGAGAAGGGCCTAAAAGAAAACTAAATGCAAAGACAAAAGGTATATACAATGGTAAGGGGAAGGAGTACCTCTATGGAGAATGAGAAGAGGATGATGCCTCACTCTTGGAGTCATCTTCCCCATAGGTGGAGTCAAGTGAAGGTGATTAATTTCCTGATTCGGATTGGAGAGCTGGTGGGTTTCTTTTGCGGCGAAGAAGTTGCTTCCTTGTACGTGGTGCTGAGGGATCTACAAGTGGCCGAAGAGGAGGTGCAAGGAAGGCATCAAGGTCAAAGTCCTCCGGTTTGCAACCAGCCACAGCTCCTCTACTCAAAACATCAGCTACTTTCCTCATAAACTGAGCTGAAGCTTAAGCTTGTCTCTTCTCAGTCCTAGTCAGCTCTTTGCACTTGTGTGTGAGCTTGTAGATGGTCCTATCCTGAGCATTGCTCCACCTCTGAAGACTGCTGATATGATCATGAGCCTGGCGAAGGGGACCAAGGGGCAGAGAGGCAGTGCACTGGTCGAAGTGGTAACGAGGAGGACCAAAGAGGTGTGCAGTGGCTCTGCTAGAGTGACCCTGATCGAACACGGATGCCTCTTTTTGCCGCCTTCTTAGCCTCGGGTAAGGTCATGGGACCAAGAGCGCCGTGACGGCCAAGGAAGTGTTGCGGACTGATATCAAATCTGATTGCTCTTGGAGTTCTCAAGGTGGTGAGCTCATAGTTAGAAAGAACCAGCTCAACTGTTGTGGTACCTCTCAAGTAGGAATAGACACACTTCCCATTGAACCTCCCAGAGAAGTAGTGAGCTGAATTCAAGTAGTTGAGAGCTATAAAAGAGGGTCCAGCTGCATCATTGCCCAAGATGATACCAATATGCTGAAGCAAGGGTGTGATCAAGCCACCAATTCCAATCTGAGCTTCTGGATCCCTGTTTGTCCAAGCATAATCTTTGTAGTACAGGAGGCGCTTCACAAAGAACCCAACCATACCAAAGTCAGTGTAGAAATCAGTGGGCACGTCGGGCAAATGAGGAAGTGAGGCATAGTGCTGGATAGCCTGGTGTAGTAAGCGTAAGTCATCTCCGTTGACCTTGCTTATCTCTTTTTTGGGAAGATAGTGTGGACAATCAGCCTATGGAGATAGCGCACAGAAGGATGCCTTATAGAGGTGTTCTTGTCTCTGCTGGGGTTTCTATCCTTGCCAGATAACAGCTTGTAGGTTCTTTCTTCTTGGAAGCCCTTTCATCTTAGGCAAAGTCATGAAGTATACTCTCCCATAAATCTTGAACCTGATTCTCCCCCATCCTTGCGTCTCATGAGGACTAGAGTGAAATGTGGTCTTCAATGTTGCCAAGAATTGGCAGGATACCTCCTTGTGGTGGGATGAGCCATGGAATAGAAACTGCCCATGTTCATGTGGTCTAGCATGTCCTTCATGTCTTGATCAATTTCCAACTACCTCATCAATCTCACATCAGCAAATCTGGTAGGAGGCCATGAAGCATTCATTTAGTTGCATAAAAAAAATTTAATTATGAGCATGATAGGTTAATTGATTTGTGATTAGCTTATGCTTAGGTTGCTGGTCTTAGATTGAGCTCGCAATTGTCAATTCAAGTTTCTGTCATTTAAGAGCTCCCTCTTTCCTTGTGCTTAATCTTTTCCAAGACTTGAACTTTCAGATACCAATGGGGAGAAAGAATGAAGAATTGATAGAGGCGGAGAAGAAAGAGAAAGCAGAGAGAAAGACTGCTCAGTTTGGGAAAGATTTGGGTTCCATGCCAGAATTTGAAGAAGAGCGTAGGCAACAAGCTTTGGCAGTGCTAAGAAGAAAAGCACAAGCAAAAAGGGATGGCAACAGAGTTGCTGTTGATGAGAGTGTGGCTGATGGTGCTCACAAGCAAGCCCCTCCCAAGAAAGCTAGAGCGCCAGGAACCAACAGTGTGGGAGCTCTTGTTCTGGAGAAGAGCGGCAAAGGAAGTGATAAAGAACCAGTTCCTCCCACCAAGGCCAAGGCACCAAGAATCAAGATTGTGTCTCCTCCTCCCTTGGAGCAAGAAGATGCAAATGATGGAGATGCATCTTCGGAAGATGGTAGTGAAGCTGAGCAAGATCCTTCATCCACGAAAAAACTTCAATGCTAACAGGGACAGAGAAAAGAAACCCACTGAAGATGAGCTGTTAGAGCAACTGAGACGTGGTGTTTCATGGCCTCCTACCAGATTTGCTGATGTGAGATTGATGAGGGAGTTGGAAATTGATCAAGACATGAAGGACATGCTAGACCACATGAACATGGGCAGTTTCTATTCCATGGCTCATCCCACACATAAGGAGGTATCTTGCCAATTCTTGGCAACATTGGAGACCACATTTCACTCTAGTCCTCATGAGACGCAAGGATGGGGGAGAATCAGGTTCAAGATTGATGGGAGAGTATACTTTATGACTTTTGCTGAGATTGGGGAAGTGCTTGGTTTTAAGGATTTGAAGGAACCTTCTTTTGCTAAGATGAAAGGGCTTCCAAGAGGAGAGAACCTTGCACACTACACCTACAAGCTGTTATCTGGCAAGGATAGAAACCCCAGCAGAGACAAAAACACCTCTATAAGGCATCCTTCTGTGCCCTATCTCCATAGGCTGATTGTCCACACTATCTTCCCAAGAAAAGAGATAAGCAACGTCAATGGAGATGACTTACGCTTACTACACCATGCTATCAAGCACTATGCCTCACTTCCTCACTTGCCCGACGTGCCCACTGATTTCTACACTGACTTTGGTATGGTTGGGTACTTTGTGAAGCGCCTCATGTACTACAAAGATTATGTTTGGACAAACAGGGATCCAGAAGCTCAGATTGGAATTGGTGGCTTGATCACACCCTTGCTTCAGCATATTGGTATCAGCTTGGGCAATGATGCAGCTGGACCCTCTTTCATAGATCTCAACTACTTGAAGTCAGATCACTACTTCTCTGGGAGGTTCAATGGGAAGTGTGTCTATTCCTACTTGAGAGGTACCACAACAGTTGAGCTGGTTCTTTCTAACTATGAGCTCAGCACCTTGAGAACTCCAGGAGCAATCAGATTTGATATCAGTCTGCATCACTTCCTTGGACGTCACGGCGCTCTTGGTCCCATGACCTTACCCAAGGCTAAGAAGGCAGCAGAAAAGGCATCCGTGTTCGATCAGGGTCACTCTAGCAGAGCCACTGCACACCTCTTTGGTCCTCCTCGTTACCACTTCGACCAGTGCACCGCCTCTCTGCCTCTTGGTCCCCTTCGCCAGGCTCATGATCATATCAGCAGTCTTCAGAGGTGGAGCAAAGCTCAGGATAGGACCATCTACAAGCTCACACACAAGGGCAAAGAGGTGAGTAGGACTGTGAAGAGACAAGCTGAAGCTTCAGCTCAGTTTATGAGGAAAGTAGCTGATGTTTTGAGTAGAGGAGCTGTGGCTGGTTGCAAACCGGAGAACTTTGACCTTGATGCCTTCTTTGCACATCCTCCTCGGCCACTTGTAGATCCCTCAGAACCACGCACAAGGAAGCAGCTTATTCGCCGCAAAACAAACCCACCAGCTCTCCAATCCGAATCAGGAAATGAATCACCTTCACTTGACTCCACCTATGGGGAAGATGACTCCGAAAGTGAGGCATAGCCTCTTCTCATGCTCCATAGAGGTACTCCTTCACCTTACCATTGTATATACCATTTGTCTTTGCATTTAGTTTTCTTTTAGGCCCTTCTCTCCATTTACCAAACACAGAGACTGTGTGAATTAAGTGTGGGGGAGGTGCCAAGTTGCTGATCATCTTGACTTGAGCTTCCCTGGAAACAACTTCAGCCTAGAGTTATAGAGAAGGACTTGATCTCCAGCCTTGAACTCTCTCTTGAGGATGTGCTTGTCATGAAAGGCCTTGGTCTTCTCCTTGTAGATCTTTGAGTTCTCATAAGCATCCATCCTTATCTCATCAAGCTCATGTAACTGAAAGAGTCTCTTCTCCTTGGCACTCTTGATGTCAAAGTTCAGGAGCTTCACAGCCCACAATGCGTTGTACTCAAGCTCTACTGGTAAGTGGCAAGCCTTCCCATACACAAGGTTGAAAGGTGTGGTACCCAAGGGAGTCTTGTAAGTTGTCCTATAGGCCCAAAGTACATCATCAAGCTTATCTGATCAATCCTTCCTCTTAGTCCCAACAATCTTTTCTAGAATGCCCTTGATTTCCCTGTTGGAGATGTCAACTTGGCCACTGCTTCAACCCATTTGGGGGTAAGGGTTTGCCACCTTATGTTTCACTCCCTTCTTCTTTAGAAGCCATTCAAACACCTTGTTAATGATGTGTGAGCCTCCATCACTTATGACCACTCTTGGAACTCCAAATCTTGGAAAAATTACGTTCTTGAACATCTTTATCACCACTCTTGACTCATTTGTAGGACTAGCCACTGCTTCAACCCATTTGGACACATAGTCAACAGCCACCAAGATGTACTTGTTACCATAAGAAGAAGGAAAAGGTCCCATGAAGTCTACTCCCCATACATCAAACACTTCCACCTCAAGAATTGGATTTTAAGGCATCTCATTTCTCTTGGTGATGTTTCCTCTCCTTTGGTAAGAATCACACTTGGAAACAAAGTCTTGTGTGTCCTTGAACATGTGTGGCCACAAAAATCCAGCTTGTAACACCTTTGAGACAGTCTTGAAGGTAGCAAAGTGGCCTACATAGGAAGATCCATGGCAATGTGTAAGGATCCCTTCAATTTCTTCATCAGCTACCACTCTTCTATAGAGCTGATCCTTGCAAAGAGTGTAGAGGTATGGCTCATCCCAATTCTATCTCTTCACATCTTTGTAGAACTTCTTCTTCTCATACCCCACAAGATCCAATGGCTGATTCCCAGTAGCTAAGTAGTTAACCAAATCAGCATACCAAGACCCCTTCTCTTTAGCTGCCTTGACCTCTTCGATCTTCTTTCCAGTCTCAATAACTGCCACCACGGACATGATAGCTATGATCTGCTCCTCATGAAGTCTTTCATCAATGGGGATTCCACCTTCAATTCTCTGCCTGGACAAGTGATCATCCACTCCATTCTCAATTCTGGGTTTGTCCCTGATCTCAAGATCAAACTCTTGGAGCAGCAAGATCCATCTCAAAATTCTTGGTTTTGCATCCTTCTTTGCTAGAAGATGTCTCAAAGCTGCATGGTCTGTGTACACAATGACTTTGGAACCCACAAGGTAACTTCTGAAATTTTCAAAGGCAAAGACAATGGCCAGCATCTCCCTCTCAGTTGTGGCGTACTTCATCTGAGCATCATTCAAGGTTTGGCTTGCATAATAGATCACATGAGTCTTGCCATCCTTCTTCTACCCCAAGACAGCTCCAACAGAAAAATCACTAGCATCACACATTATCTCAAAGGGGAGATCCCAATCAGGTGGCTGGACTACGGGAGCATTCACAAGCTCATCTTTCAGGTTCTTAAAAGCTTCAAGACACTCCTTTCCAAAGATGAAGATTTCCTCTTTGCACAGCAACCTGGTGAGTGGCCTGGCTATCCTGGAAAAATCTTTGATGAACCTCCTATAGAACCCAGCATGACCAAGGAAGCTCCTCATGTCCTTCACTTTCTTTGGTGGAGGCAAACTAACCATCACTTCAATCTTAGCCATATCCACCTCAATCCCCTTTTCTGAAATCTTATGCCCAAGCACAATCCCTTCTTTGACCATGAAGTGACACTTCTCCCAATTCAGCACAAGTTTGGTGTCTTCACATCTCTGTAGGACCCTGCACAAGTTGTATAAACAAGCAGAAAACGAAGATCCATAGAAAGAGAAGTCATCCATGAATACCTCACTATATCCTCAATTAGATCCTAGAAGATAGACATCATTCACCTTTGAAAGGTTGATGGAGCATTACATAACCCAAATGGCATCCTTCGATAAGCAAATGTGCCATAGGGGCATGTGAATGTTGTCTTCTCTTGATCATTGGGATGTATGGGGATCTGGAAGAACCCTGAATACCCATCAAGAAAGAAATAGAAAGGATGGTTTGCAAGTCTCTCAAGCATTTGATCAATAAATGGCAATGGAAAATGATCCTTTCTAGATGCAGAGTTGAGTTTTCTATAATAAATACATATCCTATGGCCAGTTATGGTTCTAGTTGGTATCAATTCATCCTTGTCATTTTTAACCACAGTGATACCACCTTTCTTTGGGACAACATGCACAGGAGATATCCATTTAGAATCTGAAATAGGGTAGATAACACCAGCATCTAAGAGTTTAAGAATCTCCTTCTTTACAACATCCTTCAGGTTAGGATTTAACCTTCTTTGATGCTCTATAGATGTCATTGATTCATCCTCAAGATGTATCCTATGCATGCACAAAGAAGGTGATATCCCCTTAATATCATCTAGTGAGTACCCAATTTCTTTTCTAAACCTTTTAAGTGCATTTAAAAGTTGAGAAAGCTCAAGTTCAGTAAGTTCACTACTCACAATGACAGGGTAAGTCTCATTAGGGCCTAGAAATTCATACCTTACACCATGGGGAAGAGGTTTGAGCTCCACTTTTGGTGCGTTGAGCTCACTCCAGTCATCTTGTTGGATGTCCTCTTGTTGAGTGGCTGAAGCAGCTTGGTGAACCTCATGTGTAAGCTCCTCGTACTGGGCTTCACCATCAATCTTCTTATGAGAATCCAGCATTCTCACATAAGCATCACTCTCCTTGTTCTCAACCACTTGGACTTCTTTATCCATTGTCAAAGCATGTTGCAAAGGGTCCTTAATTGCCAACTCTTCAAGTCCCAACTCTTCAAGAAGTTCATCAGCCAGAGCTTCCATCTCTTCAATGTAAAACCCTTGGCCTTCCACAGTTGACTTCTTCATCATTTCCTCGATGTCAAAGTGGAGAGTGTGCTCCTTCTTCAAATGAAGATCAACCTTGCCTTCTTTCACATATATAATGGCTCCTGCTGTGGCTAAGAATGGTCTTCCAAGGATCAAGGGATCTTTAGCTTCCTCATCAATCTCAAGCACAACAAAGTCTGTTGGAATCTCACAATTTCCAACCATCACAGGGAGGTCTTCCAAGATACCAATGTCAAACTTAACGGAGCGATCAGCAAGCACCAAGGAGAGTCTACACTTTTTGTCTTGGCTGAATCCAAGCTTCTTGGCAACAGATAAAGGCATGAGGCTGACAATAGCTCCCAAGTTGCATAAACACTTCTCAAACATCAAAGAACCAATGGTGCAAGGTAGAGTAAAGCATCCTGGATCCTCTAGCTTCTTAGGGATAGTCAATCTCTGGATAATGGCACTGCACTCATGAGTAAGGACCATCATACCCTCCATCTCTTTCTTCTTTGCAGCTACAGCATCCTTCAAGAACTTGCTGTATTGAGGGACTAGCATGAAAGCATCAATGATGGGCATTGTGACCTGAACTTCACTCATCTGTTTCTCAAAGAGTGCCTTGTATTTCTCCAATAGCTGCTTCTTGAACCTTCCAGGAAATGGTAGCTTAGGCTCATAAGGAGGAGGAACAAAAGAATATCCTTTTATTGGAGTAGCAACTTCACCATGTTTCACTGTCCTCTTCTCTTCTCCAACCTTTCCTATACCCTTAGTGATAAGTCATGGATTTTTACCCACTTTCAACCATGATTTTTATATGTTTTTGGAAACAAAAGGACGCTTCTAGTGTCTTTTATGAGCTTTTACAGGTTCGGGTATTCTTTTGAGAAATGTGACTATTTTGGAGCAGAAATGGATACTTTAAGGAGGTTGTAATGGAACGATTACTTGAGCTGATCGATCGATGCTCAAAATGATGCATCGACCGATGAGAGACTACCTTCATCGACCGATAGGAGCTTGTGACATCGATCGATATGAAAGGCCTCCGAGAATTAATGACGAATTAAATGAGCTAATCATCTCATTAGGGTTTCACTTCTACCAAATGAGTCCCTGGCCGCCTGTTAGGCTAGATTAATAGGGTTTTGTATTATTTTAGAGGCAAGACTTGCCTAGAGAACTTTTAGACCTAATTTGGAGAGAAACATCTTGCTATCTTGGAGAGAGAGCTTAGGAATGCAGAGATAGATCTAAACTGCATTCAGAGAAGATCTTGAACTCCCTTATTTTTCTCTATTCTTTTATTGTTTCTCTTATTATTCTATTTAAAATTATTATTCAAACCATCATGACTTTGTCTCTCATGAATATGTTTGAGTAGTTTCTCTTGTTAGATTAGGTTTCTCATTAAGGTTCCATGCATTGCAATTGATTTAATGCTAGGGTGTTTAAAATATAGTTCTTCATTCTAGTTGTTCTTAATGCTAAGTATAGGATTGATCACCCTTGTCTTAGATCTTAGGATTAATTTGGATAAGTGAGAACTTAGCAAATCCCTGAAACCCAAAGCTGGTATGTTCCAACTTTACCTAGAGTACACGAAAGTGGCCTCTTTGTAAGATTGGAGAACCAATTCAAATCCGATTTTAAAGCTCACTAGAAACTATATCGATCGATAAGCAATCCGCTTGTCGAACGATATTGCGAAAGGTGTATCGATCGATATTCATATAGAATAATCGATCGACACTTTCTTATACTCATCGAACGATAGTTGATGACTTAAGATCTAGTTGAAGATAATCAATCACTGATTTACCCTTAAGGCTTGAGTTCAGAACTATGAATATTAAAAACCCTAGATACCTTGCATGCTAGTTACACCTGAGAAATAGCCTAAGTCTAGCTTTCCTTCCTCTTGCTTAAAACCTAAACCATTCAATCAAGCAATTACTTGCGTACCCCTCTATTTACTGCTTTAAACTTGCTTGTCTAGCTTTATTTCGAAGACTAAACAATCTATTGTGTAATCCTAGAGTCTATGTGGATTCGATCCCTAAGTACTACAACTGAACCTCTTATTTGAGAGAGTAAAGTCACTCCTTAGGGTAATTTGAGTGATATCAGATTTGGCGCCGTTGCCGGGGACTCTTTCTTATTACCATTAGATTTAGTTTAGAATATAGTCTAGACCTTATTTTTGTATTTACTAAAATCTTTTCCTCTTATTGTGCTCTTACGGGTACCTAAGAATGGAGAAGACAAATTTCGGCATCCCATCGATCGACACGAAAACAAAAAGATTGAGCGATACGTCGAGCGAGGAATCGACCGACATTCCTGCCCGAACATCGATTGATACCAATCAGCCGGAAGCAGGTAAGTTTTTACTTACCGATCATGCTAATGAAGAAGTAGTCCTAGGCAAACCAACTGATAATTTAAGCAACACAATTTCTGAATTTTCTGATGAACAAGGAAATGAAATCCCTGTTCAACCTTATTCATCTTCCTCTGAAGATGAGGAATCAGAATTGTTTTTGCAAGACTACTTAGACCCCATAAAGACCTATTCCAATAGGTCTGCCATCAAAGTACTAGAAGGTGATACCAGGAAATCAAAACTCTACCTTGATTTTATTCTTCTGGTGCGAAATAAGCCTTTCCGTGGGTCTGCCTTGGAGCACCCCCACGAGCACATCGAATACCTAGAAGATCTAGTATCTGATAATTACAATCACTGCAAACTTTTTTCTTTTTCCCTTGAGGGAAAAGCCAGAAAGTGGCTGAATCAGATACCAGCAGGCTCTCTAACTTGCTGGGAGGAAATCATAAATGCTTTCATAAATCAATTTTTCAATGACGCTCGCTATTGGGATATACGAGAAAAGTTATCTTACTTTCCTCAGGGTCCACGCGAATGTTTAAAAACGCTTGGATCAGATTTGAAGGCTATCAACGTGATTGCATCCACCATGGTTACTTAGAACCGCAGCTCCTAAACTTCTTTTACGGAGGAATCAGCCTTCGTTACCAAATCACGCTGGATACCGCAAGTGAAGGAAACTTTATGATGCAGCATAGCATACATTGACATCTTTTCCTCTTTCACATATTAGTTAGCTTTTTTCCTTTTTAATTTTATGTCGGCTTCCTTTTAATTTTAAGGATAATTACATATCCTTTAGGTTAGATAAATAGGAATGTTAGGTTAGTATAAATAAGGATCGAGGGCTTGTGTAAAGATACCTTTGGATTTGATTAATAAAGTTTGAAGGTTTTAAAGAGCTCTGTGAGCACTGCGAAGAGTATTCGCGCCCTAATCTTTTGTTTTCGAGTTTTCTTCGAGAACACGTTACTAACTTATCGATCAAACCCTTGATCCCTAAGTTCTATAGCTTCCGCTCTCCATCAGTTGGTATCAGAATCGGAACGTTTCTGGATTTCTTCTTTGCTTGTCATGACAAAGAAACCGGCAGAAGGAACCATGGACATGAAGGAGTTACGAGACTTGCTTGTAGAGATGCAAACGGCTACGCAAGCAACCATCCAACAACAGGGTGTCTCGTTCAAGACAGCATTGGCTGCTGTAACTGATCGCCTTGACGCCTTAAATACGACCTTGGCGACTCGCTTGGACCCTCAAATTCAGCAGGTCGCTAATGCTCCACTACAACCCGCACAACATCATCCGCCTCTACAACAACAACGACAGCCTCAACAACAACTTCCTCCTATCCAGCATCATCCTCGACAGCACCAACAACAATTTCAACATCAATACCAATTTGGTGATGCCCGAGCTCGCGACTTGTACGAGGAAGAAGAAGAAGATCATAGACGAGTCTATCGTGAGGAACTACGTCAACGAGATAACTATGACAATCGCTGGGAAAGAAGCTTTAGAGTGGATATACCAGAGTTTCATGGAGGTCTACGAGGCGATGAACTTATCGATTGGTTAGTTTCAGTTGAAGAAATCCTGGAGTTTAAGCAAGTTCATGTAGATCGTCGCGTCTCTCTTGTGGCCATGCGTTTCCGAGGTCATGCTGCAACATGGTGGAAGCAGCTCAAGATGACTTCGATCAATGCCGGGCAAAGCACCGATTAACTCTTGGGATAAGCTAACAAAACATCTTCGACAAACGTTTCTACCGCATAATTACGAACGAACCTTGTATACAAAACTACAAAACTTGCGCCAAGGAAACCAGAGTGTGGACGAGTATGCTGACGAGTTTTCGCTGTTGCTGACCCGTAATGAGATTCATGACAGCCAAGTACAGCTTGTGTCACGTTTCATTGGTGGTCTACGACCTCAACTTCAGAATTTAATGGCACAGTTTGATCCATTAACAATTGGAGAAGCCCATCGTCGTGCAGCATCGTTCGAGCAACAGTCCAAGTCGTCTAACTGGAATTCTTTGACATCGCGGTCTCGTATTCAGAAACCTGGAAGCAGCAATACTCCGCCAGCATCCAAGGATGCCAGTGACGCGTCAACCTCAGTAACTAAACCCGCTGCTCAAGAAGAACAACAGCTAAGGCGATCTACTGCGCCTAACACTCTCGTTGCTACTCTTGCGAACCAGGACACCGGATGTCAGCATGCCCTCACTCAACTTCGCGAGGATTACTAATCGATGAGTCTATCGATGAACAAGGCGTTTATGACTCTCGAGGAAGATGACCAAGGCGAAGATAACCTTGTTACACCACACTGGTGATAGTGGGCGTCTACTTGTCCTCCGTCGAGCTTGTCTCACGCCAGTGACACAGGATGATCAGTGGCTTGAACTAATATTTTTCGGTCCACTTGCACCATCAAGGATCGTGTTTGCAGCTTTGTCATCGATTCGGGGAGCTGCCGTAATGTTGTCTCGGAAGGAGCTGTAGACAAAATGGGGCTAACTCGTGAAAAGCATCCAGCACCCTACAATCTCAGATGGCTCAATGATACCGTAAGCATTCAGATTATCACAGCGTGCTATAGTCCCTTTCGGTGGGACTACAATACTGCGATCGTATGTATTGTGATATTGCTCCGATAGATTTTGTCACCTTCTTCGGGGCGTCCATGGGAGTTTGATCGGAGACTTATTCATGGCGGAGCAAAACACTTGATTTCATCAGGATTCACAAAAATTGTTCTTCTCCCATCAAAGGATACATCCACGGCGACACCATCCCTTCATTCACCTCCTTCTACAGAACCTGTCACCACCGCGTCCTCTTCGCCTTCCCAAAGTCGCAGTCATCACCACCTACAACTCTGCTCTGCTCATCACGCAAACTTTGTGACAGAGTTACGATCGGAAGGGTTTGCTTTGCGTTGGTGCCAATCAGTGATCACTGTCGCCTCAACTCATTGCCCTCATCAGCTCTCGCGTCCTCACGAGTTTGCTGATGTCTTTCCAAAGAACTACCAGAAGGACTTCCTCCGCCGGGACATCCAACACCAAATAGATTTGATTCCAGGCGCAACATTGCCCAATCGTCCACACTACCGTATGAGTCCGCTTGAGCATGAAGAGTTCGTCGTCCAGTTGAATCTTCTGCGTAAAGGTCATATCAAAGAAAGTCTCAGTCCATGTGCAGTACCAGCTCTTTTAATACCAAAGAAAGCGGGTCTTGGCGCATGTGTGTTGACAACCGGGCAATCAATAAAATCACCATTAGTTATCGATTCGATGCCTGCGCTTGGATGATCTATTAGATCAGATTGGGGCAGCCAAATTGTTCTCTAAAATTGACCTCAAAGGTGGCTACCACCAGATCATTATCTGACCAGGCTGACGAGTGGAAGGCGGCTTTCAAAACTAGAAGGCCTTTTCGAATGGCTAGTTATGCCTTTTGGTCTTTCTAATGCTCCAAGTACTTTCATGCGTATTATGAACCAGGCATTAAGACCCTTCATTGGACGTTTTGTGGTGGTATATTTTGATGATATACTTATCTTCAGTTCGTCTTTATCCGACCACATCGACCATCTCCGCAAAGTTTTGGCCGTGTTGCGTTCCGAGAAGCTTTTCGCAGCCCAACAAAAATGTGAATTTTGTTTATTAAAAGTTCTTTTTCTTGGATATGTGGTCTCTGATCAAGGGCTGGCCGTTGATCATTCTAAAATCGAGGCCGTTCGGTCGTGGCCAATACCAAAAACGGTCTCTGAGGTACGCAGTTTCCATGGCCTCGCTTCTTTTTATCGCCGATTTGTGGATCACTTCAGCAAGATCATGGCCCCGATTACTAGTTGCATTCGTGAGGGCAAGTTGGAGTGGACAATTGAAGCAACACGTGCATTCGACCTTATTAAAGAGAATCTTACGACAGCCCCAATATTCGTTCTACCCGACTTCTCTTTGCCTTTTGAGTTACACTGCGACGCGTCCAAACTCGGTATCGGTGGCGTTTTGAGTCAACAAGGGCGTCCTGTGGCATATTTTAGTGAGAAACTAGCAGGGGCGCGGGGACGCTACAGCACTTACGATGTAAAATTTTATGCGATCGTCCAGGCTATCAAGCATTGGCGCCATTACTTGGTTCACAAGGAGTTTTATCTTTTTACTGATCATGATGCCTTACGACATTTGGACAGTCAAGCTAAAGTTTCTGCCCGACATGCCGCGTGGATTTCATATCTTCAACAATGTATTCGCACCCTAATCTTTTGTTTTCGAGTTTTCTTCGAGAACACGTTACTAACTTATCGATCAAACCCGCTATCCCTAAGTACTATAGCTTCCGCTCTCCATCACTTTAGCACCAGAAATCCTAGTAAAGCAAAGCGTTTGATCAGAAACATAGCTTCGAGAAAATCATATGAGATCAGTGATAGGGAAAATAGAGCTACGTCCAGGAACACGCTCCAATTAGCTGAAATCAGGCAGTCATTAGACTCTCTGCACTCAATCATGAAGGAAAAGAAACTTAAACAAACTCTTCCAAATGAGGATAGTTGTTCTGAAAGACAAATGTTTTCTGTCGAAAAGAGTAAGTCTCAAGTTTAAAACCCAGACGAAGATAGTTTCACCCGAAACTATGATGCCCTAATCAAATCCCATCAAAGAAAAACATACTCCAGGTTAAACCAAGCTTTCAAGGGAAATCAGAAAATAGAAAGCGACATGGATACCAAACTAAACGTTATTCATCGTGAGCTATTTAAGAAATTAGATGCTCTAAGTGAACAAGTCAAACGATTAGAAGGTGATGTGCGAAATGTCGCTATCAAGAGGGAAGCAGGACGTCTCCCTGAGCGAACTGATATGAAACCAAGACGTCAAGTTAGTGCTGTACTCTTGAGAAGTGGACAGCGACTTGTTCCGAAAGCTAAGGAAAAACCTTTTTCAAAAGAAAATTATGGAGAAGAGATCAAACCCACCCCCAACCCTGTGCTATTCCATGCCAGTAGAGCGGAACCTTCACCAAACAAGGGCAAAGAAAAAGGTAGTCAAAGCACCGAAGAAATTGTGATTGATATTCCAGACGGCGAGGAAGATTAAGTAGGATGAAGTTAATATCGACCGATATGATGAAAACAATATCGATCGACACCAATCCCCTAAGCCGAAAAGCGATTCAGCAACAGCTGGACCGACTATCGAAAGGGTTTATAACCCGATTCCCCCTTTTTCTCCACGCAAGTCCGACCCTAAGCGTGAATTGGACAGAGAAATCTGTAAGAAAGCAATCGAAAGGATCAGAGTTGAGATGCCATTAAGTGATGCTGTCAAAATTTTGCCACCGCTAAAGAAGTATGTTAAAGACATGGTAACTAAAGGTTTTCAAGTCGGAGAACGTAGTATCATGATGATTTCCGTAGAAGTCAGTGCTATAATTCAAGGCGAAATTCCGATCAAGCAACCCGACCCTGGTAGTTTCGTTCTTAGTTGCACCATCCAAGATAAACAGTTTCCAAGAGCCCTCTGCGATCTTGGATCTAGCGTGAATTTGATGCCGCACTCTGTGACAACATCCCTCGGATATGCGGAGTTCACTCAAGAAAATATCCAACTAGTTCTCGCTGATCGATCTGTTCGAGTTCCGGAAGCAGCACTTGAGTATGTGCCCGTAATTATCAATGGATGCACAGTACCAACGGACTTCGTTGTACTTCACCACAAGAACGAACACAGAGACCCCATTATCTTGGGAAGACCATTTCTTGCAACCGCAAATGCGATAATTGACGTCAAAGAAGGACGCATCTGCCTGAATATTGGAAACATTCCAATGAGGTTCGACAAGGAAAAATTAATGACGCGCCCTTTGATAGATAGATCATCCTCCTATGTCGATGATATCGACGACCTTACCCAAAAATCTTTTGAAGATTCATTCTCTGAAAGCCACATTGAGGATGTGCTCATGGTTCCTCAGGGAGAAGTATTCAGCATAGATAACCTTACGGAGGATTATGACATTTGATGGACGCAAGAAATGATGATACAACAAATGATGAAGATGATTCCGAGATAAATATCGATCGATATTTGCAAAACGCTGTTGATCGACAACCATTTTCGATAGGCGATCTAAGCAAGGAAAATGCACCTAAGGTGGAATTGAAACCACTTCCTGCTGGACTCAAATATGCCTACCTTTTTGACAACACTTATCCCGTTATCGTAAATGCAAATCTTACAAATAGTGAGCTCGCTTTATTGTTGAATAAACTGCGAAAACATAGGAAAGAAATCGGATACTCTCTTAAAGATATCCCATGAATTTCCCCCGACCTGTGTATGCATCGGATTCATCTTGAAGATGAATCAAAATCATGAATAGAACACCAAAGGCGACTCAACCCCAACCTTAAAGAAGTTGTTTAAAAGGAGATTAACAAACTTCTCGATGCCGGTGTAATCTATCCAATCTCAGATGGCAATCGGGTGAGCCCAGTTCACGTGGTTCCTAAGAAAGGAGGCATTACTGTGGTCAAGAACGACAAAGACGAACTTATTCCAAAGAGAACTGTAACTGGACACCGTATGTGCATCGACTACAGGAAACTAAACTCCATAGCGAAAGACCCTTTCCTTTACCTTTCATCGATCAAATGTTGGAAAGATTAGCCAATCATCAATACTATTGTTTTCTTGTGGATATTCCGGATTTTCCAAATTCAATTCATCGGATGACCAAGAAAAGACAACCTTCACATGCCCTTATGGAACATTCGCCTACTGTAGAATGCCATTTGGCCTGTGTAACGCCCCCACTACTTTCCAACGATGCATGATGTCTATCTTCACTGATATGATAGAAGATTTTATGGAAGTTTTTATGGATGATTTCTCATTCTATGGATCTGATTTCAAAAGTTGTCTCGATAACCTTGTAAAGTTCTAGCCAGATGCGAAGAAAAGAACCTTGTTCTAAATTGGGAAAAATGCCATTTTATGGTTAACGATGGAATTGTTCTTGGACACAAGGTATCTGCTGCTGGAATTAAAGTAGATCGAGCAAAGATAGAAGTAATGACTGGTTTACCTCCACCAACTAACGTAAAAGACATAAGGAGTTTTCTTGGGCATGCTGGATTTTATCGAAGGTTTATAGAAAATTTCAGCAAAATTGCCAGACCTTTAACAACACTCCTCTGCAAGGATATTAAATTCGAATTCACTCCAGAATGTCAGCAAGCTTTTGATAAAATCAAAAAGGCATTGATAACTGCTCCTGTCGTGCAAGCACCCGATTGGAGTCTTCATTTTGAAATTATGTGCGATGCAAGTGGTTTCGCAGTAGGAGCAGTGTTAGGGCAGCGTAAAGATAAAAAACTTCATGTTATTTACTACGCGAGCCGAACTCTGGACGACGCTCAGAGTAATTATGGCACAACGGAAAAGGAATTACTTGCTGTCGTGTACGCTTTCGAGAAATTCCGAAACTACCTTGTTGGCTCGAAAGTTATTGTTCACACCGATCACGCAACAATAAAGTAACTTATGCAAAAGAAAGATGCCAAACCAAGACTTATCCGATGGATCCTTCTACTCCAAGAATTTGACATGGAAATCAAAGACAAAAGAGGAGTAGATAACAGCGTAGCTGATCACCTTTCTCGGATAAAAGTCGACGACAACATTCCTATCGATGATTTCCTGCCAGCCGAAGGTGTATACCTGGCAGAATCTACATTCATTGGTCAGATAAATCTTGCATCTGAATCCATATCGGTCGATGAATCAAGTGATGCATTGATCGTCATAGCTGACTCGATGTCGATCGATGACACAAACGATAAATTGATCGATATGACTGATGACATGTCGATCGATGAATCGACCGCGCAATCGATCGACAATAAGACAGACGCATTAACCAACTGTGAAAACGGCTTTGACTTAAATAAAGTTTCATTTAAGATACCCTTCAATATGACTATCACTGTAGCCGACAATATCACCACTAATCCGCACACTCCTCATAGATGCCAAAACCCCGATTAGGAAGTGCACACTGTTTAAAAGAAATTCACAGACAGACCATGGTATGCTGACATAGTAAACTATTTAGCTGATGACGTCGAACCAGAAGGACTGAAAAATTATGACAGAAAGAAGTTCTTCAGATAAGTCAGGCGATACCACTGGGATGAACCATATCCCTACAAGCAATGTGCTGATGGAATTTACAGACGCTGTGTTGCAGCCGCTGAAGTGCCGGACATCATATTTCACTGCCATGGATCTTCTTATGCCGGACATTTCGCAACTTTCAAAACAGTATCTAAAATCCTTCAGGCCGAATTTTGGTGGCCTACCATGTTCCGCGATGTTCACACCTCTATCATAAAATGTGATAGGTGTCAACAAAGAGGAAAAATCAGCAAAATACATGAAATGGAACAGAAGTTCATTCTCGAAATCGAAGTCTTTGACTGTTGGGGGATAGATTTTATGGGTCCTTTCCCTTCCTCATATGGGAACAGATACATTTTAGTTGCTGTTGATTATGTTTCAAAATGGGTTGAAGCAATAGCCACAACTACGAATGATGCTTCTGTTGTTGTCAAACTCTTCAAGAGCATTATTTTCCCTAGATTTGGAGTTCCTCGAGTAGTAATAAGCGATGGTGGTACCCATTTCATCAACAAAGTTTTCAAAAATTTACTCAGGAAAAATGGAGTTCACCACAGAGTTGCCACACCCTACCATCCACAGACAAGTGGGCAGGTAGAAGTTTCTAACAGACAAATCAAAGAGATTCTGGAGAAAACCGTTGGGATCACCAGAACAGATTGGTCACGGAAGCTAGATAATGCACTTTGGGCCTACAAAACTGCATTTAAGACTCCACTAGGAACAACTCCTTTCCATCTACTCTACGGAAAAGCTTGTCACTTACCCGTTGAATTAGAACATAAAGCAGCATGGGCAACAAAATTGCTAAATTTCGACATCAAAACTGCTGCCGGAAGGAGACTCATACAACTCAACGAGCTAGATGAAATCAGACATCTAGCTTATGAGAGTTCAAAGTTATATAAAGAACGCACGGAAGCTTACCATGACAAGAAGATCGTCTCCCGGCATTTTGCTGCCAGCGATCAAGTTCTATTATATAACTCTCGGCTCACTTTGTTTCCCGGAAAACTCTGTTCTCGCAGGTCAGGACCTTTCACAGTTACGGTAGCCAGACCAAACGGAGCCATCACCCTTATGAACGATAAAGGAGAAGAATTAAAGGTGAATGGGCAACGAGTGAAGCATTACTGCGCTAAACCGCCAAATGTCAAACCTTTACAGTTGGGCATTCCCGAATCTAATTAAAGAGATTTTTAAGTCAAGCTAATGACTAAAAATAAAGCGCTTAGTGGGAGGTAACCCACTATTGCATTTAGTTTCCATTTTTATTTTTCAGTCGTTTATTTTATCTTTATTTTATTGTCATTTTCAAAAAAAAATAAAATAAAATAAAATAGTAGATAAGGAACTGCCCTAAAATCGATGGATACGCACATAGGCATATCGATCGATTCGGATCTATCTAGGCCGCGGGTCATTAACCTCGATTTCCGCCTTTTCATCCGCTCATTTCGCATTCCTCTCCCAAAAACAAAAAACCGATTTTTCTCTCTAGAAACCAAGTCGATTTTTGCCGTTTCTTGCCTCAATCTCTTTGTTTTTCACTTCTCTATCTCATTTGTTCATCTATTCAACGATTCTACAAGGTATGAACCCGAAATTCTCTATTTTTCGGATTTTTTTTACTAGGTTTTGACATGAACAAAATCGATCGATTAGGCTTGGATTTGGTCGATTTAGGTTGCTAGTATGATGAAATAGGTTTTAGGATTGTTGGTTTTGCATTCATGATTGTGGAATTGCGATTTGGGATGAGTTTTGTGTTGCAGGTTCCGCGATGTCGTGTCGATCGACACGGTCGTTGTCGAATCGATCGATATCGACACTCAGGAATCGATGTCAAATACGACAATCGATCGATACAGAGCTACCAAAATCGATCGATCTCTCATCGAGAGCATCGATCGATATAAGAACAATCGATTGCATCTACTGATGGATGATTCTTTTGGTTGTTTGCAGATGAGTTCACGGAGAGACAGCAGCAGAGGAGGACTAAGAGGCTCGATATCCGAGCACCTCCGGGCACCACCCAAACCACCATCTTCCTTGACGTCATCATCATCCTCACACTCTCCGCCACGACAGCCCGATGAGCGCTCCCCATGGCCTAGGAACCCTACCAAGGCCATACAGACGGTGGAGTCTTACCCCGACCGAAGACAGCGGTCCGTTCCACGCCTGCACCCACCGTCGTCACGAGGAGTTGGGGCGACTCGACAGCCTGTTCTACAGCAGGCTGCGGCGTTGACATCGCTCCACCGCTTCATCGGCAGCTACCGTCAGACAGCTTGGTCTCTGGCATGACTTGAGGGACATGATCAGCCAGCTTGGGTTCGGCATCTATCCGTCTCTGGTCCGACAGTTCCTCGCCACAGCTGACCTCACCTACACCACCACCACTGGCCGCGTCGCTGATGTGAGTTCTCGTTCTTCGCCGAGGTGTCGGATACCGGATCCGCAGTTGCTGAGATCTGCGGATCTGGGTTCGATCCTTCTAACACCGCTATGGGTGTCCCTGAGTTGCCGATGATCGGTGACTTCTGGAGGATCATTGGCACAGGCCACTGGAGCACGGCTGTCACTCAGACTGATATCCGTCATCCCACCTTGCGCTACTTCATCAGGGCCCTTGCCAGCACTTTTCTGTGCAAGATGGAGCCCAACAAGGTGAGGATTGACGAGCTTACACTGCTGTTCACTTTGCTTGACAGAGTTGTAGACCTGCAGGACCTGGACCCAGACCGCGACATGCCCACGCCCGACCTGGGATCTTTCTTTGCTCAGCACCTGGTGTCGCTGAAGATGAAGCCCTTCAAGGGAACTGGCAGGAAGAAGGAGACGATCGGGAGCCTGCTTACACAGATCTTCCAGCACCTCGGCATCCGCTTGACTGGAGAGCCAGCACGCACCTCCCGCGTCTACATCACGGACTTCGACGGGAGCATTGACAGGCTCCGATTCCAGCTAGATGAGGCATTCCTCTGCAACCTCCAGGACATGCCACGGAGAGTTCCAGGAGAGCGCAGAGCACCAGCTACACAGGACCATCCAGAGGCACCACTACCCGACTTCCCCATCATGCCAGACATTCCGATGCGCGACCACGGGGACTTTCAGAGGTTCGTCGCAGACGCTCTTCAGGCCATCTGGTCCAGAGTGTCTCGCTGTAGGTTCATGAGCAGGAGGAGCGTGAGAGCCCATGATCCAGCAGCGCCAGGACCATCACACCAGTACCGTCGTGACTCGTTAGATGACGAGGAGGCAGCAGAGGACTCCGACTAGTCCTCATATTTCTATCCCTTATTCCCAGACACTTTTATTTTCATTTTTATTTTGGATCTTTAGGATTTATTACTTTAGACTATCTATTTTTATTTTCATTACTTATTATCTGTTTGCCTGTGTTTGGATTGTCTAAGCAGAACTAACAAATGACAGATCAGACGGGTTAGACACCAACAGACGAATTGATGACCTTCTGTCTAACAACTATCGATCGATAACCATGCTTGGGTATCGATCGATACGAGTTCTAATAGGTACGGTTACTCTAGTCATTAACTATCCAATTTTATCTTTCTTTCACTTTTTCACCACACTTAGACTAAATAACACTAGGGACGATTAATGGTTTTAAGCGGGGGTTGTTTCTAACATTTTCATGTTTTATTTCTTTAAAGCATTCTTCATTTTCTTTTCAAATTTCTTTAAAGCATTCTTCATTTTCAAAAAAAAACAAAAAAAGAATTTATCATGCACCAAATGGGGACAATGATTTCTACTTATTTTCTAACCACTCTTTAGCACCATTCTTAGATTTGTTAACTGCATAATGTGCTAAAGTGGATCACCGGCCACTATGATAATACTTTTCATGATCATCTGAAAGAACCAAAGCTGATTTCCAACCTAACCTGACATTCTCTGCTTGTCTTGGGGCTTGGTATACGCGGGATCGGATGCTTCGAACAAGTCTGGATGGTAAAGCCTTGTGTAGATAGTTTTATCACCCTCTCTTTCTCATTTTCGAATTTAGATTTAATATTCAGCTCTCAAAAAAAAAATTATTTGAGTTTAAATATATGTTCTAGGACTAGTTAGTTATTGCTTAGGAAGGAATTCGAACAGGGCTTGGCGGTTACCCCCCTCAAGACTTGATTCATAAGAATTCTATAGGTAAAGGATTCGAACAGGCCCTCGTGGTTACCCCTTCAAGACTTGCCCATGATGAATCCTAGGATATAGGTCAAAAGAAGTGAACATGACTTGGTAGCTACAACCATTAAGGCTTGATTCATGGAAGCTTTGTCAATCTCGATCAATGTTCTGCAAACAGCGGACATGACTAAGAGAAAATAGTAGAGAGAGGATAGGAACTAACTTTTACCTGCAGATCCAGATACTTGTCTGAGCAACCTTGCATCATGTGATCGATACTCCCAAGGTAAAGCCCGCACTTTTATCTTTATGCACAGAAATGAAATCAGTAGAGGGGCTAGTCAGGCAGGATTGCTAAGTTGTTGGCTAGATGAACTTGGTTGCTAAGCTAGGATATGGTATAACGTACTTCTGAAGCTAATAGATTTTTGATGTGGCTTGCAACAAAGTTGAGTTGATGATCTTCAGTTAGAGGTTGTTTAAGTCTCACTATTTGGAAACCTCTTCTAGACCTATGTCCTTAAGTTTGCTTGAGGACAAGCAAAAGGATAAGTCTGGGGGAGTTGATAAGTCATGGATTTTACCAACTTTCAACCATGATTTTTATATGTTTTTGGAAACAAAAGGACTCTTCTAGTGTCTTTTATGAGCTTTTACAGGTTCAGGTACTCTTTGGTGAAATGTGACTATTTTGGAGCAGAAATGGATACTTTAAGAAGGTTGTAATGGAACGATAACTTGAGCTAATCGACCGATGCTCAAAATGATGCATCGACCGATGAGAGACTACCTTCATCGACCGGTAGGAGCTTGTGACATCGATCGATATGAAAGGCCTCCGAGAATTAATGACGAATTAAATGAGCTAATCATCTCATTAGGGTTTCACTTCTACCAAATGAGTCCCTGGCCGCCTGTTAGGATAGATTAATAGGGTTTTTTATTATTTTAAAGGCAAGACTTGCCTAGAGAACTTTTAGACCTAATTTGGAGAGAAGCATCTTGCTACCTTGGAGAGAGAGCTTAGGAATGGAGAGATAGATCTAAACTGCATACAGAGAAGATCTTGAACTCCCTTATTTTTCTCTATTCTTTTATTGTTTCTCTTATTATTCTATTTAAAAGTATTATTCAAACCATCATGACTTTGTCCTCATGAATATGTTTGAGTAGTTTCTCTTGTTAGATTTAGGTTTCTCATTAAGCTTAACCATGCATTGCAATTGATTTAATGCTAGGGTGTTTAAAATATAGTTCTTCATTCTAGTTGTTCTTAATGCTAAGTTTAGGATTGATCACCCTTGTCTTAGATCTTAGGATAAATTTGGATAAGTGAGAACTTAGCAAATCCCTGAAACCCAAAGCTGGTATGTTCCAACTTTACCTAGAGTGCACGAAAGTGGCCTCTTTGTAAGATTGGTGAACCAATTCAAATCCGATTTTAAAGCTCACTAGAAACGATATCGATCGATAAGCAATCCGCTTGTCGAACGATATCGCGAAAGATGTATCGATCGATATTTATATAGAAGAATCGGTCGACACTTTCTTATACTCATCGAACGATAGTTGATGACTTAAGATCTAGTTGAAGATAATCAATCACTGATTTACCCTTAAGGTTTGAGTTCAGAACTATGAATATTTAAAACCCTAGATACCCTGCATGCTAGTTACACTTGAGAAATCGCCTAAGTCTAGTTTTCCTTCCTCTTGATTAAAACCTAAACCATTAAATCAAGCAATTACTTGCTTACCCTTCTATTTACTGCTTTAAACTTGCTTGTCTAGCTTTATTTCGAAGACTAAACAATCTATTGTGTAATCCTAGAGTTTCTGTGGATTTGATCCATAAGTACTACAACTGAACCTCTTATTTGAGAGAGTAAAGTCACTCCTTAGGGTAATTTGAGTGATATGACTTAGCTTCAACAATTTTTTTCCAGAATCTCTTCATCAACCTTCTCATCTACAATCACAACTTCATCATCAATGTTGATGGCAACCTCCCCACCTTGTTTCTCACCATCCTTGGGGAGAACTCTTGGAGGTAACTTTCTACCACTTCTCAATGTGATTGCTTTCATTGGCTCCTTGAGGTTTTGTTCGGCCTTCCTAGGTAATGTCCCTTGTTGGCGACTTGGCTGAGAGTTCATAGAAGCAAACTGGCTCTCCAAATCTCTGATCTTGTTGTTTAGCTCAGTAAAGCTACTATCAATCTTAGAGTGAACAGTCTTGAACTCATGGCCAATGTCCTTTGCTGTTCTTGACTGAGCTTCCAATATTTGCTTGAACATAGATTCCATACTTGAATCCGGAGCTTTAGCTTGAGAAGAGCTGCCTTGAGATTGAGTAGACTGATTGCCTTGATTGCTGAAACCAGGAGGGGTGTTTTGCCTAGGCTGATAGTTCCCTTGCAGAGTGTTTTGCTTGGGCTGATATCCTCCTTGCTGGTTGTTAGGATAAGACCTCTGCTGGTAGTTGTTGTACTGAAAGTTAGGTTCCTTCCTGTACCAAGTGTCATTGTTGTTGATGAAGCATAACTCTTCATGGCCTTCAAAAACATCAACCTCATTGACTTTAGGAGGAGCCTCTGCTCCTGTTTGGCTTGGTTAGCAAGAAGCAAATCCATCTTCTCCTGCAAGGATTTGATCTCCGTCTTTGTCTGGTTGTCATCAGCTCTTTGTCGGCTCTGTCGGCTCTGTCGTGCTCTCCACTGTAAACTGAATCACTCTTCACCATGTTGTCAACCAACTCCTCTGCATCTTCTTCAGATCTGCCCAGGAAGAATCCATTGCTGGCTGTATCCAATCTGGCTCTGTACTTAGGAAGAGCACCTCTGTAGAATGTGCTCAGCAAGCTCTCCTTTGAGAAGCCATGGTGGGGGCATTAAGCCTGGTATCTTTTGAATGCGTAGAGAAGAACTTCTCAGTAGAATGTTCTCAGCAAGCTTTCCTTTGAGAAGCCATGGTGGGGGCATTGAGCCTCGTTAGAATGGGCACCTCTGTAGAATGTTCTCAGCAAGCTCTCCTTTGAGAAGCCATGGTGGGGGCATTGAGCCTGGTAGCTTTTGAACCTCTCCCATGCTTCACTAAAGCTTTCCAGATTCTTCTGCTGGAAGCTAGAGACCTCATTTCTCAACTTGGATGTCCTTGATGTAGAGAAGAACTTCTCCAAGAAGGCTTTCTTGCAATCATCCCAAGTGGTGATGGAGTCACTGGGGAGAGACTTCTCCCATTGGCGTGCCTTGTCCCCAGAGAGAAAGGAAACAGCTTGAGCTTCAAGGCATCTTCGGACACACCATTGGTCTTGGACAAGCCACAATAGCTATCAAACTTGTCCAAGTGATCAAATGGGTCTTCTACACCAGGCCATGGTATTTGTTGTTCTCAATCACATTCAACAACCCTGGCTTGATCTCAAAGTTGTTAGCTTCCCTAGCTGGTGCTCGGATGCCCAGCCTATGACTATGAATGTGAGGACGGTCATAGGTACCAATAGCTCGAGCTGGCCGATGTGGGTGTTGTTGTTGGCGCTGTGGTCGAAGGTTGTCAGCTGCTTGACCATTGCCATCTTGAGCAACTCTGTCATGAGGTTTGTGTTCATCCATCTCAAACCCCAACCTCTGAATATGAGCCTGTTGCTCTTCTTCTCTTCTCCTTCTTGCTATTTCCCTCTCAAGTGTAGCAATCTCTTCATCAGTGGGAACCAGGTTTGTTGCACCCCTGCTTCTTGTGATCATACACCTGAAATCAAAAGGGAGAGGAAAAAGGGGAATCAATATCACAATAAAAGAAAAATGATTTAGTCTCAAGCAAGTGACTAAATCCCAATGTCACAATCAACTTAGAATTTGGCAACGGCGCCAATTTGATGAAGGACTTTTCAAGGGTCCATTCAAATGTTATAGTATAAAGAATGTCAAACCAGTTCTAAGTGATCACAAAGTACAAAGTAAAGGCAATGCAAGCCTATGCTTAATCTGAATGCAACCATTAAGAGAGATGATTTTTAAACTAAGACAATACTTAAATGCAATAAAAGATGAAACTTTGTTTCAATATGAGGAGATGAGACCCATGGGTATAGGGACTTGATCTTAAGTGATTATGGTTCAATCCAAGATGTCAACTTTTCAATCAATCAAATTCCTTATGCCTAGACACTATGCTTGAACAAACTCTATCCCTAGATGAATGCTCTTTTGCAATGATCACCCAAGTACATCAAATCCCTTTGACTGTAATGATCAACGGAAACAATAAGAATGAGTTTAATAGCAATCCTAGCTTCTTTAACAACTAATCCCTTAGGTAAAGCAAGCTAAAAGCATAGATGAGTTGGCTTAGGCATTTCATCGAACACCTTCCGGGCAGAAATGCCTAAAGCTCTATGTTTGAGAGGCCAACTCAAATATAGCATTAAGAACACCAAGTCATGCAAGGAAAGGATAGATCTAACACTAAACACCTTGGATCTACACTTAATCATTCTCAATCACCCTAACCCATGAATCTTTAATGGATCTACTCACTAATCCACATGCTTACGCTTAAACCCATGAGAGATTCAAGTTTAAACATGTAGAGAAAGAAAGAAGATGAAATGAAACACTCAAGAACACAAAGATAAGATGAGATTATGATTCAAAGATAAAACTTTCACCAAATTGTTTTGTGTTCTTAGAGAGAAAATAACATTTATACTTAGGCTTCGAAAGCCCTAAAAACACAAAAAAATGACTAAAAATCCCTTGAAGGATTAATGGTCTCAGCCAATCAAATGGCTCCAAAAGGAAGAAGCTAATCCACACGGGTCGTGTGGCTCCAGCTCAGGCCGCGTGTGTCCACCCGCGTGTGAGGTGCTCGTCCAGTCCGTCCAACCCGTGCGGGTCGTCCTCCCTGGGTGTTCTGAGCCGCGTGCTGTCCGCGTCCAGTCAGCCAGCCGGGTGCGTGGGTGATTCAGGCCGTATCCTCCAGGCCGGGTGTGCAGGCCGTGCGGGTCCTTCAGGCCGCATCCTCCAGGCCGGGTGTGCAGTCCGTGCGGGTCCTTCAGGCCGCGTCCTCCAGGCTGGGTGTGCAGGCCGTGCGGGTCCTTCAGGCTGCGTGTGCCAAGACCGGGTGCTGTCCCTTTTCAGATCGTCTCCTGGCCGTGCGGGTGATCAAGGCCGGGTGGTCTAGGCCGGGTATGGACACAACCAGCTTCACTTTTTCTTTGTTTTGACTTGGCCATACTTCAATCCTCACTTCTTTTTGGTTCTTTAAACTCCCAAACACTTCAAATCACACCATAGGATGCTTCAACACCTGATAGGGACAAATGAATGCAAAATGGACCTAAAGATGCCTAATCTCCTAAGCTATATTATTAAAATGCACAAAATAGGATGCTAAAACAATGAAAATATGCAAGACATCACTAGACTAGCGAACGTACCAACAGCTCTCGTGGCCTAGGATCCTACCTGTTGTTCACGCTCAAACGCAAATTCGGAAATAAGATATTTTTGTTCTCTTTTTCTCTTTTCTGATTTATTATTTTCTACTCTTTCATATTGACTGTGTTGTGCGTGGTCCAGCAGATAGCCGGAACCTCCAAGGAAGGCTAGGTTAGCTTGGCTTTCCTCCGATCAACAAATCTCAACGGTGTAAATTCCGGTTCCCACAGCAGAATGCGAGGACCCATAGGTACCGGTAGTAGTCCTGCCTAGGTGGACGGAATACGGTCCCTGCAAAACCAAACACTCCGGATTCCTACGAACTCCAAGTTCTTACAAATTCCGGACTCAAATGTAAAACTCCATGGTTATTTCAAATAAACGGACTTCCGAGTCCTTAACGAACCTCTGAGTTCCCAAACGAACTTCTGAGTTCTCAAAACAGACTCCGGAGTCCCAAACGAACCTCTAAGTTCCCAAACGAACATCTGAGATCTCAAAATGGACTCCCGAGTCCCAGACGAACTTCTGAGTTCCTAAACGAACTTCCGAGTTCTTCAAACCAATAGGTTCTTAAAACGGACGTCCGGATTCTCAAGCGTAAAGCCATCAGGCTTCTACAGGATCTACGAATCTCAAATGACATCCCAACATAAAGAAGAACTCCGATTTCCCTGGAAACAAGTTCCAGGGCTATGAAATCTCCGGACTATCCCATTACCCATGATCAAGCTTCCAAAACAAGAAAACCATTCTACAATTTGCGACTCCCAATAGATCGGAGCAACCACAGAAGCCAAAAAACGCAACAAATGCAGAAAGAAATTTATTAAAGAGACCACAACAGGGCCATTGTCTTGCAAAGAGCCACGGAGGACCAACAAAACATATCTGGGATGACGACACCACAAGGGGTAATTATTGAAAGAAAGGAAAATAAAAACACGGGCTCAAGCCCTCAATGCTTGGCCGATGACTCCACATCCATTTCATAGGACGAAGGAATGGCTGGCTCATCATCGAAGGAAGGAGGAGCAATCCCCTTGTTCTTGGCCTCCTCAAGGACCACCGTTTTATACTGGTCCAGCGCCTTGGCCAAATCCCACCGATCACTCTGCTTCCTTATCCATTCCCTCATTAACTCCCAGCGAGCAACAACTCACACCCCATTCAGGGCCATCACCATCTCAAGTTTGAAGTTTTCCGCAGCCGTCTTGATGTCTTCCGCCAACTTTTGATTCTCTTGACTAGTAGCCAACTCATCAGCGGAGGCTTCTTCGGTGTTCTTCTCCGATGCCTTCAATTTTTTCTTAAGGTCTCGGACCTCCAGCTCCAGAGCCATACGACGGTCCTTTTCCTCAAAGGCCTCACGCTTCAGAACTTCGAGCTCCTCTCGGACAGATGAAGCATCCTCTGTAGATAACCGTTCTCCTATATGGAAGAGCTGGGAAACAGTCTGCAAGAGGTTGGCGCCGTCTTTACCACAGTAACACGACGACTGCCGGTAACAACCACGTCATCCCCGATACCGTCCGGCTAGCGGATCCTCTTTTTGCAGACATCACCTTGGCCGCCTCTTCATAAGCCGCAAACGAATCATCGGCCACACTCCCCGACATGTTCCCTGCACACGAATCACCATCAGATATCACATAAGATAAGGAGAGATCGTGAATGAATACTTACTCCAAAGGATGCTACGTCGCAATACGGTCTCGCCGACTAGTATGTCCACTTGACGACGATCTAGAGGAAGCTGTCGAGCCCGGAGAACTGTGCTTTCTCCTTCTGAGGGAGCAGGGTGAGTTCCAGCTGCAAAGAAACACACAAAGAATAAACAGACAGCCAATCATTGGAAAGACTTAACCCTGTCCTACGACTTCCTATGATGTTCCACTGATAAGTGGACCCAGGAAGCGACATAAAAGCATATCTCTCTGCCCATTTTTTTATTGAAGGCCGATCCTTTTCGCTCGGCTTTTGGTAGCTCCTCCACGATCGGCATGCCACTGCAAGGACAAAGATATAAACGCCCCTCTCCTCTGTTGAGGGGAGCCAAATGGCCGGAAGGTTCAACAGGGAAGGAGAGATCTCGAAGAGATCACATAAGCCAACAATGAGCGCCGGGACCACACCTCTCAAGCCAGTCTCAAAGAAAGCCGCATAAACGGCAATCTCTCCCGGAGCGTGGATGGAAGCCCGCTCTTCTGAAGTCGGAGCCCACAAAATGACATGAGGAGGTAAGGAATATTTACTTCGCCACTCTACCAAATCGTCCTCGATGACCGACGAAGCAGGGCAAACCGGTGGAGGAGCAATATAAGCGTAGGTTAACGTCAAGGGGTGGACAAATCGCAGTCGAGCTCTATGCTCGGATCCGAGGAGCTGTCGGACTGAGAAGCCGGAGAGCCCACTCGCTTTCTTAACCTAGCCCCACCGGCCGACAGAGGAACAGATGAGGCAGAACGCTTAGACATGGGTTAAGATAATTCCTATCCAATAAATTGTGAGGATAATAAGGAGAAAAGCTTACGGATCTAGCAAGTGAGAAGGCCGACCCGCCTATATAACCTTAAAACAGAGGGATCAAGAGGAAAGTACCTGAATCAAGACGCCTGCGGACGAGTTGGATGACGGAAAAAAAAGAAGAACAGCGAGAGTATATAAAGCAGAAAGCCGCGTGTCTCGGAATCTTTCGATCTCAAGAAGATTTGAAATTCGAATCTCCCCCTTCTTTTCAGGCGCGTGGCGTACCAACCACCATCCGGTAATAAAGGAGAAAATCTTTTAAATCAAGAAAGAATCTCCAGTCTTCGCCGGCAAGAATCCTCAAGAATATATGGTCCTAGCAGACAAGACTCTTTCCATCAGGAGATTGGTATCATTAGGAGGCTCAAATTTGGTCCACCTTCCTCAAAAATATTGGGTTCCGGTATTATCTAAATTCACGGACTCCGACCCAGACTCCTCCCATTCGTGAACTCCGAGATTACTTCTAGAAAACCGAGCCTTGCTAGAACTCCGCATAAGACTCCGGCCGAATAGGAGACTCCAAATGTGGAACTACTAAAGCGAGGTCCTGCCTAAGGGAAGCCTGCTGAGAATGAGCAACTCCGGTTGACTTGAGTGCATAGGTTACTCCCCGAATTCGATGACGAAATCGAGAAAAAAGGGGCAACCTGTTGGGGAAAAATACTCAGGTATCATTTTCTTCCAGGCTCCAGGCAGGACTCAGACCTCTGGGTCCCAGCAAAAGAGTACCATGGGTCCTCACTGAAAGGAACTCAGGAACTCAGGAACTATCCTTTCCCCCAGGAAAATGGAAAACTTCCGACAAAGATAACCTTCCATATTTCCGAATATGGAAGAATTCCTCTTATTCAGACCGACTAAAATCGACCTAAGGGCGACTATATAAGGCGAATCAAAACCCTAAAGGAGGGAATCGACGTCTGGAGAGTAAGAGAATAGATCTAGGCGGCTAGGCTAGGGTTCATATACCAATCTATTGTAGTTCCTGCTTTACTCTCTAATAAAACGTCTCTTCACATACAAACTCTTGTTATTCTCGGTGAATCTCTCTAAAACACTTACGGAATATTGACTCATCCATCGTTCCGTAGTACTCTAAAAGGACCTACACAAAAATCCCCTAACACCAACAACAGAGAATCTTCCACCTCCCACTAGGGACGAGCGCGTCAACCTGGATTCTAGCAGTCAATCCGAGCCTACGGACGAAGACGCGGACGTACATCCGCTTCATGCAAGGAGCCGTGCGGTTCGGGACGATTCCCAGTTTGATGACCCGATGTCCGTAGAAGAAGAGGCAATATTTTGGGACAAACAGGAACAACTGGCCGAGGAGCAAGCTCGGAGCACTCACAGCAAACGCAGAGAAGGTCGGAAATCTGCCAGCGAAAACCCCGAGATTCGCTACCTCCACGATCATCTTATGAAAATGGTGGCAGAGGTTAAAGCAGTGAAATCGCAAATTCATCATGCTACTAGCACCACACCTGAGATCGATCTAGTACTAGAGGAGGCTCGGAAAACACCCTTCACTGCTCGAATCACCGAGACCAGTGTTTTGGACCCATAAAGGTCAAGGTGGCATCTTCGGCCAGTGCGACCTATCCGAAGGCTCACTTGTAGGCTTTCCAAATCGCTATGGGGAGAGCCAAGTTCAGGGATAGCAAAAGAGATGCCGGTGAGTGCCGACTCTTCGTCGAAAACCTCCGGGGAGCAGCGCTCGAATGGTTCTCTCGTCTAAAACGGAACTCCATCGGAAGTTCCGCCAACTTGCCTCGGAATTTCTCAAGAAATACTCGATGGTCATTGATCGAGAAACTTCCGACGTTGATCTGTGGAGCCTAGCACAGGGAGAAGACGAATCTCTCCGCGACTTCATTAAACGGTTCAAAACCGTTATGGCTAGGGTTAGTGGAATGAGCGACAAGGTGGCCATTGATGCTCTCCGAAAGACGCTCTGGTACAAGTCGAAACTCGGGAAGTGGATAACTTTGGAGAAGCCTCGCACGATCCAGGACGCGCTCCACAAAGCCACGGACTACATAATCATCGAAGAGGAGGCAAAGGTCTTGTCGCAGAAGCTGAAGACGACCAAGGCATCGTCAAAGGATCATGGGACAGACCTGAAGTCAAAAAAGAAGAACCCCCGCAGCGACAAGAACATCCGCCACAGGGAAGAAGAGACCTAGGGAGCCCACAACTACGCCATTAACTCCGGACCAGAGCAAGGTCGGACAACAGGCAATACGTGGGTCCGGAATAAGAGTTACGACAAGAATGTCTACTGCGACTTTCACCAAGCACGCGGCCATTCAACCGTGAACTGCAAAGTTCTTGGGGCAAGATTGGCCGCAAGACTACTTGCAAGAGAACTCGCCGGGGTGACCAGCACAAAAGATCTCGTCCTTGAGTCCGACCGTCCCTCAAGTTAGAGGAAGTCGGACAATCGCCCAAACCTCTGACTGTCTTCTCGGGCACGACGTCAATGACTCTCGGATCAATCAAACTACCCGTTGCAGCAATAGAAGTCACCAAGATTGGAATTCGCGGTCGTCGAGCACCCGGCCATCTACAATGCCATCATGGGCACTCCTTGGCTAAATGATAGGCCTTATATTTTACCCTATTTACCCTATGAATTTCATATGTTTTCAAAGGTTTTATATGCATTTTGTAGCTCTTTTTAGAGATATGTCAGATTTAGGTACTCATTGGAATAAAGTAATGATTATGAGGCATTTTTAGATCTTTTTGGAAAATGTTACATTTCACTCATGAGCTGACTACTAAAGAAGGCATCGACCGACACAACATTGTAGTATCGATCGATAGAATATCACCGAATCGTCGATATCCGTTTGCCATATCGGTCGATGCAATGCCACTCGCGATTAATGAAGAATAGAAGATTTCTGAAGATGTCCAAAAGATTTCTTATTTGCATAATACACCCTGGCCGTCTGTTAGGTCATGTTTTTAGGGTTTTTGTACCATTTAAATAAGGAGTCATCAGCAAGAAAGAAAGCAAGCAATCAAGGAGGCAACTAAAGAAGCCACCAAAGTCATCACCAAGGAGAGAAGGTCGGAAATCTGCCAGCTTAAAACCCCGAGATTCGCTACCTCCACGATCATCTTATGAAAATGGTGGCAGAGGTTAAAGCAGTGAAATCGCAAATTCATCATGCTACTAGCACCACACCTGAGATCGATCTAGTACTAGAGGAGGCTCGGAAAACACCCTTCACTGCTCGAATCACCGAGACCAGTGTTTTGGACCCCGCAAAGGTCAAGGTGGCATCTTACGACGGTACGACCTATCCGAAGGCTCACTTGTAGGCTTTCCAAATCGCTATGGGGAGAGCCAAGTTCAGGGATAGCAAAGAGATGCCGGTGAGTGCCGACTCTTCTTTGAAAACCTCCGGGAGCAGCTCGAATGGTTCTCTCGTCTAAAACGGAACTCCATCGGAAGTTCCGCCAACTTGCCTCGGAATTTCTCAAGAAATACTCGATGGTCATTGATCGAGAAACTTCCGACGTTGATCTGTGGAGCCTAGCACAGGGAGAAGACGAATCTCTCCGCGACTTCATTAAACGGTTCAAAACCGTTATGGCTAGGAGTTAGTGGAATGGCGACAAGGTGGCCATTGATGCTCTCCAAAGACGCCTGGTACAAGTCAAACTCGAAGTGGATAACTTTGGAGAAGCCTCGACGATCCAGGACGCCTTCCACAAAGCCACGGACTACATAATCATCGAAGAGGAGGCAAAGGTCTTGTCGCGAGAAGCTGAAGACTACCAAGGCATCGCCAAAGGATCATGGGACAGACCTGAAGTCAAAGAAGAACCCCGCAGCCACAAGAACATCCGCCACAGGGAAGAAGAGACCTAGGAGCCCACAACTACGCATTAACTCCGACCAGAGCAAGGTCGACAACAGGCAATACGCGGGTCCGAATAAGAGTTACGACAAGAATGTCTACGCGACTTTCACCAAGCACGCTGCCATTCAACCGCGGAACTGCAAAGTTCTTGGGGCAAGATTGGCCGCAAGACTACTTGCAAGAGAACTCGCCGGGGTGACCAGCACAAAAGATCTCGTCCTTGAGTCCGACCGTCCCTCAAGTTAGAGGAAGTCGGACAATCGCCCAAACCTCTGACTGTCTTCTCGGGCACGACGTCAATGACTCTCGGATCAATCAAACTACCCGTTGCAGCAATAGAAGTCACCAAGATTGGAATTCATGGGTCGCCGAAAGCACCCGCCATCTACAATGCCATCATGGGCACTCCTTGGCTAAATGATAGGCCTTATATTTTACCCTATTTACCCTATGAATTTCATATGTTTTCAAAGGTTTTATATGCATTTTGTAGCTCTTTTTAGAGATATGTCAGATTTAGGTACTCATTGGAATAAAGTAATGATTATGAGGCATTTTTAGATCTTTTTGGAAAATGTTACATTTCACTCGCGGAGCTGACTACTAAAGAAGGCATCGACCGACACAACATTGTAGTATCGATCGATAGAATATCACACGAATCGATCGATATCCGTCTGCCATATCGGTCGATGCAATGCCACTCGCGATTAATGAAGAATAGAAGATTTACGAAGATGTCCAAAAGATTTCTTATTTGCATAATACACCCTGGCCGTCTGTTAGGTCATGTTTTTAGGGTTTTTGTACCATTTAAATAAGGAGTCATCAGCAAGAAAGAAAGCAAGCAATCAAGGAGGCAACTAAAGAAGCCACCAAAGTCATCACCAAGGAGAGAAGTAATAGCTTAGAGAATCAGTTGGAGAAGAAGATATCTACCCTGGAGAGAGAGATCTGAACTTCATAAACAGACAAGATCTTGAACTCCTTTTGTTTTCTTACTCTATTACTATTTTCATTAAGTTTTATTTAAGTATTATTAAGACCATCATAACTTTGCTTCTTATGAATATGTCTGAGTAGTTCTACTTTTAGATTTAGGTTCACCTAAGGTTGATTTATGTATTGCTAATCATATTATGATTGTTAGGGTGTTTTAATAGTTCTTTCATTCTAGTTGTGCTTAATGCTAAGTAAAGGAATTGATCACCCTTGACTTAGATCTTAGGTTTAATTTGCGCAAGCGACAACATGGTGAATTGCCTGAAAATAGACTAGTCTGATCATATTAATTAGCTAAAGACAAAAGTTGCCATAGTTAATCTGAGAACCCATCAACCTGCTCGGTAATGCTTACTGGAAGGATAATCGATCGATACGACAATTAGTCATCGATCAATTATCTGAAAGGCACACCGATCGATAGTCCGAAAGACATATCGATCGATGCTTTCTCAAGTTCGAACAAGCGACAGCTGACTGGATTGAAATCCAGCTATTAGACATTCCTAAAGATTGTTTCTAAGAGTTGAGTTCGAGAACAACCATATCTAAAACCCCTTTAATGCCTAAAGAAATATGCCTATCATACCTAAAGGTTTACCTTGATCTAGCTACCTTCCTGAATTGATAACAAATCCCATATTCTGAAATCGAGCAATTGTCCTGTTCGTCGATCGATATTCGCATAGGTCTATCGATCGATATTCGCATAGGTCTATCGATCGATTTTCCTAAAGTTCATTTGAGTTACTATTCTAAACCATTCCATCTAGCTTTATTTCGAAGACTATAAATCTATTGTGTGATCCAAGAGTCTCTGTGGATTCGATCCCTAATTACTGCAATTGAACCTCTTTTGATGAGAGTAAAGTTGCTCTAGGTAATTTGAGCACGACAAATTTGGCCGCTGTCGGGACACTTTCTTATCACCATTAGATTAAGTTTAGAGTATAGTCTAGATTTTACTTTCCGTTTACTAAAATTTTTTCTTCACTTCCTGCTTACACAGGTACCTAGAGGAAGGACTTGCACAATTCGCCAAACTATCGATCAACGCAGAGACTGACGCATCGAACGATATGGTGACATCTGATACTATGACGCTGGGATCGATCGACATGGTTATACCAGAATCGACCGATAGTGGTCGACAGGAATCGCTCGACATACCACTCATCCACATCTACCGATAACTGGGGTCAAAACGGTTATCTCGAAATCTGCTAAAACCTTCCCAAACTCAAAGATTTCCGCAAACGACTGACAAGGAAAGATCGGACAACGAAAAAACCCGCGGACGGCAAGGCGGCCTGGCGCCGGCGGCACCGGCCTGGCGCCGGCGGCACCGGCCTGGCGCCGGGCGCACGCTGGACGCTGGCTGGCCTGGCGCCGGCGGCACCGGCCTGGCGCCGGCGGCACCGGCCTGGCGCCGGGCGCACTCGCCTGGCGCCGGCGGCACCGGCCTGGCGCCGGGCGGCACGCTGGACGCTGGCTGGCCTGGCGCCAGCGGCACCAACCTGGCGCCGGCGGCACCGGCCTGGCGCCGGGCGGCACTGCCTGGCGCCGGGCGCACGCTGGACGCTGCCTGGCCTGGCGCCAGCGGCACCAACCTGGCGCCGGCGGCACCGGCCTGGCGCCGGGCGCACGCTGGACGCTGGCTGGCCTGGCGCCGGGCGCACTCGCCTGGCGCCGGCGGCACGCTGGACGCTGCCTGGCCTGGTGCCGGGCGCACGCTGGACGCTGGCTGGCCTGGCGCCGCGGCACGCTGGACGCTGGCTGGTCTGGCGCCGGGCGCACGCTGGACGCTGGCTGGTCTGGCGCCGGGCGGCACTCGCCTGGCGCCGGGCGGCACTCGCCACGCAGGCCGGCCTGGCGCCGGCGGCACTCGCCTGGCGCCGGCGGCACCCGCCGCTGGTCGGCCTGGCGCCGTCCGCTGCCCTCGCCCTGGTCTCGGTCCTATCGCGTTCGGTTCGATCCCGCCTTAGCTTGTTTGGATCAGCCCTCGTGAGTTTGGACCAATCAGGCTATGGCGGTTTACCGATTCCACGAAACATCGGATAAACATCAATTCGCCAAAAGGTAGCGAAAACTCGGAAATAATTACGAAGACCACTAAAATGGAACATTTCGAAGAGATAAGCTTGGGCCCAAAGGCGAGGCCCATCACCCTAAGGCAAACCGACCTAGAAGTGGGTATATAAGGAGAGCAAGAGCAGAAGAGAAAGGCATCCGAAAATCCGAGAATTAGACTTAGAGCATCCTGCTAGCTTAGAAAAACTAGGGTTTAGGTGGTTAGACTAGCGGAGCAAGGATTAGGGCGTTTGGCTGCCTGCGACTTAGAGCATCGATTTCGGTGGCAACGCAGAGAACTGACCTTCAAGGAAAGTCGGTTTACTTGGCTTTCCTCCATAATCTTATTTATCGAAAATTGACGGTGTGAATTTCGGTTCTACAGCTAGAAGGAGGGGGCGGATCCTCTAACTCGAAACCACCAATCGATCGGGTTCAGTATGACTTCTTCGTCAACCCGCAACATCGTGATCTTCGAGGATCGAAAGCAACGCCCGAACGGTCAAAACTCACAACGATCTCCTCGTAATAGAACTCACGATCAAGGATATTGACGTAGCAAGGGTATTAGTCGACACCGATGCTCGCCAATATTATCTACAAAAGCACCCTCGAGAGGATGGGCGCCGATCTAAGCATCCTTACAGATGACCCCAGCCCGTATTCGACTCGAGAAATTATGACCTCGCTCAACTAACCTCCTAGTCAAAGCCGGAGCCGCCAAAACACGGAATTCCTGGTGATCGATGGTCCAACATCCTACAATGTGATAGTTGGAACTCCTCGCTAAACTCCATGAGAGCGCATCCCATCAACATTCCACCTATGCCTCAAGTTCCCAACGCTTCGGGACAATACATGGTAATCACGAGCAGCGCAGATCTACCTCGCCACCGAACTAAAACGGAAAACTCTGAAATCGAAACCTCTCGAAAAGCAAACGATTCACAACTCGCCGAAACCTTCTGGCAGTCCCAAAGAGCTGAGGCCCTGGAAGGGAAGCGGAACCAACCTGCGAGCGGTGGTCTCAATCTGTCTCGACGATTCTTTCCGAACTGTGTGTCGAGATCGAGCTAACCTCCGCGAACCAATGAAAGCAGAGCTCATCGCATGCCTCAAAAGAACCTCAGTACGCTCAAGGCTGCGGAGGATATGCCGGAATCGACATTAGCGTAACATGTCATGAACTTAACATCACCCAACTCACAAACCCGTAAAACAAAAGGCGAAAGTTGGGACCTGAGCTGCCATCGCAGTCAATGAGGAAGTCGAAGACTCCTCAAAGTAGGGTCGATAACAGAAGTCAGGTATCCGACTGGCTCGCCAACCCCGCCGTGGTAAAAAGAAAACGGCAAATGGCGGTCTGTGTCGATTTCACGGATCTGAATAAAGCCTGTCCAAAGGATTGCTTCCCGCCCCACACATTGACCGACTGGTCGGGCAACCGCGGAAACAAGCTTCGTCATTCATGGACGCTTTTCTGGATACAATCAGATCATGATGAATCCCGACGATCGCAAAAACTGGCGCTCATCACAGACCGCTGAACGATTGCTATAAGGTAATGCCTTCGGTCTTAAAACGCAGGTGCAACATATCAGCGACTTCGTCAACAAAATGTTTGCCAACAACTCGCAAAACTATGGAAGTTACATCGATGATATGCTCGTAAAATCTCTTAACGAACACGATCATATAGCCCACCTAGAGGAATGTTTTGCACGACTCAACCAGCATAACATGAAACTCAACCCGAAAAATGTAGATTCGCGAGTGGCATCAGGAGAATTCCTGATACCTCGTGAACGCATCGCTGAATCGAGGCTAACCCAAAACAAATCGACGCGACTGATAGAAATGGCCTCCCGAGAACCAAGCGAAGTCCGAGGCTAACCGAAGAGTCGCGCTTTGAACCGCTTCATCTCACGTCCACGGATAAGTGCCTACCGCTTTACGAGACATTGAAGGAAACAAGAAGTTCGAATGGTCCGAAAGCAATGTGAAAAGCTTTCCAGCAATTGAAACATTACCTGGCCACTCCACCAGTCCTCGCGAAACCGTGGAAGGTGAACTTTTTTTCTATATCGCAGTTTCGCGAACGGCGTCAGTGGTGTCTTGATACGAAGAACGCTAACAAAACCAATCTTTTACGTAGCAAGACGCTACTGGATGCGAAACTCGATACCTCTAATGGAAAAATTGGCATTCGCTGTCATAACCTCGGCAAGAAAACTAAGACCATATTTCCAGTCTCACGCTTATAGTGGTTCTCACCACGCCCCGCCACGGATAATCCTGCATAGTCCAAGTCAATCCGAGGCTCGCAAAATGGGCAATCGAATCGAGTGAGTACGACGTCAATACCCCAGGACGCAAAGTCCCAAGTACTGGCGGATTTCTTGGTAGAATTACCCACTAGAGACATGATTAACGAGGAACCAAACTCAACTTGGGTCCTCCACGCCGACGGATCTTCATCCAAACAAGGATCCGAATCGAATACGCTCACCTCTCCTAACGGGAAATCCTAGAACAGTCTTTCCGATTGGCTTTTCACGCTTCAAACAATGAGGCAGAATACTAAGCACTCGCCGCAGGATTGCGGCTGGCCCATGGGTTAAAAATCCGTAATATTCACGCTTATTGCATTCTCAGTTAGTCGCCAATCAATACAGCGGAGAATATGAGGCGAGAGACTAAAGGATGGACGATATCTAAACTCGCCCAAGAACTGGCTCGAATTTCACCAGTTCGCCTCTGACCAGAATTCTCGCCGAAAACGCCCAGGCTGACGCCTTTGGCTGCCCTCGCCAAGCTCAGATCCAGGGCTCCAAAGAGTAATCCCGGCCGAATTCATCGAGCATCCAGCATCGGCCACCAGTGGTCGCCAATCTAATCCAGGACGAGATTGAAGATGCGGAAGAAGTCGAGGATCAGCCGGAAGCCGATGTGAATCCGACCAGTATGGCTGCGACAGCCCTTGGTTAGAACCAATCCGAGCCTATATCGCGAATGGAACCTTACCACCAAAAATGGGCTGCTCAGAAGTAAAACCCAAGCCGCACGGTATGTCACGATAGAGGGAGAAATTTATAAGTGGTGTTTCTCCGTCCTCTCATGGCATGCGGAAGGGGAAAGAGCAAGAAGAATCATGAAGGAGGTCCATTCTCGATCATGCGGAAATCATTCTGGCGGAAGATCTCTCGTTAAAATCAAACGCCACGGTTATTATTGGCCAACCATGGTAAAGATCATGAAATTCCCGAAATGCGTAAAATGCCAAAGGCATGCTCCAACAATCCATCAACCCGGAGATCCTCTCCTCAATCTCATCCCCTATCCTTTCATGCGATGGTCCATGGACATCGCCGGACCTATGCACCCATCAAAACAAAAACGCTTCCTCCTAGTCCCACGGATTTCTTTTCCAAATGGGTAGAAGCGAATCCACGCAAGTATCAAGGACACACAAGTCGAGAACTTCGCTCGAAACATATCATAACTAGACATGGGTCCCGCATCTAAATCGTGAATGATAATGGATCTCAATTTATCTCTACTGATTCAAGCATTCTGCTAAAATGGAAAATACGACTTACAAAGTCAACTCCCAGATATCCGCAATGCAATGGACAGGCAGAAACCATCAACAAAACCGCCCTGACGGACTCAAGAAACGCCAGACGCCAAGAAGGGCGATGGGCGAGGAGCTCAAGGAGTTCTTTGGTCGCATCGTACAACCCCAAGACGGCTACGGTGAAACTCCATTCGCCTCGCTACGAACGGAATGTATGATCCCCGAAGTAGAATTTCCGAGTGCGGAGAAGATTCCTCCCCAAAGAGAGGATTTAAACAACGCTATGATGCTGGACAATCTCGACTCATCAATGAGCCGCCACCAGGCACTCATTCAATCCAGAATTACCAGCACGCCGCCTAAGGTACTACAACTCAAACGCACGCCATCAGCAGGTTCAAAGCGCGATTTAGTCTTTACGCAAAGTCTTCCAAAACACTGCCGAATCCAAACGCAGGAAAACCGGAGCAAACCGGGAAGGACCGCATAAAGTCATAAAAGTAGTCCGACCAGGTTCATACCAAATCGCAAACATGCAAGACGCCAAAATCCCGAACTGGAATGCGATGCACCTCAAAAATACTACCACTAAACGATAAAGCGTGGTACAAAAGAACTACGAGATGGCTTTGATCCCTGACAAGGGTATCGAGGCAACTCGCCAATCGGCGGATTCAGCTATCCCCCATTTAAAAGGGGAGTAATACGATACCAGATACTCCCACAAATTTCAAAATTTTCAAACTTTTTCACGACTTTTTCAAAATCAGCCTTCGCCACAACAGCGATCTAGTGTCCACTGCCGCATTATCACATCCAAAACAAATCCCGATGGCCAACACTTCACGAGGCATTGTGAATGTGGACGCCCTCTCGAAGTCAAACTTACGACCCCTTGGTCCCCTGGCCCAAAACGGAAACGACAGTTTTCTGGCTGCTAACATTCGCGAAAAACATCCCCAAAGCCCGCAAACGCTTCAACACGACGACGCATAAGGAAAAATCAACCTTCAGCACTGCGTAGACGCCGCTAACGCTTGAAGGACATTCTTTTCCAAAAACATCGCAGACGCAAATCTTCGCCTCTAAACATACAAACGCACCTCAAAACGGTATCATTTCGCTGTTGCTGATCACAACAAACTAACTCTAACGCCCTAAACAGACAAATAGCCGCCTCGAGGGGTAGGCTCTCTTACATCCGACAAGGATAAACATAGTGCGCTACAAGAAATCCAAAATTTTGGTCTAGCTCTTCAGAAGAAGAAGTAGCTCGACTCACGCCAAAACAAATCATATAAGCCGACAACACCGCTGATTTTAAACGGTAATGAGTCAGGTTAAAATCGCGAAAGGCAAAACGAAGCCGATTTGTCATCGCAAAGCCTCAGTCCGAGTAAACCTAGGTCTTGCCCTAAACTCCAGCCACGCTGGATCTTGACATCTCACAGACATAGTATGGTATACGATCCAAAAATTTGTCTCTTCACTTAAGCCTTTTCGCTTCAATGAGGTTTTTCGCAGAATCGGTAAACCGCTGGAAATCTTTATGCAGACAATAGGTACGGTGATCATCGGGAACTAGGAATGAGACGACAACTCACACCCTCTTCTCATACTTCAAAAACTGAAGTTCAAATAATCGAAAACGCTTCATAGATTGAGACCGCTGAAATTCAAACAAAACCCCAAAAGGGCAGGGATTCGCCACCAACGCCAGTCCCGAATACATCATGGCCTCTTAAACGCCGTAAAACACATAAAGAACGAAATCCAGAAGGGATTGATAAACCTAGGCGCCCTGTGAGCGCCATCTTCATCCTCACTCGCGACAGGACAGCCTCGCCGCCTCGGTCAGATCGCCACTACCCGCCGTCGGCTTCCAACCTCGCAATCTTCTCCCACGCCGCCCCGATCTTCTGAGTTTCGGAGGTCGGATTAGGTGCATTCAGCTTGCAGACCGGGCGAGGATCGAACCGAATCTCCCTCGGTGTCGCCACTCTCTTTACAGACGATAATCTGGCTTCCTCCAAGTCCAAAGACGGGCCTCATTACTCGAGCAGCTCGAGCTCATTCAGACTCCTCGATCCCCGCTAAAGCCAAGTCCCTCTACGGACAGCTATCAAGGACTCAAACAGGATGGCTATCCTCGCCGACGACCATAGAAGTCGCCGCTGGCATCGCAACCTCCGAGGATCTACGGCGTTCATCTCCTCGCGAGCCTGACCTTTCCCCGAAGACGGCGGACTTCCGAGGATTTACTCCTCCTCTCTTTCTTCACCTCGAGTAACGAAGCTCGCGTCTTCCCAAGGTCGCCAAGATCGCTGGATACGAACCTCAAGTTGGACGCCCACGGCATGGGTGTCCTCAACAGTTCGTACGCGCCTTAGTACGCTTCAGCTCTTCCGCGACGACTCCAGCTTCTTCGATAGACGATGACTTCCGACCCAGACTCGCCAAGCATTCCGATCGAGACAGAGACACAAACTGTCCGCAAAGGAGAGTAGGTATCATCGCAAAAAAAATGGTGCAAGAATTACGGACAAAATCGAACCTTGAACGATGACGCCGCTAACGGCTCGAGAGGTCGCCTCTTCGCGACCCGCTTTTTCGCCGGACGCCGGCCAGTTCTTTCTTCCTTTGGGCAGCGGCGCTGCACGCTGGCAGTCCCAAGACGAGTTCCTCTTCACCGGGGAAGAGGTGTAGATTCTATCGCCATCTTCTCCGAGATCACGACGCAGGGGTCAAGAACCCGATGGATGGATCTGAACATCAAGAGTCTGTTCAGGAACAATAACCCCTTGTAGATCCGGAGGGCATCGGATGGGACTTCGAGCTAGGAACCAAAGGAGGAGGCAAAGGAGTTGGAGCCGCTGAAGGAACATCGGCGCCCAGGCCTCGCTGAGCCTTCGCAGCACCACGATAGCTTAGCCTTGAAAGAATCAAACCCATCAGCCAGGGACGGAACAGCTTCGAACGACCTGAACGGGCGGAACTTGACTGGTCGGAACCGACGGAGCTCTTGCCGCCTCGCCCATCTCAACATCAGAACCACTCTTTTCAACTTTGATGAAGACATTCTTTCGAGAGAGAAGAAGAGAGAATTTGGAAAGATGTGAAGAATAAGAAGGAGGGTTGGCTATTTATAAGAAAAAAAAAAAAAGGAGAAGACACAGGTTCTCTTCATGAAAAATCCTTACCCAAGATTTAGATTTTCAAAACAAAATTGATCACTCGCCTCAAGAAAATCGCCTCCCACCTTACGGGCTGGGGCTAACCGTTGGGGTCAAAAACGGTTATCTCGGAATCTGCTAAAACCTTCCGAACTCAAAAGATTTCCGCAAACGACCGACAAGGGAAAGATCGGACAACGAAAACTCCACGGACGGCAAGACGCCTACGCCGGGCGCACATCGGACGCTGGCGGCCTGGCGCCGGGCGCACTGCCTACGCTGCACTCGCCTGGCGGCATCGCTGACGCTGGTTTGCCTGGCGCCGGTGGTACTCGCCTGGCCGCGGCATCGCTGGACGCTGGTTGGCCTTACCGGGCGGCACCCTCGCCCATGCCGGCGCACGACGCTGGCTGGCCTGGCGCTGCGCATCGCTGGACGCTGGCTGGGTTTACGCCGGCGGTACTTCACACGCTGGCCGCTTTACGCGTACTTCGCCTGGCGCGCCGCTGCACGCTGGCTGGCTGGCGCGCCGGGCGTACTGGACGCTGGTGGTTTGGCGCCGGGCGGCACTTCGCTCATGCCGGGCGGTACGCTGACGCTGCCTCGGTCTGGCGCCGGGCGCACGGGACGCGGGGTTTGGCCGCGCACTCGCCTGGCGCCGGCGACGCTGACGCTGGCTGGCTCCTGGCGCCGGGCGTACTCGGCCATACTGGCGCACCCGCCACGCAGGCCGCCCGGCGCCGGGCGGCACTGCCGCTGCTGGTCGCCTGGCGTTGGTCTGCGCCTCGCCCTGGTCTCGGTCCTATCGTGCTCGGGTTCGATCCGCCTTGGCTTGTTTGATCAGCCTCGTGAGTTTGGACCAATCAGTTATGGCGGTTTACCCGATTCCACCAAACATCGGATAAACATCAATTCGCCAAAAGGTAGCGAAAACTCGGAAATAATTACGAAGACCGATAAAATGGGACATTTCCGAAGAGATAAGCTTGGGCCCAAAGGCGCAGGCCCATCACCCTAAGGCAAACCGACCTAGAAGTGGGTATATAAGGAGAGCAAGAGCAGAAGAAAGGCATCCGAAAATCCGAGAATTAGACTTAGAGCATCCTGCTAGCTTAGAAAAACTAGGGTTTAGGTGGTTAGACTAAGCGGAGCAAGGCTTAGGACGTTTGGCTGCCTGCGACTCTATATTTTCTTTAATCGCAAATCTCTCGTCTTTCGAGAATCCTTGTACTCGTCCCTTTCATCTAATAAAACGCCTTCGGGAAATATTTCAAACTCTGATTTTTATATATTGAACTTTATCGATTTCGTGTGGCAACGCAGAGAATCCGGACCTTCAAGGAAAGTCGGGTTTACTTGGCTTTCCTCCGCAATCTTATTTATCGAAAATTGACGGTGTGAATTTCGGTTCCCACAATAACAACCAGCTGGAAGCAGGTAAGTTTCTAAACTTACCAGTACTGAATTAGGGAAAGTAATTTTCGTATGAATCCGTCATCTAGCAGGTTATTTATTTCATTGTTGATGATTTCGTCCCTCTCGGGGGCGAACTTTCTTCTCTTCGGTCGAACAGGTGGGAATTGAGGATCTACTTGCAGTTTGTGCATGATGATCTCAGGGTCGATTCCCGGCATGTCTTCGTGAGACCACGCGAAACAGTCGGTGTTAGATCTTAGGAAGTCTATCAGCCTCTATCTCAATCCCTCTGGGAGCTTGGACCCTATTCGTAGGCTTCGCGTCACATCCCCTTCTGCCAAAAGCACCTCGTCCATATCTTCTACTTCCGGCTCTTCTGCGTGCGGAGCTGGAAGCTCTTTCTGTAATTGCTATAAGACCTTGGTCTTCCCCTTTAGGGTGGTCTGATAGCAGGCTCTGGAATTCTCATGATCCCCTCTGATCATTCGGATGGCCCAAGGGGTCGGGAATTTTACCAGTTGATGGAGAGTCAAAGGTACGGCTCCCATAGTATGGATCCAGGGTCTTCCGAGTATGATGTTGTATGAAGAAGGACAGTCGATGACCAGGAACTTGGTGGGTAGATTGATTCCTTCGGCGTACACTGGGAGGATGACTTCTCGTAGGGTCTGCTTTACTTCTCCGCTAAAGCCTATGAGCGGGGTGACCTTCTTTGTCAAGGCTCCTTCTTCCAGTCCTAGATCAGAGTAGGCGGATTGGAAGATGATGTTACTGGAACTACCGTTGTCTATCAATATTCGTTTCACCAAGCAATTTGCTACAATGAGTGAGACAACCAGGGCGTCGTGATGGGGAGCAAGGACTTTCTCCTGCTCCTTGGCGGTGAAGCTGATCTCGTCGGTACCCAGGAGCATGCGCTTCGGATCTCCTGTTTCCTGACCATTCATGGCGTATCGGGTGCTTCTCTTTGCGGCTGCATGGCTGATCCTGCTTATTTATGAGCCACCTTTGATAACGTGTATCACCCTATCTTGGTGTGGAGGCGAAGCAGGGTTTGCTCCAGTTGGGCGGTTCGTGCTTCCTTTGGTCAGCAGATCCTTGGCCTTGTCAGAGAGGAACTCCTTCAGGTGTCCTTTCTTGAGAAGCTCGTTAACCTCTATCCTTAGGGCGATGCAATCTTCCGTCTTATGATCGTGATCATTGTGAAAGTCGCACCAGCAGTTAGGGTTTTGATCGGAGTCGGAGGCCTTCATGTTCGGGGGCCACTTGACTTGTTGATCCATCTGCCTCAGAACATTGACCAGTTCAGGCTTTTAGATTGACAGATGGGAGATGTCGGGCCAGTTTGACACGGCCAGACCTTCAACTCGAGCCAGGGGACGGTTCTGGTACCTGCCCCTGGGGTGATTGCTTGCTTCTTTCGCAGGTCTGGAGTGAAGTCCTTCATCGCGGTCGTTCCTCGGCTGTTTGACCTGTTTCTGATCCTGTTTCTGCAGAGCTTTGGCTCGACTTATGACATCTTCTTCCAATCTCACTTGTTCCCATGCCCGGGATAAGACATCTTCCATGGTCTTGCGTTGGTACTTGGTCAGTTCCTTGTATAGATCTCCATCGGGGAGCAAACCTCTCTTGAAGGCAGAGATAGCTGTCTCCGCGTTGCATTCTGGGATGGCCACTTTCTCTTGATTGAAGCGCGTGATATAGGTTCGGAGCGGTTCTCCCCTATGCTGGAGAATTTCGTAGAGATCGCCAAAGCTCTTCTCCAGGCTTCTGCGGCTGGAAAACTGCTCCACGAACTTATCGCTAACCGCTGCAAAAGACCTTATAGACTTCGTAGAGAGGTTGATATACCATTGGAGGGCAGGAATCGCGAGGGTTGAGCCGAAACCTTTGCACATGGTCGGCTCTCTTAGCTCTCTTGGGATTGCTACAGTCAGCATCCGCTGTTTGTATTGAGCAACATGGTTGTCGGGATCGTTGGTCCCATCGTACATCTTGACGGCTTGGAAGGAGAACTTCTAAGGCATCTCAACCGATGCGATCTCATCCACAAACGGGGTATTCGAGTAGGAGCCAGGATCACTTCTTCGGATGGGAGGAGCTTCTCCAGGGAGCCTCTCTACCATAGACTGGATGGTATTGAATTTCTCGGAGAACATCTTCTCGAGGTAAGCTGCAATGGGAGGATCTGTGATCGCTGGATCATTGGGCGAGTATTCTTCGTCCTCCATGTCGGAGTCGCTATCCCTATGTGTCCGAGTCTTCCTAGGAACTGTGTCTCCATTCTCGGGTTCATCCACGGGAATTTGCTGATGAGCCGCTCCTTCTTCATTCGTTGGTGTGTCGAGAGGAGGCATGGGTCGAACTCGGGCTCGAAATCTTCGTCGTTTGTTAGCAGCTTCTCCACGAGTCTGATTCTTATCCTCCAGAGCTAGATTATCGGCTACGAGGGCTCCCATATTCTCAGCGCTTTGCTGTAGCTGCTTGGAGTGTTCTTCGAGCTCCCCTCGGACAGATGAAGCATCCTCGGTAGATAACCTTTCTCCTAGATGGAAGAGCTGGGAAACAATCTGCAAGAATACGGGATATTCGTAAGAACCTAAAAAAGAACTTCGGAAGGCATACAGGGACTTACCCGAAGGAGTCCACCCTGGAGAACCTGGATCACCTCCGTGGTATCTCAAACAGGGAGGACGGTCCCATCTCAAGGAAACACCGACAGGTTCAAATTAGTCAGAGCTGTGGCCAGGATCCCCACATAGCGACCTATGTCGGCTGATTGATGAGACGCCTTGGTCATCACCCCGCCACCTCTGGTCATTCTCCCATGAGACAAAGAGGTCGGCTCCGTCTTTACCACAGTAGCACGACGACTGCCGGTAACAACCACGTCATCCCCGGATACCGTCCGGCTAGCGGATCCTCTTTTTGCAGACACCACCTTGGCCGCCTCCTGATAAGCCGCAAACGAATCATCGGCTGCACTCCCCGACACGTTCCCTGCACACGAATCACCATCAGATATCACATAAGATAAGGAGCGATCGTGAATGAATACTTACTCCAAAGGCTGCTACGTCACAATACAGTCTCGCCGACTAGGATGTCCACTTTACGACGATCTTAGGAAGCTGTCGAGCCCGGAGAACTGTGCTTTCTCCTTCTGAGGGAGCAGGGTGAGTTCCAGTTGCAAAGAAACACACGAAGAATAAAGAGACAGCAAATCATTTGAAAGACTTAACCCTGTCCTACCACTACCTATAATGTTCCACTTATAAGTGGAGCAAGGAAGCAACATAAAAGCATATCTCTCTGCCCATTATTTATTGAAGGCCGGTCCTTTTCGCTCAGCTTTGGGTAGCTCCTCCAAGATTGGCATGCCACTGCGAGGACGAAGATATAAACGCCCCTCTCCTGTGTGGAGGGGAGCCAAATGGTAAGCAAACATGACCTCGTTAGTACCAAAGGACAGGTGCTCCGGATCACCTAGGTTCTGAATAGCTATTAGAATTCTCCAGGCCGGAGGGTTCAGCTGGGAAGGAGAGATCTCAAAGAGATCACATAAGCCAACAATGAGCACCGGGACCACCCATCGGAAGCCAGTCTCAAAGAAAGCCTCATAAACGGCAATCTCCCCGGAGCGTGGATGGAAGCTCGCTCTTCTGAAGTCGGAGCCCGCAAAATGACATGAGGAGGTAAGGAATATTTACTTTGCCACTCTACCAAATCATCCTCGACGACCGACGAAGCAGGGCCCACCGGTGGAGGAGCAATATAAGCGTAGGTTAATAGCAAAGAGGTGGACAAATCGCAGTCGAGCTCTACGCTCAGATCCGAGGAGCTGTCGGACTGAGAAGCCGGAGAGCCCACTCTCTTTCTTAACCTAGCCCCGCCGGCCAACAGACAAACAGATGAGGCAGAACGCTTAGACATGGGTTTGGATAATTCCTAACCAATAAATTGCGAGGATGATTGTTGGGGTCAAAATCGGTCACGATGGAATCGATACCCGAAAACCCTCGGAAAAACTAAATCTCGGTCAAAACTTCAAAAAAACCGAGAAAACGAATAACCGAAATGGATCACCCGACGAGTAAGGGTCTACTCGCCGGCGAGCATGACCGAAGCACAGATCAGCTCGCCCAGCGAGCATGGGGCAGCTCGCCGGCGAGCTCGACCGAGACAAGGGAGAGTTCTCCCGGCGAGCGCGGGCCAGATCGCCGGCGAGCTCAACCGAGACAAAGGGGAGCTCGCCCGGCGAGCACGGGCCAACTCGCCGGCGAGCACGGGCCAGCTCGCCGGCGAGTTCACCCGGGACAAGGGCGAGCTCGCCCGCCGAGCACAGGCTAGCTCGCCGGCGAGCTCGACCGAGACAAAGGAGAGCTCGCCCGGCGAGCACGGGCCACCTCGCCGGCGAGCTCGACCGAGACAAAGGCGAGCTCTCTCAGCGTGCACGGGCCAGCTCGCCAGCGAGCTCCACCGAAAAGGTGAGCTTCGCCCGGCGAGCTCGACCATGACATGGGACAGCTCGCCGGCGAAGCTCGACCGAGACAAAGGGAGCTCGCCCGGCGAAGCACGGGCCAGCTTCGCCCGGCGAGCTTCGACCATGACATGGGACAGCTTCGCCCGGCGAAACTTCGACCATGACATGGGACAGCTTCGCCCGGCGAGTACAACCTAGATCTGGGTCAGCTCGCCAGGCGAAGCTTGGCCAAGGCGCGGGAAAACTCGCCCACAGAGCAGGAGCAACCTATCGGCAATTGTTCCTGAACCCAATCTCGTCCTGCGACTATGTGTCCTCGTCCAAAGCTTCCATAACTCGATCCCTAGGTCTACGGGTATAACACCAACTTTCCGTCTAGAAGTATCTTCAAGAGCTTTGAAATTGGGAAGGTTAGGTCTCTCAAGCGGTTTCCCACTCTTAAGTGATAGGAGGAGTTACGATAAATTCAGCATCAACCACCTCGGCTGCGAAGAGGCGAGGTTCCGTTAGAGGGATCGTACCTACGCCAGCGGACACTTCGCGAGTAAAAAACTCTTAAGTCTCAATACGGCCCAAAGGGGGTCCGAATTGCAGACGATGTCCCACTTACGATCGTAAGGAACTTGAGCCCAAAGATAAGGATGACGGTTTATTCGCTGAAAGAGATAAATGTCAAGTTTCATGAAGATAAATGTCAAGTTTCGCGAAGATAAATGTCAAGTTTCCCGAAGATAAATTTCAAGTTTCCGAAGATAATCATGAAGGAAATATGGAAAAGCCTGAGACAAATCCGGCCCGAGAGGAGGTAGACCGACCTAAAAGGAGGAGTATATAAAGAGGACTTGGGCGAAGAGAGAGGAGAGAGCTTTCTCAGAGCAAACTTAGCACTTAGAGCAAATTAGGCATTTTTCCGTTTTTACTATCGAGCTGCGACTCAACTAGGTTAGAACTTAGGTTGCGGACTAGCGAACTTGCCGACAGCTCTTCTTTTTCCTTACGATTTTACATATAAATATTCTCGCCGTACTGATTGTGTTGTGTGTGGCCCATCAGATAGCCGGACCTTTAGGGAGACTAGGTTTACTTGGTTTCCCTCCGATTGACTGAAACTTCGGCGGTGTGAATTTCGGTTCCCACAATGATAAGGAGGACAGCTTACGGATCTAGGAAGTGAGAAGGCCGACCGCCTATATAACCTTAAAACAGTGGGATCAAGAGGGCAGTACCTGAGTCGAGGCGCCAGCGGGCGAGTTGGATGACGGAAAAAGGAGAGCTTCGCCCGGCGAGCTCGACCATGACATGGGACAGCTTCGCCCGGCGAGCTCGACCATGACATGGGACAGCTTCGCCCGGCGAGCTCGACCATGACATGGGACAGCTTCGCCCGGCGAGCTCGACCATGACATGGGACAGCTTCGCCCGGCGAGCTCGACCATGACATGGGACAGCTTCGCCCGGCGAGCTCCACCGAAAAGGTGAGCTTCGCCCGGCGAGCTCGACCATGACATGGGACAGCTTCGCCCGGCGAGCTCGACCATGACATGGGACAGCTCGCCGGGCGAAGCTCGACCGAGACAAAGCGAGCTCTCTCAGCGTGCAGGCCAGCTTCGCCAGCGAGCTCCACCGAAAAGGTGAGCTTCGCCCGGCGAGCTCGACCATGACATGGGACAGCTTCGCCCGGCGAGCTCCACCGAAAAGGTGAGCTTCGCCCGGCGAGCTCGACCATGACATGGGACAGCTTCGCCCGGCGAGCTCGACCATGACATGGGACAGCTTCGCCCGGCGAGCTCGACCATGACATGGGACAGCTCGCCGGGCGAGTACAACCTCGTCCTGGGTCAGCTCGCCAGGCGAGCTTGGCCAAGGCGCGGGAAAACTCGCCCACAGAGCAGGAGCAACCTATCGGCAATTGTTCCTGAACCCAATCTCGTCCTGCGACTATGTGTCCTCGTCCAAAGCTTCCATAACTCGATCCCTAGGTCTACGGGTATAACACCAACTTTCCGTCTAGAAGTATCTTCAAGAGCTTTCGGGAAATTGGGAAGGTTGGGTCTCTCAAACGGTTTCCCACTCTTCGTGATAGGAGGAGTTACGATAAATTCAGCATCAACCACCTCGGCTGTACGAAGAGACGAGGTTCCGTTAGAGGGATCGCATTCCACGCCAGCGACACTTCAGCGAGTAAAAAACTCTTAAGTCTCAATACGGCCCAAAGGGGGTCCGAATTGCAGACGATGTCCCACTTACGATCGTAAGGAACTTGAGCCCAAAGATAAGGATGACGGTTTATTCGCGGAAAGAGATAAATGTCAAGTTTCCGCGAAGATAAATGTCAAGTTTCCGCGAAGATAAATGTCAAGTTTCCCCGAAGATAAATTTCAAGTTTCCGAAGATAATCATGAAGGAAATATGGAAAAGCCTGAGACAAATCCGGCCCGAGAGGAGGTAGACCGACCTAAAAGGAGGAGTATATAAAGAGGACTTGGGCGAAGAGAGAGGAGAGAGCTTTCTCAGAGCAAACTTAGCACTTAGAGCAAATTAGGCATTTTTCCGTTTTTACTATCGAGCTGCGACTCAACTAGGTTAGAACTTAGGTTGCCAGACTAGCGAACTTGCCGACAGCTCTTCTTTTTCCTTACGATTTTACATATAAATATTCTCGTCGTACTGATTGTGTTGTGTGTGGCCCATCAGATAGCCGTGACCTTTAGGGGAGACTAGGTTTACTTGGTTTCCCTCCGATTGACTGAAACTCGACGGTGTGAATTTCGGTTCCCACAATGATAAGGAGGACAGCTTACGGATCTAGGAAGTGAGAAGGCCGACCCGCCTATATAACCTTAAAAACAGTGGGATCAAGAGGGCAGTACCTGAGTCGAGACGCCAGCGGACGAGTTGGATGACGGAAAAAGAAGAAGAAAAGCAAGAGTATATAAAGAAGAAAGCCGCGTGTCTCGGAATCTTTCGATCTCGAGAAGATTTGAAATTCGAATTCTCCCCTTTCTTTTCAGGCGCGTGGCGTACCAACCACGATCCGGTAATAAAGGAGAAAATCTTTTAAAAGATCTCTAGTCTTCGCCAGAAAGAATCCTCAAGAAGATATGGTCCTAGTGGGCAACACTCTTTCCATCAGGAGGTTGGCATCGTTGGGGGGCTTGATGTCTTGCATATTTTCATATATTTAGCCATCTTTTTATTGCATTCTTTGAGTTGTAGGCTAAAGTTTTGGCTTGTCTAGGATCATTTTGCATTCATTTGTCCTTATCAGGTGTTGGAGTATGCTTTGGTGAGATTTGAGGTGTTTGGAAACCTTATGACCCAAAAAGAAGTGAAGAATCAAGATTGACTATAAGAAGAGAAGTAAAACCAAGAGAAGAGAGTTAGACGGGTAGCCTTGACCAGCTACACACGGACGGATCAGGGCGGATCAGCTCGTCACGGATGACCGGGATGGCAGCGTCAAACTTCGAGCACCGGACCATAAGAAGCAGCTAGACGTCGGAGACGATCCGGTAGAGCACCCGGACGATGGGAACTGATGGACGCCGGGAGGCAGCGTCGATGCATACACCGGACGGAGAACACGACGCCGCCCAGGCCGAGACGCCCGGGAGACGCGTCCGGTACGCATAACCCGACGGAGAACAAGACGCGCCCAGGCCGAGACGCCCGGGAGATGCGCCCGGTACGGCATCCGGACGGGCGAACAAGACGCGCCCAAACCGAGGACGACCGGGGTGACCTGTCCGGCTAGGAGTACCCGGTCGTGAAGAAGGTGCTGATGACCAGGGTGAGGCGGCGGGTGAGATGGACGGCATGGAACCGGACAGAGCAAAGAACGCTGCCAGCTGGACGGCGGGTAGCGGACGGGTTGGAAGGTGTTGATTCACCCCTGACCGAGTTTTGTACCTCTTTCTATTGGTTTAGACCCATTTAGCTTAAGGGCTTTTTAGTAATCTTAATCTATGTTTCTAGGGCTTTTAAGCCTAACTATAAGTACCCTTGTTATCCCTAATGTGGGACTTATCTCATTTTCTATCTAAGAACACATAAACCTCTTGAGTAAAGTTTCATCTTGATTCATAATCTCATCTTATCTTTGTGTTCTTGATTGTTTGATTTCATCTCCTTTCTTTCTCTATATGTTTAAGCTTGAATCTCTCATGGGTTTAAGAGTAAGCATGTGGATTAGTGAGTAGATCCACCTAAGATCCATGGGTTAGGGTGATTGAGAGTGATTAAGTGTAGATCAATGGTGCTTAGGGTTAGATCTATCATCTCCTTGCATTGATTTGGTGTTCTTAAAGCTATATTTGAGTTGGCCTCTCAAACATAGAGCTATAGGCATTTCATGCCCGGAAGGTGTTCTATGAAATGCCTAAACCAACTCATCTATGCTTTTAGCTTGCTTTGCCTAAGGGATTAGTTTTCAAAGAGGCTAGGATTGATATTAGACTCATTCTCCATGTTTGCTTTGATTATTACAGCCAAAGGGATTTGGTGTACTTGGGTGATCATAGCAAAAGAGCATTCATCTAGAGATAGAGCTTGCTTAGTTTTGTTGTCTAGGCATAAGGAGTTAGATTGATTGAAAAGTTAGCATCTTGGATTGAATCTTAATCATTTGATATCAAGTCCCTATACCCATGGGTCTCCTCTCCTCATAAGAAAGAAAGCTTTACTTTTATTGCATTTTACTTAGACTACTTATTTAGAGTACAACATATTTTATTTTGTCCATGTATTCTTCTATATATACTGAATATTTGTTTTTAGATTGACTACACTTGGTTGTGAAAGATGACTCTGCAACATGTAATGTCATGTTGCTTGGCTCTGTTGCTAAGTCCATCGTTGGAGTGGATGCTGAAGAATTATGGGATGGTTCTTATGACGAGGTATATTTAAATAATATATAAAAAATATGTTTAGCACTTAACTTCAAAACCTATATTAATTTAGATTGAACCCCATCAATTTCTAATTTATATCAGATTGAGGATCCAGAGATACTACCAGAACCTGTTAGTAGTTTGGTGGGAAAGTCATTCTGTTTTGGGCTTTCTATAACCTCAGACGATATCACAAATGGATCAGACACTTTTGTTGTTTTGGAGGTTTGTTCGGAGATAATGTTCTTACTTGCAAGACTGTCTCTCAGTCAATTACGATATGGTCACAAATTCTTCCACCATGTCATCACGGATCGATAAGTATATTAATTTTGTAAAATTTCCTCTTTACATTTGTTATTAGTGTTATGTTTTTAATATATATGTAATGTCTAACAATACCCTTAATTCTTAATGTATTTAGGTTATGATGTTGGATAAAATTTCCTCTGATGAGTGTCCAACTCCTATAACAAAGCGCAAGGAAGATGATTCTGGACTACATGACCTAACCTCTACTTCCAAGAAACAATGCACCAAGCTAATCAAACAAGAGAAGACCAAGACAGATTAGGAAGAAGTCCAAGATTACAGTTCCATATCAATCTCCTCCCCTAATGTTTCAAGTTGTTGTTTTTCTTTGAATTTCCCGTATTTTAAATTCGTGGCATTTTTTGAGTATTTTTTTGGTTTTATTTGAAGTTAAATCATTTAATAATAAGCTGTGTTTTTTATATATAATGCATTTAAACTATTAAACACTATATGCATCCTATATTTTAGTCTTTATACACAAAACTAGAAAAGCATATCAAGATGTTCTATTCCACCTAACTAATCAATATATTCGACTAACTAGCAAATACAACCACAACCATTCCAAACAAATCCGGATGTCTTATCTATCAATTACCAAACATCTATTACATGAGTTTATAAACAACATACGTGGATATATACTTTTGAATGAATGGCCCAATGGTTTCGTATTTTCCCTATTGACCAACACTTCCTTGCTTCCTTATCATTGACTCTTTTTACACTATATATTAGATTGTAGTGATAATATGGTCGTTAGTTCATGGAACCATATAGTTAACAAGATTTAATAGAAACAAAGGCATTTCATGTCGAAAGGTGTTCTATGAAATGCCTGAACCAACTCATCTATGCTTTTAGCTTCCTTTGCATAAGAGATTAGTTGTCAAAGGAGATAGGATTGCTATTAGACTCATTCTCCATGCTTGCTTTGATCATTACAGCCAAAGAGATTTGGTGTACTTGGGTGATCATTGCAAAGGAGCATTCATCTAGAGATAGAGCTTGCTTAGTTTTGTTGTCTAGGCATAAGGAATTAGATTGATTGAAAAGTTAGCATCTTGGATTGAATCTTGGTCACCCAAAGTCAGTTCCCTTGTCCCAAGAACCCCTTGCCTCATTGAGAAAGAAAGTTCAATCTTTTATTGCATTTTTAATATTGTCTTAGTTTCATAATCATCCTCTCATCTTGATTGCACTTAGATTAAGCATGAACTTGCATTCCCTTTGCATTAGAATCTCTTAGAATTGATTGACATCTTGTATTCTACAACATTTGATTAGGACCCTAGAAAAGGCCTTTCATCAGAAATTCATTTAGCATTGTTTCTATATTCGATTCAAGATCAGCTACCAATATGTTTAGTGTTAGATCTATCATCTCCTTGCATTGATTTGGTATTCTTCTTGCTATATTTGGGTTGGCCTCTCAAACATAGAGCCATAGGCATTTCATGTCGAAAGGTGTTCTATGAAATGCCTGAACCAACTCATCTATGCTTTTAGCTTCCTTTGCATAAGAGATTAGTTGTCAAAGGAGCTAGGATTGCTATTAGACTAATTCTCCATGCTTGCTTTGATCATTACAGCCAAAGGGATTTGGTGTACTTGGGTGATCATTGCAAAGGAGCATCCATCTAGAGATAGAGCTTGCTTAGTTTTGTTGTCTAGGCATAAGGAATTAGATTGATTTAAAAGTTAGCATCTTGGATTGAATCTTGATCACCCAAAGTCAGTTCCCTTGTCCCAAGAACCCCTTTGCCTCATTGAGAAAGAAAGTTCAATCTTTTATTGCATTTTTAATATTGTCTTAGTTTCATAATCATCCTCTCATCTTGATTGCACTTAGATTAAGCATGAACTTGCATTCCCTTTGCATTAGAATCTCTTAGAATTGGATTGACATCTTGTATTCTACAACATTTGATTAGGACCCTAGAAAAGGCCTTTCATCAAATTGGCGCCGTTGCCAAGTTCTAAGTTGATTTTGACATTGAGATTTAGTTATTTGCTTGAGACTAAGTCATTTTTATTTTTATTTTATCTTGTGATATTGGTTCTTGCCTCTTCTATCTTTGACTTTCAGGTGTATGATCACAAGAAGCAGAGGGGCATCTACCTTGGTTCCTACTGTTGAAGAGATTGCTGCACTTGAGAGGGAGATAGCTAGACAAAGAAGAGAAGTAGAGCAACAGGCTCATCTACAAAGGTTGGGGTTTGAGATGGAGAATCTGCCTCAAGATGGTGATGCCCTAGGGGGCAATGGTCCAAGAGCTGACAACATAAGACCACAGCACCAGCCACAACAACCACAGCGCCAAGCTAGAGCCATTGGAGCCTATGATCAACCACACATTCATGGTCATAGGTTGGGGATAAGGGCACCAGCTGTGGAGAACAACAACTTTGAGATCAAATCAGGGCTGCTGCATTTGATTGAGAACAACAAGTTTCATGGCCTTGCTGTGGAGGATCCCCTTGATCACTTGGACACATTTGATAGCTACTGTAGCTTGTCCAAGATTAATGGAGTCTCTGAAGATGCTTTCAAGCTGAGGTTGTTTCCCTTCTCTTTGGGAGACAAGGCACATCTATGGGAGAAGGTTATTCCAAGTGACTCTATCACAACTTGGAATGAGTGCAAGAGGGCATTCCTAGAGAAATTCTTCTCTACCTCAAGAACAGCCAAGATCAGAAATGAGATCTCTAGCTTTCAGCAGAAGAACCTTGAGAGCTTTAGTGAAGCATGGGAGAGGTTCAAGGGCTATTGGTTTCAATGCCCACATCATGGCTTCACCAAGGAGAGTTTGCTTAGTACCTTCTACAGAGGTGCTCTACCAGAGTTCAGGAGCAGATTGGACACAGCCAGCAATGGGTTCTTCTTGGGCAGAACTGAGCAGGATGCTGAGGAGCTAGTGGAGAACATGGCCAGGAGTGACTCAGTCTACAGTGAGGAGCATGATAGGGCCAACAGAGGCACTGATGAAGATGATCCACACACAAGAAAGGCCCTGAAATCTCTCCAAGAAAAGTTGGACAAGCTTCTTGTAGAAAAGGCTAAGCAAGAGCAGCTTAACTCCATTGGGAACCAACAACAGAAACAGCCTGCTAGGACTACTGAAGTTCATGGTGTAGAAGGTCAAGAGGAGCTGTGCTTCATCAATTCTAATGGCACATGGTATAGGAAAGAGCCCAACTTCCAATACCAAAACAACTACCAGCAAAGACCTTACTACAACAATCAACAAGGAGGTTACCAAGCAAACCAGCCTACTCAGCCCCAAGGAAGCTCTTCTCCAGCTAAGGCTCCAAGTTCAAATTTGGAGTCCATGTTCAAGCAACTCTTAGAAGCTCAAGAGAAGAATGCTAGGAGCATTGGAGATGAGTTCAAGAACATCCATGCTAAGATTGATGGCACCTATTCTGACCTCAACAACAAGTACATGCAACTTGCCTCTCACCTCAAAGCTTTGGAGAGCCAAGTTGCATCCATCTTCATCCTCCAAGAATCCAATGGGATCTCTACCAGGAAAACCAGAGAAGAACCCTAAGGAGACTTGCAATGTTATCCTCTCCACTTCTTCAAGGATTGCATTGAGTGATCATAAGAATGATGTTGATGAGATTGAGAGGCTAGTGCTTGGAAATCAGATTGCAAATGATAAGAGACTGGTTGTGGCCACAGCTGAAGCTAGAGTTGTAAGGAGAGCTGATAAGAAGGTTCAAGGAAAGATTGATGAGCCTAAGGTTGAGACACAAGTTGAGAAGAGTGCTAACCCCAAGCTGAAAGAAGTGAAGGAAGAAGACAATGAGGTTGAGCTATCACCATATGATAAGCTCCCTTTCCCTCAAAGGTTCCTCACTAAAGCTCAGAAAAAAGTGGTCTCCAAATTCAGAAAAGACCTCAGTGATATTGGAGTCAAGCTTCCAGAGATCAGCAATAAGCATGCTGCTCATGTCCAAATGATGCTCATACAGGACATTCTCACCCACCAAGCTGAAGTGGCTGAACTTTTGGACATCTCACTTCTGAAGATTGATCCACCAATCCCTCCCAAGTCCCTCCCTAAGCTTGAGTCTCAAGGGAAGTTCACATTGTCTTGCTCTCTTGGTCAACTACATATGGATGATGCTCTTGTTGATAGTGGAGCTAGTGTGAATGTCATCTCCTTGGATATGGTGCAGAGTATTGGGATTGAAAGCATGGAACCAGATACTCCTCCTCTCACCTTTGGGGATTCCTCTTCTACAATCCCACTTGGCATAATCAAGGACTTTCCCTTGAAGATTGGATCCTGCACCATACCTATTGACCTCACTGTTTTGAAGATGGAATCTGAAGAGAGAGTCCCTTTAATCCTTGGCACTCCTTTCCTCACAACAGTTGGAGCTTGCATTGACTTTCCCAACAAGAAGGTCACCCTCATGCATGTCAACAAAGCTGTCTCCTACCCTCTCCAACCTCCAATGGAATCAGACTATTGTGGGACAATCACTTGTGATGCAAAAGGTGTTGAGAAGCCCCAAGATGAAGAGGTTCTTGGTAAGAAAGAAGGTCTTGATGGAGAGTGTTCTAAGGAGTTGTGTGTTGAGCACTTGGAAAGTGCTAAAAGAGAGGGATGGGTGGAGCCTCAAAGGCCACTCATGGCAAGAAGAAGATAGTGAAAGAGCCTCATCCTCCACCTCTTGATTTGCTCTCACACTCTCACTCTCCATCCAAAGAAGCTCAGAGATGGTGTCCTTGAGTACAAGATCAAGCATAAGGGCAGGTCCACACCATTCTCAAGTGCTAGAGCCATCATCACTCCTCAGCTCCAAGATGACCCAATCAAGCTTCAAGAGCTTCTCTCTCAGGTCCTCACCATCACACTTGAAGGTGGGAAGGATCCTCCTTCTCACTAGTTCAAGAGACAAGGTAGTCAAGCTAAGTGACTCAAAACAAGCTCACTTGGGAGGAAGTCCCATGGTTATCCTTGTACATAGCTTTGCAATTTTAATTTTTCTTTAAGTTTTAAATAAAAGTGGTTGAGGTTTTCAGGTTGAGCCAAGCACTAGAGGAGAGAAGAAAGGTGATTAATCACCTGAGCCCTATGATTGCCATGTAGCAGCCTCCTCTAGTTGCTATGAACCAAGCCAGCTCCTAGCCCCGGCACCAAACACCACACCCAAACACCCTTCTTAGGTATCACTCCAACCCTTCTTGTATATACATTTGTTTTTGTCTTGTTGGGGTATCTCTTTCTCTCTTACTCACACAGAGACTGTGTGAATTTAAGTGTGGGGAGGTACCAAGTATTTGATCCTGTTTGCTTTGTGATTTTGAGTCTCATGCATTGCATTGTTCATTCATATTTGCATATAAAAAAATTAAATTAAATTTTTGAATCATGTAGATTGCATCACTTGCATCCTTAAGATTGAGTCTAGAGCATATAAGTTGCATTCATTTGCATATGGAGCATTGCCTTGTAAAGAACACTTGTTTGCACTGAATTTGGCACCCTAGTTAAACATATCAAGTAGCTTAAGCATCTTTTGAAAGGCTTGCATGCTTTGAGCCTTGAAAACTCTTCTTGAAACTTGCTTGCTTGCTTGATATTGGCATTGTTCTTAAGACCAGCTCCATCCTGAACTTAGACTTGAATGAACTTAATTTCTCTTGCATATGGGCATTTGCATACTTGATCATGGATCTCATACACATTTGGGTTATCTTTCCCCATTATACTACTCTTTGTTAACCCAAATGGCACTCCCATACCCTTGAACCCTATCCATTCTTTGAAGCCTACATTGATTTGCTTGAGTGAGGCCTTTTCTGATAGCTTGTCATGTGCAAAATCTTGAAAGTATTGGGAGCGACATGGATTCGTTCTCATCTCTTGCTAGCATAGGGTCCTCATTTGAGCTAGCTTCTAGGATGGTGAGTGGGGTTTTGGTTCCTTAATGGTCTATATTTTGGGTTTGGAATGTAACAATGTTGAGATTGATGAACAAATGAGTATCATAAGAAAGAAGAACCCTAGGGACCTAGAATAGAAAGATAAGAAGCTCTTAACTAATGTTTTGACCTTCCCCTTCATGTTAAAAAAAATAAAAATAAAGATTCAATAAGATAGTGGGGAAGGAAAAACTTAAAGAGTTAGAGTTTAGAATGTGAATAGAGGTCCTTAGAGGTTGAATCATGAGAAGAAAATGTTCATTGGGTGAGTGATGTGAGTATGTCTTCATTTTGGGTTATGGGATGAACAAAAAGGGTGTAGATCTTGTAATCACTTAGGAATTGGGTAGAATGATGAGGATGGATCCATGTATGCATGAATTGCTCCTAGTCTTAGATAAATTTTGCATAATGATCAAGCTCCTTGATTTTGAGTGATTGCCACCTTGAAATGATGCATTGAAACCCCATTATCATCCATATTAGACCATTTGATCACCTAGCCAAATGATTGAGATCATGTGCCCATATGTGAGACTTCACCTTGTGTGTGTGTGTGTGAACCAATGTGAGGGCTGGTTAAGAGAACTTGTTGGTTGATAAGCATTGCATCTTGTGTAGAGGCATAAGAGTAATTGATAGGCCTTGTGAAGCTAGAGCATAATAAGAAAGTTTTGCTCATGCTATTTGCTATGTTTCTTTAGGATGTCAAGTTGAGTGCTATGAGTGTTTCTTTTGGCTTTGCTTCCATCTTTATGTCTCTCCTCCTTGTGTTTTGAAAAGATTACTTGAGGACAAGTAAAGGTCTAGTGTGGGGGAGTTGATATCTTGCATATTTACATGTTTTTAGCATCCATATCTTATGCATTTTGATCATATAAGTTAGGCATTAGGCATGTTTAGGTCCATTTTGCATTCATTTGTCCTTATCAGGTGTTGGAGTATGCTTTGGTGTGATTTTAGGTGTTTGGAAGACTTATGGCCCCAAAAGAGATGAAGTATCATGTTTGGCCATGAAAGAGAAGTCAAACCATGATCTGGTCAAGACAAATATGAGAATGGACAGAGACCTTAGAGGTGTCTCCTGCTGCTAAGATTTTGTGGAGACACAGCAAATTGAGTTATATTTCCAATGGAAGTGGTTTCAAGTCATTTGGACCTGTATTGGAGAAGTTATGATCAATTCACTTGAAGCATGTCAGGATGGCCGGGTAGAGACAGCCGGGTAGGGACAGCCGGCCGGGAAAAAGAACAGATGGATGGAAGTGGTCCAGTCCGGGATGACTGAGCCTGGGACAGGTACCCGGTCGTTTGGCTTGTGCTGGAGGTGACCAGACCGGGTAGACAAGTCCGGGTTGGTGAAGCCGGACGGGAAGAGACGGATCAAGGCATCCGGACGGCCGGGGACGAAGAACCGGGGAACAGCACCTGGACGGGCTGGACAGAGGCCAAGAGCTGGGCGGCGGGTAACCAGGACCGGGTTGGATGGCTCTGAGTCTCCCTGACCGAATTTCAAGATCCACTCCCATTGGTTTAGACCAATTTTGCTTAAAGACTTTTTAGTAATCTTGTTTTATGTTTCTAAGGGCTTTCAAGCCACCTTTAAATACTCTTGTAATCTCATTAAGAGATCTAACTTCTTTTCTCTCAAAAACATAATAAGAACTTGAAGAAAGTTTGGATCTTTGATCCTTTTTATCTCATTTCTTTTGTATTTAATAGATTATCTTATTCTCTAATCATGTTTAGCCTTGAATCATCATTGATTTTGAGGTTTTCCATGGGTATTAGTGAGTAGATCTATCTAGGGTTCATGGGCTAGGGAGACTAAGGGTGATTAAGTGTAGATCCAAGGTGCTTAGTGTTAGATCTATCATCTCCTTGCATTGATTTGGTGTTCTTCTTGCTATATTTGGGTTGGCCTCTCAAACATAGAGCCATAGGCATTTCATGCCCGAAAGGTGTTCTATGAAATGCCTGAACCAACTCATCTATGCTTTTAGCTTGCTTTGCCTAAGAGATTAGTTGTCAAAGGAGCTAGGATTGCTATTAGACTCATTCTCCATGCTTGCTTTGATCATTACAGCCAAAGAGATTTGGTGTACTTGGGTGATCATTGCAAAGGAGCATTCATCTAGAGATAGAGCTTGCTTAGTTTTGTTGTCTAGGCATAAGGAATTAAATTGATTGAAAAGTTAGCATCTTGGATTGAATCTTGGTCACCCAAAGTCAGTTCCCTTGTCCCAAGAACACCCCCTTGCCTCATTGAGAAAGAAAGTTCAATCTTTTATTGCATTTTAATATTGTCTTAGTTTCATAATCATCCTCTCATCTTGATTGCACTTAGATTAAGCATGAACTTGCATTCCCTTTGCATTAGAATCTCTTAGAATTGGATTGACATCTTGTATTCTACAACATTTGATTAGGACCCTAGAAAAGGCCTTTCATCAGAAATTCATTTAGCATTGTTTCTATATTTTATAGATTTTTGAAACCATTGAAAACCGATATGTTCCAAACAACACAACACCATATCAAAAGATAGGCATGCTTTCACCACAAACACCAAGGAATATCACGAAGATGATGATATGGTCGAACAGATTTGTTTGGAGGTTTGACATACTTGGTGCATCCGTACATTAGATATGATATATTCTGAAATTAAACTAATACTTCAGTAACTATATGCAGGAATAGTTGATGGTGATGAAGTGCAAGTATTTGACTGTAGTTCTCAAGAGGATACAGATACAGAAAATGATGAAACTGATGTTGATGATCCCATGGATTCTGAACCAGATCCTGTTCTAAACATTGAACCTCTTTCAGCACATATGGGGCAGCGACCTGGTGTGTTTTGAGTTCGGCTGAAGTGACCATGAACAAGTTTTCTCCGTGTGATGGTGAGGAATAAGTACTAATTGTTTATCAACATTGATGATGATGTTGTGATTGTAGATGAGAAAGTTGATGAGGAGATTCTAGAAAAGATTGTTGAAGCTAAGGGTAAAGGAAAGGTTGGAGAAGAGAAGAAAACACTAAAGCATGGTGAAGTTGCCACTCCAACAAAAGAGTCTTCTTTTGTTCCTCCTCCTATGAACCTAGCTGCCATTTCCTGGAAGATTCAAGCAGCAACTTTTGGAAGTACAAAGCACTCTTTGAGAAGCAAAATGAGTGAAGTTCAAGTCACAATGCCAATCATTGATGCCTTCATGCTTGTCCCTCAACACAGCAAGTTCTTGAAGGATGTTGTGGCTGCCAAGAAGAAGGAAATGGAAGGCATGATGGTTCTTACTCATGAGTGCAGTGCCATCATCCGAGATTGACAATCCCTAGAAGCTAGAGGATCCAGGCTGCTTTACCTACCTTGTGCCATTGGTCCTTTGATTTTGAGAGATGTCTATGTGATTTGGGAGCTAGTGTCAGTCTCATGCCTCTATCTGTTGCCAAGAAGCTTGGGTTCAGCCAATACAAGAAGTGCAAACTCTCTTTGGTGCTTGCTGACCGCTCAGTCAAATTCCCCATTGGTATCCTTGAAGACCTCCCTGTGATGGTGGGAAATTGTGAAATTCCTACTGATTTTGTTGTTCTTGAGATGGATGAAGGACCTAGAGATCCCTTGATCCTTGGAAGACCATTCTTAGCCACAGCAGGAGCCCTTATCAATGTGAAGGAAGGCAAGATTTATCTTCATTTGGGGAAAGAGCACACTCTCCATTTTGATATCAATGAGGTAATAAAGAGGTCAACTATGCAAGGCCAAGTGTTTTACATAGAGGAGATGGAAGCTCTTGCTGATGAGCTCCTTGAGGAATTGGCACTTGGAGAGTTGACAATAGAGGACCCTTTGCAGCATGCTTTGACAGTGGATAAAGAGGTCCAAGTGGTTGAGAACCAAGAGAGTGATGCTATTGCAGCCATGCTGGATTCTCGCAAGAAGATTGTTGATAAAGGCCAGTATGAGGAGCTCAACCAAGAGGTGAACCAAGCTGTTGCAGCCACTCAACAAGAGGACACCCAACAAGATGATTGGAGTGAGCTCAAGGCACCAAAAGTGGAGCTAAAACCTCTTCCCCATGGTGTAAGATGCAGCATTTCTAGGCCCTAATGAGTCATATCCTGTCATTGTGAGTAGTGAACTTACTGAACTTGAGCTTTCTCAACTTTTAAATGCACTTAAAAAGTTTAGAAAGGCAATTGGATACTCACTAGATTATATTAAGGGGATATCACCTTCTTTGTGCATGCATAGGATACATCTAGAGGACGAATCAATGACTTCTATAGAGCATCAAAGAAGGTTGAATCCTAACCTGAAGGATGTTGTAAAGAAGGAGATTCTTAAGCTCTTAGATGCTGGTGTTATCTACCCTATTTCAGATTCTAAATGGGTATCTCCTGTGCATGTAGTTCCAAAGAAAGGTGGTATCACTGTGGTTAAAAATGACAAGGATGAATTGATACCAACTAGAACCATAACTGGCTATAGGATGTGTATTGATTATAGAAAGCTCAACTCTGCATCTAGAAATGATCATTTTCCATTGCCATTCATTGATCAAATGCTTGAGAGGCTTGCAAACCATCCTTTCTATTGTTTTCTTGATGGGTATTCAGGGTTCTTCCAAATCCCCATACATCCCAATGATCAAGAGAAGACAACATTCACATGCCCCTATGGCACCTTTGCTTATCGAAGGATGCCATTTGGGTGATGTAATGCTCCAGCAACCTTTCAAAGGTGCATGATGTCTATCTTCTCGGAGCTCATTGAGGATATAGTGGAGGTATTCATGGATGATTTCTCTGTCTACGGATCTTCGTTTTCTGCTTGTTTGTCCAACTTGTGCAGGGTCCTAGAGAGATGTGAAGACACCAACCTAGTGCTGAATTGGGAGAAGTGTCACTTCATGGTCAAAGAGGGGATTGTGCTTGGGCACAAGATTTCAGAAAGGGGCATTGAAGTGGACAAGGCTAAGATTGAGGTGATGGTCAGCTTGCCACCACCAAAGACAGTGAAAGACATCAGAAGCTTCCTTGGCCATGCTGGGTTCTATAGAAGATTCATCAAAGACTTCTCAAAGATTGCTAGACCCATGACCAAGTTGCTGTGCAAGGAGGCTGTTTTCAGCTTTGATGAAGATTGTCTTGAGGCTTTCAAGAAGATAAAGGGTGACCTTGTTAGTGCTCCCATTGTCCAGCCACCTGATTGGGACCTCCCTTTTGAGATAATGTGTGATGCTAGTGATTTTTCTGTTGGGGCTGTCCTGGGGCAGAAGAAGGATGGCAAAACTCATGTGATTTATTATGCTAGCCAAACCCTGAATGATGCACAGATGAGGTATGCCACAACAGAAAAAGAGATGCTGGCCATTGTCTTCGCCTTTGAAAAATTCAGAAGCTACCTGGTGGGTTCCAAGGTCATTGTGTATACTGATCATGCAGCTTTGAGACACCTCCTTGCAAAGAAGGATGCCAAGCCAAGACTACTAAGGTGGATCCTTTTGCTTCAAGAGTTTGACTTGGAGATTAGAGATAAGCCAGGGATTGAGAATGGAGTTGCTGATCACTTGTCCAGGTTGAGGATTGAAGGTGGAATCCTTATTGATGAGGGACTTAGAGAAGAGCATGTCATGGCCATCATGTGAGTGGTGGCAGTCATTGAGACTGGAAAAAAGATTGAAGAGGTTAAGGCAGCTGAAGAGAAGGGACCTTGGTATGCTGATTTGGTTAACTACTTAGCCACTGGGAAGGAACCATTGGGACTTGCAGGGTATGAGAAGAAGAAGTTCTACAAAGACTTGAAGAGATACTATTGGGATGAACCATATCTCTACACCCTATGCAAAGATCAGATTTATAGAAGAGTGGTGGCTGAAGAAGAAGAAGTTGAAGGAATCCTCTCACACTGCCATGGTTCTTCCTATGGAGGCCATTTTGCTACATTCAAGACTGTCTCAAAGGTGCTACAAGCTGGATTTTGGTGGCCACACATGTTCAGGGACTCACAAGACTTCATTTCAAGATGTGACTCTTGCCAAAGGAGTGGGAACATTACTAAGAGGAATGAGATGCCTCAAAACCCAATCCTTGAAGTGGAAGTGTTTGATGTTTTGGGGATTGACTTCATGGGACCCTTCCCTTCTTCTTATGGCAACAAATACATCTTGGTGGCTGTGGATTATGTATCAAAGTGGGTGGAAGCAATAGCAAGTCCTACAAATGATTCAAGAGTAGTGGTCAAAATGTTCAAGAGGAATATCTTCCCAAGGTTTGGAGTTCCAAGAGTGGTCATAAGTGATGGAGGTTCACATTTGATCAACAAGGTATTTGAGGGTCTTCTCAACAAGAATGGAGTGAAACACAAGGTTGCAACACCCTATCACCCTCAAATAAGTGGCCAAGTGGAGGTCTCCAACAAGCAAATCAAGGGAATCTTGGAAAAGGTTGTAGGAACCAAGAGGAAGGATTGGTCAGCCAAGCTTGATGATGCTCTTTGGACATATAGAACAGCATTCAAGACTCCTCTAGGCACTACTCCTTTCAACATTGTCTATGGGAAGTCTTGCCATCTGCCAGTTGAGCTTGAATACAAGGCATTGTGGGCTGTGAAGCTTGTAAATTTTGACATCAAGTGTGCAAAGGAGAAGAGACTTCTTCAACTAAATGAACTAGATGAGATAAGGATGGATGCCTTTGAGAACTCAAGGATCTACAAGGAAAAGACTAAGGCTTTCCATGACAGGCACATCCTCAAAAGAGAGTTCAAGGCAGGAGATCAAGTGCTTCTTTACAACTCTAGACTGAAGCTGTTTCCAGGAAAGCTAAAATCAAGGTGGTCTGGTCCATTTGTGAGCAAAGAAGTGAGACCTTATGGAGCCATTGTGCTTTGGAACAAGGATGGTGGAGACTTCACAGTGAATGGCCAGAGACTCAAAGAATACATGGCCACAGTACCAAAGGAGGATGGGACATCAACCCCACTCTCTGATGCTCCCCTTGCCTAACCTCAAAGGAGGCAAAGTCAAGCTAGTGACTTTAAACAAGCTCACTTGGGAGGAAGTCCCATGGTTATCCTTGTAAATATGCATTAGGATTTGTTCTTTTAAGTCACTTGGAGAATGGTGATAGCTTGGGAATGAGTGGGATAAAGCTTTGAGAAGAGGTTGAATAAAAATAAATAAATAAATGGTTTGGAGGTTTGGACCGGGTAGGGTGGACCGGGGTCGCCTACCCGGACAGACGCGCAGCGTGCTGAACCATCGGACCGGGGTGCGGTGTCCGGGTAAGAGCACCCGGTCGTGAAGCGGACGGACGGACGGACGAAAGGATGGACCGGGGACGGGACGTCCGGGTAGAGGAACCCGGTCGTGATTTGGATGGATGGACGGACCGGGGTGCATTGTCCGGGTAAGAGCACCCGGTCGTGGAGCAATCTGATGGATGGACCGGGGACGACCGTCCGGGTTGACCTACCCGGTCGTGCTCCACACGCCAAGACCCGCGCATGACCCGGCCGCGACCCAAGGTAAGTTTCTTCCCACCTAAACCGACCCAAACCCACCTAAACCGACCCGAACACCCATCCACCCGACCCAGAAACTTTTTAAAAACCCTAAGTCACCCTCTCTCTCCTCATTTCATCTTCTTCCTCACATCACAATCCTCTCTAGCCTCCAAGAACATAAATCCCCATAGCTTTGTCAAATCTCAACCAAATCACAAATTTCTTTTTCCCTCATCCAAGCCTTCCTTCCCTAGCTCTAATTCCTTGAATCTTTTCATCTTTATCCTTCATCCAAAGCAAGGTAGGTATCTCTAAGTTCAAATTCGTAACCCTCATGAACCCTAAAAATTTGAACTTTAAATTTGAGCCTTTTCTTGCTAGATTCTTGTAATTTAGACTAGGGAAAGCTTATATATCATGCTGGGTAGTTGATTTCATGGTGGAATTGAGATTAATTTGAACTTTGAAAAATTAGGGTTCATGAGATTTGGGGGTTTTTCATAAAGTGCTTGTTTTAGGTTGTTCTTGGGTTAGATTGGATGCTAGGTTGATGGAGAACTTCAATTTAGGCCATTTTAAAGCTTGATTGTGCTTAATTGAGTGGTTTTGATTCTTAGAGATTCTCGTTGCTCATTAAAAAAAAAAAAAAAAAAAAAAAAAATGAGCATGGGAATTCTCTAGGATGTTCTAAACCCTTTTGCTTAAAAGTTTGTTTCTTGTCAGTAATTGATCATTGGAGTTGTAATTCTTATGCTTTTGATCATATTCATCATTTTGAAAGCTTTTTCCTTCTCAAGCTTACTCTTTTCCAAGGTCTAAAGTTTCAGGTACCAATGGGGCGAAAAAGTGAAGCTGATCTTGAAGTTGAGAAGCAAGAGCGTGCAGCAAGACACACTGCTCTGTTTGGGAAATCTTTGGGTTCACAGCCTGGTTCAGAGGAGGAGCGCCACCAGCAAGCCTTGGCACTGCTAAGAAAGAAAGCACAAGCCAAAAAAGAAGGGAAGAGAGTTGTGGTTGATAAGAGTGTGGCTGAAAGTGCTCACAAGCAAGCCAAGAAAGATGGGAAGAAAGTTGTTGCTGATAAGAGTGTGGCTGATGTTGCTCACAAGCAAGACAAAAGGGATGGAAATAGATTAGCTGTTGGAGACAATGTGGCTGATGGTACTCACATGCAGGCTCCTCCAAAGAGAGCTAAGGCACCAAGAAATTCTAGTGTGGGAGCTCTTGTGATTGAGAAGACAAGCAACAAAGGTGATCATACCCTTGCTCACACTATGAGGGCTATGACTCCACCTAGGAGAGCACCAGTCCCTGTGCAAGAAGTTGTAGAGAACCTTATCCAGCACAACAAGGAAGAGAAGTTGGCAAGGGCTAGAGCAAAGAAGCAAGGCAAGAAACCAATGATTGCAGAAAATGAAGGTGAAGAGGATGAGATATCTTCTAATGATGAGCATGCTGATCCTAAATCAAAATATGACAAGAGGGATAGGTCCAAGACACCTACTGAAGATGAGCTGCTAGACTTTTGAGGAATGGCATTGCTTGGGTCCCCACCAGATTTGTTCATAAGATGATTTTGCAAGAATTGTACCTTGATGATGATGTTAAAGAAATGCTTCAGCACATGAAGGTGGGCAGCCTCTACTCAGCAGCACCCCACTCACAAAGAAGTCTCTTGCCAATTCTTGGCTACACTAGAAGCAACTTTTCACACTTCCAAGCATGCACAGCAAGGATGGGGAGAGATCAAATTCAAGATTGAGGGTGAGGTGTACTCCATGTCTTTCAAAGAGATTAGTGAAGTTCTTGACCTTGAGGATCAGAAAAACTCTTCACTTCCAACACTCAAGACAGCCCCTAAGGAGAGGACAATTGCTGAATCAATGTGGACCTTATTAACAGAACAAGGAAAAGGGGCCACAAGAAGGAGAAGAATGGAGCTATTAGGCTTCCCACTATGCTACATGTTGCTTAACCACACCTCTTCAGAAGAAGGAAGTAGGGAATGTTGCTGGAGATGAGTTGAGATTCCTTCACCAAACCGCCCGACACTTTGTTTCCTCTCCTCAGCTCCTAGTGTCCGGGATGATTTCTACTCAGATTTTGTTAAGGTTGGCTTCCTTGTAAGCGCCTCACGCACCTAAAATTTGAACTTTAAATTTGAGCCTTTTCTTGCTAGATTCTTGTAATTTAGACTAGGAAAGCTTATATATCATGCTGGGTAGTTGATTTCATGGTGGAATTGAGATTAATTTGAACTTTGAAAAATTAGGGTTCATGAGATTTGGGGTTTTCATAAAGTGCTTGTTTTAGGTTGTTCTTGGGTTAGATTGGATGCTAGGTTGATGGAGAACTTCAATTTAGGCCATTTTAAAGCTTGATTGTGCTTAATTGAGTGGTTTTGATTCTTAGAGATTCTCGTTGCTCATTAAAAAAAAAAAAAAAAAAATGAGCATGGAATTTCTAGGATGTTCCCCTTTTGCTTAAAAGTTTGTTTCTTGTGTAATTGATCATTGGAGTTGTAATTCTTATGCTTTTGATCATATTCATCGAAAGCTTTTCCTTCTCAAGCTTACTCTTTTCCAAGGTCTAAAGTTTCAGGTACCAATGGGGAAAAGTGAAGCTGATCTTGAAGTTGAGAAACAAGAGCGTGCAGCAAGACACACTGCTCTGTTTGGGAAATCTTTGGGTTCACAGCCTGGTTCAGAGGAGGAGCGCCACCAGCAAGCCTTGGCACTGCTAAGAAAAGCACAAGCCAAAAAGAAGGGAAGAGTTGTGGTTGATAAGAGTGTGGCTGAAAGTGCTCACAAGCAAGCCAAGAAAGATGGGAAGAAAGTTGTTGCTGATAAGAGTGTGGCTGATGTTGCTCACAAGCAAGACAAAGGGATGGAAATAGATTAGCTGTTGGAGACAATGTGGCTGATGGTACTCACATGCAGGCTCCTCCAAGAGCTAAGGCACCAAGAAATTCTAGTGTGGGAGCTCTTGTGATTGAGAAGACAAGCAACAAAGGTGATCATACCCTTGCTCACACTATGAGGGCTATGACTCCACCTAGGAGAGCACCAGTCCCTGTGCAAGAAGTTGTAGAGAACCTTATCCAGCACAACAAGGAAGAGAAGTTGGCAAGGGCTAGAGCAAAGAAGCAAGGCAAGAAACCAATGATTGCAGAAAATGAAGGTGAAGAGGATGAGATATCTTCTAATGATGAGCATGCTGATCCTAAATCAAAATATGACAAGAGGGATAGGTCCAAGACACCTACTGAAGATGAGCTGCTAGACTTTTTGAGGAATGGCATTGCTTGGGTCCCCACCAGATTTGTTCATAAGATGATTTTGCAAGAATTGTACCTTGATGATGATGTTAAAGAAATGCTTCAGCACATGAAGGTGGGCAGCCTCTACTCAGCAGCTTACCCCACTCACAAAGTCTCTTGCCAATTCTTGGCTACACTAGAAGCAACTTTTCACACTTCCAAGCATGCACAGCAAGGATGGGGAGAGATCAAATTCAAGATTGAGGGTGAGGTGTACTCCATGTCTTTCAAAGAGATTAGTGAAGTTCTTGACCTTGAGGATCAGAAAAACTCTTCACTTCCAACACTCAAGACAGCCCCTAAGGAGAGGACAATTGCTGAATCAATGTGGACCTTATTAACAGAACAAGGAAAAGGGGGCCACAAGAAGGAGAAGAATGGAGCTATTAGGCTTCCCTATCATACCTCCATGTTGCTTAACCACACCCTCTTCGAGGAAGAAGGAAGTAGGGAATGTTGCTGGAGATGAGTTGAGATTCCTTCACCAAACCGCCGACACTTTGTTTCCTCTCCTCAGCTCCCTAGTGTCGGGATGATTTCTACTCAGATTTTGTTAAGGTTGGCTTCCTTGTACAGCGCCTCCTACTAAAGAGCTGGGCTTGGACAAACCGTGACTCGGACCTCAGATTGGTATTGGTGGCTGGATAACCCCATTATTGGCTTACCAAGGGATTGATTTGGGTGATGATTGAGTAGGTCCTACTTTCTTGGATGGAGCTTACCTGAGGAAGGCTCAATTTCTAAGTGGGCGGTTTAATGGGAGATGTGTCTACTCTTACTCAAGGGGTGGCAAGAGGCTGAGCTGTTGCTTCCTAGCCCACAACTCACTTCCTTGAGCACTTCAGGAGACATCAGCTTTGACATCAGTGAGGAACACCTCCTTAGGAGTCATGGACCCCATTGCCCTGTGAACATTCCCAAAGGTGATAAGGATGCAAGCAAGTAGAATGCTTATGAAGAGGAGTACACCAGAAGCACCACAGCTCATCTTTTTGGCCCTCCTCGTTACAAGCTTGAGCATTGCACCAGTGTCCTGCCTCTTGGACCCCTACGCCAGGCTCATGACCAAATTAAAATCCTCCAGAGGTGGAACAGGGCTCAAGATAGGACCATTTTCAAGCTCACCAACAAGTGCAAAGAGCTGAAAAGGACTGTGAAGAGGCAAGCTGAAGTTTCAGCCCGGTTATTGAAGAAAGTGGCTGATGTTCTAGCTAGGGGGCTGTAGCTGGCTGCAAGGCTGAGGACTTTGATCTTGATGCTCTCAATGCACCCCCTCCTCAGCCACTTATTGTCTCCTCTGCACCAAAAGCCAGCAAGCAAGCTCTCCGCCGTTTGAGGAACCCTTACATCGCCCCATCCGAATCCGGAAACAAGTCACCGTCCCTAAACACCACTGCTGATGAAGATGACTCTGAGGGAGAGGCATCAGCCTCATCCCATGCTCCATAGAGGTACTCCAACACCCTATCATTGTATATACCATTCATCATTTCATTTAGTTTTATTTTTCTTTCTGGGCCTTCTCCACATTTAACAAACACAGCTAGTGTGAATTAAGTGTGGGGGAGGTGTCAAGTTGCTAATGGTCTTGTGTTTTATCTCATATGCATGCAGTTGTAGATAGTTATTGCATAGAAAAAACCAAAAAAAATTTGAAAAATTTGAAAAGCACAAAAAGAATCATGTAGTTGCATTAGGATTGAGTCTAGATCATTCACTTGCATAAAAAAAGAGAAAAATCATCATATAGGTTGCATCATGCATAAGGGGACAAGGATGATAGTTGCCTTGTAAAGATGCTCATGCTAAGTTCTTAAAGTGATAACCTTTATAATCATAGTAAGTAGCTTGAGCAACCTTAGGATAGCTTGTAAACTTTGTGCCTTGAAATCTCTTCCTAAAGCTTATTTGATTGATTGATGCTATCTCTTTGAAGTTTGCTCCTGTCATATTTAGACTCTAAGTCTCTTGCTCATGGTCCCTTGTGTACTAAGTCATGGATAGAACACTTGAGTTGTCCCTCCCATTCTTTTCCTATCTTTTGGACAAACTCAGTGGCACTCCACCTAAAACCCTTAACTCCTTTCAAGCCTTCATTATTTGTTGAGTGAGGCCTTCTTTGGAAAGCTTTACATGTGCATAATGTTGAGAGTATTCGAAACCCTTACCTCCTTTCAAGCCTTCATTATTTGTTGAGTGAGGCCTTCTTTGGAAAGCTTTACATGTGCATAATGTTGTGAGTATTAGAGGCGACAATGCTTGGTCTCCATTTTGCTAGATTAGACACTCATAATGTCTCAGCTTGGATGGGGGTGAGTGTTGTATGGTGTGATCTTGGGAAAGTGAAAGGTTTATGAAAGAAAAGGTTGACTTTGGGACTCTAAAGTTATAAGAGATTAAGTCTAGAAGGGATAAGAGAAATGAAAGATTGTAAGCTCTAAGTTAGTAATAAGGATCTCATAGACAAACAAAAAAAATTTGAAAAATTTGAAAAGCACAAAAGAATCATGTAGTTGCATTAGGATTGAGTCTAGATCATTCACTTGCATAAAAGAGAAAAATCATCATATAGGTTGCATCATGCATAGGGGACAAGGATGATAGTTGCTTGTAAAGATGCTCATGCTAAGTTCTTAAAGTGATAACCTTTATAATCATAGTAAGTAGCTTGAGCAACCTTAGGATAGCTTGTAAACTTTGTGCCTTGAAATCTCTTCCTAAAGCTTATTTGATTGATTGATGCTATCTCTTTGAAGTTTGCTCCTGTCATATTTAGACTCTAAGTCTCTTGCTCATGGTCCTTTTACTAAGTCATGGATAGAACACTGAGTTGTCCCTCCCATTCTTTTCCTATCTTTTTGGACAAACTCAAGTGGCACTCCACACCCTAAAACCCTTAACTCCTTTCAAGCCTTCATTATTTGTTGAGTGAGGCCTTCTTTGGAAAGCTTTACATGTGCATAATGTTGAGAGTATTGGGAACGACAATGCTTGGTCTCCATTTTAGCTAGATTAGACACTCATAATGTCTAGCTTCTAGGATGGGGGTGAGTGTTGTATGGTGTGATCTTGGGAAAGTGAAAGGTTTATGAAAGAAAAGGTTGACTCTTGGGACTCTAAAGTTATAAGAGATTAAGTCTAGAAGGGATAAGAGAAATGAAAGATTGTAAGCTCTAAGTTAGTAAATAAGTCTTGGCCCCCACAAACAAAAAAAAAAAGAAAAAAAAAGAAGAGAAAAAGAATAATGGAAAGGGGGCTAGCAATGTTTAGAAAGAGCTGAAAAGAGTTTAAAATGTGAAAAATCCCTTGTAGACTTCGTTAAGAAAGAGTTTCTAATGAGAAAATATCTTGAGTATTTGGGGGGAATTTTTGGGTGAGAGATGTGAGTGGTATTTTGGCATTGGGAATAAGGATGTAACTTATGTATTTAGGGAAAGGGTAGAACAATGGAGTTTGAGCATTGTATGCATGAGTTGATCCCTTTCTTAGATATATTATGTGCAATGTCAAGGCTACTTGTTTTGAGAGTGAACCACCCTTTGAAAGATCCTTTGAACCTCTTGTTTCACTTGCATAAAACCTTCTTCCACCAAACCAAATGACTTGGACCATTTGACCATTTGCAAGAGGTCTTTTGAGTTTACTTAATGATTGTTAGAGAGCAAATGGATTTGTGGATTGTGGATTCATGATGAGTAAGTGTAGGGATCAAAGGAGTTAAGATAGGCCTTGTTAAGTTAGAGTTGGATTGAGTTTTTGCTCTTGCTACTTGGTATGTTTATACAAGGTTATCAAGTTGAGAACTAAGAAGAGCATTCTTTTGGCTATGAGTCCCCTCCTTCAAACCTCTCCTCCTTAGTCCTTACTAGTTCACTTGTGGACAAGTAAAGGACTAGTGTGGGGGAGTTGATGTCTTGCATATTTTCATATATTTAGCCATCTTTTTATTGCATTCTTTGAGTTGTAGGCTAAAGTTTAGGCTTGTCTAGGATCATTTTGCATTCATTTGTCCTTATCAGGTGTTGGAGTATGCTTTGGTGAGATTTGAGGTGTTTGGAAACCTTATGACCCAAAAAGAAGTGAAGAATCAAGATTGGCTATAAGAAGAGAAGTAAAACAAAGAGAAGAGAGTTAGACGGGTAGCCTTGACCGCTACACACACCGGACGGATCAGGACGGATCAGCTCGACGGATGACCGGGATGACGCTGGCCCAAACCGAGCACCGGACCATAAGAAGCAGCTGGACGGAGACGCTGGGCCCGGTAGGGAGCAATCGGACGATGGGAACTGATGGACGCCGGAGACGCTGCCCGGGATGCGATTACACCGGACGCGGAGAACACGACGCGCCCAGGCCGAGACGCCCGGGAGAGACGTCCGGTAATGCATTAAACCTGGACGGGAACCGACGCGCCCAGGCCGAGACGCCCGGAGATGCGTCCGGCATGCATCCGGACGGGCAAAAAAGACGCGTCCAAACCGAGCACGACCGAGGTGACCTGTCCGGCTAGGAGTACCCGGTCGTGAAGAAGGTGCTGATGACCGGGGTGAGGCGGCCGGGGTGAGACGGACGGCATGGAACCCGGACGGAGCAAAGAACGCGGCCAGCTGGACGGCCGGGTAGCTTGGACCGGGTTGGAAGGTGTTGATTCACCCCTGACCGAGTTTTGTACCTCTTTCCTATTGGTTTAGACCCATTTAGCTTAAGGGCTTTTTAGTAATCTTAATCTATGTTTCTAGGGCTTTTAAGCCTAACTATAAGTACCCTTGTTATCCCTAATGTGGGACTTATCTCATTTCCTATCTAAGAACACATAAACCTCTTGAGTAAAGTTTCATCTTGATACATAATCTCATCTTATCTTTGTGTTCTTGATTGTTTGATTTCATCTCCTTTCTTTCTCTATAAGTTTAAGCTTGAATCTCTCATGGGTTTAAGAGTAAGCATGTAGATTAGTGAGTAGATCCACCTAAGATCCATGGGTTAGGGTGATTGAGAGTGATTAAGTGTAGATCAAAGGTGCTGAGGGTTAGATCTATCATCTCCTTGCATTGATTTGGTGTTCTTAAAGCTATATTTGAGTTGGCCCCTCAAACATAGAGCTATAGGCATTTCATGCCCGGAAGGTGTTCTATGAAATGCCTGAACCAACTCATCTATGCTTTTAGCTTGCTTTTCCTTAGGGATTAGTTGTCAAAGAGGCTAGGATTGCTATTAGACTCATTCTCCATGTTTGCTTTGATCATTACAGCCAAAGGGATTTGGTGTACTTGGGTGATCATAGCAAAAGAGCATTCATCTAGGGATAAGGAGTTAGATTGATTGAAAAGTTAGCATCTTGGATTGAATCTTAATCATTTGATATCAAGTCCCTATACCCATGGGTCTCACTCTCCTCATAAGAAAGAAAGTTTTACTTTTTGTTGCATTTTACTTATTGTCTTAGTTTAATCATCATCCTCTTTAATGATTGCATTTAGATTAAGCATAGACTTGCATTCCCTCTGTTCCATGGTCACTTAGGACTGGTTCGACAATCTTATATACTACATCATTTGATTAGGACCTAAGAAAAGTCCTTTCATCAGGGCTCAAATTCGGTCCACCTTCCTCAAAAATCTTGGGTTCCGATCTTATCTAAATTCACGGACTTCAATCCAGGCTCCTCCCATTCGTGGACTCCGAGATCGCTTCTAGAAAACCGAGCCTCGCTAAAAACTCCGTATAAGACTCCGACCTAAGAGAAGATTCCAAGACATGGAACTACTAAAGCGAGGTCCAGCCTAAGGGAAGCCTACTGAGAATCAGCAACTCCGGTTCACTTGACTGCACAGGTTATTCCCTGAATTCGATGACGAAATCAAAAAATAAGGGGCGAACTGTTGGGGAAAAATACTTAGGTATCATTTTCCTCCAGGCTCCAGGCAGGACTCAGACCTCCGGGTCCCCGCAAAACATTAGCCCAGGTCCTCAGTGAAAGGAACTCAGAAACTCAGGAACTCAGGAACTACCCTTTCCCCCGGGGAAAATGGAAAACTTACGACAAAGAGAACCTTCCATATTTCCGAATATGGAAGAATTCCTCTTATTCAGACCGACAAAAACAGACCTAAGGACAAATATATAGGGCGAATCAAAACCCCTAAAGCAGGGGATCGACATCTGGAGACTAAGAGAATAAAGTTAGGCGGCTAGGCTAGGGTTCATACACCAATATATTGTAGTTCCTGCTTTACTCTCTAATAAAACGTCTCTTCACATACAAACTCTTGTTATCCTTGCAAATCTCTCTAAACACTCAAGAAATAATAGCTTAACCCCCGTTCCGTAGTACTCAAACAGGACCTACACAAAAATCCTCTAACGGGAAGGGACCAATGGCACAAGGCAGAGTAAAGCATCTTGGATCTTCTAGCTTCATAGGGACTGTTGGGGTCAAAATCGGTCAAAGACGCAATCAACACCCGAAAGTCCTCGGAAGGGATCAAATGACGAATAAAACCAAGAAAAACTAGTTACTCGACGAAACGTCGGAGGGGATGATCGCATCGTAGTCCGGACACAAACAGGAGCGCCACGGCCTAGCCCGGCCCGAGCGCCGGCTTCGCCGTGCTGGCACGGGCACCAGCTCACCGTGCTGGCACGGGCACCAGCTCACCGTGCTGGCACGGGCACCAGCTCACCGTGCTGGCACGGGCACCAGCTCACCGTGCTGGCACGGGCACCAGCTCACCGTGCTGGCACGGGCACCAGCTCACCGTGCTGGCACGGGCACCAGCTCACCGTGCTGGCACGGGCACCAGCTCACCGTGCTGGCACGGGCACCAGCTCACCGTGCTGGCACGGGCACCAGCTCACCGTGCTGGCACGGGCACCAGCTCACCGTGCTGGCACGGGCACCAGCTCACCGTGCTGGCACGGGCACCAGCTCACCGTGCTGGCACGGGCACCAGCTCACCGTGCTGGCACGGGCACCAGCTCACCGTGCTGGCACCGGGCGCCCGGCTTCGCCGATGCTGGCCGGTGCGAGCGCCCGGCTTCGCCGTGCTGGCACGGGCACCAGCTCACCGTGCTGGCACGGGCACCAGCTCACCGTGCTGGCACGGGCACCAGCTCACCGTGCTGGCACGGGCACCAGCTCACCGTGCTGGCACGGGCACCAGCTCACCGTGCTGGCACGGGCACCAGCTCACCGTGCTGGCACGGGCACCAGCTCACCGTGCTGGCACGGGCACCAGCTCACCGTGCTGGCACGGGCACCAGCTCACCGTGCTGGCACGGGCACCAGCTCACCGTGCTGGCACGGGCACCAGCTCACCGTGCTGGCACGGGCACCAGCTCACCGTGCTGGCCGGTGCGAGCGCCCGGCTTCGCCGATGCTGGCCCAGGCGCCCGAGCGCCGGCTTCGCCGATGCTGGCACGGGCACCAGCTCACCGTGCTGGCACGGGCACCAGCTCACCGTGCTGGCACGGGCACCAGCTCACCGTGCTGGCACGGGCACCAGCTCACCGTGCTGGCACGGGCACCAGCTCACCGTGCTGGCACGGGCACCGGGCGCCAGCTTGCCTGTCCTTGTCACGGCCGCTGATGTCTTGCATATTTTCATATATTTAGCCATCTTTTCATTGCATTCTTTGAGTTGTAGACTAAAGTTTAGGCATGTCTAGGATCATTTTGCATTCATTTGTCCTTATCAGGTGTTGGAGTATGCTTTGGTGAGATTTGAGGTGTTTGGGAACCTTATAACCCAAAAAGAAGTGAAGAATCAAGATTAGCCATAAGAAGAGAAGTGAAATCAAGAGATGAGAGTTGGACCGGGTAGCCTAGACCGGCTACACATACCCGGTCAGATCAGATGGGATCAGCATGTCCGGATGACCGGGTTGATGCGTCCGGATTCAAGTAACCGGACGGGAGAATAGACGGAAAGCATGGTGTACACGTCCGGATAGGGACACCCGGTCAGGAGGAACCCGGAGCAGACCAGTCCGGGGTGGCCAGTCCGTGTAGGAGCACCCGGACGATGAAAAGCCGACGGACGCCGCATTAACCGCCCGGTAAAGCACCGGACGATGAAGCTCGACGGATCTGGCACGCCAACCGTATGAGCACCGGACGGGAGATCCAGACGCCGCCTGATTGGAGGGACGGCCGGGTAACCTGGACCGGGTTGGATGGTGTTGGTTCACCCCTGACCGAATTTTATGCTTCATTCCCATTGGTTTAGACCCATTTAGCTCAAGGACTTTTTAGTAATCTTGTTTGATGTTACTAGGATTTTTAAGCCTAACTATAAGTACCCTTGTTATCCCTAATTTGGGACTTATGTTATTTTCTATCTAAGAACACAAACCTTTTGAGTAAAGCTTCATCTTTGATTCACAATCTCATCTCATCTTTGTGTTCTTGATTGCTTGATTTCATCTCCTTTCTTTCTCTACATGTTTAAGCTTGACTCTCTCATGGGTTTAAGAGTAAGCATGTGGATTAGTTAGTAGATCCATTTAAGATCCATGGGTTAGGGTGATTGAGAGTGATTAAGTGTAGATCCAAGGTGCTTAGTGTTAGATCTATCCTTTCCTTGCATTGATTTGGTGTTCTTAAAGCTATATTTGAGTTGGCCTCTCAAACATAGAGCTATAGGCATTTCATGCCCGGAAGGTGTTCTATGAAATTCCTGAACCAACTAATCTATGCTTTTAGCTTGCTTTGCCCAAGGGATTAGTTGTCAAAGAAGCTAGGATTGCTATTAAACTCTTTCTCCATGTTTGCTTTGATCATTACAGCCAAAGGGATTTGGTGTACTTGGGTGATCATTGGAAAAGAGCATTCATCTAGGGATAGAGCTTGCTTAGTTTTGTTGTCTAGGCATAAAGAATTAGATTGATTGAAAAGTTAGCATCTTGGATTGAATTTTAATCATTTGAAATCAAGTCCCTATACCCATGGGTCTCACTCTCCTCATAAGAAAAAAAGTTTTACTTTTTGTTGCATTTTACTTATTATCTTAGTTTAATAATCATCCTCTTTAATGACTGCATTTAGATTAAGCATAGACTTGTATTCCCTTTGCTTTGTGGTTACTTAGAACTGGTTCAACAATCTTATATACTACATCATTTCATTAGGACCTTAGAAAAGTCCTTTCATCAAATTGGCGCCATTGCCAAATTCTAAGTTTATTGTGACATTGGTATTTAGTCACTTGCTTGAGACCAAATCATTTTTCTTTTCTTGTGATATTGATTCTCCTTTTGCATCTTCCTTTGATTTTCAGGTGTATGAACACAAGATGCAGGGGTGTAACTAACCTGGTTCCCACTGTTGAAGAGATAGCTACATTTGAGAGGGAAATAACAAGAAGGAGAAGAGAAGAAGAGCAACAGGCTCACAATCAGAGGTTGGGGTTTGAGATGGATGATCACCAGCATCAACCTCAAGATGGCAATGGTCAAGGAGCTGACAACCTTGGACCACAGCGCCAGCAACAACAACACCCACAGCGGCCAGCTAGAGCCATTGGCACCTATGACCGTCCTCACATTCATGGAAATAGGACGGCATCCGCCAGACCAGCTGTGGAAGCTAACAACTTTGAGATCAAGTCAGGGTTGTTGAGTGTGATTGAGAACAACAAGTACCATGGCTTGGCTGTAGAAGACCCATTTGATCACTTGGACAAGTTTGATAGCTATTGTGGTTTGTCCAAGACCAATGGTGTGTCCGAAGATGCCTTCAAGCTCAAGTTGTTTCCTTTCTCTTTAGGAGACAAGGCACACCAATGGGAGAAATCTCTACCTAGTGACTCCATCACTACTTGGGATGATTGCAAGAAAGCTTTCTTGGAGAAGTTCTTCTCCACATCTAGGACAGCCAAGCTGAGGAATGAGATCTCTAGTTTCCAGCAAAAGAACTTGGAAAGCTTCAGTGAAGCATGGGAAAGGTTCAAGGGGTATCAAGCTAAGTGCCCACACCATGGTTTCTCAAAAGAGAGTTTGCTGAGCACATTCTATAGAGGTGCCCTTCCTGAGTTCAGAGCAAGATTGGATACAGCAAGCAATGGTTTCTTCCTGGGCAGGTCTGAAGAAGATGCGGAGGAGCTGGTTGACAACATGGTGAAGAGTGACTCAGTTTACAGTGGAGAACATGACAGAGCTGATAGAACAACCAGAGCTGATGACAACCAGACCAAGAAGGAAATCAAATCCTTGCAAGAGAAGATAGACTTGCTGATTGCTAACCAAGCCAAAAAGAAGCAGATCAACTTTGTGGGTGGTCCAAGTCAGGAAACTCCACCTAAGGTTAATGAAGATGAAGGGTTAGAAGGGCAAGAAGAGCTTTGCTTCATCAACAACAATGGTACTTGGTACAGGAAAGAGTCTAACTTTCAGTACAACAACTACCAGCAAAGGTCTTATCCCAACAACCAGTAAGGAGGCTATCAACCCAAGCAAAACACTCAGTAAGGGAACTACCAGCCTAGGCAGAATCCTCCTCCTGGTTTTACCAATCAAGGCAATCAGGCTACTCAAGCTCAAGGTAGCTCTTCCCAAGCTAAAGATCCAGGTTAATCTATGGAAGCTATGTTCAAACAAATATTGGAAGGTCAAGCTAGAACGGCCAAGGACATTGGCCATGAGTTCAAGACTGTTCACTACAAGATTGATAGCAGCTATACTGAGCTAAACAACAAGATTAGAGCTTTGGAGAATCAGTTTGCTTCTATGAACTCTCAGCCAAGTCGCCAACAAGGAACCTTACCAGGAAAGGTTGAGAAAAACCCCAAGGAGCCAATGAAGGCAATCACTTTGAGAAGTGGTAGAGAGTTACCTCCAAGAGCTCTCCCCAAGGATGGTGAGACACTAAGTGGGGGGGGGGGGGTGGCCATCAACATTGATGATGATGTTGTGATTGTAGATGAGAAGGTTGATGAGGAGATTCTAGAAAAGATTGTTAAAGCTAAGGGTAAAGGAAAGGTTGGAGAAGAGAAGAAAACACTAAAGCATGGTGAAGTTGCCACTACAACAAAAGAGTCTTCTTTTGTTCCTCCTCCCTATGAACCTAAGCTGCCATTTCCTGGAAGATTCAAGAAGCAACTTTTGGAGAAGTACAAAACACTCTTTGAGAAGCAAATGAGTGAAGTTCAAGTCACAATGCCCATCATTGATGCCTTCATGCTTGTCCCTCCATACAACAAGTTCTTGAAGGATGCTGTGGCTGCCAAGAAGAAGGAAATGGAAGGCATGATGGTTCTTACTCATGAGTCCAGAGATTGACAATCCCTAACAAGCTAGAGGATCCAGGCTGCTTTACCCTACCTTGTGCCATTGGTCCTTTGATGTTTGAGAGATGTCTATGTGATTTGGGAGCTAGAGTCAGTCTCATGCCTCTATCTGTTGCCAAGAAGCTTGGGTTCAGCCAATACAAGAAATGCAAACTCTCTTTGGTGCTTGCTGATCGCTCAGTCAAATTCCCCATTGGTATCCTTGGAGACCTCCCTGTGATGGTGGGAAAATGTGAAATTCCTAATTGATTTTGTTGTGCTTGAGATGGATGAAGAAGCTAGAGACCCCTTGATCCTTGGAAGACCATTCTTAGCCACAGCAGGAGCCCTTATCAATGTGAAGGAAGGAAAGATTGATCTTCATTTGGGGAAAGAGCACACTCTCCTTTTTGACATCAATGAGGTAATGAAGAGGTCTACTGTGCAAGGCCAAGTGTTTTACATAGAGGAGATGGAAGCTCTTGCTGATGAGCTTCTTGAGGAATTGGCACTTGGAGAGTTGGCAATAGGGGACCCTTTGCAGCATGCTTTGACAGTGGATAAAGAGGTCCAAGTGGTTGAAAACCAAGAGAGTGATGCTATTGTGGCCATGCTGGATTCTCGCAAGAAGATTGATGATAAAGGGCAGTATGAGGATCTCAAACAAGAGGTGCACCAAGCTGTTTCAGCCACTCAACAAGAGGACATCCAACAAGATGATTGGAGTGAGCTCAAGGCACCAAAAGTGGAGCTAAAACCTCTTCCCCATGGTGGGCACGATTTCTAGGCCCTAATGAGTCATATCCTGTCATTGTGAGTAGTGAACTCACTGAACTTGAGCTTTCTCAACTTTTAAATGCGCTTAAAAAGTTTAGAAAGGCAATTGGGTACTCACTAGATGATATTAAGGGGATATCACCTTCTTTGTGCATGCATAGGATACATCTAGAGGATGAATCAATGACTTCTATAGAGCATCAAAGAAGGTTGAATCCTAACCTGAAGGATGTTGTAAAGAAGGAGATTCTTAAGCTCTTAAATGCTGGTGTTATCTACCTTATTTCATATTATAAATGGGTATCTCATGTGCATGTAGTTCCAAAGAAAGGTGGTATCACTGTGGTTAAAAATGACAAGGATGAATTGATACCAACAAGAACCATAACTGGCCATAGGATGTGTATTGATTATAAAAAACTCAACTCTGCATCTACAAAGGATCATTTTCCATTGCCATTCATTGATCAAATGCTTGAGAGACTTGCATACCATCCTTTCTATTGTTTTCTTGATGGGTACTCAGGGTTCTTCCAAATCCCCATACATCCCAATGATCAAGAGCAGACAACATTCACATGCCCCTATGGCACCTTTGCTTATCGAAGGATGCCATTTGGGTTATGTAATGCTCCAGCAACCTTTCAAAGGTGCATGATGTCTATCTTCTCGGATCTCATTGAGGATATTGTGGAGGTATTCATGGATGATTTCTCTGTCTACGGATCTTCGTTTTCTGCTTGTTTGTGATGTCTTGCATATTTTCATGTTTTAAGCCATCTTTTTATTGCATTCCTTTAGTTGTAGGCTTAAGTTTAGGCTTGTCTAGGATCATTTTGCATTCATTTGTCCCTATCAGGTGTTGGAGCATGTTTTGGTGAGATTTGAGGTGTTTGGAGACTTTGTGACCCAAAAAGAAGTGAAGAATCAAGAATGGCTATAAGAAGAGAAGTAAAACCAAGATAAGAAGGTCAGACCGGACCAGCTACACATACCCGGACAATGAGGACTGCTGGATGGCCGGGGAGACATGTCCGGGTACGTACACCCGGACGGAAGAACAAGGCGTGTCCGAGCCAAGCACGCCCGGAAGCACGCCCGCTACACACACCCGACGGATGAAAAGGCGGCCCGAGCCAAGCACGCCCGGAGATGCGCCCGTACATGCATCCGGACGATGAGAACTGATGGATGCGGAGACGCCGCCCGGCACGAAGCACCGACGGAAGAACGGATGTCAGCACCAGGACGACCGGGTGGCCTGTCCGCTAGGAGTACCCGTCGTGAAGAAGGTGCTGAAGACCGGGTGAGACGGCCGGGGTGAGACGGACGGCCTGGAGCCCGGACGGAGCAAAAAACACAGCCAGCTGGACGGCCGGGTAACCCTGACCAGGTTGAATGGTTTTGATGCTACCCTGACCGAGTTTTGTTCCCAATTCCTATTGGTCTAGACCTATTTGGCTTAAGGACTTTTTAGTAATCTTAATCTATGTTTCTAGGGCTTTTAAGCCTAACTATAAGTACCATTGTAATCCCTAATGTGGGACTTATCTCATTTTCTATCTAAGAACACATAAACCTCTTGAGTAAAGTTTCATCTTGATTCATAATCTCATCTTGTGTTTGTGCTCTGGATTGTTTGATTTCATATCCTTTCTTTCTCTATATGTTTAAGTTTGAATCTCTAATGGGTTTAAGAGTAAGCATGTGGATTAGTGAGTAGATCCTTCTAAGATCCATGGGTTAGGGTGATAGAGAGTGATTAAGTTAGATCCAAGGTGTCTATTGTTAGATCTATCATTTCCTTGCATAGATTTGGTGTTTTTAAAGCTATATTTGAGTTGGCCTCTCAAACATAGAGCTATAGGCATTTCATGCCCGGAAGGTGTTCTATTAAATGCCTGAACCAACTCATCTCTTCTTTTAGCTTGCTTTGCCTAAGGGATTAGTTTCATGAGGCTAGATTGCTATTAGACTCATTCTCATTGTTTGCTTTGATCATTACAGCCAAAGGGATTTGGTGTACTTGGGTGATCATTGCAAAAGAGCATTCATCTAGGGATAGAGCTTGCTTAGTCTTGTTGTCTAGGCATAAGGATTAGATTGATTGAAAAGTTAGCATCTTGGATTGAAGCTTAATCATTTGATATCAAGTCTCTATACCCATGGGTCTCACTCTCCTCATAAGAAAGAAAGTTTTGCTTTTTGTTGCATTTTGCTTATTGTTCTAGCTTTAATCATCATCCTCTCTAATGGTTGCATTTAGATTGAGCATAGGCTTGCATTCCCTCTGTTTCATTGTCACTTAGGACTGGTTCGACAATCTTATATACTACATCATTTGATTAGAACCTAAAAAGTTCTATCATCAAATTGGCTGCCAAATTCTAAGTTGATTGTGACATTGGAATTTAGTCACTTGCTTGAGACTAAATCATTTTTCTTTTCTTGTGATATTGATTCTCCTTTTGCATCTTCCTTTGATTTTCTGGTGTATGAACACAAGAAGCAGGTGCAACTAACCTGGTTCCCACTGTTGAAGAGATAGCTACACTCGAGAGGGAAATAGCAAGAAGGAGAAGAGAAGAGGAGCAACAGCTCACATTCGTGATTGGGGTTTGAGATGGATGATCATCAACCCTAAGATGGCAATGGTCAAGGAGCTGACAACCTTAGACCACAGCCAGCAACAACAACACCCACAGCGCCAGCTAGAGCCATTGGCACATATGACCGCCCTCACATTAATGGCAACAGGACGGCATCCGTGCACCAGCTGTGGAAGCTAACAACTTTGAGATCAAGTCAGGCTTGTTGAGTGTGATTGAGAACAACAAGTACCATGGCTTGGCTGTAGAAGACCCATTTGATCACTTGGATAAGTTTGATAGCTATTGTGGCTTGTTCAAGACCAATGGTGTGTGAAGATGCCTTCAAGCTCAAGTTGTTTCCATTCTCTAGGAGACAAGGCACGCCAATGGGAGAAATTCTCTACCTAGTGACTCCATCACTAATTGGGATGATTGTAAGAAGGCTTCTTGGAGAAATTTTTCTCCATCAAGGACAGCCAAGCTGAGGAATGAGATCTCTAGTTTCCAGCGTAAGAACTTGGAAAGCTTTAGTGAAGCATGGGAAAGGTTCAAGGGATATCAAGCTAAGTGCCCACACCATGGCTTCTCAAAGGAAAGTTTGCTGAGCACATTCTATAGAGGTGCCCTTCCTGAGTTTAGAGCAAGATTGGATACAGCAAGCAATGGTTTCTTCCTTGGCAGGTCTGAAGAAGATGAGGAGCCTGGACAACATGGTCAAGAGTGATTCAGTTTACAGTGGAGAACATGACAGGGCTGATAGAACAACCAGAGCTGATGACAACCAGACCAAGAAGGAAATAAAATCCTTGCAAGAGAAGATAGACTTGCTGATTGCTAACCAAGCCAAGCAGGAGCAGATTCACTTTGTGGGTGGTCCAAATCAAGAAACTCCTCCTAAGGTTAATGAAGTTGAAGGGTTAAGGGCAAAAGAGCTTTGCTTCATCAACAACAATGGTTCTTGGTACAGGAAGGAGCCTAACTTTCAGTACAACAATTACCCAAAGGTCTTACCCCAACAACCAGCAAGGAGGCTATCAACCAAATCAAAACACTCAGCAAGGGAACTACCAGCCTAGGCAAAATCCTCCTCCTGGTTTTGCAAACCATGGCAATCAATCTACTCAAGCTCAAGGTAGCTCCTCCCAAGCTAAAGATCCAGATTCATCTATGGAAGCTATGTTCAAACAACTATTGGAAGGTCAAGCTAGAGCAGCCAAAGACATTGGCCATGAGTTCAAGACTGTTCACTCCAAGATTGACAGCAGCTACACTGAGCTAAACAACAAGATTCGAGCTTTGGAGAATCAGTTTGCTTCAATGAACTCTCAGCCAAGTCGCCAACAAGGAACATTACCAGGAAAGCCAGAGCAAAACCCCAAAGAACCAATGAAGGCAATCACTTTGAGAAGTGGTAGAGAGCTACTCAAAGAACTCTCCCCAAGGATGGTGAGAAGCTGTGGGGTGGCTATCAACATTGATGATGATGTTGTGATTGTGGATGAGAAAGTTGATGAGGAGATTCTAGAAAAGATTGTTGAAGCTAAGGGTAAAGGAAAGGTTGGAGAAGAGAAGAAAACACCAAACATGGTGAAGTTGCCACTCCAACAAAAGAGTCTTCTTTGTTCCTCCTCCCTATGAACCTAAGCTGCCATTTCTGGAAGATTCAAGAGGCAACTTTTGGAGAAGTACAAAGCACTCTTTGAGAAGCAATTGAGTGAAGTTCAAGTTACAATGCCAATCATTGATGCCTTCATGCTTGTCCCTCAATACAGCAAGTTCTTGAAGGATGTCTTGCCAAGAAGAAGGAAATGGAAGGCATGATGGTTCTTACTCATGAGTGCAGTGCCATCATCCAGAGATTGACAATCCCTAAAGCTAGAGGATCCAGGCTGTTTTACCCTACCTTGTGCCATTGGTCCTTTGATGTTTGAGAGATGTCTATGTGATTTGGGAGCTAGTGTCAGCCTCATGCCTCTATCTGTTGCCAAGAAGCTTGGGTTCAGCCAGTACAAGAAGTGCAAACTCTCTTTGGTGCTTGCTGACCGGCTCAGTCAAATTCCCCATTGGTATCCTTGAAGACCTCCCTGTGATGGTTGGAAATTGTGAAATTCCCACTGATTTTGTTGTTCTTGAGATGGATGAAGAAGCTAGAGACCCCTTGATCCTTGGAAAACCATTCTTAGCCACAGCAGAGCCCTTATCAATGTGAAGGAGGGCAAGATTGATCTTCATTTGGGGAAAGAGCACACTCTCCATTTTGATGTCAATGAGGTAATGAAGAGGTCAACTGTGCAAGGCAAGTATTTTACATAGAGGAGATGGAAGCTCTTGCTGATGAGCTCTTGAGGAATTGGCACTTGAGAGTTGACAATAGAGGACCCTTGCAGCATGCTTTGACAGTGGATAAAGAGGTCCAAGTGGTTGAGAACAAAGAGAGTGAGGCTATTGCAGCCATGCTGGATTCTCGAAGAAGATTGTTGATAGAGGCCAGTATGAGGAGCTCAAACAAGAGGTGCACCAAGCTATGCCAGCCACTCATGAAGAGAACACCCAACAAGATGATTGGAGTGAGCTAAGGCACAAAAAGTGGAGCTAAAACCTCTTCCCCATGGTGTAAGGCACGATTTCTAGGCCGAATGAGTCATATCCTGTCATTGTGAGTAGTGAACTTATTGAACTTGAGCTTTCAACTTTTAAATGCACTTAAAAGGTTTAGAAAAGCAATTGGATACTCACTAGATGATATTAGGGATATCCCTTCTTTGTGCATGCATAGGATACATCTAGAGGATGAATCAATGACTTCTATAGAACATCAAAGGAGGTTGAATCCTAACCTTAAAGATGTTGTAAAGAAGGAGATTCTTAAGCTCTTAGATGCTGGTGTTATCTACCCTATTTCAGATTCTAAATGGGTATCTCCTGTGCATGTAGTTCCAAAGAAGGGTGGTATCACTGTGGTTAAAATGACAAGGCTGAATTAATACCAACTAGAACCATAACTGGCCATAGGATGTGTATTGATTATAGGAAGCTCAACTCAGCATCTAGAAAAGATCACTTTCCATTGCCATTCATTGATCAAATGCTTGAGAGACTTGCAAACCATCCTTTCTATTGTTTTCTTGGTGGGTATTCAGGTTCTTCCAAATCCCCATACATCCCAATGATCAAGAGAAGACAACATTCTCATGCCCCTATGGCACCTTCGCTTATCAAGGATGCCAATTGGGTTATGTAATGCCAGCAACCTTCAAAGGTGCATGATGTCTATCTTCTCGATCTCATTGAGGATATAGTGGAGGTATTCATGGATGATTTCTCTGTCTACGGATCTTCGCTTTCTGCTTGTTTGTCCAACTTGTGCAGGGTCCTACAGAGATGTGAAGACACCAACCTAGTGCTGAATTGGGAGAAGTGTCATTTCATGGTCAAAGAGGGATTGTGCTTGGACACAAGATTTCAGAGAAGGGCATTGAAGTGGACAAGGCTAAGATTGAGGTGATGGTCAGCTTGCCACCACCAAAGATGTGAAAGACATCAGGAGCTTCCTTGGCCATGCTGGGTTCTATAGAAGATTCATCAAGGACTTCTCAAAGATTGCTAGACCAATGACCAAGTTGTTGTGCAAGGAGGCTGCTTTCAGCTTTGATGAAGATTGTCTGAGGCTTTCAAGAAGATAAAGACCTTGTTAGTGCTCCCATTGTTCAGCCACCTGATTGGGATCTCCCCTTTGAGATAATTTGTGATGCTAGTGATTTTGCTGTTGGGGCTGTCCTGGGGCAGAAGAAGGATGGCAAAACTCATGTGATTTATTATGCTAGCCAAACCTTGAATGATGCACAGATGAAGTATGCCACAACAGAGAAAGAGATGCTGGCCATTGTCTCTCCTTTGAAAATCAGAAGCTACCTGGTGGGTTCTAAGGTCATTGTGTATACTGATCATGCAGCTTTGAGACACCTCCTAGCAAAGAAGGATGCCAAGCCAAGACTACTAAGGTGGATCCTTTTGCTTCAAGAGTTTGACTTGGAGATTAGAGACAAGCCAGGGATTGAGAATGGAGTTGCTGATCACTTATCCAGGTTGAGAATTGAAGGTGGAATCCCTATTGATGAGAGCCTCAGAGAAGAGCATGTCTTAGCCATCATGTCAGTTGTAGCAGTCATTGAGACTGGAAAAAAGATTGAAGAGGTTAAGGCAGCTGAAGAGAACGGACCTTGGTATGCTGATTTGGTTAACTACTTAGCCACTGGAAAAGAACCATTGGGGCTTGCGGTATGAGAAGAAGAAGTTCTACAAAGATTTGAAGAGATACTATTGGGATGAACCATACCTCTACACCCTATGCAAGGATCAGATTTATAGAAGAGTGGTGGCTGAAGAAGAAGTTGAAGGAATCCTCTCACATTGCCATGGATCTTCCTATGGAGGCCATTTTGCTCCATTCAAGACTGTCTCAAAGGTGTTACAAGCTGGATTTTGGTGGCCACACATGTTCAGGGACTCACAAGACTTCATTTCAAGATGTGACTCTTGCCAAAGGAGGGGAACATTACTAAAAGGAATGAGATGCCTCAAAACCCAATCCTTGAAGTGGAAGTGTTTGATGTTTGGGGGATTGATTTCATGGGACCCTTCCCTTCTTCCTATGGCAACAAATACATCTTGGTGGCTGTTGACTATGTATCAAAGTGGGTGGAAGCAATAGCAAGTCCTACAAATGATTCAAGAGTAGTGGTCAAAATGTTCAAGAGCACTATTTTCCCAAGATTTGGAGTTCCAAGAGTGGTCATAAGTGATGGAGGTTCACACTTCATGAACAAGGTATTTGAGAGTCTTCTCAAGAGGAATGGAGTAAAGCACAAGGTTGCAACACCCTATCACCCTCAAACTAGTGGCCAAGTGGAAGTCTCCAACAAGCAAATCAAGGGGATCTTGGAAAAGGTTGTAGGAACCAAGAGGAAGGATTGGTCAACCAAGCTTGATGATGCTCTTTGGACATATAGAACAGCATTCAAGACTCCTCTAGGCACCACTCCCTTCAACATTGTCTATGGAAAGTCTTGCCACCTGCCAGTTGAGCTTGAATACAAGGCATTGTGGGCTGTGAAGCTTCTAAACTTTGACATCAAGTGTGCAAAGGAGAAGAGACTTTTTCAACTCAATGAGCTGGATGAGATAAGGATGGATGCTTTTGAGAACTCAAGGATCTACAAGGAAAAGACAAAGGCCTTCCATGACAGGCACATCCTCAAGAGAGAGTTCAAGGCAGGAGATCAAGTGCTTCTTTACAACTCTAGACTGAAGTTATTTCCAGGAAAGCTAAAGTCAAGGTGGTCTGGTCCATTTGTGATCAAAGAAGTGAGACCCTATGGAGCCATTGTGCTTTGGGACAAGGATGGTGGAGACTTCACAGTGAATGGCCAAAGACTCAAGGATACATGGCCACAGTACCAAGGAGGATGGGACATCAACCCACTCTCTGATGCTCCCCTTGCCTAACCTCAAAGGAGGCAAAGTCAAGCTAGTGACTTTAAACAAGCTCACTTGGGAGGAAGTCCCATGGTTATCCTTGTAAATATGCATTAGGATTTTTCTTTTCAAATAAGCCACTTAGTGAATGGTGATAACTTGGGGATGGGTATAAAGTCTTGAGATGGAGGAAGCATGCATAAAAAAAGAAGGTGGAGCAGGACCGGGTGGCCTGTCGGTAAGGCACCCCACGATTGCCAAAGGAGAATGGACTGGTGTGCTGTCCGGTTGGAGCACCGGCCGTGAAGCAGCAAGGAGGAACGGTTCGCGGGAGCAGACGGACGGATGGTCGGGATGCCCTGTCCGTACGGAACCCGACGTAAGAAGGCATGACAAGACGGGACGGATGGTCCGACGCCCTGTCCGGTAACGGAACCCGGACATGAAGAAAGCAAGGCGGACCGGGACGCACCGTCCGGGTGAGCTACCGGTCGTTCTCCACACACCAGGATCCGCGACTGACCCGATGGAGCCCACGCGTCCACCCAACCACACCGGTAAGATTTCTCTTCCTTTTCAAGCCCAAACCCGACCTACCCTGACCCAACACCCATTAACCCACCCAGAAACCTCTTAAAACCCTAAGCCACCTCTCTCCTCATTTCATCTTCTTCCTCACATCATAATCCTCTAGCCTCCAAGAACACAAATCCACTTAACTTTGCCAAATCTCAACCAAATCACAAATTTCTTTTCCCACATCCACTCCTTCCTTCCCTAGCTCTAATTCCTTGAATCTTTTCATCTTTATCCTTCATCCAAAGCAAGGTATGGTATCTCTAAGTTCAAATTCGTAACTCTCATGAACCCTAAAATTTTGAACTTGAAATTTGAGTTTTTCTTGCTAGATTCTTGTAAATTAGACTAGGGATTGCTCATATATCCTGCTGGGTAGTTGATTTCATGGTGGAATTGAGATTAATTTGAACTTTGAAAAATTAGGGTTCATGAGATTTGGGGTTTTTAAAGTGCTTGTTTAGGGTTGTTCTTGGGTTAGATTGATGCTAGGTTGATGGAGAACTTCAATTTAGGCCATTTTAAGCTTGATTGTGCTAAATTGAGTGGTTTTGATTCTTAGAGATTCTTTTGCTCATAAAAAAAAAAAAATTGAGCATGAGAATCCTCTAAGTTGTTCTAAAGCCTTTGCTTAAAAGTTATTTCTTGTGAGCATTTGATCATTGAGTTGTAATTCATATGCTTTTGATCATTTTCCTCATATTGAAAACTTTTTCCTTCTCAAGCTTACTACTTCTTTCAAGGTCTAAAGTTTCAGGTACCAATGGGGCTAAAGAATGAAGCTGATCTTGAAGTTGAGAAGAAAGAGCTGCAGCAAGACACACTGCTCAGTTTGGGAAATCCTTGGGTTCACAGCCTGGTTCAGGGAAGAGCCAGCAAGCCTTGGCTCTGCTAAGGAAGAAGGCACAATCCAAGAAAGAAGGGAAGAGAGTTGTGGTTGATAAGAGTGTGGCTGAAAGTGCTCACAAGCAAGCCAAGAAAGATGGAAAGAAAGTTGTTGCTGATAAGAGTGTGGCTGATGGTGCTCACAAGCAAGCAAACAGGGATGGAAAGAGATTAGCTGTTGGAGACAATGAGGCTGATGGTACTCACATGCAAGCTCCTCCAAAGAGAGCTAAGGCACCAAGAAATTCTGATGTGGGAGCTCTTGTGATTGGAAAGACAAGCAACAAAGGTGATCATACCCTTTCTCACACTATGAGGGCTATGACTCCACCTAGGAGAACACCAGACCCTGTGCAACAAGTTATAGAGAGCCTTAACCAGCACAACAAGGAAGAGAAGTTGGCAAAGGTTAGAGCAAAGAAGCAAGGCAAGAAACCAATGATTGCAGAAAATGAAGGTGAAGAAGATGAGATATCTTCTAATGATGAGCTTGCTGATCCTAAATCAAAGTATGACAAGAGGGATAGGTCCAAGACACCTACTGAAGATGAGCTACTAGACTTTTTGAGGAATGGCATTGCTTGGGTCCCCACCAGATTTGTTCATAAGATGATTTTGCAAGAGCTATACCTTGATGATGATGTTGAAGAAATGCTTCAGCACATGAAGGTGGGCAGCCTCTACTCAACCGCCTACCCCACTCACAAAGAAGTCTCTTTCCAATTCTTGGCTACACTAGAAGCAACTTTCCACACCTCCAAGCATGCACAGCAAGGATGGGGAGAGATCAAATTCAAGATTGAGGGTGAGGTGTACTCCATGTCTTTCAAAGAGATTAGTGAAGTTCTTGACCTTGAGGATCAGAAAAACCCTTCACTTCCAACACTCAAGACAGCCCCTAAGGAGAAGACCATTGCTGAATCAATGTGGACCTTATTGACAGGACAAGGAAAAGGGGGCCAAAAGAAGGAGAAGAATGGAGCTATTAGGCATCCCACTATGCGCTACCTCCACAGGTTGCTTAACCACACCCTCTTCCAGAAGAAGGAAGTAGGGAATGTTTTGGAGACGAGTTGAGATTCCTTCACCAAACCGCCGCCACTTTGTTTCCTCTCCTCAGCCCCTAGTGTCCCGGATGATTTCTACTCAGAGTTTGGTATGGTTGGTTTCCTTGTACAGCCTCATGCACTACAAGAGCTGGGCTTGGACAAACCGTGACTCGGACCTCAGATTGGTATTGGTGGCTGGATAACCCCATTGATAGCTTACCAAGGGATTGATTTGGGTGAAGATGGAATTAGTCCTACTTTCTTGGATGGAGCTTACCTAAGGAAGGCTCAGTTTCTAAGTGGACGATTTAAAGGAGATGTGTCTACTCTTACTCAAGGGGTGGCAAGAAGGCTGAGCTGTTGCTTCCTAGCCCACAACTCACTTCCTTGAGCACTACAAGAGACATCAGCTTTGACATCAGTTAGGAACACCTCCTCAGGAATCATGGACCCCTTTGCCCTGTGAACAATCCCAAAGGTGATAAGGATGCAAGCAAGCAGAATGCTTATGAAGAGGAGTACACCGTATAATTCACTGCCATCTTTTTGGCCCTCCTCGCACAAGCTTGAGCATTGCACCAGTGTCCTGCCCTTGGACCCCTACGCCAGGCTCATGACCACATTAAAATCCTCCAGAGGTGGAACAAGGCTCAAGATAGGACCATTTTCAAGCTCACCAACAAGTGCAAAAGAGCTGAAAAGGACTGTGAAGAGGCTGAAGTTTCAGCCCGCTTATTGAAGAAAGTGGCTGATGTTCTAGCTGGGGGCTGTAGCTGGGTGTAAGGCTGAGGACTTTGATCTTGATGCTCTCAATGCACCCCTCCTCAGCCACTCATTGACTCCTCCGCACTCGATCCAGCAAGCAAGCTCTCCGCTTGAGGAACCCTTACATCGCCCCATCCGAGTCCGAAACAAGTCACCATCCCTTAGCACCACTGCTGATGAAGATGACTCTGAGGGAGGGCATCAGCCTCATCCCATGCTCCATAGAGGTACTCCAACACCCTATCATTGTATATACCATTCATCATTTCATTTAGTTTTATTTTTCTTTATTTGGGCCCTTCTCAACATTTAACAAACACGAGACTGTGAATTAAGTGTGGGGAGGTGCCAAGTTGCTGATCATCTTGTGTTTTATGTCATAAGCATGCATTTGTAGATAGTTATTGCATAGAAAAGCCATAAAAATTTGAAAAATTTGAAAAGCTCAAAAAGAATCATGTAGTTGCATTAGGATTGAGTCTAGATCATTCACTTGCAAATAAAAAAAAAAGAAAGAGAAAAAATCATCATATAGGTCATCATGCATAAGGGGACAAGGATGATAGTTGCCTTGAAAAGATGCTCATGCTAAGTTCTTAAAGTGATACCCTTTATAAGCATAGTAAGTAGCTCGAGCAATCTTAGGATAGCTTGTAAACTTTTGCCTTGAAATCTCTTCCTAAAGCTTATTTGATTGATTGATGCTATCTCTTTGAAGTTTGCTCCTGTCATATTTAGACTCTAGTCTCTTGCTCATGGTCCCTGTGTACTAAGCCATGGATAGAACACTTGAGTTGTCCCTCCCATTCTTCGCCTATCTTTTGGACAAGCTCAGTGGCACTCCACACCATAAAACCCTTTTCCTTTCAAGCTTTCATTATTTGTTGAGTGAGGCCTCTTTGGAAAGATTTACATGTGCATAATGTTGAGAGTATTGGGAACGACAATGCTTGGTCTCCATTTTAGCTAGATTAGACACTCATAATGTCTAGCTTCTAGGATGGGGGTGAGTGTTGTATGATATGATCTTGGGAAAGTGAAAGGTTTATGAAAGAAAAGGTTGACTCATGAGACTCTATTGTTATAAGTGATTAAGTCTAGAAGGATAAGAGGAATGAAAGATTGTAAGCTCCAAGTTGTTAAAAAGTCTTGGCCCCCGTAAAAAAAAAAAGAAAGAAAAAAAAAAATAATAATGAAAGGGGGCTAGCAATATCTAAAAAAAGAGCTGAAAAGAGTTTAAAATGTGAAAATTCCCTTGTAGACTTCATTAAGAAAGAGTTTCAAATGAGAAAATATCTTGAATATTTGGGGGAAATCTTTGGGTGAGAGATGTGAGTGGTATTTTGGCATTGGGAATAAGGATGTAATTTATGTATTGGGGAAAGGGTGAACAATGGAGATTGAGCATTGTATGCATGAGTTGATCCCTTTCTTAGATATATTATGTGCAATGTCAAGGCTACTTGTTTTGAGAGTGAACCACCCCTTGAAAGATCCCTTTGAACCCCTTGTTTCACTTGAATAAAACCTTCTACCACCAAACCAAATGACTTGGACCATTTGACCATTTGCAAGATGTCTTTTGAGTTTGCTTAATGATTGTTAGAGGGCAAATGGAATTGTGGGTTGTGGATTCATGATGAGTAAGTGTAGGGATCAAAGGAGTTAAGATAGGCCTTGTTAAGTTAGAGTTGGATTGAGTTTTTGCTCCTGCTACTTGGTATGTTTATATAAGGGTATCAAGTTGAGAACTAAGAAGAGCATTCTTTTGGCTATGAGTCCCCTCCTTCAAACCTCTCCTCCTTAGTCCTTGCTAATTCACTTGTGGACAAGTAAAGGACTAGTGTGGGGGAGTTGATGTCTTGCATATTTTCATGTTTTAAGCCATCTTTTTATTGCATTCCTTTAGTTGTAGGCTTAAGTTTAGGCTTGTCTAGGATCATTTTGCATTCATTTGTCCCTATCAGGTGTTGGAGCATGTTTTGGTGAGATTTGAGGTGTTTGGAGACTTTGTGAAAAGAAGTGAAGAATCAAGAATGGCTATAAGAAGAGAAGTAAAACCAAGAGAAGATGGTCAGACCGGGTAGCCTTGACCGGCTACACATACCCGGACAATGAGGACTGCTGGATGGCCGGGGAGACATATCCGGGTACGTACACCCGGACGGAAGAACGAGGCGCGTCCGAGCCAAGCACGTCCGGGGAAGCATGTCCGCTACACACACCGGACGGATGAACAAGGCGGTCCGGAGCCAAGCACGCCCGAAGCACGCCCGCTACACACCGGACGGATGAACAAGGCGGTCCGGAGCCAAGCACGCCCGGGAGATGCGTCCGGTACATGCATCCGGACGATGAGAACTGATGGATGCCCGAGACGCGTCCGAGTACGAAAGCACCGGACGGAGAACGGATGCCCAGACCGAGGACGACCGGGGTGGCCTGTCCGGCTAGGAGTACCCGGTCGTGAAGAAGGTGCTGAAGACCGGGGTGAGACGGCCGGGGTGAGACGGACGGCCTGGAGCCCGGACGGAGCAAAGAACACAGCCAGCTGGACGGCCGGGTAACCCTGACCGGGTTGAATGGTTTTGATGCTACCCTGACCGAGTTTTGTTCCCAATTCCTATTGGTCTAGACCTATTTGGCTTAAGGACTTTTTAGTAATCTTAATCTATGTTTCTAGGGCTTTTAAGCCTAACTATAAGTACCATTGTAATCCCTAATGTGGGACTTATCTCATTTTCTATCTAAGAACACATAAACCTCTTGAGTAAAGTTTCATCTTGATTCATAATCTCATCTTGTCTTTGTGCTCTGGATTGTTTGATTTTATATCCTTTCTTTCTCTATATGTTTAAGCTTGAATCTCTAATGGGTTTAAGAGTAAGCATGTGGATTAGTGAGTAGATCCTTCTAAGATCCATGGGTTAGGGTGATAGAGAGTGATTAAGTTAGATCCAAGGTGTATATTGTTAGATCTATCATTTCCTTGCATAGATTTGGTGTTTTTAAAGCTATATTTGAGTTGGCCTCTCAAACATAGAGCTATAGGCATTTCATGCCCGGAAGGTGTTCTAGGCATTTCATGCCCGGAAGTGTGGGGGAGTTGATGTCTTGCTTTGCCTAAGGGATTAGTTGTCATAGAGGCTAGGATTGCTATTAGACTCATTCTCATTGTTTGCTTTGATCATTACAGCCAAAGGGATTTGGTGTACTTGGGTGATCATTGCAAAAGAGCATTCATCTAGGGATAGAGCTTGCTTAGTCTTGTTGTCTAGGCATAAGGATTAGATTGATTGAAAAGTTAGCATCTTGGATTGAAGCTTAATCATTTGATATCAAGTCCCTATACCCATGGGTCTCACTCTCCTCATAAGAAAGAAAGTTTTGCTTTTTGTTGCATTTTGCTTATTGTTCTAGTTTAATCATCATCCTCTCTAATGGTTCCATTTAGATTGAGCATAGGCTTGCATTCCCTCTGTTTCATTGTCGATTTCATTGTCACTTAGGACTGGTTCGACAATCTTATATACTAAATCATTTGATTAGAACCTGAAATGTTCTATCATCAGTTTGTCAAACTTGTGCAGGGTCCTACAGAGATGTGAAGACACCAACCTTGTGCTGAATTGGGAGAAGTGTCACTTCATGGTCAAAGAGGGGATTGTGCTTGGGCATAAGATTTCAAAAAAGGGCATTGAAGTGGACAAGGCTAAGATTGAGGTGATGGTCAGCTTGCCACCACCAAAGACAGTGAAAGACATCAGGAGCTTCCTTGGCCATGCTGGGTTCTATAGAAGATTCATCAAAGACTTCTCAAAGATTGCTAGACCCATGACCAATTTGCTGTGCAAGGAGGCCGCTTTCAGCTTTGATGAAGATTGTCTTGAAGCCTTCAAGAAGATAGAGGGTGAACTTGTTAGTGCTCCCATTGTCCAGCCACCTGATTGGGACCTCCCTTTTGAGATAATGTGTGATGCTAGTGACTTTGCTGTTGGGGCTGTCCTGGGGCAGAAGAAGGATGGCAAGACTCATTTGATTTATTATGCTAGCCAAACCCTGAATGATGCACAGATGAAGTATGCCACAACTGAGAAAGAGATGCTGGCCATTGTCTTCGCCTTTGAAAAATTCAGAAGCTACCTGGTGGGTTCCAAGGTCATTGTCTACACTGACCATGCAGCTTTGAGACACCTCCTAGCAAAAAGGATGCCAAGCCAAGACTACTAAGGTGGATCCTTTTGCTTCAAGAGTTTGACTTGGAGATTAGAGACAAGCCAGGGATTGAGAATGGAGTTGCTGATCACTTGTCCAGGTTGAGGATTGAAGGTGGAATCCCTATTGATGAGGGACTTAGACAAGAGCATGTCATGGCCATCATGTCAGTGGTGGCAGTCATTGAGACTGGAAAAAAGATTGAAGAGGTTAAGGCAGCTGAAGAGAAGGGACCTTGGTATGCTGATTTGGTTAACTACTTAGCCACTGGGAAGGAACCATTGGGGCTTGCGGGGTATGAGAAGAAGAAGTTCTACAAAGACATGAAGAGATACTATTAGAATGAACCATACCTCTACACCCTATGCAAAGATCAGATTTATAGAAGAGTGGTGGCTGAAGAAGAAGTTGAAGGAATCCTCTCACATTGCCACGGATCATCCTATGGAGGCCATTTTGCTACATTCAAGACTGTCTCAAAGGTGCTACAAGCTGGATTCTGGTGGCCACACATGTTCAGGGACTCACAATACTTTATTTCAAGATGTGACTCTTGCCAAAGGAGGGGGAACATTACTAAGAGGAATGAGATGCCTCAAAACCCAACCCTTGAAGTGGAAGTGTTTGATGTTTGGGGGATTGACTTCATGGGACCTTTCCCTTCTTCTAATGGAAACAAATACATCTTGGTGGCTGTGGACTATGTATCAAAGTGGGTGGAAGCAATAGCAAGTCCCACAAATGATTCAATAGTGGTGATCAAAATGTTCAAGAGCAATATCTTCCCAAGGTTTGGAGTACCAAGAGTGGTCATAAGTGATGGAGGTTCACATTTCATCAACAAGGTATTTGAGGGTCTTCTCAAGAAGAATGGAGTGAAACACAAGGTTGCAACACCCTATCACCCTCAAACAAGTGGCCAAGTGGAGGTCTCCAACAAGCAAATCAAGGGAATCTTGGAAAAGATTGTGGGAACCAAGAGGAAGGATTGGTCAGCCAAGCTTGATGATGCTCTTTGGGCATATAGAACAGCCTTCAAGACTCCTCTAGGCACTACTCCTTCCAACCTTGTCTATGGGAAGTCTTGCCATCTGCCAGTTGAGCTTGAATACAAGGCATTGTGGGCTGTGAAGCTTCTAAACTTTGACATCAAGAGTGCAAAGGAGAAGAGACTTCTTCAACTCAATGAACTGGATGAGATAAGGATGGATGCCTTTGAGAATTCAAGGATTTACAAGGAAAAGACTAAGGCCTGCCATGACAGGCACATCCTCAAGAGAGAATTCAAGGCAGGAGATCAAGTTCTTCTTTACAACTCTAGACTGAAGTTGTTTCCAGGAAAGCTCAAGTCAAGGTGGTCTGGTCCATTTGTGATCAAAGAAGTGAGACCTTATGGAGCCATTGTGCTTTGGAACAAGGATGGTGGAGACTTCACAGTGAATGGCCAGAGACTCAAGGAATACATGGCCACAATACCAAAGGAGGATGGGACATCAACCCCACTCTCTGATGGTCCCCTTGCCTAACCTCAAAGGAGGCAAAGTCAAACTAGTGACTTTAAACAAGCTCACTTGGGAGGAAGTACCATGGTTATCCTTGTAAATATGCATTAGGATTTGTTCTTTTCAAATAAATCACTTGGAGAATAGTGAGAGCTTGGGAGTGAGCCGGATAAAGTTTTGAGATGGAGGAAGTGTATTAAAAAAAAATAATTTGGAGGTTTGGACCTGGTAGGGTGGACCGGGGTCGCCTACCCGGTCGTGAAGCATACTGGAACGGACCGGGGACATGGCGTCCGGGTGCAGGAGCCCGGTCGTGAAACAAGAAGGATGGACGGACGAACGGACGAACGGGTACGTCCGTCCGGGTAGAGGAACCGGGTCGTGAAGATTGAAGAACGGACCGGGGTGCAGGCGTCCGGGTAACAGCACCCGGTCGTGAAGAGAGCAGAACGGACCGGGGACGACCGTCCGGGGTGACCTACCCGGTCGTTCTCCACACGCCAGGATCCGCGAACTGACCCGATGGAGCCCCACGACCCGCGCACGACCCGGCTGCGACCCAGGTAAGCTTTTCTATCCCTAAACCAACCCAAACCCACCTAAAACCGACCCAGAACCCATCCACCCGACCCAGAAACCCCCTTAAAGCCCTAAGCCACCCTCTCTCTCCTCATTTCATCTTCTTCCTCACATCAAAACCCTCTCTAGCCTCCAAGAACCAAAATCCCCATAACTTTGTCAAATCTCAACCAAACCACAAATTTCTTTTTCCCACATCCAAGCCTTCTTCCCCTAGATCTAATTCCTTGAATATTTTCATCTTTATCCTTCATCCAAAGCAAGGTATTGTATCTTTAAGTTCAAATTCGTAACCCTCATGAACCCTAAAAATTTGAACTTGAAATTTGAGCCATTTCTTGCAAGATTCTTGTAAATTAGACTAGGGAAAGCTTATATATCATGCTGGGTAGTTGATTTGATGGTGGAATTGAGATTAATTTGAACTTTGAAAAATTAGGGTTCATGAGATTTGGGGGTTTTTCATAAAATGCTTGTTTTAGGTTGTTCTTGGGTTAGATTGGATGCTAGGTTGATGGAGAACTTCAATTTAGGCCAATTCAAGCTTGATTGTGTTTAATTAAGGGGTTTTGATTCTTAGAGATTCTTTTGCTAATCAAAAAAAAAAAAAAAAAATTGAGCATGAGAATTCTCTAGGATGTTCTTAAGCCCCTCTTGCTTAAAACTTGTTTTTTGTGAGTAATTGATCATTGGAATTGTAATTCTTATGCTTTTGATCATATTTCTCATCTTGAGAGGTTTTTCCTTCTTAAGCTTACTTTCTTCCAAGGTCTAAAGTTTCAGGTACCAATGGAGCGAAAGAGTGAAGCTGATCTAGAAGTTGAGAAGCAAGAGCATGCAGCAAGACACACTGCTCAGTTTGGGAAATCTTTGGGTTCACAGCCTGGTACAGAAGAGGAGCGCCGCCAACAAGCCTTGGCAATGCTAAGGAAGAAAGCACAAGCCAAGAAAGATGGGAAGAGAGTTGTTGCTGATAAGGGTGTGGCTGATGGTGCTCACAAGCAAGCCAAGAGGGATGGAAAGAGATTAGCTGTTGGGGACAGTGTGGCTGATGGTGCTCACATGCAGGCTCCTCCCAAGAGAGCTAAGGCACCAAGAAACTCTAGTGTGGGAGCTCTTGTGATAGAGAAGACCAACAACAAAGGTGATCATACCCTTGCTCACACTATGAGGGCTATGACTCCACCTAGGAGAGCACCAGACCCTGTGCAAGAGGTTGTAGAAAACCTTAACCAGCACAACAAGGAAGAGAAGTTGGCAAGGGCTAGAGCAAAGAAGCAAGGCAAGAAGCCAATGGTTGCAGAAAGTGAAGGTGAAGAAGATGAGATATCTTCTAATGATGAGCAAGCTGATCCTAAATCAAAGTATGACAAGAGGGATAGGTCCAAGACACCCACTGAAGATGAACTGGTCGACCTTTTGAGGAATGGCATTGCTTGGGTCCCTGGTTTTGTTCATAAGATGATCTTGCAAGAAATGTACTTTGATGATGATATTCAAGCCATGCTTGAGCACATGAAGATGGGAAGCCTCTACTCAGCAGCCTACCCTACTCACAAGGATGTCTCTTGCCAATTCTTGGCTACACTAGAAGCAACCTTTCACTCTTCCAAGCATGCACAGCAAGGATGGGGAGAGATCAAATTCAAGATTGAGGGTGAGGTGTACTCCATGTCTTTCACAGAGATTGGTGACATTCTTGGCCTTGAGGATCAGAAACATTCTTCACTTCCCACACTCAAGACAGCCCCTAAGGAGAAGACCATTGCTGAATCAATGTGGACCTTGTTAACTGGACAAAGGGAAGTTAGCCACAAGAAAGAGAAGAATGGTGCTATTAGGCATCCCATCATGCGCTATCTCCACAGGCTGCTTAACCACACCCTTTTCCAGAAGAAAGAGATAGGGAACGTTGCTGGAGAAGAGCTGAGATTCCTTCACCAAACAGCCCGACACTATGCTTCCTTTCCTCAGCTCCCTGTTGTCCCGGATGACTTCTACTCAGATTTTGGTATTGTTGGTTTCCTTGTTCAGCGCTTCATGCACTACAAGAGTTGGGCCTTGACAAACCGTGACTCAGGTCCTCAGATTGGCATTGGTGGATGGATAACTCCATTATTGGCTTCCCAGGGGATTGATTTGGGTGATGATGGAGTAAGTCCTACTTTCTTGTATGGAGCTTACCTGAAGAAGGCTCAGTTCTTAAGTGGTAGGTTTGATGGGAGATGCGTCTATTCCAATTCGCAAGGTGGCAAAAGGGCTGAGTTGTTACTTCCTAACTGAGCACTCATTTCATTGAGCACTTCAGGAGACATCAGCTTTGACATCAGTGAGGAGCACTTCCTTAGGAGTCATGGACCTCTTTGCCCTGTGACCCATCCTCAAGGTGAGAGGGCAGCAAGAAACAAGTCTGCCTATGATCCGGAGCACACCATCAGAGCCACTGCTCATCTCTTTGGTCCCCCTCGCTACAAAATCGAGCAATGCACCAGTGTCCTGCCTCTTGGGCCCCTTCGCCAAGCTCATGACCAGATCAGCACGCTGCAGAGGTGGAACATGGCTCAAGATAGAACCATTTTCAAGCTCACCCACCAGTGCAAGGAGCTGAAACGAACCGTGAAGAGGCAAGCTGAAGCTTCAGCTCGGTTATTGAAGAAAGTGGCTGAGGTCCTAGCTAGGGGAGCTGTAGCTGGCTGCAAGGCTGAGGACTTTTATCTTGATGCTCTCAATGCACTCCCTACTCAGCCACTTCATTAACCCTCTGCACCTAGAACCAGGAAGCAAGCCCTCCGCCGCTTGATGAACCCTTACATCGCCCCATCCGCGTCCGGAAACAAGTCACCATTCCTAAGCACCACTGCTGATGAAGATTATTCTGAGGGTGAGGCATCAGCCTCATCCCACGCTCCATAGAGGTACTCCAACACCCTATCATTGTATATACCATTCATCATTTCATTTAGTTTTTATTTTTCTATCTTTCTTTGGGCCCTTCTCCACATTTAACAAACACAGAGACTGTGTGAATTAAGTGTGGGGGAGGTGTCAAGTTGCTAATAGTCTTGTGTTTTATGTCATATGCATGCACTTGTAGATAGTTATTTTCATAGAAAAACCAAACAAATTTGAAAAATTTGAAAAGCACAAAAAGAATCATGTAGTTGCATTAGGATTGAGTCTAGATCATTCACTTGCATAAAAAAAAGAGCAAAAAATCATCATATAGGTTGCATCATGCATAAGGGGACAAGGATGATAGTTGCCTTGTAAAGATGCTCATGCTAAGTTTTTAAAATGATAACCTTTATAATCATATTAAGTAGCTTGAGCAATCATAGGATAGCTTGTAAACTTTGAGCCTTGAAAACTCTTCCTAAAGCTTATTTGATTGATTGATGCTCTCTCTTTGAAGTTTGCTCCTGTCATATTTAGACTCTAAGTCTCTTGCTCATGGTCCCTTGTGTACTAAGTCATGGATAGAACACTTGAGTTGTCCGTCCCATTCTTTGCCTATCTTTTGGACAAACTCAGTGGTACTCCACACCCTTAAACCCTTACCTCCTTTCAAGCCTTCATTGTTTGTTGAGTGAGACCTTCTTTGGAAAGCTTTACATGTGCATAATGTTGAGAGTATTGGGAACGACAATGCTTGATCTCCATTTTAGCTAGATTAGACACTCATATTGTCTAGCTTCTAGGATGGGGGGTGAGTGTTGTAAGGTGTGATCATGGGAATGTGAAAAGTTTTTGAAAGAAAAGATTAACTCAAAGAACTCCAAGTTAATAAGTGATTTAGTCTAGAAGGGATAAGAGAAATAATAGTTCTAAGCTCTAGTTTATAAAAAAAAAAAAGAAGTCTTGGCCCCCATAATAAAAAAAAAAAAAGAAAAAAGAAAGAATAATGAAAAGGGGGCTAGCAATGTTTAAGATAGAGCTGATAAGAGTTTAAAGAGTGAAAATCCCTTGTAGACTTCAATAGGAATGAGTTCTTAATGAGAAAATATCTTGAGTGTTTTGGGGGAATCTTTGGATGAGAGATGTGAGTTGTTTTGACGTTGGGAATGGGGATATAACTTATGCACTTGGGAAAAGGGTAGAACAATGGAGATTGAGCATTGTATGCATGAGTTGATCCCTTTCTTAGATATATTATGTGCAATGTCAAGGCTACTTTCTTTTGAGAGTAAACCACCTTCAAAGATCTGTGGGAACCGAAATTCACACCGTCAATTTTAATGAATAAGATTGCGGAGGAAAGCCAAGTTAACCCGACTTTCCTTGAAGGTCCGGATTCTCTGCGACAGCCAACGACAAGTGACCGAATAAATGCGGAAAAAGATTTGTTAAGATTTGAGACTGGACCTTAAGAAAGGCTGCCTATTACCTTCGAGGATCAAGTCGGACGTAGTTCAGTTAGAAAGAATTGAACAAGAGATCGAACCGTCTGGGGCGGGTTCGTGTAGTATGGCGTTGTCATGAAACAGGCATGTCGAAGATGCGCCTAGGGTTTCTATGCGAAGCTCTTAAGTAAAAGTATCCGATCCTTCGAGGAGCGGAGATTTCTGCGGGTGAGGCATCAGCCTCATCCACACTCCATAGAGGTACTCAACACCCTATCATTGTATATACCATTCATCATTTCATTTAGTTTTATTTTTCTATCTTTCTTTGGGCCCTTCTCCACATTTAACAAACACAGAGACTGTGTGAATTAAGTGTGGGGGAGGTGTCAAGTTGCTAATAGTCTTGTGTTTTATGTCATATGCATGCACTTGTAGATAGTTATTTTCATAGAAAAACCAAACAAATTTGAAAAATTTGAAAAGCACAAAAAGAATCATGTAGTTGCATTAGGATTGAGTCTAGATCATTCACTTGCATAAAAAAAAGAGCAAAAAATCATCATATAGGTTGCATCATGCATAAGGGGACAAGGATGATAGTTGCCTTGTAAAGATGCTCATGCTAAGTTTTTAAAATGATAACCTTTATAATCATATTAAGTAGCTTGAGCAATCATAGGATAGCTTGTAAACTTTGAGCCTTGAAAACTCTTCCTAAAGCTTATTTGATTGATTGATGCTCTCTCTTTGAAGTTTGCTCCTGTCATATTTAGACTCTAAGTCTCTTGCTCATGGTCCCTTGTGTACTAAGTCATGGATAGAACACTTGAGTTGTCCGTCCCATTCTTTGCCTATCTTTTTGGACAAACTCAAGTGGTACTCCACACCCTTAAACCCTTACCTCCTTTCAAGCCTTCATTGTTTGTTGAGTGAGACCTTCTTTGGAAAGCTTTACATGTGCATAATGTTGAGAGTATTGGGAACGACAATGCTTGATCTCCATTTTAGCTAGATTAGACACTCATATTGTCTAGCTTCTAGGATGGGGGGTGAGTGTTGTAAGGTGTGATCATGGGAATGTGAAAAGTTTTTGAAAGAAAAGATTAACTCAAAGAACTCCAAGTTAATAAGTGATTTAGTCTAGAAGGGATAAGAGAAATAATAGTTCTAAGCTCTAGTTTATAAAAAAAAAAAAAAAAAGAGAAGTCTTGGCCCCCATAATAAAAAAAAGAAAAAAAAAGAAAAAAAAAAGAAAGAATAATGAAAAGGGGGCTAGCAATGTTTAAGATAGAGCTGATAAGAGTTTAAAGAGTGAAAATCCCTTGTAGACTTCAATAGGAATGAGTTCTTAATGAGAAAATATCTTGAGTGTTTTGGGGAATCTTTGGATGAGAGATGTGAGTTGTTTTGACGTTGGGAATGGGGATATAACTTATGCACTTGGGAAAAGGGTAGAACAATGGAGATTGAGCATTGTATGCATGAGTTGATCCCTTTCTTAGATATATTATGTGCAATGTCAAGGCTACTTTCTTTTGAGAGTAAACCACCTTCAAAGATCTGTGGGAACCGAAATTCACACCGTCAATTTTAATGAATAAGATTGCGGAGGAAAGCCAAGTTAACCCGACTTTCCTTGAAGGTCCGGATTCTCTCACGACAGCCAACGACAAGTGACCGAATAAATGCGGAAAAAGATTTGTTAAGATTTGAGACTGGACCTTAAGAAAGGCTGCCCTCGTACCCTTCGAGGATCAAGTCGGACGTAGTTCAGTTAGAAAGAATTGAACAAGAGATCGAACCGTCTGGGGCGGGTTCGTGTAGTATGGCGTTTGTCATAGAAACAGGCATGTCGAAGATAGCGCCTAGGGTTTCTATGTGCGAGCTCTTAAGTAAAAATTGTCCGATCCTTCCGAGAGGAGCCGAGATTTGCGAGCAGGAGGCGCCAGACGTTCTAGGGCCTGGTTAGGTCTAATATGGCGTTGGTCATAGAAGCGGGCATGTCGAAGATAATGCCTAGGGTTTCTATGCGGAGCTCTGAGTAAAAGTATAGTTAGATCCTTCGAGAGGAGCGTGGGTCTGCGGAGAAGATAAAACTAGAACAAGAAGTGACCAGGCGTTCGGAGTCCTGCCTCGCTGGCCTAACCGCCTAAGTTCTAAGTTCTCTAAGCTAGCAGGATGCTCTAAGTCTCCAATCTAGGATTTTGGATCCCCTTCTCTTCTGCCCTTGCTCTCCTATATATCCACTCCAAGGTCGGTTTGCCTTAGGATGATGGACCTCGCCTTTGGGCCCAAGCTTATCTCTTCAGGAAGTATTCCATTTTCGCCGATCTTTGTAATTATCCTCGAAGTTTTCGTGACTTGATGTTTATCCGATGTTCGATATCGGACAAACCGTCATAGCCTGATTGGGCCTGAATTCCTAAATTAGTAAGTTAGTCCGTGGACTTATCTTAAGTCGTTAAGCGTTTTATCACGATTTCTGGAAAGACTATCTTTCTCGTAAAATAAACCGTATAACCTAAAGGATCGATGTTCAAGTTAATCGACCTTGTTTTATACGATATATTCTACGAGAAATCCAATCCTTCTAGTTTTTGTCGTAAAACATCGAGGACGATTCCAATCGAAGTCGTAGGATGTTTATTCCAGAGTCGCGGATCGCCCCAAACTCATGATGATTGATCCAAACAAGCCAAGATGGGATCAGACCGAACACGATGGGACCGAGACCAGGGCGAGGGCCGTCGACCGGCTCCAGGCGAGGTGCCGCCCGGCGCCAGGCCAGCCAGCGGCGGGTGCCGCGGCGCCAGGCTGGCCAGCGTGACTGGTGCCGCCGGCGCCAGGCGGAGTGCCGCCCGGCGCCAGGCCAGCCAGCGGCGGGTGCCGCCGGCGCCAGGCGAGTGCCGCTGGCGCCAGGCCGACCAGCGTCCAGCGATGCCGCCCGGCGCCAGGCGACCAGCGTGGCGGGTGCCGCCGGCGCCAGGCTGGCCAGCGTCCAGCGTGCGCCGGCGCCAGGTCGGTGCCGCCGGCGCCAGGTCGGTGCCGCCGGCGCCAGGTCGGTGCCGCCGGCGCCAGGCGGCCTGCGTGGCGGAGTGCCGCGGCGCCAGGCGGGTGCCGCCGGCGCCAGGCTGGCCAGCGTGACTGGTGCCGCCGGCGCCAGGTCGGTGCCGCCGGCGCCAGGTCGGTGCCGCCGGCGCCAGGCGAGTGCCGCTGGCGCCAGGCTAGCCTGCGTCCAGCGTGCCGCCGGCGCCAGGTCGGTGCCGCCGGCGCCAGGCTGGCCAGCGTGACTGGTGCCGCCGGCGCCAGGCCGGCCAGCGTGTCAGCGTGCGCCCGGCATAGGCTGGCCAGCGTCCAGCGTGCCGCCGGCGCCAGGTCGGTGCCGCCGGCGCCAGGCGGCCAGCGTGGCGGAGTGCCGCCCGGCGCCAGGCGAGTGCCGCCCGGCATAGGCTGGCCAGCGTCCAGCGATGCCGCCCGGCGCCAGGCCGACCAGCGTCCCTCGTGCCGCCGGCGCCAGGTCGGTGCCGCCGGCGCCAGGCTAGCCTGCGTCCAGCGTGCCGCCGGCGCCAGGTCGGTGCCGCCGGCGCCAGGTCGGTGCCGCCGGCGCCAGGCGGTGCCGCCGGCGCCAGGCTGGCCAGCGTCCAGCGTGCGCCCGGCATAGGCTGGCCAGCGTGACTGGTGCCGCCGGCGCCAGGCGAGTGCCGCTGGCGCCAGGCTAGCCTGCGTCCAGCGTGCGCCCGGCGCCAGGCGGGTGCCGCCGGCGCCAGGTCGGTGCCGCCGGCGCCAGGCGGTGCCGCCGGCGCCAGGCCATCCTGCCGTCTGTGGATTTTTGTTGTTCGATCTTTCCCGTTAGTCGTTTGCGGAAATCTTTGAGTTCGGGAAGATCGTTAGCCTTAGATTCGAGATAATCGCTTAATCCAACAAGACTCCTCGAGTATCGGATTGAGATGGACTTGATTCGTAGACTTCCGTTTTCGAGGGTTTGAATAATGAGGCTTCGAACTTAGATTTTAAAATCTGAACTTTGTTAAAAATTGAAGGCTTTGCGGAAGAATCGTCGTGTTTTGAACATTCGAACATGGGTTAAAGGGACCAAGATGTTGCCGTTGCCGAGATCACGAGGCGACTGCATGGATGGGCGCCAGGACCCTTACGCCCGGCGCCAGGCCGGCCAGCGTGTCGCGTGCAGCGGCGCCAGGCGGCCAGCGTGTCAGCGTGCCGCCGGCGCCAGGCCGGCCAGCGTGTCGCGTGCAGCGGCGCCAGGCGGGTGCCGCCGGCGCCAGGCGGCCAGCGTGTCAGCGTGCCGCCGGCGCCAGGCGGGTGCCGCCGGCGCCAGGTCGGTGCCGCCGGCGCCAGGTCGGTGCCGCCGGCGCCAGGCCGGCCAGCGTGTCGCGTGCCGCCGGCGCCAGGCGGGTGCCGCCGGCGCCAGGCCGGCCAGCGTGGCGGTGCCGCCGGCGCCAGGCCGGCCAGCGTGGCGGTGCCGCCGGCGCCAGGCGAGGTGCCGCCCGGCCAGGCGAGTGCCGCTGGCGCCAGGTCGGTGCCGCCGGCGCCAGGTCGGTGCCGCCGGCGCCAGGCGAAGTGCCGCCCGGCATAGGCTGGCCAGCGTGACTGGTGCCGCCCGGCGCCAGGCGGCCAGCGTGGCGAGTGCCGCCGGCGCCAGGCTGGCCAGCGTCCAGCGTGCGCCGGCGCCAGGCGGCCAGCGTGGCGGGTGCCGCCGGCGCCAGGCGAGTGCGCCCGGCGCCAGGCCATCCTGCCGTCTGTGGATTTTTGTTGTTCGATCTTTCCCGTTAGTCGTTTGCGGAAATCTTTGAGTTCGGGAAGATCGTTAGCCTTAGATTCGAGATAATCGTTTCTAATCCAACAAGACTCCTCGAGTATCGGGATTGAGATGGACTTGGATTAAGTAGACTTCCGTTTTCGAGGTTTGAATAATGAGGCTTCGAACTTAGATTTTAAAATCGAACTTTGTTAAAAATTGAGAAGGCTGCGGAAGAATCGTCGTGTTTTGAACATTCGAACATGGGTTAAAGGGACCAAGATGTTGCCGTTGCCGAGATCACGAGGCGACTGCATGGATGGGCGCCAGGACCCTTACGCCCGGCATCAGGCGGCCAGCGTGTCAGCGTGCCGCCCGGCGCCAGGCCGACCAGCGTGTCAGCGTGCCGCCCGGCATCAGGCGACCAGCGTGTCAGCGTGCCGCCGGCGCCAGGCGGCCAGCGTGTCAGCGTGCCGCCCGGCATGGGCGAGTGCCGCCGGCGCCAGGCGACCAGCGTGTCGCGTGCGCCCGGCGCCAGGCCGACCAGCGTGTCAGCGTGCCGCCCGGCATCAGGCGAGGTGCGCGGCGCCAGGCGGCTTCGGCGTGGCAGCGTGCCGCCCGGCGCCAGGCGGCTTACGCCCGTGCCGTGTCAGCGTCAGCCGATGCTGCTGCTGCTTCGCCTTTGTCGATCCCGGGGCTCCACGGACTCAAAGATCGAGTTCACGAAAAACTCAGGCAAAGATGCATGGTACTTGAGACAGGATCGGTCTGGTTACATGGCGGACAGAGATCCTTCTCATGGGCGAGGTGGTCGAGACAGCGATATTGTTTTCTTCGTAAAATCTCAATGGAAGCTCCGATTGAGGCGAAGCGAAAACCATCTTGACCTAGACTCAAAGGAGAGTAAAGTGAGGTTTCCACAGGCGAGGTGGCCATGGGCGAGGTAACCTTGGTGATGGTTGTTCTCGTCCACGGGCGAGGTGGCGGAGAGTGATTTTGTTCCTTCGTAAAATCTCAGCGGAAACTCCGATTGAGGCGAAGCGAAAGCCACTTTGATCTAGACTCAAATGATAACGAAGGTGAGTTAAGCCCTGTGGCGAGGTAGCCATGCCGGAGGGTGAGGTGGCCTCGGTAATGTTTGTCCTTTCCGCGGCGAGGTGGCCAGGACAATGACTTTGTTCTCTTAGTAAAATCTCAGCGGAAACTCCGATTGAGATGAAGCGAAAACCATCTTGACCTAGACTCAAAGGAGAGTAAAGTGAGGTTTCCACAGGCGAGGTGGCCATGGGCGAGGTAACCTTGGTGATGGTTGTTCTCGTCCACGGGCGAGGTGGCGGAGAGTGATTTTGTTCCTTCGTAAAATCTCAACGGAAACTCCGATTGAGGCGAAGCGAAAACCATCTTGACCTAGACTCAAAGGAGAGTAAAGTGAGGTTTCCACAGGCGAGGTGGCCATGGGCGAGGTAACCTTGGTGATGGTTGTTCTCGTCCACGGGCGAGGTGGCCGGAGAGTGATTTTGTTCCTTCGTAAAATCTCAGCGAAACTCGATTGAGATGAAACGAAGCCATTTTGACCTAGACACAAGGAGAACAAAGTGGGCTCCTACTAAGGCGGACTGGGAAGACTGATCTTACCCTATGGCACGTCGTCCTAGTAAGATTAAGCTCCGACCTCCTTTCGTTTTCCCGTTTATTCCTCGAGAGTTGTTTGTAAGAAGTATGGCAGTGGGAATCGGTTAACCGATTTGCCGTTCTTCTGTTCTGCGAGTAATATAGGGTTTCCCCAAGGTTTCGAGGATAATAAGTTTTATTTTTCCGAGAGGTTCTCGAAAGAAACGTTTTTCGTAGAAACCTTGCTCGTTGCGATTTCTCTAACTTGGTAACAAGACGAATTTTTGGGGTTTGATAGATTTTATCGTTGCCCTTTCTGTTTAGATAGAGAAATTGCGAGCTCGTTTTCGTGCTCTTCCTGTGGCGGAAAGCCGCGGCTAGGTTTTGATTTGCTTGAGCACCGTGGCGTTTGCGTAAGCGTTGGCCGTAGGAACAGTCGCTGCTGGAGTTGTTTTACCATCGTTGACGCAAACTGCAACTTTTTCTTTCATATTTCCGGACATCGGTTCGATCAAGTGCTTTGCGGCCGTATGAGTAAGAGTAATCCGTCCCCCCCTCCTTCTAGCGCCAAACTGTGGGAACCGAAATTCACACCGTCAATTTTAATGAATAAGATTGCGGAGGAAAGCCAAGTTAACCAGACTTTTCTTGAAGGTCCGGATTCTCTGCGACAGCCAACGACAAGTGACCGAATAAATGCGGAAAAAGATTTGTTAAGATTTGAGACTGGACCTTAAGAAAGGCTGCCTACGTACCCCTTTCGAGGATCAAGTCGGACGTAGTTCAGTTAGAAAGAATTGAACAAGAGATCGAACCGTCTGGCGGGTTAGTCTAGTATGGCGTTGTCATAGAAACAGGCATGTCGAAGATAATGCCTAGGGTTTCTATGCGGAGCTCTTAAGTAAAGAATTGTCCGATCCTTCCGAGAGGAGCGTGGGTCTGCGGAGAAGATAAAACTAGAACAAGAGGCCAGACGTTCTAGGGCCTGGTTCGTCTAATATGAGCGTTGGTCATAGAAGCGGGCATGTCGAAGATAATGCCTAGGGTTTCTATGTGCGGAGCTCTGAGTAAAAGTATAGTTAGATCCTTCCGAGAGGAACGTGGGTCTGCGGAGAAGATAAAACTAGAACAAGAGGCCAGGCGTTGAGTCCTGCCTGCGCTGGCCTAACCGCCTAAGTTCTAAGTTCTAAGCTAGCAGGATGCTCTAAGTCTCCAATCTAGGATTTTTGGATCCCCTTCTCTTCTGCCCTTGCTCTCCTTATATATCCACTCCAAGGTCGGTTTGCCTTAGGATGATGGACCTGCGCCTTTGGGCCCAAGCTTATCTCTTCAGGAAGTATTCCATTTTAAATCGATCTTTGTAATTATCCTCGAGTTTTGGTGACTTGATGTTTATCCGATGTTAGGGATATCGGACAAACCGTCATAGCCTGATTGGGCCTGAATTCCTAAATTAAGTAAGTTAGTCCGTGGACTTATCTTAAGTCGTTAAGCGTTTTATCGATTTCTCGGAAGACTATCTTTCTCGTAAAATAAACCGTATAACCTAAAGGATCGATGTTCAGTTAATCGACCTTGTTTTATCGATATCTTCTACGAGAAATCCAATCCTTCTAGTTTTGTCGTAAAACATCGAGGGCGATTCCAATCGAGTCGTAGGATGTTTATTCGTAGCCGTGATCGTCCCAAACTCATGATGATTGATCCAAACAAGCCAAGATGGGATCAGACCGAACACGATGGGACCGAGACCAGGGCGGGTGCGCCCGGCGCCAGTCCAGCCCGCGTGACGGTGCCGCCGGCGCCAGGCGGTCAGCGTCCGCAGTGCCGCCCGGCATAGGCTAACCAGCGTGGCCAGTGCCGCCCGGCATAGGCTAACCAGCGTGGCCAGTGCCGCGGCGCCAGGCGGCTTCGTGTCCGCGAGTGCCGCCCGGCATGGGCGAATGCCGCCGGCGCCAGTCCAGCCAGCGTGGCGGGTGCCACTGGCGCCAGGCCAGCCCGTCGCGGCGAGTGCCGCCGGCGCCAGGCGAGTGCCGCCGGCGCCAGGTCGGTGCCGCCGGCGCCAGGCAGTGCCGCCGGCGCCAGGCTAGCCAGCGTGGCGGGTGCCGCCGGCGCCAGGCAGTGCCGCCGGCGCCAGGCGGCCCGTGTCCGCAGTGCCGCGGCGCCAGGTCGGTGCCGCCGGCGCCAGGCTAGCCAGCGTGGCGGGTGCCGCGGCGCCAGGCGAGTGCCGCCGGCGCCAGGCGGCCCGTGTCCGCGAGTGCCGCCGGCGCCAGGCAGTGCCGCGGCGCCAGTCCAGCCCGCGTGACGGGTGCCGCCGGCGCCAGGCCGGTGCCGCCGGCGCCAGGCTGAAGATTCGGCGAGGGCTTCGATTTGATATCTTGATCGTTTTCTGGTTCCTCACGGTTTGAGAGAACGACCTCTTGAAGTTCGAGGCAGATTCTTTTGTGTTTAGGGTTTTGTGGTGATCGAATCTTGATGTCCTTGAAGCGGCGGACCGATCTTTCGGGGACTCGTCGCGCCGCCCGTAGTCTTCGATCTTACAGAGAGTGGATATTCTAATTTGAGAAAATCTCGTTATAACTTCTTTTCAAATTATCCGAGACTTTTTGTTTCAAGAAATACTTTCTAGAGACTTTCAGTCATTGATTCCGTCGTGACCGATTTTGACACCAACAAGATCCTTCTTGAACTACTTGATTTGTTTTGCATCAAAGCCTTTCTCACCAAACCAAATGACTTGGACCATTTGACCATTTGCAAGAGATCTTTTGAGTTTGGTTAATGATTGTCCTGAGCAAGTAGATTTGTGGATTGTGGATTCATGATGAGTAAGTGTAGGGATCAAAAGAGTTAAGATAGGCCTTGAGAAGTTAGAGTTGGATTGAGTACTTGCTCTAGCTAGTTGGTATGATTATACAAAGTTATCAAGTGGAGAACTAAGAAGAGCATTCTTTTGGCTATGAGTCCCCTCCTTCAAACCTCTCCTCCTTAGTCCTTACTAGTTCACTTGTGGACAAGTAAACGACTAGTGTGGGGGAGTTGATGTCTTGCATATTTTCATATATTTAGCCATCTTTTCATTGCATTCTTTGAGTTGTAGACTAAGGTTTAGGCATTTCTAGGATCATTTTGCATTCATTTGTCCTTATCAGGTGTTGGAGTATGCTTTGGTGAGATTTGAGGTGTTTGGGAACCTTATAACCCAAAAAGTGAAGAATCAAGATTAGCCATAAGAAGAGAAGTGAAATCAAGAGATGAGAGTTGGACGGGTAGCCTAGACCGGCTACACATACCGGTCGGATCAGATGGGATCAGCACGTCCGGATGACGGGTTGATGCGTCGGACTCGAGTAACCGGGCGGGGAAAGAAGCGGACAGCGGGTGTACGTCGGATAGGGACACCGGTCAGGAGGAACCCGGCAGACCAGCTCGCGGCGCTGGTGCCGCCAGCGCCAGGTCGGTGCCGCCGGCGCCAGGCGGGTGCCGCCGGCGCCAGGCGAGTGCGCCGGCGCCAGTCCAGCCCGCGTGACGGGTGCCGCCGGCGCCAGTCCAGCCCGCGTGACGGGTGCCGCCGGCGCCAGGCGAGTGCGCCGGCGCCAGTCCAGCCCGCGTGACGGGTGCCGCCGGCGCCAGTCCAGCCCGCGTGACGGGTGCCGCCGGCGCCAGTCCAGCCCGCGTGACGGGTGCCGCCGGCGCCAGGCGAGTGCGCCGGCGCCAGTCCAGCCCGCGTGACGGGTGCCGCCGGCGCCAGGCGAGTGCGCCGGCGCCAGTCCAGCCCGCGTGACGGGTGCCGCCGGCGCCAGGCGAGTGCGCCGGCGCCAGTCCAGCCCGCGTGACGGGTGCCGCCGGCGCCAGTCCAGCCCGCGTGACGGGTGCCGCCGGCGCCAGGCTGAAGATTCGGCGAGGGCCGATTTGATATCTTGATCGTTTTCTGGTTCCTCACGGTTTGAGAGAACGACCTCTTCAAGTTTCGAGGCAGATTCTTTTGTGTTTAGGGTTTTGTGGTGATCGAATCTTGATGTCCTTGAAGCGGCGGACCGATCTTTCCGGGACTCTCGTCACAAGACGCCCGTAGTCTTCCGATCTTACAGAGAGTGGATATTCTAATTTGAGAAAATCTCGTTATAACTTCTTTTCAAATTATCCGAGACTTTTGTTTCAAGAAATACTTTCTAGAGACTTTCAGTCATTGATTCGTCGTGACCGATTTTGACACCAACAAGATCCTTCTTGAACTACTTGATTTGTTTTGCATCAAAGCCTTTCTCACCAAACCAAATGACTTGGACCATTTGACCATTTGCAAGAGATCTTTTGAGTTTGGTTAATGATTGTCACAGAGCAAGTAGATTTGTGGATTGTGGATTCATGATGAGTAAGTGTAGGGATCAAAAGAGTTAAGATAGGCCTTGAGAAGTTAGAGTTGGATTGAGTACTTGCTCTAGCTAGTTGGTATGATTATACAAAGTTATCAAGTGGAGAACTAAGAAGAGCATTCTTTTGGCTATGAGTCCCCTCCTTCAAACCTCTCCTCCTTAGTCCTTACTAGTTCACTTGTGGACAAGTAAACGACTAGTGTGGGGGAGTTGATGTCTTGCATATTTTCATATATTTAGCCATCTTTTCATTGCATTCTTTGAGTTGTAGACTAAGGTTTAGGCATTTCTAGGATCATTTTGCATTCATTTGTCCTTATCAGGTGTTGGAGTATGCTTTGGTGAGATTTGAGGTGTTTGGGAACCTTATAACCCAAAAAGAAGTGAAGAATCAAGATTAGCCATAAGAAGAGAAGTGAAATCAAGAGATGAGAGTTGGACCGGGTAGCCTAGACCGGCTACACATACCCGGTCGGATCAGATGGGATCAGCACGTCCGGATGACCGGGTTGATGCGTCCGGACTCGAGTAACCGGACGGGAAAAGAGACGGACAGCCGGGTGTACACGTCCGGATAGGGACACCCGGTCAGGAGGAACCCGGAGCAGACCAATCCGGGTGGCCAGTCCGTGTAGGAGCACCCGGACGATGAAAAGCTGACGGACGGCCGGGGAGACACGTCCGGGTAGGAGCACCCGGACGATGAGAAGCTGACGGACGGCCGGGGAGACGCGTCCAGGTAGGAGCACCCGGACGGGAGATCAAGACGCGTCCAGACCGAGGGACGGCCGGGTAACCTGGACCGGGTTGGATGGTGTTGGTTCACCCCTAACTGAATTTTATGCTTCATTCCCATTGGTTTAGACCCATTTAGCTCAAGGACTTTTTAGTAATCTTGTTTGATGTTTCTAGGGTTTTTAAGACTACCTATAAGTACCCTTGTTATCCCTAATTTGGGACTTATGTTATTTACTATCTAAGAACACAAACCTTTTGAGTAAAGCTTCATCTTTGATTCACAATCTCATCTCATCTTTGTGTTCTTGATTGCTTGATTTCATCTCCTTTCTTTCTCTACATGTTTAAGCTTGACTCTCTCATGGGTTTAAGAGTAAGCATGTGGATTAGTGAGTAGATCCATTTAAGATCCATGGGTTAGGGTGATTTTGAGTGATTAAGTGTAGATCCAAGGTGCTTAGTGTTAGATCTATCATTTCCTTGCATTGATTTGGTGTTCTTAATGCTATATTTGGGTTGACCTCTCAAACATAGAGCCATAGGCATTTCATGCCCGGAAGGTGTTCTATGAAATGCCTGAACCACACATCTATGCTTTTAGCTTGCTTTGCCTAAGGGATTAGTTGTCAAAGAAGCTAGGATTTCTATTAGACTCATTCTTTATGCTTGCTTTGATCATTACAGCCAAAGGGATTTGGTGTACTTGGGTGATCATTGCAAAAGAGCATTCATCTAGGGATAGAGCTTGCTTAGTTTTGTTGTCTAGGCATAAGGAATTAGATTGATTGAAAAGTTAGCATCTTGGATAGAATCTTAATCATTTGAAATCAAGTCCCTATACCCATGGGTCTCACTCTCCTGATAAGAAAGAAAGTTTTACTTTTTGTTGCATTTTACTTATTATCTTAGTTTAATAATCATCCTCTTTGATGATTGCATTTAGATTAAGCATAGACTTGTATTCCCTTTGCTTTGTGGTCACTTAGAACTGGTTCGACAATCTTATATACTACATCATTTGATTAGGACCTTAGAAAAGTCCTTTCATCAGGCGCCGGGGCCAGCTCGCCCGTCCTGGTCACGGACGCCCGCATACGGACTACTCGACAGGTGCGACCTTCTCCCCGCAAAACCGTCTCAACAACTAGTCCAACTCTATATTTTGTATCTTTGCTCGAAGACTCACCGTTCAACTCCTCGAAGACATGAAACCTGAGAACTCCATTTCGTTCTGGTCGAAATAAATCGGGAAGGCTTCGGAAGACCACCAAAAGTTCGGTTGACGAATGGATTTCGATTCATTGTATAAAACAATCACGGTTATTCTGAAAACACCAAGTCATATAGACATACTAGGAGTTGGGGTTCCTTCGTAAAAGAAGTACCATGGCAGGATAGTTTCTCGCGAAACCATAAAGTGTCCACGGTCGAAGCAACGGCCCCAGAAGGTCCAAACGCGACCAAGCGGCCCACTTACGACTTTCCAGGAGATCAAGTTGAAATGGACTTGACGGCCCATGTTTATCTTTACATAAAGAGATAAATGTCAAGTTTCCCGAAGATAAATGTCAGATTTCTTGAAGATAAATGTCAAGTTTCCCGATAAACATGAAGACCGACGAAAATAGAAGATGCCCGATTCACGATAGATTCGGCCCAAAGGAGAAATAGACCGTCCTAAGAGGAGTATATAAGGAGAGCTTGGGGCGAGGAGCAAAAAGAGAACTTTTTAGAGCAACATAGCACTTAGAGCAACTTATATACTTTTTTCCATTTTTACTAGCGAGCTGCGACTCAACTAGGTTAGATATAGGAGGCTGGACTAGCGAACGCATCGACAGCTCTTGTAGCCGATCTCTTTCCTGTTGTTCAAGCTTAAACACAAATTCGGAAATAAGATCTTTTGCTCTATCACTTTTTACGATTTTTATATTCCGTTTTGTTATCTTTCCGTCGTATTGATTGTGTCGTGTGTGGCCCAGCAGATAACCGGGACCTTCAGGGAAGGCTAGGTTCACTTGGATTTCCTCCAAATCAACTAAAATCGACAGTGCGAATTTTGATTCCCACAGTTTGGCGCTAGAAGAAGGGGGGTTACGGATCTATCTCTCACGCAACCACACACGCTCGGTCTGATATGGCAACAAACACTGACAACCCGCAAACGCATGACGGAACTCCCGTCGATGCCAACGCCACCAACACTCCAGCTGGAAACGTATCAACGGTCACCGCTGACACCACGATACTGGACCAGATGAAAGAAATGTTCGCCTCCGCTAAGAAATAGGCGGACGAACAAGGAAAACTCGTGGCCTCTCTCGCAAAACAGGTGGAAACCTTAACGGCGAAGGCCAAGAGCAAGGCCCCGCGAGGGATCACAAGAGCCCGCAGCGGCAGAAGACTTGATTTCGAGACTCCGGGCGATCGGTCTGCACGCGCGGACAAGACTTCTTCAGGCCAGAACCCTGACGAACCTCTCCAACCGGGTGCGCAACCGACCACGAAGAATCTTCCACCTCCCGCTGGGGACAACGAAGAAAACAACGTCGAGCGAATCGACTTGGACATTAGCGATCGATCCGATCATTCGGACGATAGCGCTGACATTCATCCTAGAAGGACCCGAAGTAAGTCTGCCCGACATACGGTGTCCTTCGGAAAACCCATGACAAAAGAGGAAGAAGACCTCTACTGGATGGAACAGGAAGAATTGGCGGAGGATCAAACTCGGATCCATCGTAATCAGCACCGACAAGCTCGGAAGAACGCAGGTAGCGATAGCAAAATCCATGATCTCCGCGAGTCTCTCGCAAAAACAGTAGCCGAGGTAAAAGCGGTGAAATCACAAATTCACCAGGCAACTAGTGCCGCCCCCGAGATCGATAGACTTCTCGAGGAAGCACGAAAAACACCGTTCACCGCTCGGATCACAGAAACGCGAATCTCAGACCCTGGGAAGATCAGGATTCCCGTCTACGATGGCACCACAGATCCAAAGGCACACTTACAGTCCTTCCAGATCGCGATGGGAAGATGCAAACTCCCGGAGCGTGAACGAGACGCCGGTCACTGCCTTCTCTTTATCGAGGATCTCAGGGGCGCCGCGCTCGAATGGTTCTCTCGGCTCAAAAGAAACTCCATCGAAAGTTTCCGCCAACTAGCCTCGGCGTTTCTCAAACAGTATTCCATGTTTATGGATAGAGAGACTTCCGACGTGGACTTATGGAGTCTGGCTCAAAAGGAAGACGAATCACTTCGCGACTTCATGAGAAGGTTCAAGCTGGTGATGGCCAGAGTGATGGGTATCAGCGACAAAGTCGCAATCGACGACCTGAGAAAAACTCTCTGGTACAAGTCGAAGTTCCGAAAGTGGATATTGCTGGAGAAACCACGAATGATCCAGGATACCCTCTACAAAGCAACAGACTTCATCGTCTTGGAGGAAGAGATGAGAGTCCTATCGCAAAAGCTTGGACCGCAGAAAACATCCTCAAAGAAGAAACCCTCTCGTAACGACAAGTACATTCATCACGAAGGGGAAGACGCCCAAGGCGAACATAACTACGCCATCAACTCGGAGCAGGGCAAAACCTCCGGAAACACCTGGACCAGGAACCAGTACAAGGATAATTCCTACAGCGAGTTCCACGACACCAGAGGTCACTCCACATGAACTGCAAGGTTCGGCGCCAGGCTGCCATAAAACTCTTCGCCGGCGAACTGTCGAAGGTTAAGAGTATAAAAGATTTACTCCTGGAATCCGACCGCCCAAAAACCAACAAGACCGTCTCCGAGAACCATGCGCCTGAAAGTCAATCAGGTGAGAAGCGCGGAAGGAGACAGGACGACCAAGGGAACAACAACAGTCGCCAGAGGGTAAATATGATAATCGGAGGGTCGCAGTTCTATCAAGAGTCAGTCTCGTCGATCAAAGCCTACGGGCGAAAAGCCGAGACAAGTTCCAACGGGGTTCCGGACAGCGATATACCCAACCACGCGATCGTTTTCAAGGAACAAGAAACTGTCGGAATCGACAAACCTCAGTACGATCCCCTAGTTATCGACCTGGTGATCCAGGATCTTGAAGTTGGCCGCATCCTTGTCGATACAGGAAGTACGGTCAACGTCATCTTCCGCGACACCCTCTATAGGATGAACATCCCACTTGGAGAAGTCATCCCAGAGCCAAAACCTTTGACTGGGTTTTCAGGCGTCACCTCCATGACCCTCGGGCGTATCAAGCTCCCGGTCATGGCTAAGGAAGTTAAAAAGATTGTCAAGTTCGCAGTAGTCGATAACCCGGCTATCTACAACGCAATCATGGGAACCCCTTGGATCAACTCCATGAAGGCAGTACTGTCCACATATCACCTCGGCATCAAATTTCCGACTCCAACCGGAACCGCAGTAATCTGGGGGAGTCAGAAACAGTCGAGACTCTGCTACCTAGCCGAGTTCAAACTGCGAAAAGATCGGAACGCCCCTGCGGCTAACCCGAAACGAGCAAAGGAATCACACAACATTCCTGAAAACTCGAAAAAAGATGATCCAGAATCATCCGAACAGGCAACGATTCAAGACAGTGACAAAGTCTCTGAGTCCATCGCCGTAAAAGCAGACAACTCGACCCCCGCACAGACCACCGATCCGGCTAGTACGATCGGAATGGTGACACACGGGGAGTAAAAACGTCCGCAGCAACAATCAGAACTACGAGATGGCTTGATCCTCGAAAGAGGTACGTAGGCAGCTCGTCGAAACCCGGCGAGTTCAGCTATCCCCCTCACCAAAGGGGAGTGGGTACGTATACTCCTATACTCCCACAAAGACGCGAAATACCCGCACATGTATTCGAAATTTTTGAAACTTTTTCAATAAAATTCTTTCTATCGACCTTTCAATGCGTGCTTAGTACAGTAACGCATAAAAACTTCAGAAAAACAAAAATCATATCTTCGGGGAAACGCGAGACGTCGCAATTTCCCAAAGGTATCAAAATCGCATGATCCATCAAAACAGTCCACCTGCGACTTAAAAAAAAAACACCGGTCGATTGGCCCCGACGGACGAACACATAAACGTTTCACTAATACAAAACCGTATTCAGACCTTTTCACAAGAATAAAGTCCTCTTACATCCGACAAGGATATCATAGCGCGCTATACAAGAAAACCCGAAATTTTGGTTTAGCACTCCAGATATTCTGTGGAGCTAGCTCGATTCTTACTACACAAGTCGCATAAGCCGGCGCCAAGTCGCGGACTTTAATCAGTAAGAATCAGGAAGAAATCACTAACAGGCAAAACAAAAGCCGATCAGTCATCGCATAGCGTTAAAGCTGAGAGTAAGCCTAGGTCTTGCCCTAAACCCAGTCTTGCTGGATCTTGACATCTCACAGACATAGTATCGACACCAGATACGAGATCCAAAAACATGTCTCTCATCTCTAACACCTAAGGAATGTGAAAGGTTTTTGAAAGAAAAGATTGACTCAAGGAACTCCAAGTTAATAATTGATTTAGTCTAGAAGGGATAAGAGAAATGAATAGTTCTAAAGCTCTAAGTTTTAAATGAAGTCTTGGCCCCCAAATAAATATAAAAAAAAAGAAAGAAAAAAAAAGAAAGAATAATGAGAAGGGGGCTAGCAATGTTTAAGAAAGAGTTGATAAGAGTTTAAAATGTGAAAAATCCCTTGTAGACTTCAATAAGAAAGAGTTTTGAATGAGAAAGTATCTTGAGTGTTTTGGGGAAATCTTTGGGTGAGCGATGTGAGTGGTTTTGACATTGGGAATGAGGTTATAGCTTATGTATTTGGGAAAAGGGTAGAACAATGGAGATTTATCATTGTATGCATGAGTTGATCCCTTTCTTAGATATATTATGTGCAATGTCAAGGCTACTTTGTTTTGAGAGTAAACCACCTTTAAAGATCCTTTTTGAACTACTTGATTTGCTTTGCATCAAAGCCTTTTCACCAAACCAAATGATTTGGACCATTTGACCATTTGCAAGAGATCTTTTGAGTTTGCTTAATGATTGTTAGCGAGCAAGTGGATTTGTGGATTGTGGATTCATGATGAGTAAGTGTAGGGACCAAAAGAGTTAAGATAGGCCTTGAGAAGTTAGAGTTGGATCAAGTGTTTGCTCTAGCTAGTTGGTATGATTATACAAGGTTATCAAGTTGAGAATTAAGAAGAGCATTCTTTTGGTTATGAGTCCCCTCCTTAAACCTCTCCTCCTTAGTCCATGCTAGTTTACTTGTGGACACGTAAAGGACTAGCGTGGGGGGAGTTGATGTCTTACATATTTTTATCTATTTAGCCATCTTTTTATTGCATTCCTTGAGTTGTAAGCTAAGGTTTACGCATGTTTAGGATCATTTTGGATTCATTTGTCCTTATCAGGTGTTAGAGTGTGCTATGGTGAGATTGGAGGTGTTTGGGAACCTTATGACCCAAAAAAGAAGTGAAGAATCAAGATTGGCCATAAGAAGAGAAGTGAAATCAAGAGATGAGAGTTGGACCGGGTAGACTAGACCGGGTACACATACCCGGTCGGATCAGATTTGATCAGCACGTCTGGATGACCGGGTTGATGCGTCCGGACTCGAGCAACCGGACGGGAGAAGAGGATGGACGGCCGGGTAGACACGTCCGGGTAAGAACACCCGGTCAGGAGGAAGCCGGAGCAGACCAGTCCGGGGTGGCCAGTCCGAGTTCAAGCACCCGGACGATGAGAAGCAGTCGGACGGACCGGGGAGACGCGTCCGGGTATGAGCGCCCGGACGGGAGGACAGGATGCGGCCAGACCAAGGGACGACCGGGGTGGCCTGTCCGGCTTGGAGCACCCGGTCGTGAAGAGAGTGCTGTAGACCGGGGTGAGACGGCCGGCTTGGTGAACCCGGACAGAGCAAGGACGCGGCCAGCTGGACGGCCGGGTAGAGTGGACCGGGTTGGATGGTGTTGGTTCACCCCTGACCGAATTTCGTGCACCATTACCATTGGTTGAGACTCATTTGGCTCAAGGACTTTTTAGTAATTTTGTTTTATGTTTCTAGGGCTTTTAAGCCAAGTATAAGTACTCATGTTATCCCTAATTTGGGACTTATGTTATTTTCTATCTAAGAACACAAAACCTTTGACTAAAGTTTCATCTTTGAATCATAATCTCATCTCATCTTTGTGTTCTTGATTGCTTGATTTCATCTCCTTTCTTTCTCTACATGTTTAAGCTTGAATCTCTCATGGGTTTAAGAGTAAGCATGTGGATTAGTGAGTAGATCCATTTAAGATCCATGGGTTAGGGTGATTGAGAGTGATTAAGTGTAGATCCAAGGTGCTTAGTGTTAGATCTATCCTTTCCTTGCATTGATTTGGTGTTCTTATTGCTATATTTGGGTTGGCCTCTCAAACTTAGAGCCATAGGCATTTCATGCTCGAAAGGTGTTCTATGAAATGCTTGAACCAACTCATCTATGCTTTTAGCTTGCTTTGCCTAAGAGATTAGTTGTCAAAGAAGCTAGGATTGTTATTAGACTCTTTGTTTATGCTTGGTTTGATCATTACAGCCAAAGAGATTTGGTGTACTTGGGTGATCATTGCCAATGAGCATTCATCTAGAGATAGAGCTTGCTTAGTTTTGTTGTCTAGGCATAAGGAATTAGATTGATTGAAATGTTGGCATCTTGGATTGAACCTTAATCATTTGAGATCAAGTCCCTATACCCATGGGTCTCATTCTCCTCATAAGAAAGAAAGTTTTACTTTTTGTTGCATTTTACTAATTGTCTTAGTTTAATAATCATTCTCTTTAATGATTGCATTTAGATTAAGCATAGACTTGCATTCCCTTTGCTTTGTGGTCACTTAGAACTGGTTCGACAATCTTATCTAGTACATCATTTGATTAGGACCTTAGAAAAGTCCTTTCATTAATGTTATCCCTAATTTTGGACTGATGTTATTTTCTATCTAAGAACACAAACCCTTTAAGTAAAGTTTCATCTTTGAATCATAATCTCATCTCATCTTTGTGTTCTTGATTGCTTGATTTCATCTCCTTTCTTTCTCTTCATGATTAAGCTTGGATTCCTCATGGATTTAAGAGTAATCATGATGATTAGTGAGTAGTCCTCTTTGGATTCATGGATTAGGGAGACCAAGGGGTGATTAAGCTAGATCTAGGGTGTTTTAGTGTAGATATATCTTGTTCCTTGCTAGTAGAGTGATTTTAATGCTATTTTAGGGTTGGCCACCCCAAAGTTGAGCTCTAGGAATTTCATGCCCGAAAGGTGTTCTATGAAATGCCTGAACCAACTCTCCTAAGCTTTTAACATTCTTTACCAAAGAGATTTGTTGTTAAAGGTGTTAGGATGGCTATTAGGCTTGTTCTTAATGATTGCTTAGATAATATTCAACCTAAGAGATTAGATGCTTGAGTTATCTTTGTGAATGAGCATTCATCTAGAGATAGAGCTTGTTTAGAATTGTGCTTACGCCTAAGGTTGATAGATTGATTGTTTGCTGCCACCCTTAGACCTATGTTTGATCCCCTAAGGTCAATTCCCTTAGCCCATGGGTCTCATTCTCCTCATAAGATAGAAAGTTTTACATTTTGTTGCATTTTAATTATTGTCTTAGTTTAATAATCATCCTCTTTAATGATTGCATTTAGATTAAGCATAGACTTGCATTCCCTTTGTTTTGTGGTCACTTAGAACTGTTTTGACAATCTTATATACTACATCATTTGATTAGGACCTTAGAAAAGTCCTTTCATCAGCACGCCAAGCTAACTCCCTAAGGACGGGACGGTGAGCTGGCTGATCGAAAGTCCGAAAAGACGAAGCGCACGGACAATAGCACCAGGGATCGGGAACCACATGCGGCGGTACGCGAGAAAGGCTTCATAACAAGTAAAGAAGCCCTGCGGAGGATTCCTTGCTCTCTCGCCAGCGGTCGGAATCCGGAACGTAACCCCACTCAGAACTTGGTAAAAGTTTCGATGAATCGTGAGGTACTTGGGAGAGACCATGCTTGGTGAGAATGGCGCGCCCGACACCCTCGGAGGTCTCCTGGGGATGGGGATGTCCCGCGGAGGCAGACTCGAGCCACATAAAGCTCTGTAGTATGCCTCCCACGTATCTTCCTCAACTCCTTCCTCGTGCTTTGGCGCAACCACTTCGTCGATGGGAGAATCACCCGAAGATGAGTGAGAAGAAGAATTTTTTTTAGAGGCTCTTGATCCTGAAGACATTTTTTCTTGAGAGAGAGACTCTAGAAGGTGAAATTCTTGTGATGAGTAAGAATGATTAAAAATTCTTACTCCATCTTTATAAAGAAAGAAAAGTTACTATTTACTCCGACTTTCGGCAAACGATTACGTCTCCACACCTTCCTGTCTAGCCATACCGCGAGCTAGGACCTGTTACCAAAAATCACGGTCCTAGCTAGCTGGGGGGCTAACTGTTGGGGTCAAAATCGGTCAAAGACGCAATCAACACCCGAAAGTCCTCGGAAGGGATCAAGTGACGAATAAAACCAAAAAAACTAGTTACTCGACGAAACGTCGTAGGGGATGATCGCATCGTAGTCCCGGACACAAGCAGGAGCGGCCACGGCCTAGCCCCGGGCGCCGGGAGCCGGCCCGCCCGTTGATGTCTTGCATATTTACATGTTTTAAGCATCCATATCTTATGCATTTTGATCATATAAGTTAGGAATTAGCCATGTTTAGGTCCATATTGCATTCATTTGTCCTTATCAGGTGTTGGAGTATGCTTTGGTGTGATTTGAGGTGTTTGGAAGCCTTATGGCCCCAAAAGAGATGAAGAATCAAGTTTGACCATGAAAAGAGAAGTCAAATCCATGATCTGGTCAAGACAAAGAAGAGAATGTACAGAGGCCTTAGAAACATCTTCTTCTGCTAAGATTTTGTGGAGACACAGAAAATGGAGTTAGCTTTCCAATGGAAGTGGTTTCAAGTTATTTGGAGCTATATTGGAGGAGTTATGATCAGTTTACTAGAAGCATATCAAGCTGGCCGGGTAGATCAGTCCGGGTTCGAGCACCCGGTCGGAACGCTGGATGACCAGGCTGGGGAGTCAGGACTAGGTAGGCTTGTCCGGGATGAGCTACCCGGTCGGGAGAAGCTGGACGGCCAGAAAAAGGCTGGTCCGGGTTGGTTGGACCGGGTTGGGTCATTTCCTCCACCCCTGACCAAATTTCCAGCTGTTTTCCTATTGGTTGAAGCCTAATTGACCCTAGGGACCTTTTAGTATTTGTCTATGATGTTTTTAGGGCTTCTAAGCCTTGTATAAATACTTTTATATCTCCCAATTTGGGACTTGTCTCTTTTTCTCTCAAAAACACATTTGGATCTTGAATAAAGTTTGGATCTTGGATCCTTTTTCTTCTTTTATTCTTGTGTTCTTGAGCATATGTTGCTCTCTAATCATGGTTAACCTTGAATTCTTCATGGGTTGAACGGAAATCATGTCTATTATAGAGTAGATCATCTTAGGGTTCATAGGCTTGGGAGATTTAGGGTGATTAAGTGTAGATCCAAGGTGCTTAGTGTTAGATCTATCCTTTACTTGCATTGATTTGGTGTTCTTAATGCTATATTTGGGTTGGCCTCTCAAACATAAAGCCATAGGCATTTCATGCCGAAAGGTGTTCTATGAAATGCCTGAACCAACTCATCTATGCTTTAGCTTGCTTTGCCTAAGATATTAGTTGTCAAAGAAGCTAGGATTGCTATTAGACTCATTCTTTATGCTTGCTTTGATCATTACAGCCAAAGAGATTTGGTGTACTTGGGTGATCATTGCAAAAGAGCATTCATCTAGAGATAGAGCTTGCTTAGTTTTGTTGTCTAGGCATAAGGTTGATAGATTGAATGTTGCTGCCACCTTTAGATTGAAGCTTGATCACCCAAGGTCAATTCCCTTGCCCCATGAGTCCTATTGCTTCATATTGAAAGAGAGATCCTTACTTTATTGCATTTTAGTTTAGTTTTAGTTCATTTCACTCCACTTTATTGATTGCACATAGATTAAGCATAGACTTGCATTCCCTTTGCATTGAAATCACCTAGGATTGGTTCGACAATCTTTTATACTACATCATTTGATTAGGACCCTAGAAAAGTCTTTTCATCACCCGTGCTGGCACCGGGTGCCGGGCGCCGGCTCGCCCGTGCTGGCCCCGGGCACCGTCGCCCATGCTGGCCCCGGCGCCGGGCCGGCTCGCCGTGCTGGCCCGGACGCCGGGCGCCGGCTCGCCGTGCTGGTCCCGGCTGGTATGCGCCTCCCCATGCTGGTCCCGGGCGCCAGCTCGCCCGTGCTGGCCCCAGGTGCCGGGCGCCAGCTCGCCCGTGCTGGCGCCAGGCGCCGGGTGCCAGCTTGCCCGTCCTGGTCACGGGCGCCGAGCGCCAGCTCGCCCGTCCTGGTCACGGGCGCCCGCATACGGACTACTCGACAGGTGCGACCTTCTCCCCGCAAAACCGTCTCAACAACTAGTCCAACTCTATATTTTGTATCTTTGCTCGAAGACTCACCGTTCAACTCCTCGAAGACATGAAACCTGAGAACCCCATTTCTTTCTTGTCGAAATAAATCGGGAAGGTTTCGGAAGACCACCAAAAGTTCGGTTGACGAATGGATTTCGATTCATCGTATAAAACGATCACGGTTATTCTGAAAACACCAAGTCATCTAGACTATACGAGGAGTTGGGGTTACTTTGGTAATACAAGTACCATGGCAGGATAGTTTCTCGCGAAACCATAAAGTGTCCACGGTCGAAGCAACGGCCCAGAAGGCCCTAACGCGACCAAGCGGCCCACTTACGACTTTCCAGGAGATCAAGTCGAAATGGACTTGACGGCCCATGTTTATCTTTACATAAAGAGATAAATGTCAAGTTTCCCGAAGATAAATGTCAGATTTCTTGAAGATAAATGTCAAGTTTCCCGAAAAACATGAAGACCGACGAAAATGGAAGAAGCCCGATTCACGATAGATTCGGCCCAAAGGAGAATTAGACCGTCCTAAGAGGAGTATATAAGGAGAGCTTGGGGCGAGGAGCAAGAAGAGAACTTTTGAGAGCAACATAGCACTTAGAGCAACTTAGGCACTTTTTTCCGTTTTTACTAGCGAGCTGCGACTCAACTAGGTTAGATATAGGAGCCTGGACTAGCAACCTCATCGACAGCTCTTGTAGCCGATCTCTTTCCTGTTGTTCACGCTTAAACACAAATTCGGAAATAAGATCTTTTGCTCTATCTCATTTTACGATTTTTATATTCCGTTTTGTTATCTTTCCGTCGTATTGATTGTGTTGTGTGTTGCCCAGCAGATAACCGGGACCTTCAGGGAAGGCTAGGTTCACTTGGCTTTCCTCCAAATCAACTAAAATCGACAGTGCGAATTTCGGTTCCCACAGGGACCGTCAATCTCTGGATAATGGCACTGCACTCATGAGTAAAAACCATCATACCCTCCATCTCTTTCTTCTTTGCAGCCAGAGCATCCTTCAAGAACTTGCTTTATTGAGGAACTAGCATGAAAGCATCAATGATGGGCATTGTGACCTGAACTTCACTAATTTGCTTCTCAAAGGAGTGCCTTGAACTTCTCCAACAGCTGCCTCTTGAATCTTCCAGGAAATGGTAGCTTTGGCTCATAGGGAGGAGGGACAAAAGAAGATTTTTTTGTTGGAGTAGCAACTTCATTCTCTTTCACTCTCTTCTTCTCCTCTCCTACGTTTCCCTTTCCCTTGGCTTCAACAATCTTTTCCAGAATTTTGATGCTAGGAGTTTTCAAGGCTCCTAGTCAAATGTATTAGTATACAAGATGTCAATCCACTTCTAAGAGATTCTAATGCAAAGGGAATGCAAGTTCATGCTTAAGCTAAGTGCAAACATTAAGTGAGATGAGATGATTATAAACTAAGGCAATACTAGAATTGCAATAAAAGATGAACTTTCTTTTCAATATGAGGCAAAGGGGATTCTTGGGACAAGGGAATTGACTTTGGGTGATCCAGCTTCAATCTAAGATGGCAGAAATACAATCATCTAACACCTTAAGCCTATACACAATCCTAAACAAGCTCTATCTCTAGATGAATGCTCATTCACTAACATATCTCAAGCATCTAATCTTTTAGGTTGAATAATATGAAAGCAATCATTAAGAACAAGTCCATTAGCTATCTTAACACCTTTAACAACAAATCTCTTTGGTAAAGAATGTTAAAAGCATTGGAGAGTTGGTTCAGGCATTTCATAGAACACCTTTCGGGAATGAAATACCTATAGCTGTATTTTGAAGAGGCCAACTCCAAAATAGCAAGAAGAACACTCTACAAGCAAGGATCAAGAAGGATCTACCCTAGAACATCTTAGATCTACACCTAATCACCCTTAGTCTCCCAAGCCCATGAACCCTAGATAGATCTACACACTAATAGGCATGGAAAACCTTAAAACCATGGATGATTCAAGGCTAAACATGATTAGTGATAGAAATAATCCAGCAAACACAAGAAATTAAGATGAAAAAGGATTCAAGATCCAAACACTCTTCAAGATCTAAATGTGTTTTTGAGAGAAAAGAAGTTAGATGTCACAAAGGAGATTACAATAGTATACATAGGAGGCTTGAAAGCCCTTAATAACATAAAGATAAAAGTCTAAAAAACCCTTGAAGGATTAATGATCTCAGCCAATCAAATGGCACTAAAAGGAAGAAGCTAGTCCACCCGGGTCGTGTGGCTCCACCTCAGGCCACGTGTGTCCACCCGTGTATGAGGTGCTCGTCCAGTCCATCCAACCCATGCGAGTTGTCCTCCCCGGGTGTTCTGAGCCGCGTGCTGTCCGCATCCAGTCAGCCAGCCGGGTGTGCGGGTCCTTCAGGCCGTGTCCTCTAGGCCGGGTGTGCAGGCCGTGCGGGTCCTTCAGGCCGCGTCCTCCAGGCCAGGTGTGCAGGCCGTGCGGGTCCTTCATGCCGCGTGTGCCAAGGCCAGGTGCTGTCCCTTTCTCAGATCGTCTCCTGGCCGTGCGGGTGATCTAGGCCGGGTGGTCTAGGCCGGGTGGTCTAGGCCGGGTATGGACTCAGCCAGCTACACTTTTTCTTTGTTTTGACTTGGCATACTTCAATCTTCACCTCTTTTTGGTTCTTTAAACTCCCAAACATGTCCAATCACTCAATAGCACTCTCCAACACCTAATAAAGACATATGAATGCAATATAGACATAAAGATTCCTAATGCCTAATCTAAATGATCAAAATGCACAAGATATGATAGCTAAAAACATGTAAATATGCAAGATATCAAATTTCCTCATCAACTTTCTCATTCACAATCACCACATCATCATAAATGTTGATGGCCACCTCCCCACCTTGTTTCTCATCATCCTTGATGAGGATTCTAGGAGGCAACTCTCTACCATTTCGTAAGGTGATTGCTTTCATTGGCTCCTTGGGGCTTTGCTCAGCTTTTCCAGGTAATGACCCTTGTTGGCGATTGAGCTGAGAGTTCATGGAGGCAAACTGATTATCTAAGGCTCTGATCTTGTTGTGTAGCTCATTGTAGCCTCCATCAATCTTGGAGTGTATGTTCTTGAACTCATAGCCTATGTTTTTCTCTGTTCTGGACTGAGCTTCTAAGAGTTGCTTGAACATGGACTCCACACCTGAACCTGGAGCTTGAACATGAAAAGAGCTTCCTTGGGCTTGGTTAAATTGTTGGCCCTTCTTGGTGAAACCAGGAGGGTAACTCTGATTAGCTTGATAGCCTCCTTGCTGATTGTTCTGCTTGGGTTGGTATCCACCTAGCTGGTTGTTTGAATAAGGCCTTTGTTGGTAGTTGTTATCCTGAAAGTTTGGTTCCTTCTTGTACCAAGTACCATTGTTGTTGATGAATCACAGCTCCTCTTGGCCTTCCAAACCGTCAACCTCGTTGACCACAGGAGGCACCTCTTGGTTAGGATTACCAACAAAGTTCATCTGCTCTTGTCTAGCTCTGTCAGCAATAAGGATGTCTATCTTCTCCTGTAGGAATTTCAGCTTTTTCATTGTCTGCTGGTCATCAGTCTTGTTGCTCCTATCATGCTCCTCACTGTAGACTGAGTCGCTCTTAGCCATGTTCTCCACCAATTCCTCTGCTTCCTGCTCAGTTCTTCCCAAGAAGAAACCATTGCTTGCAGTATCAAGTCTGGTTCTGCATTGTGGAAGAGCACCACGATAGAAGGTGCTAAGCAAGCTCTTCTTGGTGAATCCATGGTGTGGGCATTGAGACCAGTAGCCCTTGAACCTCCCATGCTTCACTGAAGCTCTCAAGATTCTTCTGCTGAAACCTAGAGATTTCATTTCTGATCTTAGCTGTCCTGGAGGTAGAGAAGAACTTGTCTAGGAAGGCCTTCTTACACTCATTCCAAGTGGTGATAGAGTCACTTGGAAGAGCCTTCTCTCATTGGTGAGCTTTGTCCCTTGAGAGAAAGGGAACATCCTGAGCTTTAAGGCATCTTTAGAGACTCCATTGGTGTTGAACAAGCCACAATACTTGTCAAACTGATCCAGGTGATCTAGAGGATCCTCAACAGCCAGGCCAAGAAACATGTTGCTCTCTATCACACTGAGCAGCCCTGACTTGATCTCGAAGTTGTTGTTCTCCACAGCTGGTGCTCTGATCCCTAACCTATGACCATGAATGTGAGGTTGGCTGATATCTTGCATATTTCCATTGTTTTATCCCTTCATCCATGTGCATTTTGATCATATAGACTAGGATTTAGCCATGTCTAGGTTGCATTTTGCATACATAAATCTTTTTTAGGTATTGGAGTACCACATGGAGTTCGTGGAATTGTTTGGGTGCATCTGAGGCTCAAAAGAGGAGTTAAAGGCGATCATTGGACGAGCAGTGGGATTGGAGCGACCTACCGGAGCGAGAGCACAAAGTCGCTGTGGCCTCCCTCGAGAAACCCCTTGGAGTGACCTCGCCAGAGCGACATGATGAAGTCGCTCCCAAGCCAGAGCGACCTCCAGAGCGACCCACCTAGGTCGTTCGGCATTTTTGATGTCTTACATATTTTCATTGATTTAGCCATCTTTATATTGCATTCTTTGTCTTGTAGGCTATGGTTTAGGCATTTTTAGGATCAGTTTGCATTCATTTGTCCTAATCAGGTGTTGGAGTATGCTCTATTGTGATTTGGGGTGTTTGGAAGCCTTATGACCTAAAAAGAAGTGAAGATTCAAGTTTGGCCATGAAAGGAGAAGTGAACCCACGAGATGGAGAAGATGGACCGGGTAGGACAGACCGGTTGCACGCACCCGGTTGGGAAGGAGCCAAGAAAGACGCGTCTGGACGACCGGGGAGACTCGGCCGGATAAGCTCACCCGGTCGGGAAATGTCGAGGAGAGGCCGGCCGGGATGGACAAGCCGGGATGATGAACCCGGTCGGGAGATGAGACACATCAAAGGAATGATCCGGACCGGGAAGGGCAGGCCGGGATGATGAACCCGGTCGGGAGAAGCTCGAGATGGACAAGGACAGACCGGGAAGGACTCTCCGGGTACACGCACCTGGTCAGAGGCCGGACAGGACAAGCATGATCTGGACCGGGTGAAGAGGACCGGGTTGGGCCATTTGCTCAACCCCTGACCGAAAATCAGGCTTGCTTCCCATTGGCTGGAGCCTAATTGACTCCAAGGACTTTTTAGTAATTTTTAATGGTGTTACTAGGTTTTCTAAGGCTAGTATAAATACTCTTGTTAACCCTTAAGTGGGATCATGTTATTTTCTCTCTAAGAACACAATCCTTTTGTGTAAAGCTTTATCTTTGAATAATAATATCATCTCATATTTGTGTTCTTGATTGTTTGATTTCATCTCCTTTCTTTCTCTTCATGATTAAGCTTGAATTTCTCATGGATTTAAGAGTGGTTATGGTGATTAGCGAGTAGTCCTCTTTGGATTCCTGGGTTAGGGAGACTAAGGGGTGATTAGGCTAGATCTAGGGTGTTTTAGTGTAGATCTATCTTGTTCCTTGCTAGTAGAGTGCTTTTAATGCTTCTTTTGAGTTGGCCTCTCAAAGGTTGAGTTCTAGACATTTCCCACCCACAAGGTGTTCTATGAAATGTCTGAACCAACTCTACTAAGCTTTTAACATTCTTTACCAAAGACCATTTGTTGTAAAGGTGTTAAAATGGCTAGTAGACTTGCTCTTAATGATTGCTTGCATGTTATTCAACCAATGACCATTTGATGCTTGAGATGTGTTAGCAAATGAACATTCTTCTTGACCATAGAGTTTGTTTAGGATTGTGTCTAGGCCTAAGGTTGATAGATTGATTGTTTGCGGTCACCCTTAGATTGATGCTTGATCCCCCAAGGTCAATTCCCTTAGCCCATGAGTTCTTTCATCTCATAAAGAAAGAAAGTTTTATCTTTTATTGCATTTAGATATTGTCTTAGTTTAGTAATCATCTCTTTTAATGGTTGCATTTAGATTAAGCATAGGCTTGCATGCCCTTTGCTTTGTGATCACTTAGAACTGGTTCGACAATCTTTTATACTACATCATTTGATTAGGACCCTTGAAAAGTCCTTTCATCAAATTGGCGCCGTTGCCAAATTCTAAGTTGATTGCGACATTGGGATTTAGTCACTTGCTTGAGACTAAATCATTTTTCTTTTCTTGTTATATTGATTCTCCTTTTTCCTCTTCCTTTGACTTTCAGGTGTATGAACACAAGAAGCAGGGGTGCAACAAATCTGGTTCCCATTATTGAAGAGATAGCTACACTTGAGAGGGAAATAGCAAGAAGGAGAAGAGAAGAAGAGCAACAGGCTCATATTCAGAGGTTGGGATTTGAGATGGATGAACACCAGCATCAACCTCAAGACAGAGGATCTCAAGATGGCAATGGTCAAGGAGCTGACAACCTTGGACCACAGCGCCAACAACAAAACCCACAGCGGCCAGCTAGAGCTATTGGCACCTATGACCGTCCTCATTCATGGTCATAGGACGGGCATCCGCGCACCAGCTGTGGAAGCTACCAACATTGAGATCAAGTCAGGGTTGTTGAATGTGATTGAGACCAACAAGTACCATGGCCTGGCTGTAGAAGACCCATTTGATCACTTGGACAAGTTTGATAGCTATTGTGGCTTGTCCAAGACCAATGGTGTGTCAGAAGATGCCTTCAAGCTCAAGCTGTTTCCTTTCTCTCTAGGAGACAAGGCACACCAATGGGAGAAATCTCTACCGAGTGACTCCATCACCACTGGGGATGATTGTAAGAAAGCCTTCTTGGAGAAGCTCTTCTCTACATCAAGGACAGCCAAGTTGAGAAATGAGATCTCTAGCTTCCAGTAGAAGAATTTGGAAAGCTTTAGTGAAGCATGGGAGAGGTTCAAAGGCTATCAGGCTCAATGCCCCCACCATGGCTTCTCAAAGGAGAGCTTGCTGAGCACATTCTACAGAGGTGCCCTTCCTAAGTACAGAGAAAGATTGGATACCGCAAGCAATGGATTCTTCCTGGGCAGGTCTGAAGAAGATGCTGAGGAGCTGGTTGACAACATGGTGAAAAGTGACTCAGTTTACAGTGGATAGCACGACAGAGCTGATAGAACCACCAGAGCTGATGACAACCAGACAAATAAGGAAATCAAATCCTTGCAGGAGAAGATAGATTTTCTTATTGCTAACCAAGCCAAACAGGAGCAGATGAACTTTGTGGGGTGTCCTAGTCATGAAGCTCCTCCTAAGGTTAATGAGGTTGATGGGTTAGAAGGGCAGGAAGATCTTTGCTTCATCAACAACAATGGTACTTGGTACAGGAAGGAACCTAACTTTCAGTACAACAACTACCAGCAGAGGTCTTATCCTAACAACCAGCATGGAGCCTATCAACCCAAGCAAAACACTCAGCAAGGGAACTACCAGCCTAGGCAAAATCCTCCTCCTGGTTTTAGCAATCAAGGCAATCAGTCTACTCAAGCTCAAGGTAGCTCTTCCCAAGCTAAGCTCCAGATTCATCTATGGAAGCTATGTTCAAACAACTATTGGAAGGTCAAGCTAGAACAGCAAAGGACATTGGCAATGAGTTCAAGACTTTTCACTCCAAGATTGATAGCAGCTATACTGAGCTAAACAGCAAGATAAGAGCTTTGGAGAGTCAGTTTGCTTCTATGAATTCTCAGCTAAGTCGCCAACAAGGAACACTACCAGGAAAGGTCGAGCAAAACCCCAAGGAGCCAATAAAAGAAATCACCTTGAGAAGTGGTAGAGAGTTACCTCCAAGAGCTCTCCCCAAGGATGGTGAGCAACTAGGTGGGGGGTGGCCATCAACATTGATGATGAAGTTGTGATTGTAGATGAGAAGGTTGATGAAGAGATTCTAGAAAAGATTGTTGAAGCTAAGGGTAAAGGAAAGGTTGGAGAAGAGAAGAGAACACTGAAATATGGTGAAGTTGCCACTCCAACAAAAGAGTCTTCCTTTGTTCCTCCTCCCTATGAACCTAAGCTGCCATTTCCTAGAAGATTCAAGAAGCAACTTTTGGAGAAGTACAAAGCACTCTTTGAGAAGCAAATGAGTGAAGTTCAATTCACAATTCCCATCATTGATGCCTTCATGCTTGTCCCTCAGTACAGCAAGTTCTTGAAGGATGTTGTGGCTGCTAAGAAGAAGTAAATGGAGGGAATGATGGTTCTTACTCATGAGTGTAGTGCCATCATCCAGAGATTGACAATCCCTAAGAAGCTAGAGGATCCAGGCTGCTTTACTCTACCTTGTGCAATTGGTCCTTTGATGTTTGAGAGATGTCTATGTGATTTGGGAGCCAGTGTCAGTCTCATGCCTCTATCTGTTGCCAAGAAGCTTGGATTCAGCCAATACAAGAAGTGTAAACTCTCTTTGGTGCTTGCTGATCGCTCAGTTAAGTTCCCTATTGGCATCCTTGAAGACCTCCCTGTGATGGTGGGAAACTGTGAGATTTCTACTGATTTTGTGGTGCTAGAGATGGATGAAGAAGCTAGAGACCCCTTGACCTTTGGAAGACCATTCTTAGCCACAGCAGGAGCAATAATAAATGTGAAGGAAGACAAGATTGATCTTCACTTGGGCAAGGAGCACACTCTCCACTTTGACATCAATGAGATAATGAAGAGGCCAACTGCTCAAGGCTAAATCTTTTACATTGAGGAGATGGAAGCTTTAGCAGATGAGCTACTTGAGGAGTTGACACTTGAGGATTCCCTTCAACATGCTTTACCATTGATAGGGAAACCCAAGTGATTGAGAGAAAGGAGAGTGCTGTCTATGGGAACATGCTAGATTCACACAAAAAGGTTGCTGAAATGGATCAGTATGAGGAGCTACAGCAAGAAACTCATCAGGCCTCCTCAGCCACTCAGCAAGAGGACACCCGCCAAGGTGATTGAAGTGAACTCAAGGTGCCAAAAGTGGAGCTTAAACCCCTTTCCCATGGTGTAAGGTATGCATTCCTTGGTCCCAATGAGACTTACCCTGTCATTGTGAGTAGTGAGCTTAGTGAACATGAATTGTCTCAACTTATAAATGAACTAAAGAAGTTTAGAAGAGCAACAGGGTACTCACTTGAGGATATCAAAGGGATATCACCCTCTTTGTGAATGCATAGGATACATCTTGAGGATGAATCAATGACTTCTATAGAGCATCAAAGAAGGTTAAATCCTAACCAGAAGGATGTTGTAAAGAAGGAGATTCTTAAACTCTTAGATGCCGGTGTTATTTACCCTATTTCAGATTCTAAATGGGTATCTCCTGTGCATGTGGTTCCAAAGAAGGGTGGTATCACTGTGGTTAAAAATGACAAGGATGAATTGATACCAACTAGAACCATAACTGGCCATAGGATGTGTATTGATTATAGAAAACTCAACTCTGCATCTAGAAAGGATCATTTTCCATTGCCATTTATTGATCAGATGCTTGAGAGACTTGCAAACCATCCTTTCTATTGCTTTCTTGATGGGTATTCAGGATTCTTCCAGATCCCCATACATCCCAATGATCAAGAAAAGACTACATTCACATGCCCCTATGGCACCTTTGCTTATCGAAGGATGTCATTTGGGTTATGTAATGCTCCAACAACCTTCCAAAAGTGCATGATGTCTATCTTCTCGGATCTCATTGAGGATATAGTGGAGGTATTCATGGATGATTTCTCTGTCTACAGATCTTTGTTTTCTGCTTGTTTGTCCAACTTGTGCAGGGTCCTACAGAGATGTGAAGACACCAACCTTGTGCTGAATTGGGAGAAGTGTCACTTCATGGTCAAAGAGGGGATTGTGCTTGGGCATAAAATTTCAGAAAAGGGTATTGAAGTGGACAAGGCTAAGATTGAAGTGATGGTTAGCTTGCCTCCACCAAAGACAGTGAAACACATCAGGAGCTTTCTTGGCCATGCTGGGTTCTATAAAAGATTCATCAAGGACTTCTCAAAGATTGCTAGACCAATGACAAATTTGCTGTGCAAGGAGGCCACTTTCTGCTTTGATGAAGAGTGTCTTGAGGCCTTCAAGAAGATAAAGGGTGAACTTGTTAGTGCTCCCATTGTCCAGCCACCTGACTGGGATCTCCCCTTTGAGATAATGTGTGATGCTAGTGATTTTTCTGTTGGGGCTGTTTTGGGGCTGAAGAAGGATGGCAAGACTCATGTGATTTATTATGCGAGCCAAACCTTGAATGATGCACAGATGAAGTATGCCACAACTGAGAAAGAGATGCTGGCCATTGTCTTCGCCTTTGAAAAATTCAGAAGTTACCTGGTGGGTTCCAAGGTCATTGTGTACACCGATCATGCAGCTTTGAGACATCTTCTAGCAAAGAAGGATGCCAAGACAAGACTACTGAGGTGGATTCTTTTGCTTCAGGATTTTGACTTAGATATTAGAGACAAGCCAGGAATTGAGAATGGAGTAGCTGATCACTTGTCCAGGCTGAGGATTGAAGCTGAAATCCCCATTGATGAAAGATTTCGTGAGGAGCAGATCATGGCTATTAGGGCAGTGGTTGAAGTTTGTGAGACCGGAAAGAAGATTGAAGAGGTCAAGGCATCTAAAGAGAAGGAGCCTTGATATGCAGATTTTGTGAATTACCTTGTCACCGGAAAGGAGCCACTAGATCTTGAAGGTTATGCTAAGAAGAAGTTCTACAAAGAGTTGAAGAGGTACTATTGGGACGAGCCCTTTCTCTACATCCTTTGCAAAGATCATCTCTATAGACGGGCAGTGGCTGAAGAAGAAGTTTATGGGATCCTCACAAAATGCCATGGATCTTCATATGGAGGCCATTTTGCTACTTTTAAGACAGTGGCTAAGGTTCTACAAGCTGGGTTTTGGTGGCCACATATGTTCAAGGACACACAAGACTTCATCTCAAGATGTGACTCTTGTCAAAGGAGTGGGAACATCACTAAGAGGAATGAGATGCCTCAAAACCCAATCCTTGAAGTGGAAGTGTTTGATGCTTGGCGAATAGACTTCATGGGACCATTCCCTTCTTCTTATGAGAACAAGTACATCTTGGTGGCTGTTGACTATGTGTCTAAATGGGTGGAAGCATTGGCCAGCCCTACAAATGATTCAAGAGTAGTGGTCAAGATGTTCAAAAGCAATATCTTCCCAAGATTTGGAGTACGAAGAGTGGTGATAAGTGATGGTGGTTCACACTTCATCAACAAGTTGTTTGAAGGTCTCCTCAAGAAGAAATGGGTCAAGCACAAGGTTGCAGCACCTTATCATCCCCAGACAAGTTGTCAAGTAGAGGTCTCAAATAGGCAAATCAAGGGCATCTGTGAGAAGATTGTTGGAACAAAGAGGAAGGATTGGTCAAATAAGCTCGATGATGCACTTTGGGCCTATAGGACAGCTTACAAAACTCCCTTGGGTACCACACCTTTGTATCTTGTGTATGGGAAGGCTTGCCACTTGCCTGTAGAGCTTGAGTACAAGGAAATGTGGGCTGTTAAACTCCTGAACTTTGATATCAAGAGTGCAAAGGAGAAGAGGCTCTTCCAGATACATGAACTTGATGAGATAAGGATGGATGCTTATGAGAGCTCAAGGATATACAAGGAGAGGACTAAGGCTTTTCATGACAAGAACATCTTGAGAAGAGAGTTCAAAGCTGGGGATCAAGTTCTCCTCTACAATTCTAGGTTGAAATTGTTCCCTGGGAAGCTCAAATCTAGATGGTATGGACCTTTCCATATCAGGGAAGTAAGGACATATGGAGCTGTTGTGCTGATGGACAAGAATGGAAAAGAGTTCATAGTCAATGGGCAGAGGATCAAGCTTTACCTGGCTAACACACTAAAGGAGGATGGGACATCAACCCCACTCTCTGATGCTCCCCTTGCCTAACCTCAAAGGAGGCAAAGTCAAGCTAGTGACTTTAAACAAGCTCACTTGGGAGGAAGTCCCATGGTTATCCTTGTAAATATTGCTTTAGGATTTTTTTTTAAAGTCCCTTGGAAGATGTTGAGGCCAGAGGAAGGTGATGGCATGGGATTTGAGTTGGAAAAACTTGGAAAAGAGTGAGATGTCAAGTGACCGGGTAAGATGGGCCGGGGTGAGCTACCCGGTCGGATTGCTGATCAGAACATACCGGGTGACGAGGACCGGGACGCTAATACCCGGTCGGGAAGAAGTTGGCTTGGAACAGACCGAGTACGTCCGTCCGGGGTGAGCTCCCCGGTCGTGGGCGCATGATGGAACGGACCGGGTACGTCCGTACGGGGTGAGCTACCTGGTCGTGAACGTGATGTAACGGACCGGGTACGTCCGTCCGGGGTGAGCTACCCGGTCGGGATCCCCTTCCCAGCAAGGTCCGCGCACTGACCCAATGGAGCCCCACGACCCGCGCTTCGACCCGGCCGCGACCCAGGTAAGTGTTTCTATCTCTAAACCGACCCAAACCCATCTAAAACCGACCCAAAACCCATCCAACCCACCCAGAACCTCCCTAAAGCCCTAATTCACTCTCTCTCTCCTCATTTCATCTTCTTCCTCACATCAAAATCCTCTCTAGCCTCCAAAAACCAAAAACACCATAACTTTCTCAAAACTCAACCAAATCCCCCCATTCTTTTTCCTAAATCAAAGTCTTTCACCCTCTAGTCTACTTCCTTGAATATTTTCTTCATTTCCCTTCATCCATAGGAAGGTATGAGTTCTTTAAGTTCAAATTCGTAACTCTCATGAACCTTAAAAATTTGAACTTGAAATTTGAGCTTTTTCTTGCTAGATTCTTGTAAAATAGACTAGGGAAAGCTTATATATCATGCTGGGTAGTTGATTTCATGGTGGAATTGAGATTAATTTGAACTTTGAGAAATTAGGGTTCATGAGATTTGGGGGTTTTTCATAAAGTGCTTGTTTTAGGTTGTTTTTGCGGTAGATTGAAAGCTAGGTTGCTGCAGAACTTCAATTGCCGCTGATTTTGAGCTTGATAGTGTTTGATTAAGGGTTTTTCTACTTGGAGATTCTCATTGTTTATAAAAAAAAAAAAAAAAAAAAATTTGAACATGAGAATCCTCTAAGTTAGTTTAAAACCCATTCTTTGCCTAATGCTTTGCTTCTTATTGAGTAGTTAATCATTAGAAATACACTCTTATGATTTTAATCATGACTCTCTCCTTGAGAAGCTTTTCCTTCTTAAGCTCATTCTTTTCCTAGGTTTAAATTTCAGGTACCAATGGGGCGAAAAAATGAAGCTGAGATAGAAGTTGAGAAGCAAGAGCTTGCAGCAAGAGAGACTGCTAAGTTTGGGAAAACTTTGGGTTCACAGCCTGGTTCAGAAGAGGAGCGTCGACAACAAGCTTTGGCAATGCTAAGGAAGAAAGCACAAGCCAAGAGAGATGGGAAGAGAGCTGTTGTTCATAGGAGTGTGGCTGATGGTGCTCACAAGCAAACTAAGAGAGATGGGAAGAGAGTTGTTGCTGATAAGAGTGTGGCTGATGGTGCTCACAAGCAAGCCAAGAGGGATGGAAAGAGAATAGCTGTTGAGGACAGTGTGACTGATAGTGCTAACAAGCAGGCTCCTCCCAAGAGAGCTAAGGCACCAAGGAACACTAGTGCGGGAGCTCTTGTTCTGGAGAAAACCAACAACAATGGTGATCATGCACTTGCTCCCACTATAATGGCTATGACTCCACCTAAGAGAGCACCGGATCCCGTGTAAGAGAGTGTAGAAAACCTTAATCAGCACACCATGGAAGTGAAGTTGGCAAGGGCTAGAGCAAAGAAGCAAGGCAAGAAGCCAATAGTTGAAGAGAGTTAAAGTGAAGAGGCTGAGATGTCTTCTTATCATGAGCATGCTGATCCTAAGAAATCAAAGTATGACAAGAGGAACAGGTCCAAGATACCTATTGAGGATGAGCTTGTAGATCTCTTGAGGAATGGCATTGCTTGGCTTCCTACCAGATTTCTTGATAAGATGATCTTGCAAGAGATGTACTTTGAGGATGATGTTCAAACAATGCTTGAGCACATGAAGGTGGGAAGTCTCTACACAGTGGCTTACCCTACTTACAAAGAAGTCTCTTGCCAATTCTTGGGTTCACTAGAAGCAACCTTTCACACTTCCAAGCATGCACATCAAGGATGGGGGGAGATCAAATTCAAGATTGAGGGCGAGGTGTACTCCATGTCTTTCGCAGAGATTGGTGAAGTTCTTGGCCTTGAAGATCAGAAAAACCCTTCACTTCCCAAACTCAAAACGGCCCCTAAGGGGAAAACCATTGCAGAATCAATGTGGACCTTGTTAACAGGACAAGGGAGAGGAGGCACCAAGAAAGAGAAGAACGGCTCTATTAGACATCCCACTGTGCGTTATCTCCATAGGCTGCTCAACCACACCCTTTTCCAAAAGAAAGAGATAGGGAATGTTTCTGAAGAAGAGCTGAGGTTCCTTTACCAAACCGCATGACACTTTGCCTCCTTTCCTCAGCTCCCTGTTGTCCGTGATGATTTCTACTCAGATTTTGGTATGGTTGGCTTCCTTGTTCAGTGCTTAATGCACTACAAGAGTTGGGCTTGGACAAACCGTGATTCAGGTCCTCAGATTGGTATTGGTGGATGAATAACTCCATTATTGGCTTATCAGGGAATTGATTTGGGTGATGATAGAGTAGGTCCTACTTTCTTGGATGGATCTTACCTGAAGAAAGCTCATTTCCTAAGTGGAAGGTTCAATGGTAGATGTGTCTATTCCTATTCGAGAGGTGGCAAAAAGGCTGAGCTGTTACTTCCTAACTCTGAACTCACCTCATTGGAGAATTCAGGAGACATCAGCTTCGACATCAGTGAGCAGCACCTCCTTCGGAGTCATGGAGCCCTTGGCCCTATGTCTCTTCCCAAAGGTGAGAAGGCAGCAAGAAAAGTGTCTGCTTATGATCAGGAACACACCAGAAGAGCCACTGCACATCTATTTGGTCCTCCGCGTTACAAGTTCGAGCAATGCACCAGCGCTTTGCCTCTTGGGCCCATTCGCCAGGCTCATGACCAGTTAGCACTCTCCAGAGGTGGAACAGAGCTCAAGATAGGACTATCTTCAAGCTCACCAACAAGTGCAAAGAGCTGAGAAGAACAGTGAAGAGACAAGCTGATGTTCAGTTTATGAGGAAAGTGGCTGATGTTCTGGCTAGGAGAGCTGTAGCTGGTTGTAAGGCTGAGGATTTTGATCTTGATGCTTTCAATGCACCTCCTCCTCAGCCACTCCATGATCCTTCTCTGCCACAGACCAAGAAGCAAGCTCTCCGCCGCTTGAGAAACCCATACATCGTCCCATCCGAGTCCGGGAACAAGTCTCCTTCTCTAGACACCACTGCTGATGAAGATGATTGATATGCCATGAATTTTACCTGTTTTTACCCATGGTATATGAGTGTTTTTACTACTATTATCTTATGTTTTGAAGTCTATTAGGTATGTTTTCAGGTTCAGAAGCATTTTGGAGAAAAGTGATGTTTTAGGTGCCTTTTTGGAGCTTAAAGAAGAGTTCACCCGTGATCAAGACCAGAGGTCGACACCAGAGTTACACATCGATCGATGCACACTCTGTGCAATCGATCGACACACATTAGCCGAAGGACGATACGTCGAGACTATAATCGATCGATGTACACCCTATACTATCGATCGATACTGAGGCGGCAAAAAGACAAGTTGGACCTGGCCGAACTTGAAGCCCAAGATATCACATTTTACAAGAATTCCCCTGACGAGTTTTTTAACCTAATGAACTCATATTTATATATGCCTAAGTGTTTTGGCAAAAGAACAACAAGTTTTATAAAAGTCTATTACAAGCAAATAATTAGATACAAGTTTTCATAAGTTTTTCTAAGAGTTTTTTCTTCTTCTACTTATTTCTTTTCAGTTCTTTATTTGTTAACAAAGGTTATAGAATTCTAGACCTAGAGGAGAGATCCAAAGATATTTGTGATTGGAACCTAAGTGTTTGAGGGAACCGAAATTCACACCGCCAATTCTCCGATAAAGACTTGTGGAGGAAAACCGAAGTTAACCCGATCTTCCTTGAAGGTCCGGATATCTGCTGGGCATTACCGAAACAATCAATAAAAATAGAAGGCGAAAATAGAAATCGTAAAAGATGAGCGGAAGAAAGATCTTATTTCTGAATTCGCTTTGAGCGTAACAACAGGTGAGAAGTAAACTACAAGAGCTGTCGCTAGTCCGGTCGCTTAAGTCTATCCTAGTTGAGTCGAGCTCGCTAGTGAAAACGAAAAGAATGCTTAAATCGCCTAAGTGCTAAGTGCTCTCGAAAATTTGTGATCTGGTTTGCTTCTTGCTCAAAGCTCTCCTTATATACTCCTCCTATGACGGTCTATCTTCTCGCTGGCTGAGTTGGGCTTTTCCATTTTCGTCCATCTTTGTATTTATCGAAACTTGACATTTATCTTCGGAAATCGACATTTATCTTCTGGAAACTTGACATTTATCTCTTATGTGAGGATAAAGATAAACCGTCATAGTTATCCTTCTTTTCGAAAATCGCGACGTACGCTACCGTTGGCCGTAAGCGAAGTTTTACTTTTTCGAAAGAACGCTTTGAAGGTCTCGGTGTTTCGAGGATCCTTAATTCCTTGTTTAGTCGAAGTGGCGTGACTGATCCAACAAGCTAGGATGGGATCGAACCAGACACGATAGAACGACCGACGAGGGCCGTGGACCGACGCAGGCCGACCCGCGGCGACGGTGCCGCCGGCGCCAGGTCAGTGCCGCGGGCGCCAGGTCGCCCGCTGCGGACGGTGCCGCCGCGCCAGGCCGGTCGCCGGGCGCCAGGTCGGTGCCAGCGCCCAGGTCACCCGCGATGGAAAGCCGCCAGGCCAACCTTCGCTGCCCCGCTGCCAGGCCGCCTGCCTGGTGCCGCCGGGCGCCAGGTCGGTGGCCGCCGGGCGCCAGGTCAGTCGCGGCGACGGTCCGCTGCGCCAGGCCAACCGCTGCCTGGCCGCTGCCAGGTCGATTCACGTCTGGCTGCGTTGCCGGCGCCAGGCCGGCAGCCGCCGCCAAGGCCAGCCCGTCTTCGGTGCCGCCGGCGCCAGGCCGCCATGCCCTGTACGCCGGCGCCAGGTTGGTACGCTGCCAGGCCAGCCCGCTGCCCCGCTGTATACGCCGCGCCAGGTTGGTGCCAGCGCTAGGCCCGCTACGCCCCGCCAGTTTGGTTGCGGGCGCTAGGCCAAATTCGCTCCCGCGTACGCGCCAGGTTGGTGCCGGGCGCCAGGCCAGCATCGCCGCTCCCGCTGTACGCCGCGCCAGGTTGGTGCTGGCCAAGCGCTGGCCAGTTCGCTCCAGCTGTGCCGCCGGCGCCAGGTTGGTGCCGCTGCCAGGCCTGCGTCTGCTGCCGCCGCGCCAGTTGGTGCCGCTGGCGCCAGCTCGCTGCCCCGCTGCTGTTGGCGCCAGGCCGGTGCCGCTGCTTAGCTCAGGCCCCGCTGCTGCTGGTGTGGCCGTTTTGCCGCCTCTGTTGGTTCGCTCGATCTTTCCCTCGGCCAGTCGCGGGAAATCTTTCGAAGTTTTGGGAGGGTCTCTAGTCAGATCTCGAGATAATTGTTTCCAACGAAATTCTTGCGAGTATCGATTTTGAGATGGACTTAGATCTTCAGATTTTCCGTCGTCGAGGATGAGAGCAATGTGGTTCGAAGTTTTAGATATGTTTAAAGATGAATCTTTAAAACAATCGGGAAGGTTTTACGGAAGACTCATTGTAGATCTCGACAATCCCAGACATGGATTTCAAGGGACCAGGATGCTGTCATTGCCCGAGATCGCGTGAGACGATCGCATTGATGGGCGCCAGGACCTCGCCGCTGGCGCCAGATGGGGTGGACGAGCTTCCGTGAGTTTTATCGGAAGCGACCCATTTCTTTGATTTGATCGCCGCCGGCTTTTCGAGGACTTTCGGTGACGATTTGGTCATTGACCGATTTTGACCCCAACAGTTAGCTCCCAGCTAGCTAGGAACCGTAGAGCCCGCCGGATCCTAGCTTGCGGTATAGCCGTGTGGGAAGGTGTTGAGATGTAATCGCCGCAAAATCGGGTAAATAGTGATTTTACCTCCTTTATATGGAGTAAGAAATCTCATTCTTACTTCATCACAAGGTTTTACTCTCTCTCTCAAGAATTTTCTCTCTTTAAGAACAATGTCTTCAAGATCCTCAAAGAGAAACTCTTCTTCCCATTCATCTTCGATGACTCTCCTGCTCATGTATCGGTAAAGCGGAGGAGTCGGTCGAGGAGAGAAAAGAGAATGCGATACCGAGCTCTTTGTAGGTTCGCCTCTATACTGCCAGAGATCCCTGTTCAAGAGGCCTCAGGCAGCCCGTGCTCCTTTTTGCCGAGTCGGTTTCGTAGTATCTCAAGGTTCTTCGAGATTTTTACCAGGTTCCTGAAGGAGTCACCGGATTCCGCTGGTAACGAGTGCGAGGAATCCTCCGCAAGATTTCTTTACATGTTACTAAGCTTTACGCATCGCCGCATGTGGTTCCCAATTCCTGGTGCCATTGTTCGCGGCGCTTCACCGCCGAATTCGATCAGCCAACTCAGCGCTCCTGCCTTGGAGAGTTGGCTTTACGCATTAATTGCTACTTAACTCGGATTGATCTTGGTCCCGATGATTTCAAGGTCTTTGGGGTACTCGGCCGACGGAGTGACGGTTACTATTCCATGCTGCCTAAGAAGGATATGGCCGGATTCAGGGACTACTAATCCCAAATCGCGTGGCAGGAGCGCTTTCTTTGTTCAAATAGATGGCGAAGTCTGTCGAGGAGAGTTGCCTCCATCTATTTCCGCTGGCATGGAACTTAACCGAGGTAATATGTCGAAAATTCTGTTATCTATCTTACTTTTTCGAAGTGCGTGTTTTGACAAAATTTCGCTTTGTAGCGAACAACCCTACCGCAGATTTGCCTGGTAACGCTTTCGTCAAGAGAGATCTTCTTCGCCAAAGGCCGTTTTTCTGGAAATCCTTCACCTCGAACGGATCCGGAGATGCGGTTAACCTTTATCGGTCCCGGTTCTGTTCATTGCACGACGCCAACCTGTTACCGTGGTTCCTTCGAGGCGCAGACAGAGGTCTCGAAGGGGAAGGAAATTGACGATGGGGAAGGCTCGAAAACCCTTCACCGTTGGGAGAAAACCTAGTTTAGTTCCAACGGAAAAGATGCCAGCGGTTTTCCACCTATCAACTTTTGATGGCCTTCCGGAGTTTACTACTGATGAGTCGCTGGAGGATGAGGAGAAACAACGGTTTTTGCCGAGGGCTCCCAACGTGTCAACGAGGTTTGGCCCTTCGAACTTCTTTAACCTTGCGCTTGAATCAGATATGAGCATGCTTGCTGATCTTGAGTTTCATGCAGGGACAAGAGTGTTCAGCAGGCGCTGACTCGAAGTTTCCGTGAATCCAGGATTGCTAACTTCAAGACCACGAAGTGGAGCGAGAGCTTTCCGTTCCGCCAAGAGGTGAAGGCACAGAACGCTGGCAAGCTGAGCTTCATGCCGGGCTCGTACGGGCGGAAAGGAGAGGAAGAAGGATGGTCGCAGCGAGGTGGCAAGACGGGCGAATCGCTGCGCTGAGTTTCAATGCTTTAAAGAAGCTCAGGAGTTTGTTGGTGATTTCCGCGAGTGCCGAGGTTCGGTCAGAAATCTTTACAAGTCTCAGAACCCAGATTTCTTTCGATTCGAGATCGCTGAAATGAAGGATTTCATGGCCGAAGTGCTCATGCTGAGTCCTTGGTTCCTCCGGAAGAAAGAGTCCGAGACTATGGGAACCAATCGAGGTTTCCGGCGATACGGTGGAGGTCGAGCTGATGAGAACACCGAGAATGGTGGGAATGCTCGAGGTGTGAATGAAGAAGTGGACCAGCCTGCTAGTTCATTTGGGATTTCTGCATCCGGATTTCAACGTTGACTTCCTTTTGTGAATTGAATTTTCTGGCCGTGTGTGGCCGCTTAGTAATTTTATCCCGCGATCGCTGGAGGTTGCATTCTTATGTTTTCGGACTGGCCGCTGGTGGTTTTGAATCCTGCCGCCTTTTGCGGCTTTTATGAATATGAAAATTTCAGATTTCGTCTTTGTTTTGATTTATACTTCGCCAAGTGTAGAGGGAAGGATGGTAGTCACTTCAGATCCTAACTCTTTCTTTCGTCGCTTGGTCCGTATGCTACTTTTAGCGAAGCGCTTAGGTGTAGTTTATAAGAGACATGTTTTGGGATCTCGTGATAATGATACTATGTCTGTGAGATGTCAAGATCCAGCAAGACTGGGTTTAGGCAAGACCTAGGTTTACTCTCAGCTTTGAGGCTGTGCGATGACTGATCGGCTTTCGCTTTGCCTGTTAGTGATTTCTTCCTGATTCTTTTCGCGAAGTCCGCTGACTAGCCGCTTATATGACTTGTGTTAAAAGAATCGAGCTATCTTCGAATATATCCGACGCTTAAACCAAAATTTTTGGTTTGTATATAGGCTATGATATCCTTTGGATGTAAGAGGACCTTTGAGGTCTGACTACGATTTTGTATTGAGTGAAACGCTTATGAGTGTCCGTCGGGCCAATCGACGCGGAGTTTATTTTAAGTCGCTGGTGGACTGTCTTTGGCGGATAATACGAAGTTTAGTTATCTTTTAAAGTTGGCGACGCCTCGCTTCTTTGAAGATATGATTTTCGCTTTTCCTGCTGATGCAGTAAGTATAAAGGTAGAAAGAATTTTATTAAAAAATTTCAGAAGTTTAAAGTACATATGGATTCTCGCGCTTTGTGGGAGTATAGGAGTATAAGACCCAGTCCCCCTTTTGGTGAGGGGATAGCTGAACTCGTCGGTTTCGACGAAGCTGCTCTACGCACTTTCTTCGAGGATCAAGCCATCTCGTAGTTCTGATAGTTGCCGCGGACGCTTACTCCCCGTATCGCCGTTCGACCGTGCTGGTCGGATCAGTGGTATGTCGAAGGTCCGGCTCCACGGCGGTGGATTCAGAGGCTTTGTCGCCGTCCTGAATCGTTTGTTCGGATGATTCTGATCATCTTTCTTCGAAGTCTTCGGAATGTTGTGTGATTCCTTTGCTCGCTTCGGGCTGGCCGCAGGGCTGCCCGATCTTTCGCAGTTTAAACTCGCTAGGTAACAGAGTCTCGACTGTTTCGACTACCCCTGATGGCTGCGGTTCCGCCGAGTCGGAACTTGATACCTAGGTGATATGTGGACGGTACTGCCTTCATGGAGTTGATCCATGGGGTTCCCATGATGGCGCTTGTAGATGGCCGGGTTGTCGACTACTGCAAACTCGACGATCTTTGTAACTTCGCCATGACTGGGAGTTTAATTTTCCCGAGGGTCATGGTAGTGACCGGAGAACCCCGCCAATGGTTTTGGCTCAGGGATGACTTCCCAAGTGGGATCTTCATCCTGTAGAGGTGTCGCTGAAGATGACGCTTGACCGCTTCCAGTATCGACGAATGCGGTCGACTTCAGATCCCGATGACCAGGTCGATTACCAAAGGGTCGCAGTGAGGTTTGTCGATTCCGACGGTCTCGTGTTCCTCGAAGCGATTGTGTGGTTAGGAACATCGCTGTCCGGGAACCAGTTGGAACTGGTCGCCGCCCGTAGGCTTTTATCGATGAGACAGTCCTGGTAGAACTGTGATCCTCCGATGATCATGTTTACCTCCGCGACTGCTGTTGTTTCCTTGGTCGCCCTGTCTTCTTCCGCTTTTCCCTGATTGGTTTTCGTCGCCGTCTTCGGAGGTAGTTTTGTTAGTCTTTGGGGTCGGAGTCCAGGAGCAAGTCCTTTATACTCTTGACTTTTGATAGCTCGCCGGTGAGGAGTTTTGGCGGCGAGCCGGCGCCGAACCTTGCAGTTCGCGAGTGGAGTGGCCTCCGGTCTCGTGGAACTCGCAGTAGGAGTTATCCTTGTACTGGTTCCTGGTCCAGGTGTTTCCGGAGGTTTTGCCCTGTTCGAAGTTGATGGCGTAGTTATGCTCGCCTTTGGACGCCTTCCCTTCGCGGATGGACGTATTTGTCGTTACGAGGGTTTCTTCTTGACGCCGGTTTTCTGCGGTCCGTGTTTCCGCGATAGAAGCTTCATCTCTTCTTCCATGATGATGAAGTCTGTCGCCTTGTGGAGAGTATCCTGATTGTCCGCGCTTTTCCAGTAGTATCCACTTTCGAACTTTCGACTTGTACCGAGAGTTTTCGTGCGCCGATTATGACATTGTCGCTGATGCCCGCTACTCTGGCCATCACCAGTTTGAACCTTCGCATGAAGTCGCTGGAGTGACTCGCCTTCCTTCCGAGCTAGACTCCACAGATCCACGCCGGACGCTTATCCATGAACATGGAGTACTGTTTGAGAAACGCCGAGGCCAGCTGTATTAAGCCCGAGCAGTTCTCGGAGCGGGAGAATCACCGAGTGCAGCACCTTTGAGGTGCTCGACGAAGAGAAGACAATGACCGCGCCCCGCTCGCCCCGAGTTTGCACCTACCCATTGCGATCTGAAGGACTGCAGGTGCGACTTTTAGGATCCGCTGCATCATAGATCGGGATTTTGATCTTCCCTGGTCTGAGATGCGCTTCCGGATCCGAGTGGTGAACGGCGCTCCGCGTTTCTCGAAGTCTATCGATCTCGGGCGGAACTGGTCGCCTGATGGATCTGGCGATTTTACTCGCTTTCACTTCAGCCACGGTCTTTTGAGATTCACGGAGATCAATGGATCTCGCTTATCGCCGCCGGCGTTCTCCGAACCTGTCGACGCTGGTCGCTAGATCCAGTTTGATCTCTCCGCTGAAGTTCTTCCTGCTCCATCCAGCAGAGTTCTTCTTCCTCTTCGCTATGGGCCTATCGGCGATACCGTCACGAGCCGGACTGGCTTCGGTTCTCCTGGGTGGATGTCAGCGCTTCATCGGAAGGATCCGGACGGTCGCTGACATCTAGATCGCGCGCCGACGCCGCTTCCTTGTTTCCCGCAGCCGGAGTGGAAGGTCCCGCGAGGTCGCTTTGCTGTCCTCTTGAGCCGCTTTCTGAGGCTCTTTTCGGGCGTTTTCTTCGGTGGCCGAGATCCGTCGTCCCTTCGGCCGCGCGTTTCGTGGATCCGCTGCAGCTTGCTTCCTCGCAGTTAAGGTATCGACCTTTTGGCGAAGCGAGGTTATCAGCTTGTCCTCGTTGTTCCCGCTCACTACGGAAGTAAACAGTTCCTTCATCTGCTCGAAAGCCAGTGTTTGCATCAGCAAAGGATCGTGGACGCTGCCTCCCGCTGGAGTCTTCTTTAGTATCGACGGGTGCCGCTCAGCTGGCTGATCCTTTTTGCGCCGCCGCTGACATGATCGAAGCGCAGCAGTCATGCAGATAGATAGATCCGTCCCCCTCCTTCTAGCCAACTGTGGGGAACCGGAATTCACAATCACACTCCGGAGCAAAGACTTGTGGAGGAAAACCGAAGTTAACCCGGATCTTCCTCGGGTCCCTGATATCTGCTACGCATTAACCAAAACAATCAATAAAATAAGTTAAGTAAAATAGAAATCGTAAAAGATGAGCGGAAGAAAGATCTTATTTCTGAATTCGCTGAGCGCGGAACAATGTGAGAAGTAAACTACAAGAGCTGTCGCTAGTCCGTCGCCAAGTCTATCCTAGCATGAGTCGCAGCTCAAGCAGAAAAAAAAAGAATGCTTAAATCGCCTTAAGTGCTAAGTGCTCGAAAATTTGTGATCTGGTTTGCTTCGTCAAAGCTCTCCTATATACTCCTCCTATGACGGTCTATCTTCGGGCTGAGTTGGGCTTTTTCCATTTTCGCCCATCTTTGTATTTATCGAAACTTGACATTTATCTTCGAAATCTCGACATTTATCTTCGAAACTTGACATTTATCTCTTATGTGGGATAAAGATAAACCGTCATAGTTATCCTTCTTTTTTCGAAAATCGTGACGTGGTCGCTTTGGTCAGCGGCCGCAGAAGCGACGGTTTTTCGAAGAACAGTCTTTGAAGGTCTCGTGTTCGGCGATCCTTAATTCTTGTTTAGTCGAGGAAGTGGCGTGACTGATCCGAACAAGCTAGGATGGGATCGAACCGCACACGATAGGAACCAGACCGACGAGGGCCGTGGACCGACGCCAGTCGACTTCAGGCGATCGGTGCCGCCGGGCGCTCTGGTGCCGCTGGCGCCAGGCCGCTCCGCTGCGGACGGAAAAGGCCGCTGCCGGTGCCGCCGGGCGCCAGTCACTTCGCGACGCCGCCGCGCCAGGCCAACCAGCCGCTGCAGCCGCCGGGCGCCAGGCCGCCTGGCGCCCCTGGAAGCCGGCTAACAGCCGGTGCCGCTGCGCCAGGCCGCCTGCGGCGACGGACGCTGGCGCATAACCCGCTCTGGTGCCGCTGGCGCTGCCGATCTGCTGCCCCGTAAGCCGCCGGGCGCCAGGCTGGTGCCGGGCGCTAGGGCCAGCTCAGGCCTCCGGTGCCGCTGCCAGGCCGCCATGCCCTGCCGCCGGTGCTAGGTTGCGCCGCCGGGCGCTAAAGCAGCTCAAGGCCCTGCTGTGGCCGCCGGCGCCAGTTTGGTATGCTGGCGCCAGGCCAGCCCGCTGCCCGCTGCTACGGGCGCTTAAGTTTGTGCCGCTGGGCGCCAGGCTATTAGCCGCTGCCCCGCTCTAGCCGGTTGGTACGCTGGCGCCAGGCTGAAGCCCCCGCTGTACGCCGCCAGGCGTCGGTGGCCGGCGCTATCAGCTCACCCCCGCTGTGTCGCCGGCGCCAGGTTGGTGCCGGGCGCTAGGCCAGCCCGCCGCCAGGTTGGTGTCGCTGGCGCTAGCCGCTGCCCCGCTGCGCGTTGGCGCCAGCTGCCGCTGGCGCCAGCTCAAGGCCCCGCTGCTGCTGGTGCTGTCCGCCTGTCAGCCTGTTGTTCGTTCGATCTTCGCCGGTCGCTTAGGGAAATCTTCGAGTTTTGGGAGGGTCTCTAGTCGTAGATCTCGAGATAATTGTTTCAACGAAATTTGCGCAGTATCGGGATTTTGAGATGGACTTAGATCTTCAGATTTTCCGCCGTCGAGGATGAGAGCAATGTGGTTCGAAGTTTTAGATATGTTTAAAGATGAATCTTTAAAACAATCGAAGGTTTTACGGAAGACTCATTGTAGATCTCGGACAATCTAGACATGGATTTCAAGGACCAGGATGCTGTCACCGAGATCGCGAGACGATCGCGATTGATGGGCGCCAGACCTCGCCGCTACGCCAGATGGGAGTGGACGAGCCTTCCGGTGAGTTTTATCGAAATACCACCCATTTTTGGATTTGATCGCCGCCGCTTTTCTTCGAGGACTTTCGGTGACGATTTCATTATTGACCATTTTGACCCCAACAAGTGTTCACCCTCTAATAGTCTATGAATTTCTATTATTATTTTGTTGCTATGAACTACTTAGCCATGTCCGAGTAGATTCATTTGTTAGATTTAGGGTTTAAATAGGATATGAGGGATTAGCCCCAACCTATAATTGTTATAGTTGTGATATTTATTGTTAGGATTTTTCACTAATGCTTTTCTAGCTTAGCTACCTAAGACATGAACTTGGATTGCATTTTGTTTATTACATGCAATACCTGACAACATCCTAAACATGCTATGACCCTCTTGAGATATGCAGCTGATCTAAGATCATGGTGAGGATTGTATCAACTGCATAAAGCTTGCTTAGAGCAGACGATCGATACTCCTATAGAGTAATCGATCGACGAATAGAGGTATATCGGTCGATATTCCTATCAAAACATCGACGATACCATCGGCAGAGTAGCCGACCGCACACCATTTAGCATCTAAGTAATAGATGGTCTAAATAATGCAGAGCTGATGGATTCATTTAATAAGTGTTGAGCTCGACATATCATGCAAGCAACTTGTTAGCCTTTATAGTATTTATAATCCTGAATTCCTGAATACTTACCCTGAATCTAACTACTTTTCTTTATTGTTTCAAAACCAAATTCTTTCAACTGAGTAATCTTATCCTTACTCAGCAAACCTGCAATTTTCTTTAAACTATTTTCAACCTAGCATAGTCATTAAGATTGCATCTTATTTGTACACTAGCTCTCTATGGATTCGATCCTAAGTACTACAACTGAACCTCTTATTTGAGAGACTAAAGTCACCTTAGGGTAATTTAAGTGATATCAAATTTGGCCGCTGTCGGGAGCTTTGATACAATAGATCTAATCTGTTTAGGTCTAGGTTATTTCTATTTTATTTTAATTTGTTTTCTCGACACAAAATTTTTCTTGTCTTTTCAGGTACATGCCCAGCAGCACCAGAAGCAACAAAGAATCCCAACTTTTGTTCTCAGAAGACCCTGCTAGCTTGGAACGTTCAATCCGCAATGAAATCCGTTCCGCATCGATCGACGCCATCAACTGCCTGTCGAATCGATATTGACGCTTCTACCGACCGAGACACCGTCTTCGCCGACCGATACTGCGACTCCGCCGACCGACACTACTTCACCGTCGACCGACATCTTTCATCCGACATCGATCGATACCCCTAACCGTATATCGATCGATACTATTCCGCGAGTCTTGGTTGCGCCTATTATTCTCACACGAGATGAGAATGGAGGCTTGCAAGACCTAGAAGGTCACCTTCGTAATGAAGCGGGTCAGAAACTCAACGCTCAGAATAAAGTAATCCCTGAGCCAGAAACTGCACCTACAGGAGCTGTTCAACCTGTAGAAGAGGCTGCTCGAACACTAGCTGACTACAACCGTCCAGATCAGTTCTACACCAACAGATCAGCCATTCGTCCCCCTGCTATACGGAGAGGCGATTTCGAGCTCAAGTCGTAGTACTACACCCTTGTGGGACAGACACCTTACTATGGGCTGTCCAATGAGAATCCCATGGACCATCTGGAGAGGTTCGAGGATCTCATATCTGCTATCAAAGCCATCTCTGTGGACTACCTTCTCTGTAAGCTCTTCAAACACTCTTTATATGGAGAAGCTTTACAGTGGCTTAAGCAGCTACCACCAGGATCTCTTACATCTTGGAGCGACATCAAAAACGCATTTTTGCCTAACTTCTTTGGTGATGTGCGCACTGAAGACTTAAGGAGGAAAATTGCCACATTCAATCAGGAGCCTGGTTATGTCTTGCATATTTTCATATATTTAGCCATCTTTTCATTGCATTCTTTGAGTTGTAGACAAAGGTTTAGGCATGTCTAGGAGAATTTTGCATTCATTTGTCCTTATCAGGTGTTAGAGTATGCTTTGGTGAGATTTGAGGTGTTTGGGAACCTTATAACCCAAAAAGAACTGAAGAATCAAGATTGGCCATAAGAAGAGAATTGAAATCAAGAGATAAGAGTTGGACCGGGTAGCCTAGACCGGCTACACATACCTGGTCGGATCAGATGGGATCAGCACGTCCGGATGACCGGGCTGATGCGTCCGGACTCGAGTAACCGGACGGAGAATAGGCGGACAGCCGGTGTACACTTCGGATAAGGACACCCGGTCAGGAGGAACCGGAGCAGACCAGTCGGGGTAGCCAGTCCGTGTGGAACACCGGTGACGATGGCAACTGGTGGCCGAGGCTCACGTCGAGTGGAACACCGGACGATGAAAAGCTGGACGGCGAGGGAAACAGCGTCCGGTGAACACCGGACGGGAGATCAAAGGCAGCGTCGGAGGGAAGGCGACGGGGTGGCCTGTCCGGCTAAGGTACGATGCGTGAAGGGATGCTCAGGACGAGGTGAGACGACCGGGTGAGACGGACGGCCTGGTGAACCAGGGAACCAGGGACGTGACCAGCTGGGCGGCGGGTAACCTGGACGGGTTGGATGGTGTTTGTTCACCCCTGACCGAATTTTATGCTTCATTCCCATTGGTTTAGAGTCATTTAGCTCAAGGACTTTTTAGTAATCTTGTTTGATGTTTCTAGGGTTTTTAAGCCTAACTATAAGTACCCTTGTTATTCCTAATTTGGGACTTATGTTATTTTCTGTCTAAGAACACAAACCTTTTGAGTAAAGCTTCATCTTTGATTCACAATCTCATCACATCTTTGTGTTCTTGATTGCTTGATTTCATCTCCTTTCTTTCTCTACATGTTTAAGCTTGAATCTCTCATGGGTTTAAGAGTAAGCATGTGGATTAGTGAGTAGATCCATTTAAGATCCATGGGTTAGGGTGATTGAGAGTGATTAAGTGTAGATCCAAGGGGCTTAGTGTTAGATCTATCCTTTCCTTGCATTAATTTGGTGTTCTTAAAGCTATATTTGAGTTGGCCTCTCAAACATAGAGCTATAGGCATTTCATGCCCGGAAGGTGTTCTATGAAATGCCTGAACCAATTCATCTATGCTTTTAGATTGCTTTGTCTAAGGGATTAGTTGTTAAAGAAGCTAGGATTGCTATTAGACTCTTTCTCCATGTTTGCTTTGATCATAACAGCCAAAGGGATTTGGTGTACTTGGGTGATCATTGCAAAAGAGCATTCATCTAGGGATAGAGCTGGCTTAGTTTTGTTGTCTAGGCATAAGGAATTAGATTGATTGAAAAAGTTAGCATCTTGGATTAAATCTTAACCATTTGAAATTAAGTCCTTATACCCATGGGTCTCACTCTCCTCATAAGAAAGAAAGTTTTACTTTTTGTTGCATTTTACTTATTATCTTAGTTTAATAATCATCCTCTTTAATGATTGCATTTAGATTAAGCATAGGCTTGCATTCCCTTTGCTTTGTTGTCACTTAGAACTGGTTCGACAATCTTATATACTACATCATTTGATTAGGACCTCAGAAAAGTCCTTTCATCAAATTGAGCCGTTGCAAATTCTAAGTTGATTGTGACATTGGGATTTAGTCACTTTTGAGACTAAATCATTTTTCTTTTCTTGTGATATTAATTCTCCTTTTGCATCTTCCTTTGATTTTCAGGTGTATGAACACAAGAAGCGAGTGTAACTAACCTGGTTGCTTGTTGAAAGAAGATAGCTACATTTGAGAGGGAAATAGCAAGAAGGAGAAAGAAGAGAACAGAGCTCACATTCAGAGGTTGGGGTTTGAGATGGATGATCACCAGCATCAGCGTCGAGATGGCAATGGTCAAGGATCAACAACCTTGGACCACAGCCAGCAACAACACCTACAACGGCCAGCTAGAGCTATTAGCCCCTATGACCGTCCTCACATTCATGGCAATAGGGCGGGCATCCGTTCACCAGCTGTGGAAGCTAACAACTTTGAGATCAAGTCAGGGTTGTTAGAGTGTGATTGAGAACAACAAGTACCATGGCTTGGCTGTAGAAGACCCATTTGATCACTTGGACAACTTTGATAGCTATTGTGGTTTGTCCAAGACCAATGATGTGTCGAAGATACCTTCAAGCTCAATTTGTTTCCTTTCTCTTTAGGAGACAAGGCAGCTAATGGGAGAAATCTCTACTAGTGACTCCATCACTACTTGGGATGATTGCAAGAAAGCCTTCTTGGAGAAGTTCTTCTCCACATCAAGGACAGCCAAGCTCAGGAATGAGATTTCTAGCTTCCAGCAAAATAACTTGGAAAGCTTTAGTGAAGCATGGGAAAGGTTCAAGGGGTATCAAGCTAAGTGCCCACACCATGGTTTCTCAAAAGAGAGTTTGCTGAGCACATTCTATGAGGCGCCCTTCCGAGTTAAGAGCAAGATTGGATACAGTGAAGCAATGGTTTCTTCCTGGCGAGGTCTGAAGAAGATGCTGAGGAGCTGGTTGACAACATGTTGAAGAGTGACTCAGTTTACAGTGGAGAACATGACAGAGCTGATAGAACAACCAGAGCTGATGACAACCAGACCAGAAGGAAATCAAATCCTTGCAGAGAGGTAGACTTGCTGATTGCTAACCAAGCCAAAAAGGAGCAGATCAACTTTGTGGGTGGTCCAAGCCAGGAAACTCCTCCTAAGGTTAATGAGGTTGAAGGGTTAGAAGGGCAAGAAGAGCTTTTCTTCATCAACAACAATGGTACTTGGTACAGGAAGGAGCCTAACTTTCAGTACAACAACTACCAGCAAAGGTCTTACCCCAACAACCAGCAAGGAGGCTATCAACCCAAGCAAAACACTCAGCAAGGGAACTACCAGCCTAGGCAGAATCCTCCTCCTGGTTTTACCAATCAAGGCAATCAGTCTACTCAAGCTCAAGGTAGCTCCTCCCAAGCTAAAGATCCAAATTCATCTATGGAAGCTATGTTCAAACAAATATTGGAAGGTCAAGCTAGAACAACCAAGGACATTGGCCATGAGTTCAAGACTGTTCACTCCAAGATTGATAGGAGCTATACTGAGCTAAACAACAAGATTAGAGCTTTGGAGAATCAGTTTGCTTCTATGAACTCTCAGCCAAGTCGCCAACAAGGAACACTACCAGGAAAGGCTGAGAAAAACCCCAAGGAGCCAATGAAGGCAATCACTTTGAGAAGTGGTAGAGAGCTACCTCCAAGAGCTCTCCCCAAGGATGGTGAGACACTAAGTGGGGGTGGCCATCAACATTGATGATGATGTTGTGATTGTAGATGAGAAGGTTGATGAGGAGATTCTAGAAAAGATTGTTGAAGCTAAGGGTAAAGGAAAGGTTGGAGAAGATAAGAAAACACTAAAGCATGGTGAAGTTGCCACTCCAACAAAAGTGTCTTCTTTTATTCCTCCTCCCTATGAACCTAAGCTGCCATTTCCTGGAAGATTCAAGAAGCAACTTTTGGAGAAGTACAAAGCACTCTTTGAGAAGCAAATGAGTGAAGTTCAAGTCCAATGCCCATCATTGATGCCTTCATGCTTGTCCCTCAATACAGCAAGTTCTTGAAGGATGCTGTGGCTGCCAAGAAGAAGAAATGGAAGGCATGATGGTTCTTACTCATGAGTGCAGTGCCATCATCCAGAGATTGACAATCCCTAAAAGCTAGAGGATCCAGGCTGCTTTACCTTGTGCCATTGGTCCTTTGATGTTTGAGAGATGTCTATGTGATTTGGGAGCTAGTGTCAGTCTCATGCCTCTATCTGTTGCCAAGAAGCTTGGTTTCAGCCAATACAAGAAGTGCAAACTCTCTTTGGTGCTTGCTGATCGCTTAGTCAAATTCCCCATTGGTATCCTTGAAGACCTCCCTGTGATGGTGGGAAATTGTGAAATTCCTACTGATTTTGTTGTGCTTGAGATGGATGAAGAAGCTAGAGACCTCTTGATCCTTGGAAGACCATTCTTAGCCACATCAGGAGCCCTTATTAATGTGAAGGAAGGCAAGATTGATCTTCATTTGGGGAAAGAGCACACTCTCCATTTTGACATCAATGAGGTAATGAAGAGGTCTACTGTGCAAGGCCAAGTGTTTTACATAGAGGAGATGGAAGCTCTTGCTGATGAGCTTCTTGAGGAATTGGCACTTGGAGAGTTGGCAATAGGGGACCCTTTGCAGCATGCTTTGACAGTGGATAAAGAGGTCCAAGTGGTTGAGAACCAAGAGAGTGATGCTATTGTGGCCATGCTGGATTCTCGCAAGAAGATTGATAATAAAGGCCAGTATGAGGAGTTCAAACAAGAGGTGCACCAAGCTGTTTCAGCCACTCAACAAGAGGACACCCAACAAGATAAATGGAGTGAGATCAAGGCACCAAAAGTGGAGCTAAAACCTCTTCCCCATCGTGTAAGTTACGCATTTCTAGGCCTTAATGAGTCATATCCTGTCATTGTGAGTAGTGAACTCACTGAACTTGAGCTTTCTCAACTTTTAAATGCACTTAAAAAGTTTAGAAAGGCAATTGGGTACTCACTAAATGATATTAAGGGGATATTACCTTCTTTGTGCATGCATAGGATACATCTAGAAGATGAATCAATGACTTCTATAGAGCATCAAAGAAGGTTGAATCCTAACTTGAAGGATGTTGTAAAGAAGGAGATTCTTAAGCTCTTAGATGCTGGTGTTATCTACCCTATTCCAGATTCTAAATGGGTATCTCCTGTGCATGTAGTTCCAAAGAAACGTGGTATCACTGTGGTTAAAAATGACAAGGATGAATTGATACCAACAAGAACCATAACTGGCCATACGATGTGTATTGATTATAGAAATCTCAACTCTGCATCTAGAAAGGATCATTTTCCATTTCCATTCATTGATCAAATGCTTGAGAGACTTGCAAACCATCCTTTCTATTGTTTTCTTGATGGGTATTCAGGGTTCTTCCAAATCCCCATACATCCCAATGATCAAGAGAAGACAACATTCACATGTCCCTATGGCACCTTTGCTTATCGAAGGATGCCATTTGGGTTATCTAATGCTCCAGCAACCTTTCAAAGGTGCACTCGGATCTCATTGAGGATATTGCGGAGGTATTCATGGATGATTTCTCTGTCTACGGATCTTCGTTTTCTGCTTGTTTGTCAAACTTGTGCAGGGTCCTACAGAGATGTGAAGACACCAACCTTGTGCTGAATTGGGAAAAGTGTCACTTCATGGTCAGAGAGGGGATTGTTCTTGGGCATAAGATTTCAGAAAAGGGCATTGAAGTGGACAAGGCTAAGATTGAGGTGGTGGTCAGCTTGCCACCACCAAAGACAGTGAAAGACATCAGGAGCTTCCTTGGCCATGCTGGGTTCTATAGAAGATTCATCAAAGACTTCTCAAAGATTGCTAGACCCATGACCAAGTTGCTGTGCAAGTAGGCCGCTTTCAGCTTTGATGAAGATTGTCTTGAAGCCTTCAAGAAGATAAAGGGTGAACTGGTTAGTCTCCCATTGTCCAGCCACCTGATTGGGACTTTGCTGTTGGGGCTGTCCTGGGGCAGAAGAAGGATGGCAAGACTCATGTGATTTATTATGCTAGCCAAACCCTGAATGATGCACAGATGAAGTATGCCACAACTGAGAAAGAGATGCTGGCCATTGTCTTCGCCTTTGAAAAACTCAGAAGCTACCTGGTGGGTTCCAAGGTCATTGTGTATACTGACCATGCAGCTTTGAGACACCTCCTAGCAAAGAAGGATGCTGCCAAGACTACTAAGGTGGATCCTTGCTTCAAGAGTTTGACTTGGAGATTAGAGACAAGCCAGGGATTGAGAATGGAGTTGCTGATCACTTGTCCAGGTTGAGGATTGAAGGTGGAATCCCTATTGATGAAGGACTTAGACAAGAGCATGTTATGGCCATCATGTCAGTGGTGGCAGTCATTGAGACTGGAAAAAAGATTGAAGAGGTTAAGGCAGCTGAAGAGAAGGGACCTTGGTATGCTGATTTGGTTAACTACTTAGCCACTGGGAAGGAGCCATTGGGCTCTTGTGGGTATGAGAAGAAGAAGTTCTACAAAGACTTGAAGAGATACTATTGGGATGAACCATACCTCTACACCCTATGCAAATATCAGATTTATAGAAGAGTGGTGGCTGAAGAGGAAGTTGACGGAATCCTCTCACATTGCCATGGATCTTCCTATGGAGGCTATTTTGCTACATTCAAGACTGTCTCAAAGGTGCTACAAGCTGGATTCTGATGGCCACACATGTTCAGAGACTCACAAGACTTCATTTCAAGATGTGACTCTTGCCAAAGGAGGGGGAACATTACTAAGAGGAATGAGATGCCTCAAAACCCAATCCTTGAAGTGGAAGTGTTTGATGTTTGGGGATTGACTTCATGGGACCTTCCCTTCTTCTTATGGCAACAAATACATCTTGGTGGCTGTGGACTATGTATCAAAGTGGGTGGAAGCAATAGCAAGTCCCATAAATGATTCAAGAGTGGTGGTCAAAATGTTCAAGAGCAATATCTTCCCAAGGTTTGGAGTACCAAGAGTGGTCATAAGTGATGGAGGTTCACATTTCATAAACAAGGTGTTTGAGGGTCTTCTCAAGAAGAATGGAGTGAAACACAAGGTTGGAACACCCTATCACCCTCAAACAAGTGGCCAAGTGGAGGTCTCCAACAAGCAAATCAAATGAATCTTGGAGAAGGTTGTTGGAACCAAGAGGAAGGATTGGTCAGCCAAGCTTGATGATTCTCATTGGGCATATAGAACAGCCTTCAAGAATCCTCTAGGCACTACTCCTTTCAACCTTGTCTATGGGAAGTCTTGCCATCTGCCAGTTGAGCTTGAATACAAGGCATTGTGGGCTGTGAAGCTTCTAAACTTTGACATCAAGGGTGCAAAGGAGAAGAGACTTCTTCAACTCAATGAACTGGATGAGATAAGGATGGATGCCTTTGAGAATTCAAGGATTTAAAAGGAAAAGACTAAGGCCTTCCAGGACAGGCACATCCTCAAGAGAGAATTCAAGGCAGGAGATCGAGTTCTTCTTTACAACTTTAGACTGAAGTTGTTTCCAGGAAAGCTCAAGTCAAGGTGGTCTGGTCCATTTGTGATAAAAGAAGTGAGACCTTATGGAGCCATTGTGCTTTGGAACAAGGATGGTGGAGACTTCACAGTGAGTGGCCAGAGACTCAAGGAATACATGGCCACAATACCAAAGGAGGATGGGACATCAACCCCACTCTCTGATGCTCCCCTTGCCTAACCTCAAAGGAGGCAAAGTCAAGCTAGTGACTTTAGACAAGCTCACTTGGAAGGAAGTCCCATTGTTATCCTTGTAAATATGCATTAGGATTTGTTCTTTTTCAAATAAATCACTTGGAGAATGGTGAGAGCTTGGGAATGAGCTGGATAAAGTTTTGAGATGGAGGAAGTGTATAAAAAAAAACAAAAAAAAATGATTTGGAGGTTTGGACCGGGTAGGGTGGACCGGGTCGCCTACCCGATCGTGAAGCATACTCGAACGGACCGGGACATGGCGTCCGTGCAGGAGCCGGTCGTGAAACAAGACGGATGGATCGGACGAACGGACGACCGCACGCCCGGGTCTGGTAGAGGAACCCGGTCGTAGATTGAAGAACGGACGGGTGCAGGCCCCGTAACAGCACACCGGTCGTGAAGAAAGCAGAACGGACCGGGGACGACCGTCCGAGGTGACCTACCCGGTCGTTCTCCACACGCCTGGATCCGCGAACTGACCCGATGGAGCCCCACGACCCGCGCACGACCCAGCCGCGAACCAGGTAAGCTTTTCTATCCCTAAACCGACCCAAACCCACCTAAAACCGACCCAGAACCCATCCACCCGACCCAGAAACCCCCTTAAAGCCCTAAGCCACCCTCTCTCTCCTCATTTCATCTTCTTCCTCACATTAAAACCTTCTCTAGCCTCCAAGAACCAAAATCCCCATAACTTTATCAAATCTCAACCAAATCACAAATTTCTCTAATTCCTTGAATCTTTTCATCTTTATCCTTCATCCAAAGCAAGGTATGGTATCTTTAAGTTCAAATTCGTAACCCTCGTGAACCCTAAAATTTTGAACTTGAAATTTCAGCCTTTTCTTGCTAGATTCTTGTAAATTAGACTAGGGAAAGCTTATATATCATGCTGGGTAGTTGATTTCATGGTGGAATTGAAATTAATTTGAAATTTGAAAAATTAGGGTTCATGAGATTTGGTTTTTCATAAAATGCTTGTTTTAGATTGTTCTTTGGTTAGATTGATGCTATTGATGGAGAACTTCAATTTAGGCTAATTCAAGCTTGATTGTGTTTAATTAAGGGTTTTGATTCTTAGAGATTCTTGTGCTTATAAAAAAAAAAAAAAAAAATTTGAGCATGATAATTCTCTAGGATGTTCTAAAGCCCCTCTTGCTTAAAACTTGTTTCTTGTGAGTGTTTGATCATTGGAATTGTAATTCTTATGCTTTTGATCATATTTCTCATCTTGAGAGGTTATTCCTTCTTAAGCTTACTTTCTTCCGTCTAAAGTTTCAGGTACCAATGGGCAAAGAGTGAAGCTGATCTAGAAGTTGAGAAGCAAGAGCATGCAGCAAGACACACCGCTCAGTTTGGGAAATCTTTGGGTTCACAGCCTGGTATAGAAGAGGAGCGCCGCCAGCAAGCCTTGGTAATGGTAAGGAAGAAAGTACAAGCCAAGAAAGATGGGAAGAGAGTTGTTGCTGATAAGGGTGTGGCTGATGGTGCTCACAAGCAAGCCAAGAGGGATGGCAAGAGATCAGCTGTTAGGGACAGTGTGGCTGATGGTGCTCACATGCAGGCTTCTCCCAAGAGAGCTAAGGCACCAAAAAACTCTAGTGTGGGAGCTCTTGTGATAGAGAAGACCAACAACAAAGGTGATCATACCCTTGCTCATATTATGAGGGCTATGACTCCACCTAGGAGAGGACCAGACCATGTGCAAGAGGTTGTAGAAAACCTTAACCAGCACAACAAGGAAGAGAAGTTGGCAAGGGCTGAGCAAAGAAGCAAGGCAAGAAGCCAATGGTTGCAAGAGTGAAGGTGAAGAAGATGAGATATCTTCTAATGATGAGCATGCTGATCCTAAATCAAAGTATGACAAGAGGGATAGGTCCAAACACACACTGAAGATGAACTGGTCGACCTTTTGAGGAATGGCATTGCTTGGGTCCCTACCAGATTTGTTCATAAGATGATCTTGCAAGAAATGTACTTTGATGATGATGTTCAGCCATGCTTGAGCACATGAAAATGGGAAGCTCTACTCAGCAGCCTACCCTACTCCACAAGGAAGTCTCTTGCCAATTCTTGGCTACACTAAGCAACCTTTCACTCTTCCAAGCATGCACAGCAAGGATGGGGAGAGATCAAATTCAAGATTGAAGGTGAGGTACTCCATGTCTTTCACAGAGATTGGTGACATTCTTGGCCTTGAGGATCAGAAACATTCTTCACTTCCCGCACTCAAGACAGCCCCTAAGGAGAAGACCATTTCTTAATCAATGTGGACCTTGTTAACAGGACAGGGAAAGGAGGTCACAAGAAAGAGAAGAATAGTGCTATTAGGCATCCTATCATGCGCTATCTCCACAGGCTGCTTAACCACACCCTCTTCCAGAAGAAAGAGATAGGAAACGTTGCTGGAGAAGAGCTGAGATTCCTTCACAAAACAGCCCGACACTTTGCTTCCTTTCCTCAGCTCCTGTTGTCCCGGATGACTTCTACTCAGATTTTGGTATGGTTGGTTTCCTTGTTCAGCGCTTCACGCACTACAAGAGTTGGGCTTGGACAAACCGTGACTCAGGACCTCAGATTGGTATTGGTGGCTGGATAACTCCATTATTGGCTTACCAAGGGATTGATTTGGGTGATGATGGAGTAGGTCCTACTTTCTTGGATGGAGCTTACCTGAAGAAGGCTCAATTTAAGTGGAATGTTTAATGGAAATCGTCTATTCTTATTAGGTGGCAAAAGTGACCTGGTGCTTCCTAGCCCGAACTCACTTCATTGAGCACTTCAGGAGACATCAGCTTTGGCATCAGTGAGGAGCACCTCCTTAGGAGTCATGGACCCCTTTTCCCTGTGACCCTTCCCAAAGGTGACAAGGCTGCAAGCAATAAGAATGCTTATGAAGAAGAGTACACCCGAAGCACCACTGCTCATATCTTTGGGCCTCCTGCTACAAGCAAGCAATGCACCAGTGTCCTGCCTCTTGTACCCTTGCCAGGCTCATGACCAGATTAGAATCCTCAGAGGTGGAACAGGGCTTAAGATAGGACCATTTTCAAGCTCACCACAAGTGCAAAGAGCTGAAAAGGACTGTGAAGAGGCAAGCTGAAGTTTCAGCCGGTTATTGAAGAAAGTGGCTGATGTTCTAGCTAGGGGAGCTGTAGCGGGCTGCAAGGCTGAGGACTTTGATTTTGATGCTTTCAATGCACCCTCCTCAGCAACTTTATGACCCCTCACCCACAAACCAGGAAGCAAGCTCTCCGCGTGAGGAACCTACATGGCCCCATCCAGAGTCGGAAACAAGTCACCTTCCTATAAACCACAGCTGATGAAGATGACTCTGAGGGTGAGGCATCAGCCTCATCCCACGCTCCATAGAGGTACTCCAACACCCTATCATTGTATATACCATTCATCATTTCATTTAGATTTTATTTATCTATCTTTTTTTTGGGGCTCTTCTTCACATTTAACAAACACAGAGACTGTGTGAATTGAGTGTGGGGGAGGTGTCAAGTTGCTGATAGTCTTGTGTTTTATGTCATATGCATGCATTTGTAGATAGTTATTGCATAGAAAAACCAAAAAAAATTGAAAAATTGAAAAGCAAAAAGAACCATGTAGTTGCATTAAGATTGAGTCTAGATCATTCACTTGCATAAAAAAAGAGAGAAAAATCATCATATAGGTTGCATCATGCATAAGGGCACAAGGATGATAGTTGCCTTGTAAAGATGCTCATGCTAAGTTCTTAAAGTGATAACCTTTATAATCATAGTAAGTAGCTTGAGCAATCTTAGGATAGCTTGTAAACTTTGAGCCTTGAAAACTCTTCCTAAAGCTTATTTGATTGATTGATGCTCTCTCTTTGAAGTTTGCTCATGTCATATTTAGACTCTAAGTCTCTTGCTCATGGTCCCTTGTGTACTAAGTCATGGATAGAACACTTGAGTTGTCCCTCCCATTCTTTGCCTATCTTTTTGGACAAACTCAAGTGGTAATCCACACCCTTAAACCCTTACCTCCTTTCAAGCCTTCATTGTTTGTTGAGTGAGGCCTTCTTTGGAAAGCTTTACATGTGCATAATGTTGAGAGTATTGGGAACGACAATGCTTGATCTCCATTTTAGCTCGATTAGACACTCATATTGTCTAGCTTCTAGGATGGGGGTGAGTGCTGTAAGGTGTGATCTTGGGAATGTGAAAGGTTTTTGAAAGAAAAGATTAACTCAAAGAACTCCAAGTTAATAAGTGATTTAGTCTAGAAGGGATAAGAGAAATAATAGTTCTAACCTCTAGTTTATAAAAAAAAAAAAAGAGAAGTCTTGGCCCCCATAGAAAAAAAAAAGAATAATGAAAAGGGGGCTAGCAATGTTTAAGAAAGAGCTGATAAGTGTTTAAAGAGTGAAAATCCCTTGTAGACTTCAATAAGGAAGAGTTCTTAATGAGAAAAATATCTTGAGTATTTTGGGGGAATCTTTGGGTGAGAGATGTGAGTGGTTTTGACTTTGGAAATGAGAACTAACTTATGTATTTGGGAAAAGGGTAGAACAATGGAGATTGAGCATTGAATGCATGAGTTGATCCCTTTCTTAGATATATTATGTGCAATGTCAAGACTACTTGAACTACTTGAGTTGAGAGTAAACCACCTTCAAAGATCCTCCTTGAACTACTTGATTTGTTTTGCATCAAAGCCTTTCTCACCAAACCAAATGACTTGGACCATTTGACCATTTGCAAGAGATCTTTTGAGTTTGCTTAATGATTGTTAGAGAGCAAGTAGATTTGTGGATTGTGGATTCATGATGAGTATGTGTAGGGATCAAAAGAGTTAAGATAGGCCTTGAGAAGTTAAGGTTGGATTGAGTGCTTGCTCTAGCTAGTTGGTATGATTATACAAGGTTATCATGTTGAGAACTAAGAAGAGCATTCTTCTGGCTATGAGTCCCCTCCTTCAAGCCTCTCCTCCTTAGTCCTTACAAGTTTACTTGTGGACAAGTAAAGGACTAGTGTGGGGGAGTTGATGTCTTGCATATTTTTATATATTTAGCCATCTTTTCATTTCATTCTTTGAGTTGTAGACTAAGGTTTAGGCATGTCTAGGATCATTTTGCATTCATTTGTCCTTATCAGGTGTTGGAGTTGCTTTGGTGAGATTTGAGGTATTTGGGAACCTTATAACAAAAAGAAGTGAAGAATCAAGATTGGTATAAGAAGTGAAATCGAAGATGAGAGTTGGACCAGGTAGCCTAGACGGCTACACATACGGTCGGATCAGATGGAATCAGCACATCCGGATGACGGGTTGATCGTCGGTTCGGTAACGGACGGAGAAACGGAAGCGGGTGTACGTCGGATAGGACACCGGTCAGGAGGAACCGAGGAGCAGACCAGTCGGGGTGGCCAGTCGTGTAGAACGCAGGCGATGAAAAACGGCCGGGCGGGGAGACACGTCGGGTAGGAGCACCGGACGATGAGAAGCTGGCGGGCGGCGGGGAGGCGTCGAGAACCGGACGGGGAGATCAAAGCGTCGACCGAGGGCGAGCGGGTGGCCTCCGTGGCAAGTACCGGTCGTGAAGAGGATGCTGAGGACCGAGGTGAGGCGACTGGGGTGAGGCGGGCGGCCTGGTGAACGGACAGAGCAAGGCAGCGGCCAGCTGGGACACGGTAACCTGGACGGGTTGGATGGTGTTGGTTCACCTGACCAAATATGCTTCAATTCCATTGGTTTTGACCCATTTAGCTCAAGGACTTTTTAGTAATCTTGTTTGATGTTTCTAGGGTTTTTAAGCCTAACTATAAGTATCCTTGTTATCCCTAATTTGGGACTTATGTTATTTTCTATCTAAGAACACAAACCTTTTGAGTAAAGCTTCATCTTTGATTCACAATCTCATCTCATCTTTGTGTTCTTGATTTCTTGATTTCATCTCCTTTCTTTCTCTACATGTTTAAGCTTTAATCTCTCATGGGTTTAAGAGTAAGCATGTGGATTAGTGAGTAGATCCATTTAAGATCCATGGGTTAGGGTGATTGAGAGTGATTAAGTGTAGATCCAAAGTGCTTAGTGTTAGATCTATCCTTTCCTTGCATTGATTTGGTGTTTTTAAAGCTATATTTGAGTTGGTTTCTCAAACATAGAGCTATAGGCATTTCATGCCCGGAAGGTGTTCTATGAAATGCATGAACCAACTCATCTATGCTTTTAGCTTGCTTTGCCTAAGGGATTAGTTGTCAAAGAAGCTAGGATTGCTATTAGACTCTTTCTCCATGTTTCCTTTGATCATTACAGCCAAAGGGATTTGGTGTACTTGGGTGATCATTGCAAAAGAGCACTCATCTAGGGATAGAGCTTGCTTAGTTTTGTTGTCTAGGCATAAGGAATTAGATTGATTGAAAAAGTTAGCATCTTGGATTGAATCTTAATCATTTGAAATCAAGTCCCTATACCCATGGGTCTCACTCCCCTCATAAGAAAGAAAGTTTTACTTTTTGTTGCATTTTACTTATTATCTTAGTTTAATAATCATCCTCTTTAATGATTGCATTTAGATTAAGCATAGACTTGCATTCCCTTTGCTTTGTGGTCACATAGAACTGGTTCGACAATCTTATATACTACATCATTTGATAAGGACCTTAGAAAAGTGCTTTCATCACCTGGAGAGTCATTCAAGGATACCTGGATCAGATTCAAGGCTTAGCAGCGAGACTGCCCACACCATGGATTCAACAAATTGCAGCTGCTCTGCACTTTCTTCAGAGGCATCGAACTGAAATATCAGATGGCTCTAGACACTGCGAGTGAAGGCAACTTCACCACAAGGAATCCTGAAGATGCTGTGAAGCTAATAGACAACCTAGCATCCAACAACAGCACAAAGAACATTGTAAGAGCAAGATCTGCAGCGTTCTTTGGAAAGGAACAGATAAATGAGGTACAAGCTACACTTGAAAATGTTCAGAAACTGCTAAACAAGCAAATCTGCTCAGTGGAGGATGCAGAAGCTGATGAAGAAGATGACTACATAGAAGAAGAAGTCAACTGGAGCAGTGGAACAGGATTTCAGAGATCTGGAAACCAAGGAAACAGAAACTTCGCAGGACAGAGAGGAAACCTCAACAGCAGCAACCCCAACAACAACAGGAGTTATGCAAACTCATCTTACATGAAGCCACCCATACCAACCCCTGAAGGAAAGCTAGAAGACATGCTCAGCAAAGTCCTTGAAAGCCAGCAGCAGTTAGAGGTGAACTTCAATGGAAAGATCGACGCTGTCTACACCACTTTGAACACAAAGCTTGATGCTTTGAGTACCCATGTGAAGAAACTAGAGACTCAAGTGATTCAGACATGAGAAGTTGTTAAGAAGCAGGAAGCTTTAGGAAAAGGGACTGGAGAAGAAACAACAGGCCACAACGTCAGTGCTATCATAGAGGATGATTTTTGGAGAGTGGTAAAGCAAGAGAAGCTGCAAGAGGGAGACTTCCAGATCGAAAGTATTGGCGGCAACCACTGGAATCGATCGATGTCAGGACAAGCACATCGATCGATGTACGCCAACACCAATCGATCGGTGGAACAAGACGAGCATCGACCGATGGATGTTGAAAGATCCACCAACGAGTGCAACACCGTGAAGATACTTACTCACGAGGAGTTCGCAGCAAAGCACCCACATCCGCCCAGCCCTTACAACATCGACCGACAAGACAGACGTCCCATCGATCGACCGAATGATAAAGAAATCGATCGACACCTGAAGCTGTCGATCGATATTCAGTTATCACACGAAAGTGCAACTTCCTAAGATAGATGTTGCACGATTAATGTAATCCGAGCAATCTAAGCCTTCCAGAAACCCACCAACCGCCATAATGAAGAAACCCACAGATATTATTGATCCAATGGAGATAGAAAAGGAAAAAGATGGCAGAGTTCTCAGAAAAAGGAAAGAGAAGGTTCCTAAACACCTTAAAAGAGGAGTTAATGAGAAAGAGTTGGCAAGTTTCAGAAAGAGAGTTCTAAGGATACCTACAGAGAAACCCTTTGAAGAAGCCTACTTTTCACACAGATTGTGGATGTTTTTCAGAGAAACTAAGGAGACAGAAGAAGACATCAAGAGGATGTTCAACCAAGTCAGAGAAAGTATGAAGAAGAGGATCAAACTAGAGAAGAAGGGTGATCCAGGAAAGTTTGTTGTTCCTTGCTCAGTACAGGGGATCAACTTCCCACGTGCCCTATGTGACACAGGATCTGGAGTTAGCATCTTACCCAAGGTGATAGCAGACCATCTAGGTCTGAAGATAGAGCCTACTGAAGAATCATTCATCTTTGTGGATTGTTCTCAGCAGAACTCTGGAGGAATTGTGAGAAACCTTGAGGTTACCATAGGAGAAGCCCTAATTCCAGTAGACTTCCATGTCTTGGACGTCAAGATAACGCTACCTACTTCTTTGCTACTTGGAAGAGCCTTCCTAGCCACAGTTGGAGCAGTCTCCAACCTTCAGACAAACAAACTGTGTCTAAGCCTAATCAACCCTAACGGCTCATCATGGATCCAGTTCGAAGTCATCAAGATCCCTAAGAAGATCCAAGACGCTCAGACCTTGTAGCTGCTACTATTGTGGAGATGAATACGACTCACAAGGCTTAATAATGAGACAGAGACCCAGAATCGATCGATAGTAGCACTGTCTCATCGATCATCTCTGTGAACCGACATCGATCACCACACACATGGTCATCGATCGATTCACTATTCAATCAGATTGAGGAGGAGTTTCCAGACGGTGATTTCGAAATAAACATGTGGGAGAACGACTACTACATCCCACCACATGCTGCAAATACTACTCTCATTGAGGAGTATACTGATGATTACGAGGAGGAGAGAGCTATAGAAGATGAAGATCGACTTCTCCACCACAACCTCAGAATCACGACATCGATCGACAGGGCCACATCCCCATCGATCGATACTACTTGCCTCGCATCATTCGACAACACAGTCAACAACAAGCGAGATGGAGACTACTCAATCGGGATTTGGGCAAGCGACTACCAGTACGAGAGCTTCGCGGTCGAGACCGCCACACCAACATACATTGTTGGGGTCAAAATCGGTCAATGACGAAATCGTCACCAAAGTCCTCGAAGAAAAAGCTGCCGACGATCAAATCCAAGAAACGGTCGCCGCCGATAAAACTCACGAAAGGCTCGTCCACTTCATCGGCGCCAACGGCAGGGTCCCGGCGTCCATGCGCATTCCCATGATCTCGGCAATGACAGCATCTTGGTCCCTTAAAACCCATGTCCGATTGTCCGAGATCTACAATGAGTCTTCCGTAAAACCTTCCCGATTGTTTAAAAGATTCATCTTTTAACATATCTAAAACTCGGAGCCACATTGCTCTCATCCTCGACGACGGAAAATCTGGAGATCTAAGTCCATCTCAAAATCCGATACTCGCAGAATCTCGTTGGAAACAATTATCTCGAGATCTACGACTAGAGACCCTCCCAAAACTTCGAAAGATCTCCCGAAACAACCTCGAACAAACCCACAGGCGGCAAGGCGGCCTGGCACCAGCACTTAGCCCGGGGCCGAGCCTAGCGCCCGGCGGCACCCGGCCTGGCGCCCGGCGGCAGCGGGATCTGAGCTGGCCAGCGCCAGCGGCACCCGGCCTGGCGCCCGGCTGTAGGGGCCGAGCTGGCCTGGCGCCCGGCACCAACCTGGCGCCCGGCGGCACCGACCTGGCGCCGGCGGCACGCTGACGCTGGCTGGCCTGGCGTCGGCGGCACCCGACCTGGCGCCCGGCGGCATCGCTGACGCTGGCTGGCCTGGCGCCGGCGGCACTGCCTGGCGCCGGCGGCACCGACCTGGCGCCGGCGGCACGCTGGACGCTGGCTGGCCTGGCGCCCGGCGGCAGCGGGATCTGAGCTGGCCAGCGCCCGGCGGCAGCGGGATCTGAGCTGGCCAGCGCCCGGCGGCATCGCGGAGACAGGCTGGCTGGCGTCGGCGGCTTGCAACCTGGCGCCGGCGGCACGCTGGACGCTGGCTGGCCTGGCGTCAGCGGCACCGACCTGGCGCCCGGCGGCACCAAATCCGCCGAGCGGCCTGGCGCCCGGCGGCACCGACCTGGCGCCCGGCGGCACCCGACCTGGCGCCGGCGGCATCGCTGACGCTGGCTGGCCTGGCGTCGGTCCACGGCCCTCGTCCGGTCCGTTCTATCTTGCCGGTTCGATCCCATCTTAGCTTGTTGGGATCAATCTCGCAAGTTTGGTATGATCACGGTTACTCTAGAGCGCCACTTCCTCGGCTAAACAAGGAATTGAGGTTCCTTCGAAACACCGAGACCTTCAAAGACTGTCCTTCGAAAAACCGTAAAAGCGCTAGCATTGTAGCGGCCAAAGCGGCCGCGTCACGATTTTCGAAAAGGAAGGATAACTATGACGGTTTATCTTTATCCTCACATAAGAGATAAATGTCAAGTTTCCATAAGAGATAAATATCAAGTTTCGGAAGATAAATGTCAAGATTTCGAAGATAAATGTCAAGTTTCCGATAAACACAAAGATGGGCGAAAATGGAAAAAGCCCAACTCAGCCCGAGAAGATGACCGTCATAGGAGGAGTATATAAGGCTTTGAGCGAAGCAAAAACCAGATCAAAAGCGTCCGAGCACTTAGAGCAACTTAGCATTCTTTTACTGTTTTCACTAGCGAGCGCGACTCAACTAGGATAGACTTAGGCGATCAGACTAGCGAACTTGCCGACAGCTCTGCGTAGCCAAGGCTGTTGTTGCAGCTCAGCGCGGTTCGGAAATAAAATCTTTTGCTCTATTCTTTTTCTTCACGATTTTTATTTCGTTTTCATATTTTCTTTGTCGAACTGATTGTGTGTAATGCGGCCAGCAGATATCCGGGACCTTCGAGGAAGGCTTGGTTCACTTGGCTTTCCTCCAAATCAACTTAATTTGTGCGGTCGAATTTGGTTCCCACAGTTTGGCTAGAAGGAGGGGGTTACGGATCTATCTATCGCTAACTGCTGCGCTTCGATCATGTCAGCAGCGCCACCAAAGATCAGCCAGCTAGATGGAACACCGTCGATGCGGCGGCTGAAACTCCAGCTGGAGGCGGCGTCCACAGTCACTGCTGATGCAAACGGCTCGAGCAGATGAAGAACTGTTTACCTCCGCCCGGCGGCGGCGAACAAAGACAAGCTGATAACCTTCGCAAAACAGGTGCGATACCTTAACTGCGAGGAGCAAGTTGCTTGCGGATCCACCAAAACGTCGCGGCAGGAGACTTCGACCGGATCTCGAAGCGACGAAAAATGCCCGAAAGAGCCCACTCCGGCTCGAAAGGACAGCAAGCGACCTCGCGAACCTTCCTACTCCGGCTGCGGAAACAAAGAAGCGGCGTCGGCGCGTCGATCTGATGTCAGCGACCCGTCGGACCCTTCGATGAAGGCGCTGACATCCACCGAACCGAAGCCAGTCGGCTCGGCGAGCGGTATCGCCGATAGGCCCATGACGAAGAGGAAGAAACTCTACTGGATGGAGCAGGAAGAACTTCGCGGAAGATCAAACTTCGGATCTATCGCGACCAGCGTCGACAGGTTGGAGGAGCGCCCGGCGGCAATAGCGAGATCCATGATCTCCGTGAATCTCAAAAGACCGTGGCTGAAGTGAAAGCGGTAAAATCGCGCGAATCCATCGGCGACCAGTTCGCCCGAGATCGATAGACTTCTCGAGGAAGCACGGAAAACACCGTTCACCACTCGGATCGCGGAAACGCATCTCAGACCCAGGGAAGATCAAAATCGGTCTATGGCGGTCTGACGGATCTAAGTCGCACCTGCAGTCCTTCCAGATCGCAATGGGTAGGTGCAAACTCGGGCCTTGAAGCGGGGCGCAGGTCATTGTCTTCTCTTCGTCGAGCACCTCAAAGGTGCTGCGCTCGAGTGGTTCTCCGGCTCAAAGGAACTCCATCGGAAGCTTCGCCAACTGCCTCGGCGTTTCTCAAACAGTACTCCATGTTCATGGATAGAAAGCGTCCGGCGTGGATCTATGGAGCTCAGAAGGAAGGCGAGTCGCTCAGCGACTTCATCGCGAAGGTTCAAACTGGTGATGGCCAGAGTAGCGGGCATCAGCGACAATGTCGCAATCGGCGCCCTAAGAAAACTCTCTGGTACAAGTCGAAGTTCGAAAGTGGATACTACTGGAAAAGCGCGGACAATCCAGGATACTCTCCACAAGGCAGCGGACTTCATCATCATGGAAGAAGAGATGAAGCTTCTCTCAGAAGCACGGACCGCAGAAAACGGCGTCCAGAAGAAACCCTCTCGTAACGACAAATCGTCCATCACGAAGGGAAGGCGTCCAAAGGCGAAATAACTTCGCCATCAACTTCGGAGCAAAGGCAAAACCTCCGGAAACACCTGGACCAGGAACCAGTACAAGGATAACTCCTGCGAGTTCCACGAGACCAGAGGTCACTCCGCTGCGAACTGCAAGGTTCGGCGCCGGCTCGCCGCAAAACTCCTCACCGGCGAGCTATCAAAGGTCAAGAGTATAAAGGACTTGCTCCTGGACTCCGACCGCCAAAGACTAACAAAACTGCCTCCGAACCCGCGCGACCGAAAACCAATCAGGGGAAAAGCGGAAGAAGACAGGGGCGACCAAGGAACAACAGCGGTCGCCCGGAGGGTAAACATGATCATCGGAGGATCACAGTTCTACCAGGACTCTGTCTCATCGATAAAAGCCTACAGGCGAAAAGCGAGACCAGTTCCAACTGGTTCCCGGACAGCGATGTTCCTAACCACACAATCGCTTCGAGGAACGAGACCGTCGGAATCGACAAACCTCACTGCGACCCTTTGGTATCGACCTGGTCATCCAGGATCTCGAAGTCGGCGCATTCGTCGATACTGGAAGCCGGTCAGCGTCATCTTCGACACCCTCTACAGGATGAAGATCCCACTTGGGAAGTCGTCCCTGAGCCAAAACCTTTGGCGGGGTTCTCGGGCGTCACTACCATGACCCTCGGAAAATTAAACTCGGTCATGGCGAAGGAAGTTACAAAGATCGTCGAGTTTGCAGTAGTCGACAACCCGGCCATCTACAGCGCCATCATGGGAACCGCTTGGATCAACTCCATGAAGGCAGTACCGTCCACATATCACCTCGGTATCAAGTTCCGACTCGGCCGGAACCGCAGCCATCACGGGGTAGCGAAGCGGTCGAGACTTCGTTACCTAGCGAGTTCAAACTGCGAAAAGATCGGGCAGCCCTGCGGTCAACCCAAAGCGAGCAAAGGAATCACACAACATTCCGAGGACTTCGAAGAAAGATGATCAAAATCATCCAGACGAACAGCGATTCAAGGCGGCGACAAAGCCTCAGAATCCACGCGCGTAGAAGCGGACAGCTCGACCCCGCACAAACCACTGATCCGATCAGCCGCGATGGAGCGGCGCGCGAGGAGAAAAGCGTCCGGCAACTATCAGAACTTCTGAGATGGCTTGATCCTCGAAGAATGCGTAGGCAGCTTCGTCGCGAGCCGGCGAGTTCAGCTATCCCCCTCACCAAAAGGGGGACTGGAGTGCGTCTCCTATACTCCCACAAAAGCGCGAAATCCGCATATGTACTTTAAACTTCCGAAATTTTTAATAAAATTCTTTCTATCTTTCATGCTTACTTAAAGCAGCAGGAAAAAGCGAAAATCATATCTTCAAAAAGCGCGAGGCGTCGCAACTTCTTAAAAAGATAACAAAACTTCGTATTATCCATAAAGACAGTCCACCAGCGACTTAAAATAACTCCGCCCGTCGATTGGCCGTGGGCCTCATAAAGCGTTCACTCAATACAAAATGTAGTCAGACCTACAAAGGTCCTCTTACATCCGACAAAGGATATCATGTATGCAAAGAAACCAAAATTTTGGTTTTAGCGTCTCCGGATATATTCGAAGATAGCTTCGATTCTTTTAACACAAGTCATATAAGCCCGGCTGACTAGTGGCGGACTTTAACGAAAAGAATCGGGAAGAAATCACTAACAGGCAAAAGCAACCCGATCAGTCATCGCACAGCCTCAAAGCGTAGAGTAAACCTAGGTCTTGCCTAAACCCAGTCTTGCTGGATCTTGACATCTCACAGACATAGTATGGTATCACGAGATCCCAAAACATGTCTCTTATAAACACACTAAGCAGCTTCGCTAAAAGTAGCAGCACGGACCAGCGACAAAAAGAGTTAGGATCTGAAGTGACTACTCGCATCCTTCCCTCACACTTGGCGAAAGTATAAATCAAAACAAAGAGCGAAATCTACATAAATTTTCATATTCATAAAAGCGCAAAAGGCGGCGGGATTCAAAGCCACCAGCGGCCAGTCCCAAAACATAAAATGCAACCTCCAGCGGTCGCGGGATAAAATTACTAAAAGCGGCCTGCGGCCAGAAAATTCAATTCACAAGGAAGTCGCGTTGAGAAATCGGATGCAGAAATCCCAAATGAACTAGCAGGCTGGTCCACTTCCTCATTCAGCCTCGAGCATTCCCACCATTCTCGGCATTCTCATCGGCTCCAACCTCCACCGTATCCTCGGAAACCTCGATAGGTTCCCATAGTCTCGAACTCTTTCCTCTACGGATGAACCAAGGACTCAGCATGAGCACACTTTCGGCCATGAAATCCTTCATTTCAGCAATCTCGAATCGAAAGTGAAATCCGGGTTGAGACTTGTAAAGTTTCACGACCGAACCGGCACTTTCGCGGAAATCACCAACAAACTCCTGCTTCTTTAAAGCATTGAAACTCAGCAGCAAGCGATTCGCCCGTCTTGCCACCATGCGACCATCCTTCTTCCTCTCCTTTCCGCCCGTCGAGAGCCCGGCGTGAAGCTCAACTTGCCAGTTCGTGCCTTCACCTCTTAGCGGAACGGGCGCTCTCGCTCCACTTCTGTGGTCTTGAAGTTAGCAATCCTGGATTTGCGAAACTTCGAGTCAGCCCGCCTAAACACTCTTAGACCCTGCATAAAACTCAAGATCAGCAAGCATGCTTATATCACGGATTGACGCAAGGTTAAAGAAGTTGAAGGGCCAAACCTCGTTGACACGTTGGGAGCCCTCGGCAAAACCCGTTGTTTCTCATCATCCTCCAGCGACTTCGTCAGTAGTAAACTCGGGAGAAGGCCATCAAAGAAGTTGTTAGGTGGAAAACGGCTGGCTCCCCTTTCCGTTGGAACAAAACTAGGTTTTCTCCCAGCGGTGAAGGATTCTCAAGCCTTCCCCATCGTCGATTCCTTCCCCTTCGAGACCTCTGTCTGCGCCTCGAATAGGAACCGCGGTAACAGTTGGCGTCATCTGACGGAACAGGACCTCGGGACGATAAAGCAACATCACCGGATCCGTTCGAGGTGAAGGATTTCGAAACGGCCTTTGTGAAGAATCTCTTGGCGAAGCGTCGCCAGGCAAATCTTGTGGTAGGGTTGTTCCACGAAGCGAAGCAAAACTTCGCGCTTCGAAAGGTGAGATAGCGAGTTTTCATCATATTACCTCGGTTGAAGTTCCATGCTCAGCGGAAAAGATGGAGGCAGCTCTCCTCGACAGACTTCGCCATCTATTTGAACAAAGCGGCTCCTGCCGATTTGGGATTGAAGTAGTCCCTGAATCCGGCCATATCCTTCTTAGGCAGCATGGAATAGTAACCGTCACTCCCGTCGGCAGTACCCCAAAGACCGAAATCGTCGGGACCAAGATCAATCCGAGTTAAGTAGCTAGCGATTAGTCGCCAAGCCAACTCTCAAAGGCAGCTGAGTTGGCTGATCGAAAGTTCAAAGCGGTGAAGCGCCGCGAACAATGGCACCAAGGTTGGGAACCACATACGGCGGTATGTAAAAGCTTAACATGTAAAGAAATCTTGCGGAGGATTCCTTGCACTCGTTACCAGCGGGAATCGAATTTGACTCCTTCAGGAACCTGGTAAAAATCTCGAAGAACAGGAGATATTCACGAGAAAGAGCTTCGGCAAAAGAACAGCGGGCTGCCTCGAGAGCCTCTTGGACAGGGATCTCTGGCAGTGTCGAGGCGAACCTACAAGGGCTCGGTAATATGCATTCTTCTTTTCCTCCTCGACCGACTCCTCCTGCTTCACCGTCACATGGGCAGGAGAGTCATCGAAGATGAATGAAGAAGTTTCTCTTTGAGGATCTTGAAGACATTGTTCTTAAAAGAGAAAGGATTCTTGAGAGAGAGTAAAAACCTTGTGATGAAGTAAGAATGAGATTTCTTACTCCATATAAAGGAAGTAAAACCACTATTTACCCGATTTTCGATAGCGATTACATCTCAACACCTTCCCACATCGGCTATACCGCAAGCTAAGATCCGACAGGCTCTACGGTTCCTAGCTAGCTGGGGGCTAACCGTTGGGGTCAAAATCGGTCAATGGCGAAATCGTCACCGAAAGTCCTCGAAGAAAAGCCAGCGGCGATCAAATCCAAGCGGGTGGTCGCTCGATAAAACTCACGAAAGGCTCGTCCACTCCCATCTGGCGCCAACGGCGAGGGTCCTGGCGCCGTCCATGCGATCGTCTCATGATCTCGGCAATGACAGCATCTTGGTCCCTTAAAACCCATGTGCGGATTGTCAGAGATCTACAATAGTCTTCAGTAAAACCTTCGATTGTTTAAAAGATTCATCTTTAACATATCTAAACTTCGAACCACATTGCTCTCATCCTCGGCGGCGGAAAATCTGGAGATCTAACTCCATCTCAAAATCCCGATACTCGCAGAATCTCGTTGGAAACAATTATCTCGAGATCACGACTAGAGACCCTCCCAAAACTTCGAAAGATTTCCGCAAACAACTGGCGAGGTAAAGATCGAACAAACCACAGGCGGCAAGGCGGCCTGGCACCAGCAGCACGCAGGACGCTGGCTGGCCTGGCGCCCGGCGGCACCGACCTGGCGCCGGCGGCACCGACCTGGCGCCAGCGGCACCAACCTGGCGCCCGGCGGCACCGACCTGGCGCCAGCGGCACCGGCCTGGCGCCGGCGGCACGCTGACGCTGGCTGGCCTGGCGCCGGCGGCACGCTGGACGCTGGCTGGCCTGGCGCCAGCGGCACCGACCTGGCGCCAGCGGCACCGGCCTGGCGCCAGCGGCACCAACCTGGCGCCGGCGGCACCGACCTGGCGCCCGGCGGCACCGGCCTGGCGCCCGGCGGCACCGACCTGGCGCCAGCGGCACCGGCCTGGCGCCAGCGGCACCGACCTGGCGCCAGCGGCACCAACCTGGCGCCAGCGGCACCGACCTGGCGCCGGCGGCACCGACCTGGCGCCAGCGGCACCGGCCTGGCGCCAGCGGCACCGACCTGGCGCCAGCGGCACCGGCCTGGCGCCGGCGGCACCGACCTGGCGCCAGCGGCACCGACCTGGCGCCAGCGGCACCGGCCTGGCGCCAGCGGCACCGGCCTGGCGCCGGGTCCACGGCCCTCGTCGGTCCGTTCTATCTTGCCCGATTCGATCCCATCTTAGCTTGTTGGATCAATCTACGCAAGTTTGGTATGATCCGGTTACTCTAGAGCGCCACTTCCTCGACTAAACAAGGAATTGAGGTTCCTTCGAAACACCGACCTTCAAAGACTGTCCTTCGAAAAACCTTAAAAGCGCCTAAGCATTGCATAGCGGCCAAAAGCGTACGTCACGATTTTCGAAAAGGAAGGATAACTATGGCGGTTTATCTTTATCCTCACATAAGAGATAAATGTCAAGTTTCCATAAGAGATAAATATCAAGTTTCCAGAAGATAAATGTCAAGATTTCGAAGATAAATGTCAAGTTTCGATAAACACAAAGATGGGCGAAAATGGAAAAAGCCCAACTCAGCCCGCGAAGATAGACCGTCATAGGAGGAGTATATAAGGAGATCTTTGAGCAAGAAGCAAACCAGATCAAAAACGTCGAGAGCACTTAGAGCAACTTAGCATTCTTTTTGTTTTCACTAGCGAGCTGCGACTCAACTAGGATAGACTTAGGCGATCAGACTAGCGAACTTGCCGACAGCTCGTAGCCAAGGCTCTTACCTGTTGTTCAGCTCAAGCGGATTCGGAAATAAAATCTTTTGCTCTATTCTTTTTCTTACGATTTTTATTTCGTTTTCATATTTTCTTTGTCGAACTGATTGTGTCGTGTGCGGCCCAGCAGATACCCGGGACCTTCAGGGAAGGCTTGGTTCACTTGGCTTTCCTCCAAATCAACTTAATTTGACGGTGCGAATTTCGGTTCCCACATACATCACCCAACCCGAAGAAGTCTCATCGATCGACGCGGCACGTCACGATCGACCGATAGGCCTGAACAACCATCGACCGATTCAGAACCTGTGCCATCGACCGATACATACACCCAACCATCCCAGGTAACAAATTCAAATGTACTTAATTTCAGTAATCTAATCCCGGATGAGTTTGGTATTTTCAGGGATTCACAAGGCTTTGCACGCTCAATGGATGGACGAACACTCCACATATCCAGAGAAGACATTGCAAAAATCCTACAGTTAGCCAATGGATCCCACAACCTATTCCAGCAACAACGCTACGGACCAGACCACCATTATCAGCACCAGGAGGCAGACACAACAACCGAGCCAAAGGAAGCTGAGGATAACCATCTCAACAGAAAGGATCCAGATTTTCAGCGAGATCGATCGATCTGAGTGTGTTGCATCGATCGATAAGTGTCCCGAATTCGAAAGAGAGCCTTCGATATGGAGTTCGAAAATTATTTTGGGAGCAGAGATGAGTATGTGGTCTACAGAGGCGAAAAGGCTTTGCTAGAGGAATAGATGGTGGCGTCATCAGAATTTCTAAAGGCGACATCAAGAAACTGATTCAAAGAACTTCAATGGACGGCTCCTACATCTGTCTACGAGCAGCTAGTTCATTTACAAGAAGAGAATTGGTGCAAGAAACCTACACCAAAGACGAGATCAACGAGATGTTCACCGGTTTACTTGGAGAACGCAAATGGGAAAAGCTCAACATGGAAAAGAGTTTAGAAGAGGCCACAGACAAGCTTCGCAGTGAGATGAACTGGATGTTCAGTGCAGACTAGGGATTACTCAAGAAGGTTCAACGTCTTGAGCTGGAACTTGAAGATCTTCGCAGCGCCTGAGAACCATAGCCAGAAAAGATCAATATCGATCGGCGGGTAACATCCACATCGATCGATCACGAGCCCACCATCGACCACTTACTCAAAACATGAGGTTGATGAGTCTCTTGGAGATATCTGGAAAGAATTGAAGAAAGCAGAAGCTCGTCTCAGCAGCAAACTCACCAAAACCTGTGAACCTATCTTCCACAACCTAGGGGATCTAAGCATCTGCACAGAACAGATACAGAGATCTATCCGCCTTAGCAATGAAGCACATGCAGATATGAACCCCGCTGCACCTTGCAATCCTTTTGGAGGATTGACTCGTCTGAAAGCAGTTAAGAGGAAAATTGCTGATATACACTTCTTAGAACACAAAAAAGTGGAGGAACTCGCACTACGAATAGATACTATGCAGCAGGAGGCTGAGAAGTTTCAACGTCAACTTGATTATCAGCCTGCATTGATTGCATCGATCGACGAGCTCAACCTCACATCGATCGATAGCCGTTTGACTGAAATCGGCGGCCAGATGAAGCTCTTTGCCGAGAAGCTTCACGAGAATCTACAGAAGCAAAAATCGACCGATGAACAACCTATTGCATCGATCGATATACAGAATTCAGAGATCTGCACCAGAGCTGATTTGGATAAATTATCTGATGAAGTCTACACAGCAATAACAAGAATGGATGATTTGCAAGATAGACGTCTAGACCAAATGTATTTCCCGCTTGTTAACGAGGTTGGAAGCATGGAATCTAGCATTGAAGGGATGCATAAAGAAATCAAAGCCATTCAGAGGCAGCTTGCAAGCAGACCTGCACCCTTAGCATCGATCGACAAAAGAACCAGCACATCGATCGGTGGACTTCAACAGCCATCGACCAACATTTCAACAAAGGAATCGATTGATACCAGCTCCATCCACGACAAAATGATCCAACGCCTTGATTCAATGCAAGCGGAGCTCAGTGATCTTTCAGAACATGCCTACAGGAAATTAGGATGGCACGAGTTCAGCATTGAAGGTCATGAAAAGAGGATTCAAAGGATCACTGATGAGTTGATTGAGATAAAGAAGAAACGAACCAGAGAATATGAAGCCACAAGAAGCCTATTTGACGCATGGTTCGGCGAGAAGAATGATACAGAGGATACTTGTTTCTCAACAAGTACCTGGACTTCATCTCAGTAGATCAATCCATCCAAAGTCAAGCTAGATGACTATAATCAAAGCGCTGAGTGGGAGGCAACCCACTGTTAGGTAGTTTTTCATTTTATTTTATCTTTAGGATTTTATTTTTCGTATTTGTTTTTCTTTGCAGTTACGAGTAGACGATTACCATTGAACTCGACCGACATGACACAGTCGATATCGATCGACATGAACCACACAGAAGCGATCGACGAAGATGACTCAACATCAATCGACACGCATCGCGGTCAGGTATATCGATCTCAACTTTTTTTGATATCAGTGTACTTTATTATTGCCTATGCCTTCACTGGACTGGTTATACACTGGGGACAGTGTATGATTTAAGTCTGGGGGGATGATTACTGATGCTGTTTACCTTTTGATTTCATCCAAAAATGTTTTCAAAATGTTTTTTATTGAGTCAAGAAAGGGATAATGATAATTTAAATTTTTACTTTTTATCTAACCAATCTTTTAGGCACCGTTCTTAGATTTGTTGATGCAGAATGTACTATAGATGCTAAAGTTGATCACCTGTCAGCTATGACAACACTTTCATTGATTGTCTGAAGGAACCAAAGCTGATTTCCAACCTAACATGACAATTCTTTGCTTGTCTTGGGGCTTGGTATACATGGGATCGGATGCTTCAAACAAGTCTGGAAGGTAAAAGCCTTGTGTAGATAGTTTTATCACCCTCTCTCTCTCATTATCTTAAATTTATGTTCTAGGATTAGTTAGTTATTAACTAGGAAGGAATTCAAACAGGGCTTGGCGGTTACCCCCCTCAAGACTTGATTCATAAGAATTCTATAGGTAAAGGGTTCGAACAGGGCTTGGTGGTTACCCCCTTCAAGACTTGCTTCGCAATGAATCCTAGGATATATGTCAAAAAGAAGTGAACAGGACTTGGTGGCTGCAACCATTAAGGCTTGATTCATGGAAGCCTGTCCAATCTTGGTCAATGTCTTGCAAATGAAAGCAGACTTGACTAGTAGAGAAATAGTAGAGAGAGAGGATAGGAACTAATTTTTACCTGCAGGTCTAGATACTTGTTAGAGCAACCTTGCATCCTGTGATCGATACTCCCAAGGTAAAGCCTGCACTTTTATTTTTATGTACAGAAATGAAATCAGTAGAGGGGTTAGTCAGACATGATTGCTTAGTTGTTGGCTAGATGATCAAGGTTGTTTAATTAGGATATTGCCTAATGTGCTTCTGTGATTGACACTCTTAGATGTGGTTTTCAACAAAGTAGAGGTTATGATTCTAAGTTTGAATTTGATTTAGTCCCTGCTTTTCAAAACCTCTTTCATAAAGACTGCATGTGTTTGCTTGAGGACAAACAAAAGGTTAAGTCTGGGGGAGTTGATATACCATGGATTTTACCCGTTTTTACCCATGGTATATGAGTGTTTTTACTACTATTATCTATGTTTTGGAGTCTATTAGGTATGTTTTCAGGTTCAGAAGCATTTTGGAGAAAAGTGATGTTGTAGGTGTCTTTTTGGAGCTTAAAGAAGAGTTCACCCGTGATCAAGACCAGAGGTCGACACCAGAGTTACACATCGATCGATGCACACTCTGTGCAATCGATCGACACACATTAGCCGAAGGACGATACGTCGAGACTATAATCGATCATGTACACCCTGTACTATCGATCGATACTGAGGCGGCAGAAAGACAAGTTGGACCTGGCCGAACTTGAAGCCCAAGATATCACATTTTAAAAGAATGCCCCTGACGAGTTTTCTAACCTAATGAACTCATATTTATATATTTCTAAGTGTTTTGGCAAAAGAACAACAAGTTTTATAAAAGTCTTTTACAAGCAAATAATTAGATACAAGTTTTCATAAGTTTTTCTAAGAGTTTCTTCTTCTTCTACTTGCATTCTTGGTGCTTTGAATCCCTCAGAACTGGTTCGATATTCACTCACACTACAAAATTTGCCTCAGGAGCCTTGAAAACTCCTAACATCAAATTGGCGCCGTTGCCAAATTCTGAGTAGATTTAAACATTGAGATTTAGTCACTTGCTTGAGACTAAGTCATTTTTCTTTTATATTATTACTGATTCTCCATCTTCATCATTCTTTGTATTTTAGGTGTATGAACTTGAGGAGTAAGGGAACAACAAACCTAGTTCCAAGAGTTGATAACATTAGAGTACTTGAGAGAGAGAATAGAAGAAGGAGACAAGCAGAAGAGTAACAGGCTCACTTACAAAGGTTGGATATAGATATGGCAGACTTACCTCAAGGTGGAAATGTGAACGGTCAAGATGCTGACAACCGTCCACCACAAGGGCCACAACACCCACAGCGACCAGCTCGACCCATTGGAACATATGACCGCCGTAACATTCATGGTCATAGGTTTGGAATCCGAGCACCAGCTGTGGAAGCCAACAACTTTGAGGTCAAACCAGGACTCCTCAACGTGATCGAGAACAACAAGTATCATGGCTTGGCTGTAGAGGACCCATTTGATCACTTGGACAAGTTTGGCGATTCTTGTGGGTTGTCAAAAACCAATGGTGTGTCCGAGGATGCCTTCAAGCTCAAGCTATTTCCTTTCTCTTTGGGGAATAAGGCACGTCAGTGGGAGAAGTCTTTATCCAGCGACTCCATCACCACCTGGGATGACTGCAAAAGAGCATTCTTGGAAACGTTCTTCTCCACCTCAAGAACTGCGAAGATGAGAAATGAGATTTCAAGCTTTCAACAGAAGAACTTGGAAGGATTCAGTGAAGCTTGGGAGAGATTCAAAAGCTACCAAGCTCAATTCCCACACCATGGATTTTTCAAGGAAAGTTTACTGAGCACATTCTACAGGAGTGCTCTTCCTAAGTACAGAGCCAGGTTAAATACTGCAACTAATGGGTTCTTCTTAAGAAGAACTGAGGAAGATGCAGAGGAGCTAGTTGACAACATGGTGAAGAGTGACGCATTCTACAGTGGAGACCACGACAGAGGCGTTAGAACTGATGATAAGCGGACGAGGAAGGAGCTAAAGGCTCTGCAGGAGAAGATAGACATACTCATTGCTGATAAAGCTACACAAGAGCAGCTGAACTTTGTTGGAAACCAAAACCAAGAGGCACCACCTGTAGTCAATGAGGTTGATGGGCTGGAAGGTCAAGAAGAGATGTGTTTCATCAACAACAATGGTAGTTGGTACAGGAAAGAGCCTAATTTTCAGTACAACAACTACCAACAGAGATCTAATCCCAACAACCAACAAGGAGGCTACCAACCCAAGAGCAACTACACCACTGGTCTTTCTAACAACCAACAGAGTGGTTACCAGCCTAGGAACAATCAGCAAGGAAACTATCAGCCTCAGCAAAACCCTTCTTCTGGCTTCTCCAACAAAGGTAACCAATCTTCTCAACAACAAGCTAATCCTTCTACCTCTACTCCTCAGGAAAGCAGCACTGATACTCTACTGAAACAGATCTTGGAGTCTCAAACTAGAAGTGAGAAGCATGTTTTCTCTGAGTTGAAGAACCTTCACTCCAAGATTGATGCGATTTACAATGACCTCAACAACAAGTTCAGAGCTTTGGAGAGCCAGTTTGCTTCCATGAACACTCACCAAAATCGCCAGCAAGGTTCTCTACCTGGAAAATCTAAGCAAAACCCCAAGGAGGCAATGAAAGTTGTTACCCTCAGGAGTGGAAAGCAGTTACCTCCTAGAACACTCACCAAGGATGCTGAGAAACAAGGTGAGGGGGTGGCAATAAACATGGATGATGAGGTAGTGATTGTGTATGAGAAGACCAATGATGAGATCTTGGAAAAGATTGTGGAAGCTGATGTCTTGCATATTTACATGTTTTTAGCATTCATATCTTAAACATTTTGATCATATAAGTTAGGCATTAGGCATCTTTAGGCTCATTATTGCACTCATAAGTCCTTATTAGGTGTTGGAGTGTACTTGGGAGTTATTGGAGGCGTTTGGGAGTATTGTGATCAAAAATGGGGTGAAAAATGAACATGGACGGAGGCCTTAGAGATATCTTCTGATGCTAAAATTTGGTGGAGACACTGCATTTTTAGTTAGCTTTCCAATGGAAGTGGTTTCAAGTCATTTGGAACCATATTGGAGAAGTGATGATCTATTCATTGGAAGCATGTCAAGACACCCGACCTTGACTACCCGGGGACAAGGACCCGCACGGTTTGATTGACCAACTGGCAAGCAAGGCATGCGGCCTAGGACACCCGGCCAGACCAACCCCGCATGGCTCCACACACCCGGACAAGACCACCCGACCACCAGCACCTGCACGGGTTGGACTGAAGCTTGGACGAGGACATACGCGGCCTGGCATACGCGGCCTGAAAGACCCGCACGGCTCACATACACGGCCAGAACACGCGGCCAGAAGCACCCGCACGGCTGGAAGGCTGGACGAGAGTCTGGTACGCGGGTCGGCATACGCGGGTGGGACCTCGACCACCTGACCCGGGTGGTTCCAAAGCTTCTTCCTTTTGGCTTGATTCTGATTGGCTGAAGACTTAATGACCTCATGGGCATTTTAGTAATTTTTAATGATGTTTCTAAGGGCTTTCAAGCCTTGTATAAATACTCTTGTAATCTCTTTTGGAGATCAAAACTTCTTTTCTCTCAAAAACATAATAGATCTTGAAGAAAGCTTGGATCTTTGATCCTTTTCATCTCATTTCTTTTGTGTTTATTTGATTATCTTCTTCTTTAATCATGTTTAGCCTTGAATCATCATTGATTTTGAGGTTTTCCATGGCTATTAGTGAGTAGATCTTTCAAGGATTCATGGGCTTGGGAGACTAAGGGTGATTAGGTGTAGATCTAAGATGTTCTAGTGTAGATCCTTCTTGATCCTTGCTTGTTGAGGGTTCTTAATGTCATTTTTGTCTACACCATATCAAAATAGGTCTATAGGCATTTCCTGCCCACAAGGTGTATGATGAAATGCCTGAACCAACTCTTCATTGCTTTTAGCTTGCTTTGCCTAAGGGATTCGTTGTTAAACGAGCTAGGATTGCTAGTAGACTTACTCTTAATGATTGCTTGCATATTATTCAACCAATGACCATTTGATGCTTGAGATATGTTAGTTAATGAGCATTCTTCTTGACCATAGAGCTTGCTTAAGATAGTGTCAAGGCATAAGGTGTTAGATTGATTGTGATGTTGCCATCTTAGATTGAAGCTTAGTCACCCAAAGTCAATTCCCTTGTCCCAAGAATCCCTTTGCCTCATTGAGAAAGAAAGTTCACTCTTTTATTGCATTTCTAGTATTGCTTTAGTTTTAATCATCCTCTCATCTTGATTGCACTTAGATTAAGCATGAACTTGCATTCCCTTTGCATTAGAATCACTTAGAATTGGATTGACATCTTATATACTATAACATTTGATTGGACCCACGAAAAGTCCTTCATCAAAAGCCAAGGGTAAAGGAAAGGTTGAAGAAGAGAAGAAAACTGAGAAAGATGGTGATGTTGCTGCTCCAGCAAATGAGAATTCTTTTGTTCCTCCTCCTTATGAACCCAAATTCCCATTCCCTGGAAGGTTCAAGAGGCAGCTGCTAGAGAAGTACAAAGCTCTGTTTGAGAAGCAGATGAGTGAAGTCCAGGTCACAATGCCATCATTGATGCTTTCATGCTGGTTCCTCAATACAGCAAGTTCCTAAAAGATGCTGTAGCTGGAAAGAAGAAAGAGATGGAGGACATTATGATTCTTACCCATGAGTGCAGTGCCATCATCCAGAGGCTTGATGTCCAAAGAAACTAGAGGATCCAGGGTGCTTCACACTACCTTGTGCTCTTGGACCTATGGTGTTTGAGAGATGTCTCTGCGATATGGGAGCTAGTGTCAGCTTGATGCCTTTGTCTGTTGCAAAGAAGCTTGGGTTTAGTCAGTACAAGAAGTGTAGACTTTCTCTGGTTTTGGCTGATCTTTCAGTGAAGTACCCTGTGGGTATCTTGCAGGACCTCCTTGTGATGGTTGGAAAATATGAGATCCCTACAGACTTTGTGGTACTTGAGATGGGTGAGGAAGCTCAAGATCCTTTAATCCTTGGAAGACCTTTCTTAGCCACAGCAGGAGCTATTGTTAATGTGAAAGAAGGCAAGATTGATCTCCATTTGGATAACGGGAATATCCTCAACTTTGACATCAAGGAGATAATGAAGAAACCAACTGTGCAAGGGCAAGTCTTCTACATTGAAGAGCTGGATGCTCTTGCTGATGAGCTCCTTGAAGAGTTATCACTAGAAGACCCTCTCCAGTATGCTTTGACAATAGAGAGAGAGGTTGAAGTGATTGAGAACCTGGAGAGTACTGCCTATGGGATGATGCTGGATTCACACAAAGGATTTGATAGTGAGGATCAGTATGAGGAGCTGCCACAAGTGGTTCATCAAGAAGCCTCAGTCACACAACAAGGGGACATCTAGCAAGATGACTGGAGCAAGCTTAAGGCGCCTAAGGTGGAGCTTAGACCTCTTCCCATGGTGTAAGGTATGCATTCATTGGCCCTAATGATACATATCCTGTCATTGTGAGTAGTGAAATTACTGAAACTGAGTTGTTTGAACTTTTAAAGGCACTTAAAAGATTTGGAAAAGCAATAGGTTACTCACTTGATGATATCAAAGGAATATCACCCTCTTTGTGCATGCATAGGGTACATCTTGAGGATGAGTCAATGATTTCTATAGAGCATCAAAGAAGGTTAAATCCTAACCTGAAGGATGTTTTAAAGAAAGAGATTCTTAAACTCTTAGATGCTGGTGTGATATACCCTATTTCAGAACCATCACAGGTCATAGAATGTGCATTGATTACCGAAAACTGAAATCTGCATCTAGAAAGGATCATTTTCCATTGCCATTTATTGATCAGATTCTTGAGAGACTTGCAAATCACCCATTCTATTGTTTTCTTGATGGGTATTCAGGGTTCTTTCAAATACCCATACATCCCAATGATCAAGAGAAAACGACATTCACATGCCCTTATGGTATCGAAGGATGCCATTTGGGCTATGTAATGCTCCAACCACCTTTCAAAGGTGCATGATGTCAATCTTCTCTGATCTAATTGAGGATGTTGTGGAGGTATTTATGGATGACTTCTCTGTCTACGGATCTTCGTTTTCTTCTTGTTTGTTTAATTTGTGTAGGGTCGTACAGAGATGTGAAGACACCAACCTCGTGCTGAACTGGGAGAAGTGTCACTTCATGGTTAAAGAAGGGATTGTGCTGGGACACAAGATTTCAGAGAAAGGGATCGAGGTAGACAAGGAAAAGATTAATGTGATGACCATTTTGGCTCCTCCAAAGACAGTGAAAGACATCAGGAGTTTCCTGGGGCATGCTGGTTTCAATAGAAGGTTCATCAAGGACTTCTCCAAAATCGCCAGGCCACTAACCAGATTGCTATGCAAGGAAGAGATCTCCCTCTTTGGTCAAGAATGTCTTGAAGCTTTAAAGAAGTTGAAGAGTGAGCTTGTAACTGCTCTCATTGTCCAGCCACCTGATTGGAATCTCCCCTTTGAGATCATGTGTGATGCTAGCGATTATGCTGTGGGAGCTGTTTTGGGGCAGAAGAAAGATGGCAAAACCCATGTGATCTACTACGCGAGCCAAACCCTAAATGATGCCCAGATGAAGTATGCCACAACTGAGAAGGAGATGCTACCCATTGTATTTGCATTTGAGAAGTTCAGAAGCTACATGGTGGGGTCAAAGGTTATTGTCTACACAGATCATGCTGCTTTGAGACACCTTTTGGCAAAGAAAGATGCAAAACACAGGCTCTTGAGGTGGATCCTTTTACTTCAAGAGTTTAATTTAGAGATCAGAGACAAGCCAGGAGTTGAGAATGGTGTAGCTGATCATTTGTCCAGGCTGAAAGTAGAATGTGGCGTCCCCATTGATGAAGGACTTCCAGAAGAGCAGATCATGGCCATTGAAGCAGTGATGGCAGTTTGTGAGACCGGTAGGAAGCTTGAAAAAGTGAAAGCAACAGAAGAGAAAGAGCCTTGGTATGCTGATCTTGTTAACTACTTAGCCACATGAAAAGAACCTTTGAATCTTGTGGGCTATGCGAGGAAGAAGTTCTACAAGGATGTGAAGAGGTACTATTGGGATGAGCTTTACCTCTACATTCTTTGCAAGGATCAACTCTACAGGAGAGTGGTCGCTGAGGCAGAAATTGATGGAATCCTTACACACTGTCATGGATCATCCTATGGAGGCCACTTTTGCTACCTTCAAGACTGCTGCAAAAGTGTCACAAGCTGGATTCTGGTGGCCACACATGTTCAAGGAAACGCAAGACTTTGTTTCAAGGTGTGATTCATGCCAAAGAAGAGGAAACATCACCAAAACGAATGAGATGCCTCAAAATCCAATCCTTGAAGTTGAGGTGTTTGATGTGTGGGGTATTGACTTCATGGGGCCATTTCCATCATCCTATGGCAACAAATACATCCTTGTAGCTGTTAACTATGTCTCAAAGTGGGTGGAAGCCATTGCAAGTCCCACCAATGATGCTGGAGTTGTAACCAAGATGTTCAAGAGTGTCATCTTTCCAAGGTTTGGAGTTCCAAGGGTTTTGATCAGTGATGGAGGCTCTCACTTCATCAACAAGCTGCTTGAAGGACTTCTCAAGAAGAAGGGTGTGAAGCATAAGGTAGCAACTCCTTACCATCCTCAGACTAGTGGTCAAGTTGAGATTTCTAACAGAGAGATCAAGTCCATTATGGAGAAGATTGTGGGGATCAAAAGGAAAGATTGGTCTACTAAGCTTGATGATGCACTTTAGGCTTATAGGACAGCTTACAAGACACCTATGGGAACCACACCTGTCAACCTTGTGTATGGGAAAGCTTGCCATTTACCAGTAGAGCTTGAGTACAAGGCACTATGGACAGTTAAGTTGCTGAACTTTGACATCAAAAGTGCCAAGGAGAAAAGCCTTCTTGAACTACATGAGCTTGATGAGATAAGAATGGATGCTTTTGAGAACTCAAGGATCTATAAAGAGAAGACTAAAGCTTTCCATGACAGGAACATTCTGAAGAGAGAGTTCAAGGAAGGAGATCAAGTTCTTCTCTACAACTCTAAGTTGAAGTTGTTTCCAGGGAAGCTTAAGTCGAGATGGTCAGGTCCATTCAAGGTCAAGGAGGTTAGACCTTATGGAGGAATAGATTTGTGGAGTGCTGATGGAAGAGACTTCACCGTCAATGGGCAGAGGGTTAAGCTCTACATGGCGACTGCACCAAAGGAAGATGGAACTTCAACTCCACTTTCTGATCCTACCCCAGCCTAACCTTTATGGAGGCAAAGTCAAGCTAAAGACTTAAAACAAGCTCACTTGGGAGGAAGTCCCATGTCTATCCATGTACATATTGCTTTACTACTTTTATTTTCATCTTTTCATTTATTTTCAAGACTTTGTTGGAGAGGAATGCGGTGTTTTGACCGCTCCGATCTTGGCTGGAAATTAGGCTTGGGAGCGAGGTTATTGGAGCGAGAGGGAGAGGTCGCTCCAGATGGGAGCGAGGTCACCACAACGGCACCTAGAGGTCGTTCGCCCTATTAACGTGTGGAGAGCCTAAATGACTTCAGAGCGACCTCCCACAGCGAGTACATTAGGTCGCTCCAGCTCAGAGCGACGTCAAGCAGCGAGGGGTAGAGGTCGTTCGGCTTTTTATGCACTTTGAGGCTCGAAATCGAGCATGGAGCGACGTCCCGCAGTGACTCCTCTAGGTCGCTCCCGAGCCGGTCCAGGTAAGTAATTCTCGCCTCAAACCCGGTTCAATTTAATTGAACCGATCCAATCCCTACCTAAACCGAGCCGGACGCACCCTAACCCCTTAACCATCGATCTTCACCTCTTCTTCCTCTCATCTCCCTCACAAACACTCATACTCCCTCAAACACACCCACTCCAAAAATCCCATAAGTTCCTCAATTCTCAACCAAATCACCTAGTTCTTGTTTCTAAATCCAAGTTTTCGCCCCTATAGTCTGTTTTCCCTCATCCATTCACACTTTCCTTTCATCCAAAGCAAGGTATTAAGTTTTTAAATTCAATTTCGTAGGTCCATGAACCCTAGAATTTCAAAATCAAATGTTGGTCCTTTTCTTGCTTGATTATGGTGAATTAGACTAGGGAAAGCTTATCTATCAAGTTGGGTTGATTAATTAATGGTGAATTTGAGAATAATTTGAACTTTGACAAAATTAGGGTTCATGGATTTGGGGCTTCTCGAATTTGACCTTAATTGAGTTTGTTTGTGGTTGATTTTGGCTTGTTAGGGTGTTTAAAAGCTTGATCAAAGAACTTTCTCATGCTAGAACCATGTTGATCATTGAATTTTACTTAGCTTGTAATTTTCATATCTTGAAAAGTTTGAAAAATGTGATTCTTTGCTTTTGGTTCAGCTTCTTAGTGCTAAATGTGTAGAGAAGGTTGCAATGAGTTAACTTGAGTTCACTTTTTCAATATCCATTTGCAAACTCTGTGTCTTCTTTACTTCATTCCACTTATCCCTTTCCAAGTTTAGAATTTTTCAGGTACAAATTGTTAGGACAACCAGGGAAAAGATGGATGCCAAGAAGCAAGAGGTTGAGAAGAAAGAATCTGCACTAAGAGGGAACGGCTTTAGCTTTTGCACCTACTGTCTCAGGGACAGAGAGGACTTCTAGACAGCAAGTCTTGGCTGCCAAGAAATCAAAAGAGCAAGAGAAGAGAGCAGGAAAAAGTGTAGCAGTTCCCACCAATGAGGAGAGTGATGCTGAAAGTGAAGAAGAGCAGGTTCCTCAAAAGAAAGCCAAGATGTCAAAAGGGGAGGTTGTTGTTGATAGAGACAGGGAGAATACACCATCTGTTGAGGAGCTGTATGATCACTTGCTGAAGGGAGGCGCCTGGACTCCAACGAGGTTTGCTGGCCTCGATTTGCTGAAGGAGTTGGGCCTCGATTCTGACATTGAGGCAATGCTGGGACATTTGAAGATGCCAAAGCTCCTTACCATGGCTTATCCTACTTAAAAGGATGTCTCTTGTCAGTTCATGTCTTCACTTGAGGTCACTTACCATGATACACTCCATGTGAGGCAGGGATGGGGAAAATCAAGTTCAGCATCCATGGGAGAGTCCACAACATGAGCTTCAAAGACATTGGGAGAGTCAGGGGGTTTCAAGATTTTGAGGACTCTATTCTTCCCAAATGTGAGGTTCTTCCGAAGGAGCTATGGAAGCTGATTACTGGAAACAAAAATGCACCGGGAGTGACAAGAACTCACATATCCGACATCCATCTGTGCGCAATCTTCATAGGATGCTTGTCCATGCATTCTACCCGCGAAAGCAACATGGCAGTTGCACCGAGGAGGATCTTCGCCTTCTCTGCCCAGATATCACACCTTATGCCACTCCTGGAGTCCTGCCTCTTCCGAGCCATGACATCTACGCCACCTTTGGGATGGTCAGTTTCTTCGTGAGTCGTCTCGAGCATTACAGAGATTGGGCCTGGTATACCAAGGATCTGGATCCGAAGATTGGTATTGGTGGTATGATCACACCACTTCTTGAGTTTGTGGGAGTCAGCTTGGGAAAGGAATCAGCCAGGCCTAGTTTCATTGTTGCCACCTACCTGAGGATCGCTACATACTTTAGCGGGAAGCACGAAAGGAGCTATGTCTACCACTACTACCTGCATGGACAGCCAGCTGAGGTACTCCTTCCGAACAGGACCTTGACCAGCTTAGAGAGGCCTGGAGCTATCAGTTTCAACATTGCTCACGAAGAATTCTTTCGTGACCACGGTTCTCTCGAACCGATGACTGCACCAAAGAGAAGAAGTGCTGCAACCAGACATGATGCATCGGGGACATCATCAGCAGCTGCTACCGATGAACCTGTCTATGGGCCTCCGCGCTACTACTTCAAGCCACATGACGGAGTCCTACCTCCTAGTTCCCTTCGTGACGCCCATGATCATATCATTAGCCTTCGGAGATGGAACAAGGCTCAAGACGGGACAATTCAGAAGCTCAAGGAAAAGTGCAAGGCGCTTAGCAAAACTGTGAAGAGGCAAGCAAAAACTTCAGCCAAGTTCATGAGGAAGGTAGCTGATGTTTTGACTAGGGGAGGAATTGCGGGATGTAGCTCATCAGACTTTGATGTTCCGGACACGTCAGTTCCCCAGCCTCGACCTCAGACGAGGGACCTTAGCTTCCCCCTCACTGCTAGACAGCTCCAGCGAAAAAACAGGAATCCACCTGATATACCATGGATTTTACCCGTATTTACCCATGGTATATGAGTGTTTTTACTACTATTATCTATGTTTTGGAGTCTATTAGGTATGTTTTCAGGTTCAGAAGCATTACGGAGAAAAGTGATGTTTTAGGTGCCTTTTTGGAGCTTAAAGAAGAGTTCACCCGTGATCAAGACCAGAGGTCGACACCAGAGTTACACATCGATCGATGCACGCTCTGTGCAATCGATCGACACACATTAGCCAAAGGACGATACATCGAGACAATAATCGATCGATGTACACCCTGTACTATCGATCGATACTGAGGCGGCAGAAAGACAAGTTGTACTTGGCCGAACTTGAAGCCCAAGATATCACATTTTACAAGAATGCCCCTGACGAGTTTTTTAACCTAATGAACTCATATTTATATATGCCTAAGTGTTTTGGCAGAAAAGAGAGGAGATACAAGTTTTCATAAGTTTTTCTAAGAGTTTCTTCTTCTTCTACTCATTTCTTTTACTGTTTCATTACTTTGCAAGTTCTCAATAAAGTTCTATTCAGTTCTTTATTTGTTTGTTAACAAAGGTTATAAAATTCTAGATCTAGAGGAGAGATCCAAAGATATTTGTGATTGGGACCTAAGTGTTCACCCCCTTATAGATCTATGAATTTCTATTATTACCTTGTTGCTATGAACTACTTAGCCATGTCTGAGTAGATTCATTTTTTAGATTTAGGGTTTAAATAGGACATGAGGGATTAGCCCCAACATATAATTGCTATAGTTGTGATATTTATTGCTAGGATTGTTCACTAATGATTTTTCTAGCTTAGCTACCTAGAACATGAACTTGGATTGCATTGTTTATTACATGCAATACCTGACAACATCCTAAACATGTTATGACCCTCTTGAGATATGCGAAAGCTGATTTAAGATCATGGTGAGCATTGTATCAACTCACACATAAAAGCTTGCTTAGAGCCGTATCGACCGATACTCCTATAGAGTAATCGATCGACGTAGCTAGAGGCGTACCGGTCGATATTCCTATCTAAACATCGATCGATACCATCAGCAGAGTAGCCGACCGCAACACCATTTAGCATCTAAGTAATAGATGGTCTAAATAATGCGAGAGCTGATGGATTCATTTAATAAGTGTTGAGCTCTGACATATCATGCAAGCAACTTGTTAGCCTTTATAGTATCTATAATCCTGAATTCCTGAATACCTACCCTGAATCTAACTACTTTTCTTTATTGTTTCAAAACCAAATCCTTTCAACTGAGTAATCTTATCCTTACTCAGCAAACCTGCAATTTACTTTAAACCATTTTCAACCTAGCATAGTCATTAAGATTGCATCTTATTTGTACACTAGCTCTCTGTGGATTTGATCCCTAAGTACTACAACTGAACCTCTTATTTGAGAGAGTAAAGTCACTCCTTAGGATAATTTCCTTAGGGTAATTTGAGTGATATCAAATTTGGCGCCGTTGCCGGGGAGCTTTGATACAATAGGATTTAATCTTATTAGGTCTAGATTATTTCTATCTTTATTTTAATTTGTTTTCTGACAAAAATTTTTTTTCTTGTCTTTTCAGGTTCATGCCCAGCAGCACCAGAAGCAACAAGGAATCTCAACTTTTGTTCTCAGAAGACCCTGCTTGCTTGGAATGTTCAATCAGCAAGGAAATCCGTTCCGCATCAATCGACGCCATCAACTGCCTGTCGACCGATACCGACGCACCCCTGCCGACCCAGACACCGTCTTCGTCGACCGATACTCGCACCTTCACGTCGACCGACACTACTTCACCGTCGACCAACATCTTTCATCCGACATCGATCAATACCCTTAACCGTATATCGATCGATACTGTTCCGCGAGTCATGGTTGCGCCTATTATTCTCACACGATATGAGAATGGAGACTTGCGTGACCAAGAAGGTCGGGAGACTTGCGTGACCAAGAAGGTCACCTTCGTAATGAAGCAGGTCAGAAACTCAACGCTCAGAATGAAGTAATCCCTGAGCCAGAAACTCCACCTACAGGAGCTGTTCAACCTGTAGAAGAGGTTGCTCGAACACTAGCTGACTACAACCGTCCAGATCAGTTCTACACCAACAGATTAGCCATTCGTCCCCCTGCTATTCAGACAGGCGATTTCGAGCTCAAGCCGCAATACTACACCCTTGTGGGACAGACACCTTACTATGGGCTGTCTAATGAGCATCCCATGGACCATCTAGAGAGGTTCGAGGATCTCATATCTGCTATCAAAGTCAATGGAGTCCCTGTGGACTACCTTCTCTGTAAGCTCTTCAAATATTCTTTATCTGGAGAAGCTTTACAGTGGCTTAAGCAGCTACCACCAGGATCTCTTACATCGTGGAGCGACATCAAAAACGCATTTTTGCGTAACTTCTTTGATGATGCGCGTGCTGAAGACTTAAGGAGGAAAATTGTCACATTCAACCAGGAGTCTGGAGAGTCATTCAAAGATACATGGATCAGATTCAAGTCTTACCAGCAAGACTGCCCACACCACGGATTCAACAAAGTGCAGCTGCTCTGCACTTTCTTCAGGGGCATCACACTAAAATATCAGATGGCTCTGGACACTGCGAGTGAAGGCAACTTCACCACAAGGAATCCTGAAGATGCTGTGAAGCTAATAGACAACCTAGCATCCAGCAACAACACGAAGAACATTGTAAGAGCAAGATCTGCAGCGTTCCTTGGAAAGGAACATATAAATGAGGTACAAGCTACACTTGACAATGTTCAGAAACTGCTAAACAAGAAAATCTGCTCAGTGGAGGGATGCGGAAGCTGATGAAGAAGATGACTACATAGAAGCAGAAGTCAACTGCATCAGTGGAACCGGATTTCAGAGATCTGGAAACCAAGGAAACATAAACTTCGCAGGACAGAGAGGAAACTTCAACAGCAGCAACCCCAACAACAACAGGAGTTATGGAAACTCATCTTACATGAAGCCACCCACACCAACCCCAGAAGGAAAGCTAGAAGACATGCTCAGCCAAGTTCTTGAAAGCCAGCAGCCGTTAGAGGTGAACTTCAATGGAAAGATCGACGCTGTCTACACCACTTTGAACACAAAGCTTGATGCTTTGAGTACCCATGTGAAGAAACTAGAGACTCAGGTGATTCAGACAGGAGAAGCTATTAAGAAGCAGGAAGCTTTAGGAAAAGGGACTGGAGAAGAAACAACAGGCCACAACGTCAGTGCTATCATAGAGGATGATTTTTGGAGAGTGGTTAAGAAAGAGAAGCTGCAAGAGGGAGACTTCCAGATCGAAAGCTCCATGAGTATTGGCGGCAACCACTAGAATCGACCGACGTCAGGACATCCACATCGATCGATGTACGCCAACACCAATCGATCGATGGAACCAGACGAGCATCGACCGATGGATCTTGAAGAATCCTCCAACGAGTGCAACACTGTTAAGATACTTGCATATTTACATATTTTTAGCTATCATATCTTGTGCATTTTTACTCATTTAGATTAGGTATTAGGCATCTTTAGGCTCATTTTGCATTCATAAGTCTCTATCAGGTGTTGGAGTATACTTTGGAGATATTGGAGATGTTTGGGAGTTTTGTGATGAAAAAGAGGGGTTTAAAGATGAACATGAACGGAGGCCTTAAAAATATCTTCTGATTATACGAATTGGTGGAGACATGGTATTTTGAGTTAGCTTTCCAATGGAAGTGGTTTCAAGTCATTTGGAGCCATGTTGGAGGAGTTATGATCAAAACACTGAGGGCATATCAGTTCCACCCGGGAGAGCATACCAGAGGTCGACCATCCAACCATGCCTGGACGAGCTCAGGACGCGGCCAGGACGACCCGGGGACAAGCACCCGCACGTTCTGATTGTGCTGGAAGCCTAGAACGTACCCGACCTTGCACACCCGTCCGTTCCCACCAGCATGGAGGCACCGGACAGGACCACCCACCAACAGCACTGCGACGGCTGGATGATGGACGAACGCCAAGAACGCACGCGGGTGCACACACCCGGACGTCCCACCCGTCCTTCCTACCCGCAAACGAGACAGCACCCGGCCTTGGCACACGCGGCCTGAAGGACCCGCACGGCCTGCATACCCGACCAGGAGGACGCGGCCTGAAGGACCCGCACGGCCTGCTGGCTGCTGGACGCGGACAGCACGCGGCTCAGAACACCCGGACAAGAGAGACCGCACGGCCTGGACTATGGACAAGCAGCATGGTACGCGGCCTGGACATACCCGGGCTGGACAGCACAGCCTGACCCGTGTGGCCTAGCTTCTTCCTTTCTCTTTGCTTCTCATTGGTCGAAAATCACTTGGCCAAGGACATTTTAGTAATTTTGTTTTATGTTTTCAAGGGCTTTCAAGCCACCTATAAATACTCTTGTAATCTCCTTTGTGAGATCTAACTTCTTTTCTCTAAAAAAAAAAACATAATAAGATCTTGAAGAAAGTTTGGATCTTTGATCCTTTTTATCTCATTTCTTTAGTGTTTAATAGATAATCTTCTTCTCTAATCATGTTTAGCCTTGAATCATCATTGATTTTGAGGTTTTCCATGGCTATTAGTGAGTAGATCTATCTAGGGTTCATGGGCTTGGGAGACTAAGGGCGATTAAGTGTAGATCCAAGGTGCTTAGTGTTAGATCTATCCTTTCCTTGCATTGATTTGGTGTTCTTAAAGCTATATTTGGGTTGGCCTCTCAAACATGGAGTCATAGGCATTTCATGCCCGAAAGGTGTTCTATGAAATGCCTGAACCAACTCATCTATGCTTTTAGCTTGCTTTGCCTAAGAGATTAGTTGTCAAAGAAGCTAGGATTGCTATTAGACTCATTATTTATGTTTGCTTTGATCATTACAGCCAAAGGGATTTGGTGTACTTGGGTGATCATTGCAAAAGAGCATTCATCTAGGGATAGAGCTTGCTTAGTTTTGTTGTCTAGGCATAAGGAATTAGATTGATTGAAAAGTTGGCATCTTGGATTGAACCTTGATCACCCAAAGTCAATTCCCTTGTCCCAAGAACCCCCTTGCCTCATTGAGAAAGAAAGTTCAATCTTTTATTGCATTTTTAATATTGTCTTAGTTTCATAATCAGCCTCTCATCTTGATTGCACTTAGATTAAGCATGAACATGCATTCCCTTTGCATTAGAATCTCTTAGAATTGGATTGACATCTTGTATTCTACAACATTTGATTAGGACCTTAGAAAAGTCTTTCATCAAATTGGCGCCGTTGCAAAGTTCTAAGTTGATTTTGACATTGGGATTTAGTCACTTGCTTGAGACTAAGTCATTTTTTTTTTCTTGTGCTATTGATTGTCTTGCTTCTTCTATCTCTTACTTTCAGGTGTATGATCACAAGAAGCAGAGGGGCATCTAACTTGGTTCCTACTATTGAAGAGATTGCTGCACTTGAGAGAGAGATAGCAAGACAAAGAAGAGAAGTAGAGCAACAGGCTCGTCTTCAAAGGTTGGGGTTTGAGATCAAATCAGGGCTGCTCAATGTGATAGAGAACAACAAGTTTCATGGCTTGGCTGTGGAGGATCCACTAGATCACTTGGATAAATTTGACAAGTATTGTGGTTTGTCCAAGACCAATGGAGTCTCTGAAGATGCTTTTAAACTCAGGCTATTTCCTTTCTCTCTAGGAGACAAAGCTCATCAGTGGGAGAAGGCTCTTCCAAGTGACTCTATCATCACTTGGAATGATTGCAAGAGGGTATTCCTAGAGAAGTTCTTCTCTTCCTCAAGGACAGCTAAGATCAGAAATGAAATCTCTGGTTTTCAACAAAAGAATATTGAGAGCTTCAGTGAAGCATGGGAGAGGTTCAAGGGCTATTGGTCTCAGTGTCCACATCATGGCTTCACCAAAGAGAGTTTGCTTAGCACCTTCTATAGAGGAGCTCTACCACAATGCAGAAATAGGCTTGATACTGCTAGCAATGGTTTCTTCTTGGGAAGAACTGAAGAAGATGCTGAAGAACTAGTAGAGAACATGGCCAAGAGTGACTCAGTTTATAGTGAGGAGCATGATAGAGCCAATAGAAGTTATGACCAGCACACAAGAAAGGAAATCAAGACCTTGCAAGAAAAGATAGATTTGCTTCTCTCCACCCAAGCTAAACAAGAACAGATGAATTTTGTGGGTGCTCCTAGTCAAGAGGTTCCTCCTACAGTCAATGAGGTTGATGGTTTAGAAGGCCAGAGAGTTGTGCTTCATCAATGCTAATGGCACATGGTATAGGAAGGAGCCAAACTTCCAATACCAAAACAACTATCAGCCAAGACCTCACTACAACAATCAACAAGGAGGCTACCAAACAAATCAGTCATCTCAGCCTCAAGGAGGTTCTTCCCAAGCTCCAAACTCAAAAATGGAGTCCATGTTCAAGCAACTCTTAGAAGCTCAAGAAAGAAATGCTAAGAACATCAGTGATGAGTTCAAGACCATCCATGCCAAGATTGATGGAACTTATTCTGATCTCAACAAAAAGTACATGCAACTTGCCTCTCACCTCAAAGCTTTGGAGAGCCAAGTTGCCTCCATGTCTTCATCCTCCATGAATCCAATGGGATCTCTACCTGGAAAACCAGAGAAGAACCCTAAGGAGACTTGTAATGTTATCCTCTCCACTTCTTCAAGGATTGCGCTGAGTGATCATAAGAATGATGTTGATGAGATTGAGAGGCTAGTGCTGGGAAATCAGATTGAAAATGATAAGAGACTGGTAGTGGCAACAGCTGAAGCTAGAGTTGTGAAGAGAGCTGATAAGAAGGTTCAAGGAAAGATTCTGAAGATTGATGAGCCTACGGTTTAGACACAAGTTGAGAAGAGTGCTAACCTCAAGCTGAAAGAAGTGAAGGAAGAACACAATGAGGTTGAGATATCACCCCATGATAAGCTCCCTTTCCTCAATGGTTCCTCACCAAAGCTCAGAAAAAGTGGTCTCCAAATTCAGAAAGACCTAAGTGATATTGGCCAAGCTTCCAGAGATCACCAATATGCCTGCTGCTCATGTCCAAATGATGCTCATACAGGATATTCTCACCCACAAAGCTAAAGTCGCTAAGCTTTTGACATCTCACTTCTGAAGATTGATCCACAAACCCTCCAAAGTCCCCCTCCCTAAGCTTGAGTCTCAAGGGAAGTTCACCTTGTCTTGCTCTCTTGGTAAACTAACTATGGATGATGCTCTTGTTGATAGTGGTGCTAGTGTGAATGTCATCTCCTTGATATGGTGCAGAGTATTGGCATTGAAAGCATGGAACCAGATACTCCTCCTCTCACCTTTGGGGATTCCTTCTACAACCCCACTTGGCATAATCAAGGACTTTCCCTTGAAGATTGATCCTGCACCATACCTATTGACCTCACTGTTTTAAAGATGGCATCTGAAGAGAGAGTCCTTTGATCCTTGGCACTCCTTTCCTCACAACAGTTGGAGCTTGCATTGACTTTCCCAACCAGAAGGTCACCCTCATGCATGTCAACAAAGCTGTCTCCTACCCTCTCCAACCTCCAATGGAATCAGACTATTGTGGGACAATCACTGTGATGCACAAGCTGTTGAGAAGCCCCAAGATGAAGAGGTTGTTGGTAAGGAAGAAGGTCTTGATGGGGAGTGTTCTAGGAGTTGTGTGTTGAGCACTTGGAAAGTGCTAAAAGAGGGGATGGGTGGAGCCTCAAAGGCCACTCATGGCAAGAAGAAGATAGTGAAAGAGCCTCATCCTCCACCTCTTGATTTGCTTCCACACACCCTCACTCTCCATCCAAAGCAGCTCAGAGATGGTGTCCTTGAGTACAAGATCAAGCATAAGGGCAGATCCACACCATTCTCAAGTGCTAGAGCCATCATCACTCCTAAGCTCCAAGATGACCCAATCAAGCTTCAAGAGCTTCTCTTTCAGGTCCTCACCATCACTCTTGAAGGTGGGAAGGATCCTCCTTCTCACTAGTCCAAGAGAAAAGGTAGTCAAGCTAGTGACATAAAATAAGCTCACTTGGGAGGAAGTCCCATGGTTATCCGTGTATATAGTTTTGCAATTTCAAATTTCCTTTTAAGTTTTTAATAAAAGTGGTCAAGATTTTCAGGTTTAGCCAAGCACTAGAGGAGAGAAGAAAGGTGGTAAACCACCTAAGCCTTATGATTGCCATGTAGCAGCCTCCTCTAGTTGCTATGAACCAAGCCAGCTTCTAGTCATGCCACAAGCCATGCCAAAATCTCCTTGTGTGGTATCACTCCAACCCTTCTTGTACATACATTTGCTTTTGTCTTGTTGAGGTATTCTTACTCCTTCTTACTCACACAGAGACTGTGTGATTTAAGTGTGGGGAGGTACCGGATATTTGATCATGTTTGCTTTGTGATTTGAGTCTCATGCATTGCATTGTACATTCATAAGTGCATAGAAAATCCAAAAATTTTAAATTTTGAACCATGTAGATTGCATCACTTGCATCCTTAAGATTGAGTCTAGAGCATATGTTGCATTCATTTGCATATGGAGCATTGCCTTGTAAAGAACACTCGCTATGCTGAATTAGACACCCTAGTTAAACATATCAGGTAACTGAGCACCTTTTGAAAGAGCTTGCATGCTTTGAGCCTTGAAAAATCTTCTTGAAACTTGCTTGCTTGCTTGATATTGGCATTGTTCTTAAGACCAGCTCCATCCTGAACTTAGACTTGAATGAACTTAATCTCTCTTGCATATGGGCATTTGCATACTTGATCATGGATCTCATACACATTTGTTATCTTTTTCCATTGTACCACCCTTTGTTAACCCAAATGGCACCCCTTACCCTTGAACCCTATCCATTCTTTGAAGCCTACATTGATTTGCTTGAGTGAGGGCTCTTTTGATAGCTTGTCATGTGCAAAATCTTGAGAGTACGGGAGCTTACATGGATTTGTTCTCATCTCTTGCTAGCATAGGGTTATCATTTGAGCTAGCTTCTAGGATGGTGAGTGAAGTGTTTGTTACCTAATGGTTTACATTTTGGGTTTGGGATATGACAATGTTGAGATTGATGAACAAAGAAAGTTTTGAGAAAGAAAACCCTAGGGACCTGAAATGAAAAAATGAAAAGCTCTTGATTGAAGTTTTTGACCTTCCCCATGTATATATATATATAAAAAAAAAAGAAAGAAAAGAAAAAAAGAAGGAAAAGAAAAAAAAAAGAAAGAGAAAGATTCAATAAGATAGTGGGGAAAGAAAACTTAAGAGTTAGAGTTTAATGTGAATAGAGGTCCAGAGGTGAATCATGAGAAGGAAAATGTTCATTGGGTGAGTGATTTGAGTATGTCATCATTTTGGGTTATGGGATGAATAAAAGGGTGTAGATCTTGTAATCACTGAGGAATTGGGTAGAATGATGAGGATGGATCCATGTATGCATGAATTGCTCCTAGTCTTAGATAAATTTTGCATAATGATCAAGCTCCTTGATTTTGAGTGATTGCCACCTTGAAATGATTCATTGAACCCTCCTTTTCATCCTTATTAGACCATTTGATCACCTAGCCAAATGATTGAGATCATGTGCCCATTTGTGAGACTTCACCTTGTGTGTGTGTGTGTGAATCAATGTGAGGGCTGGTTAAGAGAACATGTTGGTTGATAGGCATTGCATCTTGTGTAGAGACATAAGAGTAATTGATAGGCCTTGTGAAGCTAGAGCATAATAAGAGAGTTTGCTCATGCTATTTTCTATGTTTCTTTAGGATGTCAGGTTGAGTGCTAGGAGTGTTTCCTTTGGGTTCCCATCCTTGCATCCATCCCCTTGTGTTTGAAAAGTTTACTTGAGGACAAGCAAAGGTCTAGTGGGGAGTTGATGTCTTGCATATTTACATGTTTTTAGCTATCATATATTGTGCATTTTACTCATTTAGATTATTCATTAGGCATCTTTAGGCTCATTTTGAATTCATAAGTCTCTATCAGGTGTTGGAGTATACTTTGGAGATATTGGAGATGTTTGGAGTTTTGTGATGAAAAGAGGGGTTTAAAGATGAACATCGACGGAGACGTTAGAAATATCTTCTGATGCTAAGATTTGGTGGAGACATGGAATTTTGAGTTAGCTTTCCAATGGAAGTGGTTTCAAGTCATTTGGAGCCATGTTGGAGGAGTTATGATCAAAACACTGAGGGCATATCAGTTCCACCCGGGAGAGCATACCCGAGGTCAACACCATCCAACCATGCCTGGACGAAGCTCAGGACGCGGCCAGGAAGACCCGGGACAAGCACCGCGACGTTCTGATTGTGCTGGAAGCCTAGAACGTACCCGAACTTGCACACCCGCCCGCTTCTCGCCGCCGCGCACACCGACAGGACCACCCGCCAACAGCACCCGCACGGCTGGATGATGGACTAACGCCAAGAACGCACGCTGCACACACCCGACGTCCCACCCGTACCCGCATTTGGTGCCCCCGCCTTGGCACACGCTGCCTGAAGGACCCGCACGCCTGCATACCCGACCTGGAGGACGCGCCCGGAAGGACCCGACGGCCTGCTGGCTACCGACGACGACAGCACGCTGCCTCAGAACACCCGGACAAGAGAGACCGCATGGCCTGGACGATGGACGAGCAGCAGCATGGTACTGCCTGGACAGCACAGCCTGACCCGGTGGCCTAGCTTCTTCCTTTCTCCTTGCTTCTCATTGGTCGAAAATCACTTGCCAAGGACATTTTAGTAATTTTGTTTTATGTTTTCAAGGGCTTTCAAGCCACCTATAAATACTCTTGTAATCTCCTTTGTGAGATCTAACTTTTTCTCTCAAAAAACATAATAAGATCTTGAAGAAAGTTTGGATCTTTGATCCTTTTTATCTCATTTCTTTTGTGTTTAATAGATTATCTTCTTCTCTAATCATGTTTAGCCTTGAATCATCATTGATTTTGAGGTTTTCCATGGCTATTAGTGAGTAGATCTATATAGGGTTCATGGGCTTGGGAGACTAAGGGAGATTATGTGTAGATCCAAGGTGCTTAGTGTTAGATCTATCCTTTCCTTGCATTGATTTGGTGTTCTTAAAGCTATATTTGGGTGGCCTCTCAAACATAGAGTCATAGGCATTTTGCCCGAAAGGTGTTCTATGAAATGCCTGAACCAACTCATCTATGATTTTAGCTTGCTTTGCCTAAGAGATTAGTTGTCAAAGAAGCTAGGATTGCTATTACACTCATTCTTTATGTTTGCTTTGATCATTACAGCCAAAGGGATTTGGTGTATTTGGGTGATCATTGCAAAAGAGCATTCATCTAGGGATAGATCTTGCTTAGTTTTGTTGTCTAGGCATAAGGAATTAGATTGATTGAAAAGTTGGCATCTTGGATTGAACCTTGATCACCCAAAGTCAATTCCCTTGTCCCAAGAACCCCCTTGCCTCATTGAGAAAGAAAGTTCAATCTTTTATTGCATTTTTAATATTGTCTTACTTTCATAATCATCCTCTCATCTTGATTGTACTTAGATTAAGCATGAACTTGCATTTCCTTTGCATTAGAATCTCTTAGAATTGGATTGACATCTTGTATTCTACAACATTTGATTAGGACCTTAGAAAAGTCTTTCATCAAATTGGCGCCGTTGCCAAGTTCTAAGTTGATTTTGACATTGGGATTTAGTCACTTGCTTGAGACTAAGTCATTTTTTCTTGTGCTATTGATTGTCTTGCTTCTTCCTCTTACTTTCAGGTGTATGATCACAAGAAGCGAGGGGCATCTAACTTGGTTCCTACTGTTGAAGAGATTGCTGCACTTGAGAGGGAGATAGCAAGACAAAGAAGAGAAGTAGAGCAACAGGCTCATCTTCAAAGGTTGGGGTTTGAGATCAAATCAGGGCTGCTCAATGTGATAGAGAACAACAAGTTTCATGGCTTGGCTGTGGAGGATCCACTAGATCACTGGATGAAATTGACAAGTATTGTGGTTTGTCCAAGACCAATGGAGTCTCAAGATGCTTTTAAACTCAGGCTATTTCCTTTCTCTCTAGGAGACAAAGCTCATCAGTGGGAGAAGGCTCTTCCAAGTGACTCTATCATCACTTGGAATGATTGCAAGAGGGTATTCCTAGAGAAGTTCTTTCTTCCTCAAGGACAGCTAAGATCAGAAATGAAATCTCTGGTTTTCAACAAAAGAATATTGAGAGCTTAGTGAAGCATGGAGAGGTTCAAGGGCTATTGGTCTCAGTGTCCACATCATGGCTTCACCAAAGAGAGTTTGCTTAGCACCTTCTATAGAGGAGCTCTACCACAATGCAGAAATAGGCTTGATACTGCTAGCAATGGTTTCTTCTTGGGAAGAACTGAAGAAGATGCTGAAGAACTAGTAGAGAACATGGCCAAGAGTGACTCAGTTTATAGTGAGGAGCATGATAGAACCAATAGAAGTTATGACCAGCACACAAGTAAGGAAATCAAGACCTTGCAAGAAAAGATAGATTTGCTTCTCTCCACCCAAGCTAAACAAGAACAGATGAATTTTGTGGGTGCTCCTAGTCAAGAGGTTCCTCCTACAGTCAATGAGGTTGATGGTTTAGAAGGCCAAGAGGAGTTGTGCTTCATCAATGCTAATGGCACATGGTATAGGAAGGAGCCAAACTTCCAATACCAAAACAACTATCAGCCAAGACCTCACTACAAAAATCAACAAGGAGGCTACCAAACAAATCAGTCATCTCAGCCTCAAGGAGGTTCTTCCCAAGCTCCAAACTCAAAAATGGAGTCCATGTTCAAGCAACTCTTAGAAGCTCAAGAAAGAAATGCTAAGAACATCAGTGATGAGTTCAAGACCATCCATGCCAAGATTGATGGAACTTATTCTGATCTCAACAAAAAGTACATGCAACTTGCCTCTCACCTCAAAGCTTTGGAGAGCCAAGTTGCCTCCATGTCTTCATCCTCCATGAATCCAATGGGATCTCTACCTGGAAAACCAGAGAAGAACCCTAAGGAGACTTGCAATGTTATCCTCTCCACTTCTTCAAGGATTGCGTTGAGTGATCATAAGAATGATGTTGATGAGATTGAGAGGCTAGTGCTGGGAAATCAGATTGAAAATGATAAGAGACTGGTAGTGGCAACAGCTGAAGCTAGAGTTGTGAAGAGAGCTGATAAGAAGGTTCAAGGAAAGATTCTGAAGATTGATGAGCCTACGGTTTAGACACAAGTTGAGAAGAGTGCTAACCTCAAGCTGAAAGAAGTGAAGGAAGAACACAATGAGGTTGAGATATCACCCTATGATAAGCTCCCTTTCCCTCAATGGTTCCTCACCAAAGCTCAGAAAAAAGTGGTCTCCAAATTCAGAAAAGACCTAAGTGATATTGGCGTCAAGCTTCCAGAGATCACCAATATGCCTGCTGCTCATGTCCAAATGATGCTCATACAGGATATTCTCACCCACAAAGCTAAAGTCGCTAAGCTTTTGGACATCTCACTTCTGAAGATTGATCCACAAACCCCTCCAAAGTCCCTCCCTAAGCTTGAGTCTCAAGGGAAGTTCACCTTGTCTTGCTCTCTTGGTAAACTAACTATGGATGATGCTCTTGTTGATAGTGGTGCTAGTGTGAATGTCATCTCCTTGGATATGGTGCAGAGTATTGGCATTGAAAGCATGGAACCAGATACTCCTCTCACCTTTGGGGATTCCTCTTCTACAACCCCACTTGGCATAATCAAGGACTTTCCTTGAAGATTGGATCCTGCACCATACCTATTGACCTCACTGTTTTAAAGATGGCATCTGAAGAGAGAGTCCCTTTGATCCTTGGCACTCCTTTCCTCACAACAGTTGGAGCTTGCATTGACTTTCCCAACCAGAAGGTCACCCTCATGCATGTCAACAAAGCTGTCTCCTACCCTCTCCAACCTCCAATGGAATCAGACTATTGTGGGACAATCACTTGTGATGCACAAGCTGTTGAGAAGCCCCAAGATGAAGAGGTTGTTGGTAAGGAAGAAGGTCTTGATGGGGAGTGTTCTAAGGAGTTGTGTGTTGAGCACTTGGAAAGTGCTAAAAGAGAGGGGATGGGTGGAGCCTCAAAGGCCACTCATGGCAAGAAGAAGATAGTGAAAGAGCCTCATCCTCCACCTCTTGATTTGCTTCCACACACCCTCACTCTCCATCCAAAGCAGCTCAGATGGTGTCCTTGAGTACAAGATCAAGCATAAGGGCAGATCCACACCATTCTCAAGTGCTAGAGCCATCATCACTCCTAAGCTCCAAGATGACCCAATCAAGCTTCAAGAGCTTCTCTTTCAGGTCCTCACCATCACTCTTGAAGGTGGGAAGGATCCTCCTTCTCACTAGTCCAAGAGAAAAGGTAGTCAAGCTAGTGACATAAAATAAGCTCACTTGGGAGGAAGTCCCATGGTTATCCGTGTATATAGTTTTGCAATTTCAAATTTCCTTTTAAGTTTTTAATAAAAGTGGTCAAGATTTTCAGGTTTAGCCAAGCACTAGAGGAGAGAAGAAAGGTGGTAAACCACCTAAGCCTTATGATTGCCATGTAGCAGCCTCCTCTAGTTGCTATGAACCAAGCCAGCTTCTAGTCATGCCACAAGCGCCATGCCAAAATCTCCTTGTGTGGTATCACTCCAACCCTTCTTGTACATACATTTGCTTTTGTCTTGTTGAGGTATCTCTTACCCTCTTACTCACACAGGAGACTGTGTGATTTAAGTGTGGGGGAGGTACCGGATATTTGATCATGTTTGCTTTGTGATTTGAGTCTCATGCATTGCATTGTACATTCATAAGTGCATAGAAAATCCAAAAAATTTTAAATTTTTGAACCATGTAGATTGCATCACTTGCATCCTTAAGATTGAGTCTAGAGCATATAGGTTGCATTCATTTGCATATGGAGCATTGCCTTGTAAAGAACACTCGTTTGCGCTGAATTAGACACCCTAGTTAAACATATCAGGTAACTTGAGCACCTTTTGAAAGAGCTTGCATGCTTTGAGCCTTGAAAAATCTTCTTGAAACTTGCTTGCTTGCTTGATATTGGCATTGTTCTTAAGACCAGCTCCATCCTGAACTTAGACTTGAATGAACTTAATCTCTTGCATATGGGCATTTGCATACTTGATCATGGATCTCATACACATTTGGGTTATCTTTTTCCATTGTACCACCCTTTGTTAACCCAAATGGCACCCCCTTACCCTTGAACCCTATCCATTCTTTGAAGCCTACATTGATTTGCTTGAGTGAGGGCTCTTTTGATAGCTTGTCATGTGCAAAATCTTGAGAGTACTGGGAGCGACATGGATTTGTTCTCATCTCTTGCTAGCATAGGGTTATCATTTGAGCTAGCTTCTAGGATGGTGAGTGAAGTGTTTGTTACCTAATGGTTTACATTTTGGGTTTGGGGATATGACAATGTTGAGATTGATGAACAAAGAAAGTTTTGAGAAAGAAAACCCTAGGGACCTAGAAATGAAAAATGAAAAGCTCTTGATTGAAGTTTTGACCTTCCCTCATGTATATATAAAAAAAAAAGAAAAGAAAAGAAAAAAAGAAGGAAAAGAAAAGAAAAGAAAGAGAAAGATTCAATAAGATAGTGGGGAAAGAAAAACTTAAGAGTTAGAGTTTAGAATGTGAATAGAGGTCCTTAGAGGTTGAATCATGAGAAGGAAAATGTTCATTGGGTGAGTGATTTGAGTATGTCATCATTTTGGGTTATGGGATGAATAAAAAGGGTGTAGATCTTGTAATCACTGAGGAATTGGGTAGAATGATGAGGATGGATCCATGTATGCATGAATTGCTCCTAGTCTTAGATAAATTTTGCATAATGATCAAGCTCCTTGATTTTTGAGTGATTGCCACCTTGAAATGATTCATTGAACCCTCCTTTTCATCCTTATTAGACCATTTGATCACCTAGCCAAATGATTGAGATCATGTGCCCATTTGTGAGACTTCACCTTGTGTGTGTGTGTGTGAATCAATGTGAGGGCTGGTTAAGAGAACATGTTGGTTGATAGGCATTGCATCTTGTGAGACATAAGAGTAATTGATAGGCCTTGTGAAGCTAGAGCATAATAAGAGAGTTTGCTCATGCTATTTTCTATGTTTCTTTAGGATGTCAGGTTGAGTGCTAGAGTGTTTCCTTTGGCTTTGTTCCCATCCTTGCATCCATCCCCCTTGTGTTTGAAAAGTTTACTTGAGGACAAGCAAAGGTCTAGTGTGGGGGAGTTGATGTCTTGCATATTTACATGTTTTTAGCTATCATATATTGTGCATTTTTACTCATTTAGATTATTCATTAGGCATCTTTAGGCTCATTTTGAATTCATAAGTCTCTATCAGGTGTTGGAGTATACTTTGGAGATATTGGAGATGTTTTGGAGTTTTGTGATGAAAAGAGGGGTTTAAAGATGAACATCGACGGAGACGTTAGAAATATCTTCTGATGCTAAGATTTGGTGGAGACATGGAATTTTGAGTTAGCTTTCCAATGGAAGTGGTTTCAAGTCATTTGGAGCCATGTTGGAGGAGTTATGATCAAAACACTGAGGGCATATCAGTTCCACCCGGGAGAGCATACCCGAGGTCGACCATCCAACCATGCCTGGACGAGCTCAGGACGCGGCCAGGAAGACCCGGGACAAGCACCGCGACGTTCTGATTGTGCTGGAAGCCTAGAACGTACCCGAACTTGCACACCACCGCTTCACCACAAGCATGGAGGCACCCGGACAGACCACCCGCCAATGCACTGACGGGCTGGATGATGGACTAACGCCAAGAACGACGCTGCGCACACCCGACGTCCCACCCGCATTTCCTACCCGCCAGAGACAGCCCCCGGCCTTGGCACACGCTGCCTGAAGGACCAAGACGGCCTGCATACCACTGGAGGACGCGCTCGAAGGACCCGCGACGGCCTGCTGGCTACTGGACTGACAGCACGCTCAGAACACCCGACAAGAGAGACCGCATGGCCTGGACGATGGACGAAAGCAGCATGGTACGCCGCCTGGACAGCACAGCCTGACCCGGTGGCCTAGCTTCTTCCTTTCTCCTTGCTTCTCATTGGTCGAAAATCACTTGGCCAAGGACATTTTAGTAATTTTGTTTTATGTTTTCAAGGGCTTTCAAGCCACCTATAAATACTCTTGTAATCTCCTTTGTGAGATCTAACTTTTCTCTCAAAAACATAATAAGATCTTGAAGAAAGTTTGGATCTTTGATCCTTTTATCTCATTTCTTTTGTGTTTAATAGATTATCTTCTTCTCTAATCATGTTTAGCCTTGAATCATCATTGATTTTGAGGTTTTCCATGGCTATTAGTGAGTAGATCTATCTAGGGTTCATGGGCTTGGGAGACTAAGGGAGATTAAGTGTAGATCCAAGGTGCTTAGTGTTAGATCTATCCTTTCCTTGCATTGATTTGGTGTTCTTAAAGCTATATTTGGCTCTCAAACATAGAGTCATAGGCATTTCATGCCCGAAAGGTGTTCTATGAAATGCCTGAACCAACTCATCTATGATTTTAGCTTGCTTTGCCTAAGAGATTAGTTGTCAAAGAAGCTAGGATTGCTATTACACTCATTCTTTATGTTTGCTTTGATCATTACAGCCAAAGGATTTGGTGTATTTGGGTGATCATTGCAAAAGAGCATTCATCTAGGATAGATCTTGCTTAGTTTTGTTGTCTAGGCATAAGGAATTAGATTGATTGAAAAGTTGGCATCTTGGATTGAACCTTGATCACCCAAAGTCAATTCCCTTGTCCCAAGAACCCCTTGCCTCATTGAGAAAGAAAGTTCAATCTTTTATTGCATTTTTAATATTGTCTTACTTTCATAATCATCCTCTCATCTTGATTGTACTTAGATTAAGCATGAACTTGCATTTCCTTTGCATTAGAATCTCTTAGAATTGGATTGACATCTTGTATTCTACAACATTTGATTAGGACCTTAGAAAAGTCTTTCATCAAATTGGATTGCTGCCAAGTTCTAAGTTGATTTTGACATTGGGATTTAGTCACTGCTTGAGACTAAGTCATTTTTTCTTGTGCTATTGATTGTCTTGCTTCTTCTATCTCTTACTTTCAGGTGTATGATCACAAGAAGCAGAGGGCATCTAACTTGGTTCCTACTATTGAAGAGATTGCTGCACTTGAGAGGGAGATAGCAAGACAAAGAAGAGAAGTAGAGCAACAGGCTCATCTTCAAAGGTTGGGGTTTGAGATCAAATCAGGGCTGCTCAATGTGATGAGAACAACAAGTTTCATGGCTTGGCTGTGGAGGATCCACTAGATCACTTGGATAAATTTGACAAGTATTGTGGTTTGTCCAAGACCAATGGAGTCTCTGAAGATGCTTTTAAACTCAGGCTATTTCCTTTCTCTCTAGGAGACAAAGCTCATCAGTGGGAGAAGGCTCTTCCAAGTGACTCTATCATCACTTGGAATGATTGCAAGAGGGTATTCCTAGAGAAGTTCTCTTCCTCAAGGACAGCTAAGATCAGAAATGAAATCTCTGGTTTTCAACAAAAGAATATTGAGAGCTTCAGTGAAGCATGGGAGAGGTTCAAGGGCTATTGGTCTCAGTGTCCACATCATGGCTTCACCAAAGAGAGTTTGCTTAGCACCTTCTATAGAGGAGCTCTACCACAATGCAGAAATAGGCTTGATACTGCTAGCAATGGTTTCTTCTTGGGAAGAACTGAAGAAGATGCTGAAGAACTAGTAGAGAACATGGCCAAGAGTGACTCAGTTTATAGTGAGGAGCATGATAGAACCAATAGAAGTTATGACCAGCACACAAGTAAGGAAATCAAGACCTTGCAAGAAAAGATAGATTTGCTTCTTCCACCCAAGCTAAACAAGAACAGATGAATTTTGTGGGTGCTCCTAGTCAAGAGGTTCCTCCTACAATCAATGAGGTTGATGGTTTAGAAGGCCAAGAGGAGTTGTGCTTCATCAATGCTAATGGCACATGGTATAGGAAGGAGCCAAACTTCCAATACTAAAACAACTATCAGCCAAGACCTCACTACAAAAATCAACAAGGAGGCTACCAAACAAATCAGTCATCTCAGCCTCAAGGAGGTTCTTCTCAAGCTCCAAACTCAAAAATGGAGTCCATGTTCAAGCAACTCTTAGAAGCTCAAGAAAAAAATGCTAAGAACATTTGTGATGAGTTCAAGACCATCCATGCCAAGATTGATGGAACTTATTCTGATCTCAACAGTACATGCAACTTGCCTCTCACCTCAATGCTTTGGAGAGCCAAGTTGCCTCCATGTCTTCATCCTCCAAGAATCCAATGGGATCTCTACCAGGAAAACCAGAGAAGAATCCTAAGGAGACTTGCAATGTTATCCTCTCCACTTCTTCAAGGATTGCGTTGAGTGATCATAAGAATGATGTTGATGAGATTGAGAGGCTAGTGCTTGAAAATCAGATTGAAAATGATAAGAGACTGGTTGTGGCCACAGCTGAAGCTAGAGTTGTGAAGAGAGCTGATAAGAAGGTTCAAGGAAAGATTCTGAAGATTGATGAGCCTACGGTTGAGACACAAGTTGAGAAGAGTGCTAACCTCAGGCTGAAAGAAGTGAAGAAGAACACAATGAGGTTGAGCTATCACCCTATGATAAGCTCCCTTTCCCTCAAAGGTTCCTCACCAAAGCTCAGAAAAAAGTGGTCTCCAAATTCAGAAAAGACCTAAGTGATATTGGCGTCAAGCTTCCAGAGATCACCAATATGCCTGCTGCTCATGTCCAAATGATGCTCATACAGGATATTCTCACCAACAAAGCTGAAGTGGCTAAGCTTTTGGACATCTCACTTCTGAAGATTGATCCACCAACCCCTCCAAAGTCCCTCCCTAAGCTTGAGTCTCAAGGGAAGTTCACCTTGTCTTGCTCTCTTGGTAAACTAACTATGGATGATGCTCTTGTTGATAGTGGTGCTAGTGTGAATGTCATCTCCTTGGATATGGTGCAGAGTATTGGGATTGAAAGCATGGAACCAGATACTCCTCCTCTCACCTTTGGGGATTCCTCTTCTACAACCCCACTTGGCATAATCAAGGACTTTCCCTTGAAGATTGGATCCTGCACCATACCTATTTACCTCACTGTTTTAAAGATGGCATCCGAAGAGAGAGTCCCTTTGATCCTTGGCACTCCTTTCCTCACAACAGTTGGAGCTTGCATTGACTTTCCCAACAAGAAGGTCACCCTCATGCATGTCAACAAAGCTGTCTCCTACCCTCTCCAACCTCCAATGGAATCAGACTATTGTGGGACAATCACTTGTGATGCACAAGCTGTTGAGAAGCCCCAAGATGAAGAGGTTGTTGGTAAGGAAGAAGGTCTTGATGGGGGGTGTTCTAAGGAGTTGTGTGTTGAGCACTTGGAAAGTGCTAAAAGAGAGGGGATGGGTGGAGCCTCAAAGGCCATTCATGGCAAGAAGAAGATAGTGAAAGAGCCTCATCCTCCACCTCTTGATTTTCTTCCACACACCCTCACTCTCCATCCAAAGCAGCTCAGAGATGGTGTCCTTGAGTACAAGATCAAGCATAAGGGCAGATCCACACCATTCTCAAGTGCTAGAGCCATCATCACTCCTAAGCTCCAAGATGACCCAATCAAGCATCAAGAGCTTCTCTTTCAGGTCCTCACCATCACTCTTGAAGGTGGGAAGGATCCTCCTTCTCACTAGTCCAAGAGAAAAGGTAGTCAAGCTAGTGACTCAAAACAAGCTCACTTGGGAGGAAGTCCCATGGTTATCCGTGTATATAGCTTTGCAATTTCAAATTTCCATTTAAGTTTTTAATAAAAGTGGTCAAGATTTTCAGGTTTAGCCAAGCACTAGAGGAGAGAAGAAAGGTGGTAAACCACCTAAGCCTTATGATTGCCATGTAGCAGCCTCCTCTAGTTGCTATGAACCAAGCCAGCTTCTAGTCATGCCACAAGCGCCATGCCCAAATCTCCTTGTGTGGTATCACTCCAACCCTTCTTGTACATACATTTGCTTTTGCCTTGTTGAGGTATCTCTTACCCTCTTACTCACACAGGAGACTGTGTGATTTAAGTGTGGGGGAGGTACCGGATATTTGATCATGTTTGCTTTGTGATTTGAGTCTCATGCATTGCATTGTACATTCATAAGTGCATAGAAAATCCAAAAATTTTAAATTTTTGAACCATGTAGATTGCATCACTTGCATCCTTAAGATTGAGTCTAGAGCATATAGGTTGCATTCATTTGCATATGGAGCATTGCCTTGTAAAGAACACTCGCTTATGCTGAATTAGACACCCTAGTTAAACATATCAGGTAACTTGAGCACCTTTTGAAAGAGCTTGCATGCTTTGAGCCTTGAAAAATCTTCTTGAAACTTGCTTGCTTGCTTGATATTGGCATTGTTCTTAAGACCAGCTCCATCCTGAACTTAGACTTGAATGAACTTAATCTCTCTTGCATATGGGCATTTGCATACTTGATCATGGATCTCATACACATTTGGGTTATCTTTTTCCATTGTACCACCCTTTGTTAACCCAAATGGCACCCCCTTACCCTTGAACCCTATCCATTCTTTGAAGCCTACATTGATTTGCTTGAGTGAGGGCTCTTTTGATAGCTTGTCATGTGCAAAATCTTGAGAGTACTGGGAGCGACATGGATTTGTTCTCATCTCTTGCTAGCATAGGGTTATCATTTGAGCTAGCTTCTAGGATGGTGAGTGAAGTGTTTGTTACCTAATGGTTTACATTTTGGGTTTGGGGATATGACAATGTTGAGATTGATGAACAAAGAAAGTTTTGAGAAAGAAAAACCCTAGGGACCTAGAAATGAAAAATGAAAAGCTCTTGATTGAAGTTTTTGACCTTCCCCCTCATGTATATATATAAAAAAAAAAAGAAAGAAAAGAAAAAAAAGAAGGAAAAGAAAAAGAAAAAGAAAGAGAAAGATTCAATAAGATAGTGGGGAAAGAAAAACTTAAGAGTTAGAGTTTAGAATGTGAATAGAGGTCCCAGAGGTGAATCATGAGAAGGAAAATGTTCATTGGGTGAGTGATTTGAGTATGTCATCATTTTGGGTTATGGGATGAATAAAAGGGTGTAGATCTTGTAATCACTGAGGAATTGGGTAGAATGATGAGGATGGATCCATGTATGCATGAATTGCTCCTAGTCTTAGATAAATTTTGCATAATGATCAAGCTCCTTGATTTTTGAGTGATTGCCACCTTGAAATGATTCATTGAACCCTCCTTTTCATCCTTATTAGACCATTTGATCACCTAGCCAAATGATTGAGATCATGTGCCCATTTGTGAGACTTCACCTTGTGTGTGTGTGTGTGAATCAATGTGAGGGCTGGTTAAGAGAACATGTTGGTTGATAGGCATTGCATCTTGTGTAGAGACATAAGAGTAATTGATAGGCCTTGTGAAGCTAGAGCATAATAAGAGAGTTTGCTCATGCTATTTTCTATGTTTCTTTAGGATGTCAGGTTGAGTGCTAGGAGTGTTTCCTTTGGCTTTGTTCCCATCCTTGCATCCATCCCCCTTGTGTTTGAAAAGTTTACTTGAGGACAAGCAAAGGTCTAGTGTGGGGAGTTGATGTCTTGCATATTTACATGTTTTAGCTATCATATATTGTGCATTTTACTCATTTAGATTATTCATTAGGCATCTTTAGGCTCATTTTGAATTCATAAGTCTCTATCAGGTGTTGGAGTATACTTTGGAGATATTGGAGATGTTTTGGAGTTTTGTGATGAAAAGAGGGGTTTAAAGATGAACATCGACGGAGACGTTAGAAATATCTTCTGATGCTAAGATTTGGTGGAGACATGGAATTTTGAGTTAGCTTTCCAATGGAAGTGGTTTCAAGTCATTTGGAGCCATGTTGGAGGAGTTATGATCAAAACACTGAGGGCATATCAGTTCCACCCGGGAGAGCATACCCGAGGTCGACCATCCAACCATGCCTGGACGAGCTCAGGACGCGGCCAGGAAGACCCGGGGACAAGCACCCGCACGTTCTGATTGTGCTGGAAGCCTAGAACGTACCCGAACTTGCACACCCGTCCGTTCTCACCCGCGCATGGAGGCACCCGGACAGGACCACCCGGCCAACAGCACCCGCACGGCTGGATGATGGACGAACGCCAAGAACGCACGCGGGTGCACACACCCGGACGTCCCACCCGTACTTCCTACCCGCGTACGAGACAGCCCCCGGCCTTGGCACACGCGGCCTGAAGGACCCGCACGGCCTGCATACCCGACCTGGAGGACGCGGCCTGAAGGACCCGCACGGCCTGCTGGCTACTGGACGCGGACAGCACGCGGCTCAGAACACCCGGACAAGAGAGACCGCATGGCCTGGACGATGGACGAGCAGCATGGTACGCGGCCTGGACAGCACAGCCTGACCCGGGTGGCCTAGCTTCTTCCTTTCTCCTTGCTTCTCATTGGTCGAAAATCACTTGGCCAAGGACATTTTAGTAATTTTGTTTTATGTTTTCAAGGGCTTTCAAGCCACCTATAAATACTCTTGTAATCTCCTTTGTGAGATCTAACTTCTTTTCTCTCAAAAAAAAACATAATAAGATCTTGAAGAAAGTTTGGATCTTTGATCCTTTTTATCTCATTTCTTTTGTGTTTAATAGATTATCTTCTTCTCTAATCATGTTTAGCCTTGAATCATCATTGATTTTGAGGTTTTCCATGGCTATTAGTGAGTAGATCTATATAGGGTTCATGGGCTTGGGAGACTAAGGGAGATTATGTGTAGATCCAAGGTGCTTAGTGTTAGATCTATCCTTTCCTTGCATTGATTTGGTGTTCTTAAAGCTATATTTGGGTTGGCCTCTCAAACATAGAGTCATAGGCATTTCATGCCCGAAAGGTGTTCTATGAAATGCCTGAACCAACTCATCTATGATTTTAGCTTGCTTTGCCTAAGAGATTAGTTGTCAAAGAAGCTAGGATTGCTATTACACTCATTCTTTATGTTTGCTTTGATCATTACAGCCAAAGGATTTGGTGTATTTGGGTGATCATTGCAAAAGAGCATTCATCTAGGATGATCTTGCTTAGTTTTGTTGTCTAGGCATAAGGAATTAGATTGATTGAAAAGTTGGCATCTTGGATTGAACCTTGATCACCCAAAGTCAATCCCTTGTCCCAAGAACCCCTTGCCTCATTGAGAAAGAAAGTTCAATCTTTTATTGCATTTTTAATATTGTCTTACTTTCATAATCATCCTCTCATCTTGATTGTACTTAGATTAAGCATGAACTTGCATTTCTTTGCATTAGAATCTCTTAGAATTGGATTGACATCTTGTATTCTACAACATTTGATTAGGACCTTAGAAAAGTCTTTCATCAAATTGGCCGTTGCAAGTTCTAAGTTGATTTTGACATTGGGATTTAGTCACTTGCTTGAGACTAAGTCATTTTTTTTCTTGTGCTATTGATTGTCTTGCTTCTTCTATCTCTTACTTTCAGGTGTATGATCACAAGAAGCAGAGGGGCATCTAACTTGGTTCCTACTGTTGAAGAGATTGCTGCACTTGAGAGGGATAGCAAGACAAGAAGAAGAGTAGAGCAACAGGCTCATCTTCAAAGGTTGGGGTTTGAGATGGAGAATCTGCCTCAAGATGGTGATGTCCTAGGGGGCAATGGTCCAAGAGCTGACAATCCTAGACCACCACGCCAGCCACATCACCAACCATGCCAAGCAAGAGCCATTGGAGCCTATGACCAACCTCACATTCATGGTCATAGGTTGGGAATCAGAGCACCAGCTGTGGAGAACAACAACTTTGAGATCAAATCAGGGCTGCTCAATGTGATAGAGAACAACAAGTTTCATGGCTTGGCTGTGGAGGATCCACTAGATCACTTGGATAAATTTGACAAGTATTGTGGTTTGTCCAAGACCAATGGAGTCTCTGAAGATGCTTTTAAACTCAGGCTGTTTCCTTTCTCTCTAGGAGACAAAGCTCATCAGTGGGAGAAGGCTCTTCCAAGTGACTCTGTCATCACTTGGAATGATTGCAAGAGGGTATTCCTAGAGAAGTTCTTCTCTTCCTCAAGGACAGCTAAGATCAGAAATGAAATCTCTGGTTTTCAACAAAAGAATCTTGAGAGCTTCAGTGAAGCATGGGAGAGGTTCAAGGGCTTTGGTCTCAGTGTCCACATCATGGCTTCACCAAAGAGAGTTTGCTTAGCACCTTCTATAGAGGAGCTCTACCACAATGCAGAAATAGGCTTGATACTGCTAGCAATGGTTTCTTCTTGGGAAGAACTGAAGAAGATGCTGAAGAACTAGTAGAGAACATGGCCAAGAGTGACTCAGTTTATAGTGAGGAGCATGATAGAACCAATAGAAGTTATGACCAGCACACAAGTAAGGAAATCAAGACCTTGCAAGAAAAGATAGATTTGCTTCTCTCCACCCAAGCTAAACAAGAACAGATGAATTTTGTGGGTGCTCCTAGTCAAGAGGTTCCTCCTACAATCAATGAGGTTGATGGTTTAGAAGGCCAAGAGGAGTTGTGCTTCATCAATGCTAATGGCACATGGTATAGGAAGGAGCCAAACTTCCAATACTAAAACAACTATCAGCCAAGACCTCACTACAAAAATCAACAACAAGGAGGCTACCAAACAAATCAGTCATCTCAGCCTCAAGGAGGTTCTTCTCAAGCTCCAAACTCAAAATGGAGTCCATGTTCAAGCAACTCTTAGAAGCTCAAGAAAAAAATGCTAAGAACATTTGTGATGAGTTCAAGACCATCCATGCCAAGATTGATGGAACTTATTCTGATCTCAACAACAAGTACATGCAACTTGCCTCTCACCTCAATGCTTTGGAGAGCCAAGTTGCCTCCATGTCTTCATCCTCCAAGAATCCAATGGGATCTCTACCAGGAAAACCAGAGAAGAATCCTAAGGAGACTTGTATGTTATCCTCTCCACTTCTTCAAGGACGTTGAGTGATCATAAGAATGATGTTGATGAGATTGAGAGGCTAGTGCTTGAAAATCAGATTGAAAATGATAAGAGACTGGTTGTGGCCACAGCTGAAGCTAGAGTTGTGAAGAGAGCTGATAAGAAGGTTCAAGGAAAGATTCTGAAGATTGATGAGCCTACGGTTGAGACACAAGTTGAGAAGAGTGCTAACCTCAGCTGAAAGAAGTGAAGAAGAACACAATGAGGTTGAGCTATCACCCCATGATAAGCCCTTCCTCAAAGGTTCCTCACCAAAGCTCAGAAAAAGTGGTCTCCAAATTCAGAAAAGACCTAAGTGATATTGGCCAAGCTTCCAGAGATCACCAATATGCCTGCTGCTCATGTCCAAATGATGCTCATACAGGATATTCTCACCAACAAAGCTGAAGTGGCTAAGCTTGGACATCTCACTTCTGAAGATTGATCCACCAACCCTCCAAAGTCCCTCCCTAAGCTTGAGTCTCAAGGAAGTTCACCTTGTCTTGCTCTCTTGGTAAACTAACTATGGATGATGCTCTTGTTGATAGTGGTGCTAGTGTGAATGTCATCTCCTTGGATATGGTGCAGAGTATGGGATTGAAAGCATGGAACCAGATACTCCTCCTCTCACCTTTGGGGATTCCTCTTCTACAACCCCACTTGGCATAATCAAGGACTTTCCCTTGAAGATTGATCCTGCACCATACCTATTTACCTCACTGTTTTAAAGATGGCATCCTCAAGAGAGAGTCCCTTTGATCCTTGGCACTCCTTTCCTCACAACAGTTGAGCTTGCATTGACTTTCCCAACAAGAAGGTCACCCTCATGCATGTCAACAAAGCTGTCTCCTACCCTCTCCAACCTCCAATGGAATCAGACTATTGTGGGACAATCACTTGTGATGCACAAGCTGTTGAGAAGCCCCAAGATGAAGAGGTTGTTGGTAAGGAAGAAGGTCTGATGGGGGTGTTCTAAGGAGTTGTGTTGAAAGCACTTGGAAAGTGCAAAGAGAGGGATGGGTGGAGCCTCAAAGGCCATTCATGGCAAGAAGAAGATAGTGAAAGAGCCTCATCCTCCACCTCTTGATTTTCTTCCACACACCCTCACTTCCATCCAAAGCAGCTCAGAGATGGTGTCCTTGAGTACAAGATCAAGCATAAGGGCAGATCCACACCATTCTCAAGTGCTAGAGCCATCATCACTCCTAAGCTCCAAGATGACCCAATCAAGCATCAAGAGCTTCTCTTTCAGGTCCTCACCATCACTCTTGAAGGTGGGAAGGATCCTCCTTCTCACTAGTCCAAGAGAAAAGGTAGTCAAGCTAGTGACTCAAAACAAGCTCACTTGGGAGGAAGTCCCATGGTTATCCGTGTATATAGCTTTGCAATTTCAAATTTCCATTTAAGTTTTAATAAAAGTGGTCAAGATTTTCAGGTTTAGCCAAGCACTAGAGGAGAGAAGAAAGGTGGTAAACCACCTAAGCCTTATGATTGCCAGCAGCCTCCTCTAGTTTATGAACCAAGCCAGCTTCTAGTCATGCCACGCGCCATGCCCAAATCTCCGTGGTATCACTCCAACCCTTCTTGTACATACATTTGCTTTTGCCTTGTTGAGGTATCTCTTACTTTACTCACACAGGAGACTGTGTGATTTAAGTGTGGGGAGGTACCGATATTTGATCATGTTTGCTTTGTGATTTTGAGTCTCATGCATTGCATTGTACATTCATAAGTGCATAGAAAATCCAAAAAAATTTAAATTTTTGAACCATGTAGATTGCATCACCTGCATCCTTAAGATTGAGTCTAGAGCATATAGGTTGCATTCATTTGCATATGGAGCATTGCCTTGTAAAGAACACTCGCTTTACTGAATTTGACTAGCTAAACATATCAGGTAGCTTGAGCACCTTTTGAAAAAGCTTGCATGCTTTGAGCCTTGAAAACTCTTTTGAAACTTGCTTGCTTGCTTGATATTGGCATTGTTCTTAAGACCAGCTCCATCCTGAACTTAGACTTGAATGAACTTAATCTCTCTTGCATATGGGCATTTGCATACTTGATCATGGATCTCATACACATTTGGGTTATCCTTTTCCATTGTACCACCCTTTGTTAACCCAAATGGCACCCCCTTACCCTTGAACCCTATCCATTCTTTGAAGCCTACATTGATTTGCTTGAGTGAGGGCTCTTTTGATAGCTTGTCATGTGCAAAATCTTGAGAGTATTGGGAGCGACATGGATTTGTTCTCATCTCTTGCTAGCATAGGGTCATCATTTGAGCTAGCTTCTAGGATGGTGAGTGGTGTTTGTTACCTAATGGTTTACATTTTGGGTTTGGGGATATGACAATGTTGAGATTGATGAACAAAGAAAGTTTTGAGAAAGAAAAACCCTAGGGACCTAGAAATGAAAAATGAAAAGCTCTTGATTGAAGTTTTTGACCTTCCCCCTCATGTATATATATATAAAAAAAAAAAAAGAAAGAAAAGAAAAAAAAGAAGGAAAAGAAAAAGAAAAAGAAAGATTCAATAAGATAGAGGGAAAGAAAAACTTAAGAGTTAGAGTTTAGAATGTGAATAGAGGTCCTTAGAGGTTGAATCATGAGAAAGAAAATGTTCATTGGGTGAGTGATTTGAGCATGTCTTCATTTTGGGTTATGGGATGAATAAAAAGGGTGTAGATCTTGTAATCACTTAGGAATTGGGTAGAATGATGAGGATGGATCCATGTATGCATGAATTGCTCCTAGTCTTAGATAAATTTTGCATAATGATCAAGCTCCTTGATTTTTGAGTGATTGCCACCTTGAAATGATGCATTGAACCCTCCTTTTCATCCTTATTAGACCATTTGATCACCTAGCCAAATGATTGAGATCATGTGCCCATTTGTGAGACTTCACCTTGTGTGTGTGTGTGTGAATCAATGTGAGGGCTGGTTAAGAGAACATGTTGGTTGATAGGCATTGCATCTTGTGTAGAGACATAAGAGTAATTGATAGGCCTTGTGAAGTTAGAGCATAATAAGAGAGTTTGCTCATGCTATTTGCTATGTTTCTTTAGGATGTCAGGTTGAGTGCTAGGAGTGTTTCCTTTGGCTTTGTTCCCATCCTTGCATCCATCCCCCTTGTGTTTGAAAAGTTTACTTGAGGACAAGCAAAGGTCTAGTGTGGGGGAGTTGATGTCTTGCATATTTACATGTTTTTAGCTATCATATCTTGTGCATTTTTACTCATTTAGATTAGGCATTAGGCATCTTTAGGCTCATTTTGCATTCATAAGTCTCTATCAGGTGTTGGAGTATACTTTGGAGATATTGGAGATGTTTGGGAGTTTTGTGATGAAAAGAGGGGTTTAAAGATGAACATCGACGGAGACCTTAGAAATATCTTCTGATGCTAAGATTTAGTGGAGACATGAAATTTTGAGTAAGCTTTCCAATGGAAGTGGTTTCAAGTCATTTGGAACCATGTTGGAGGAGTTATGATCAAAACACTGAGGGCATATCAGTTCCACCGGAGAGCATACCGAGGTCGACCATCCAACCATGCCTGGACGAGCTCAGGACGCGGCCAGGACGACCCGGGGACAAGCACCCGCACGTTCTGATTGTGCTGGAAGCCTAGAACGTACCCGAACTTGCACACCCGTCCGTTCCCACCCGCGCATGGAGGCACCCGGACAGGACCACCCGGCCAACAGCACCCGCACGGCTGGATGATGGGCCGAGCGCCAAAACGCCGCGCGGGTGCACACCGGACGTCCCACGTCCTTCCTACCAGCGTCTGAAGACAGCCCCGGCCTTGGCACCGCGGCCTGAAGGACCGCCGCGACCTGCATACCCGACCTGGAGGGCGGCCTGAAGGACCCGCGACGCGACCTGCTGGCTACTGGGCCTGGACAGCCGGCTCAGAACACCGGACAAGAGAGCCGCCCGGCCTGGGCGATGGACGAGCAGCATGGTGCAGCGGCCTGGACAGCACAGCCTGACCGGGTGGCCTAGCTTCTTCCTTTCTCCTTGCTTCTCATTGGTCGAAAATCACTTGGCCAAGGACATTTTAGTAATTTTGTTTTATGTTTTCAAGGGCTTTCAAGCCACCTATAAATAATCTTGTAATCTCCTTTGTGAGATCTAACTTCTTTTCTCTCAAAAAAAAACATAATAAGATCTTGAAGAAAGTTTGGATCTTTGATCCTTTTTATCTCATTTCTTTTGTGTTTAATAGATTATCTTCTTCTCTAATCATGTTTAGCCTTGAATCATCATTGATTTTGAGGTTTTCCATGGCTATTAATGAGTAGATCTATCTAGGGTTCATGGGCTTGGGAGACTAAGGGCGATTATGTGTAGATCCAAGGTGCTTAGTGTTAGATCTATCCTTTCCTTGCATTGATTTGATGTTCTTAAAGCAATATTTGGGTTGGCCTCTCAAACATAGAGTCATAGGCATTTCATGCCCGAAAAATGTTCTATGAAATGCCTGAACCAACTCATCAATGCTTTTATCTTGCTTTGCCTAAGAGATTAGTTGTCAAAGAAGCTAGGATTGCTATTAGACTCATTCTTTATGTTTGCTTTGATCATTACAGCCAAAGGGATTTGGTGTACTTGGGTGATCATTGCAAAAGAGCATTCATCTAGGGATAGAGCTTGCTTAGTTTTGTTTTCTAGGCATAAGGAATTAGATTGATTGAAAAGTTGGCATCTTGGATTGAACCTTGATCACCCAAAGTCAATTCCCTTGTCCCAAGAACCCCCTTGCCTCATTGAGAAAGAAAATTCAATCTTTTATTGCATTTTTAATATTTTCTTAGTTTCATAATCATCCTCTCATCTTGATTGAACTTAGATTAAGCATGAACTTGCATTCCCTTTGCATTAGAATCTCTTAGAATTGGATTGACATCTTGTATTCTACAACATTTGATTAGGACCTTAGAAAAGTCTTTCATCAATCCGCCCAGCCCTTACAACATCGACCGACAGGACAGACGTCCCATCGATCGACCAAATGATAAAGAAATCGATCGACACACTCCAGAAGCTGTCGATCGATATTCAGTTATCATACGCCGAGTGCAACTTCCCAAGATAGATGTTGCACGACTTAATGCACTCCGGGAGCAATCTAAGCCTTCCAGAAACCCACCAATCGCCATAATGAAGAAACCCACGGATATTATTGATCCAATGGAGATAGAAAAGCAAAAAAATGGCAGAGTTCTCAGAAAAAGGAAAGAGAAGGTTCCTAAACACTTAAAAGAGGAGTTGAGAAAGAGTTGGCAAGTTTCAGAAAGAGAGTTCTAAGGATACCTACAGAGAAACCCTTTGAAGAAGCCTACTTTTCACACAGATTGTGGATGTTTTTCAGAGAAACTAAAGAGACAGAAGAAGGCATCAAGAGGATGTTCAACTAAGTCAGAGAAAGTATGAAGAAGAGGATCAAACTTAAGAAGAGGGGTGATCCAGGGAAGTTTGTTGTTCTTTGCTCAGTACATGGGATCAACTTCCCACGTGCCCTATGTGACACAGGATCTGGAGTTAGCATCTTACCCAAGGTGATAGAAGACCATCTAGGTCTCAAGATAGAGCCTACTGAAGAATCATTCATGTTTGTGGATTGTTCTCAGCAGAACTCTAGAGGAATTGTGAGAAACCTTGAGGTTACCATAGGAGAAGCCCTAATTCCGGTAGACTTCCATGTATTGGACGTCAAGATAACCCTACCTACTTCTTTGCTACTTGGAAGAGCCTTCCTAGCCACAGTTGGAGCAGTCTGCAACCTTCAGACAAACAAACTGTGCCTAACCCTGATCAACCCTACGGTCTACTATGATCTTGTACGAGGCATGAAGGTCCCTAAGAAGATCCAAGACAGCTCAGACCTTGTAGCTGTTTGCTATTGTGGAGATGAATACGATTCACAAGGCGAATACGAGACAGAGACCGCAGAATCGATCGATAGTAGCAGTATCTCATCGATCATCTCTGGTGAACTGACATCGATCGACAGCCGCACATGGTCATCGATCGATTCACTATTCAATCAGATCGAGGAGGAGTTTCCAGAAGGTGATTTCGAAGTAAACGAGTGGGAGAACGACTACTAAATCCCACCACACGCTGCAAATACTACTCACAATGAGAAGTATATTGATGATTACGAGGAGGAGAAAGCTATTGAGTGTCACAACCTTCCAGAAGATGAAGATCGTCTTCTCTACCACAACCTCAGAATCACGACATCGATCGACAGGGCCACATCCCCATCGATCGAAAGGGCCACATCCCCATCGATCGATACTACTTGCCTCGCATCATTCGACAACACAGTCAAAAACAAGCGAGACGGAGACAACTCAATCGAGTTGGGCAAGCTTAATTACCAAGATGAGCTTCGCGGGTCGAGACCGCCACACCAACATACATCACCCAACCCGAAGAAGTCTCATCGATCGACACGGCACCAACACAATCGACGGATAGGCCTGAACAACCATCGACCAATTCAGAACCTGTGCCATCGACCGATACATACATCCAACCATCCCAGGTAACAAATTCAAATGTACTTAATCTCGGTAATCTAGTCCTGGATGAGTTTGGTATTTTCAGGTATTCACAAGGTTTTGCACGCTCAATGGATGGATGAACACTCCACATATCCAGAGAAGACATTGCAGACGTCCTACAGTTAGCCAACGGATCCCACAACCTATTCCAGCAACAACGCTACGGACCAGACCACCATTATCAGCACCAGGAGGCAGACACAACAACCGAGCCAAAGGAAGCCGAGGATAACCATCTCAACAGAAAGGATCCATATTTTCAACGGAAATTGATCGATACAGAGTGTGTTGCATCGGTCGATAAGTGTCCCGAATTCGGAGAGAGAGCGTTTCGATATGGAGTTCGAAAATTCTTTTGGGAGCAGAGAGATGAATATGGGGTCTACAGAGACGAGAAAGGCTTTGCTAGTGGAATAGATGGTGACATCATCAGAATTTCTAAAGACGGCATTAAGAAACTGCTTCAAAGAACTTCAATGGACGAGCGCTCCTACATCTGTCTACCAGAGCACACTAGTTCATTTACAAGAAGAGAATTGGTGCAAGAAACCTACACCAAAGACGAGATCAACGACATGTTCACTGGTTTACTTGGAGAACGCAAATGGGAAAAGCTCTCCATGAAAAAGAGTTTAGAAGAGGCCACAGACAAGCTTCGCAGTGAGATGAACTGGATGTTCAGTGCAGACAAGGCATTACTCAAGAGGGTTCAACGTCTTGAGCTGGAACTTGAAGATCTTCGCAACGCACAGAACCACAGCCAGAAAAGATCAATATCGATCGACGGAGTAACATCCATATCGATCGATATGAAGCATGCACCATCAACCACTTACTCTAAACATGAGGTTGAAATCTCGTCTCAGCAGCAAACTCACCAAAACCTATGAAACTATCTTCCACAACCTAGGGATCTAAGCATCTGCACAGAAGAGATGAAGAGATCTATCCGCCTTATCAATGAAGCACATGCAGATATGAAGGATTGACTCGTCTGAAAGCAGTTGAGAGAAAAATTGCTGATATACACTTCTTAGTAGACAAAGAAGTGGAGGAACTCGCACTACGAATAGATACTATGCAGCAGGAGGCTGAGAAGTTCCAATTTCAACTTGATTATCAGGCTGCATCGATTGCGTTGATCGACGAGCTCAACCTCACATCGATCGATAGGCGTTTGACTGAAATCGGCGGCCAGATGAAGCTCTTTCAACAGCCATCGACCAACATTTCAACTAATAAATCGATCGATACCAGCTCCATCCACGACAAAATGATCCAACGCCTTGATTCAATGCAAGCGGAGCTCAGTGATCTTTCAGAACATGCCTACAGGAAATTAGGATGGCACGAGTTCAGCATTGAAGGTCATGAAGAAAGGATTCAAAGGATCACTGATGAGGTTATTGAGATAAAGAAGAAATGAACCAGAGAATATGAAGCCACAAGAAGCCTAGTTGACGCATGGTTCGGAGAAAAAAAGATACAGAGGATACTTGTTTCTCAACAAGTACCTGGAGTTCATCTCAGTAGCTCATTCCATCCAAAGTAAAGCTAGATGACTATAATCAAAGCGCTGAGTGGGAGGCAACCCACTCGTTAGGTAGTTTTCATTTTATTTTATCTTTAGGATTTTATTTTTCGTGATTTGTTTTTCTTTGCGCTACAACTAGACGATTGCCACTGAAATCGATCGACATGACACAGTCAATATCGACGACATGAACCAACAATGCGTTTAATTAAGGCTTACTCAACATCGATCGACACGCATCACGGTCAGGTATATCGCTCTAACTTTTTGATATCGTGTACTTTATTATTGCCTATGCCTTCATCGGACTGGTTATACACCGGGACGGTGTATGATTTAAGTCCGGGGATGATTACTGATGCTGTTTACCTTTTGATTTCATCCAAAAATGTTTTCAAAATGGTTTTTATTGAGTCAAGAAAGGGATAATGATAATTTAAATTTTCACTTTTTATCTAACCAATCTTTTAGGCACCATTCTAGATTTGTTGATGCAGAATGTACTATAGATGCTAAAGTTGATCACCTGTCAGCTATGACAACACTTTCATTGATTGTCTAGAGGAACCAAAGCTGATTTCCAACCTAACCTGACAATTCTTTGCTTGTCTTGGGGCTTGGTATACATGGGATCAGATGCTTCAAACAAGTCAGGAAAGTAAAAGCTTTGTGTAGATAGTTTTATCACCCTCTCTCTTTCATTTCGAAATTAGATTTAATTTTATTCAGTAAAAAAAAAAATTATCTTAAATTTATGTTCTAGGATTAGTTAGTTATTATTTAGGAAGGAATTCGAACAGGGCTTGGCGGTTACCACCCTCAAGACTTGATTCATATGAATTCTTTAGGTAAAGGGTTCGAACAGGGCCTGGTGGTTACCCCCTTCAAGACTTGCTTCGCAATGAATCGTAGGATATAGGTCAAAAAGAACTGAACAGGACTTGGTGGCTGCAACTATTAAGGCTTGATTCATGGAAGCCTGTCCAATCTTAGTCAATGTCTTGCGAATGAAAGCAGACTTGACTAGGAGAGAAATAGTAAAGAGAGAGGATAGGAACTAATTTTTACCTGCAGGTCCAGATACTTGTTTGAGCGACCTTGCATCCTATGATCGATACTCCCAAGGTAAAGCCTGCACTTTTATTTTTATGTACAGAAATGAAATCAGTAGAGGGGTTAGTCAGACATGATTGCTAAGTTGTTGGCTAGATGATCAAGGTTGTTTAATTAGGATATTGCATAATGTGCTTCTGCTATTGACAGACTCTTAGATGTGGTTTGCAACAAAGTAGAGGTTATGATTCTAAGTTTGAATCTGATTTAGTCCCTGCTTTTCAAAACCTCTTTCATAAAGACTGCCTGTGTGTTTGCTTGAGGACAAGCAAAAGGTTAAGTCTGGGAGAGTTGATATACCATGGATTTTACCCGTTTTTACCCATGGTATACGAGTGTTTTTACTACTATTATCTATGTTTTGGAGTCTATTAGGTATGTTTTCAGGTTCAGAAGCATTTTGGAGAAAAGTGATGTTTTAAGTGTTCACCCTCTTATAGATCTATGAATTTCTATTATTACCTTGTTGCTATGAACTACTTAGCCATATCTGAGTAGATTCATTTGTTAGATTTAGGGTTCAAATAGCACATACGGGATTAGCCCCAACCTATGTTTGCTATAGTTGTGATATTTATTGTTAGGATTGTTCACTAATGCTTTTTCTAGCTTAGCTACCTAGAACATGAACTTGGATTGCATTGTTTATTACATGCAATACCTGACAACATCCTAAACATGCTATGACCCTCTTGAGATATGCAAAAGCTGATCTAAGATCATGGTGAGCATTGTATCAACTCAAGACATAAAGCTTGCTTAGAGTCAGATCGATCGATACTCCTATAGAGTAATCGATCGACGTAGCTAGAGGCGTATCGGTCGATATTCCTATCGAAACATCGATCGATACCATCGGCAGAGTAGTCGACCGCAACACCATTTAGCATCTAAGTAATAGATGGTCTAGATAATGCGAGAGCTGATGGATTCATTTAATAAGTGTTGACCTCTGACATATCATGCAAGCAACTTGTTAGCCTTTATAGTATCTATAATCCTGAATTCCTGAATACCTACCCTGAATCTAACTACTTTTCTTTATTGTTTCAAAACCAAATCCTTTCAACTGAGTAATCTTATCCTTACTCAGCAAACCTGCAATTTACTTTAAATCATTTTCAACTTAGCATAGTCATTAAGATTGCATCTTATTTGTACACTAGCTCTTTGTGGATTCGATCCCTAAGTACTACAACTGAACCTCTTATTTGAGAGAGTAAAGTCACTCCTTAGGGTAATTTGAGTGATATCACCACCCATCCTCCCCTCCACCTCAGGCAACAAATCACCCTCTCTTGCTTCCTCCGATGATGAGATCGAGATAGACGAGGTTGAGAGCCACCCACAGTTTGCAAGCCAAAGCATCTGCATCCACTCGCTTCCCAGAGAAGGTACTCCATCACCTTCCCTTGTATATACTAGTTTTTTTTTCTTTGCATTTTAGCTTTCTTTTGGGTATCTCTCTCATCTTAACAACACAGAGACTGTGTGACGTAAGTTTGGGGAAGGTAACCAAGTTTTTGATCATGTTTGCTTTGATGTTTTTGCATTGAGTCTTGCATTGTACATACCTATTTGCATAGAAAAATCAAAAAAAAAAAAATTGAAAAAAAAGAAAAATTCGAAAAGCACTAAAAGAGTCATCTAGATTGCATCATTCGCATTTTTAGGAGAGTCTAGAGCATATTAGGTTGCATTCACTTGCATTGGGAGTAATGATTTATAATCCCTTGTAAAGAACACTACCTCGCGCTCGAGTAGCTATTGCATCTCTCAAAAAAAGCCTTGTATGCTTCGAGCCTTGAAAACTCTTCCTGAAACTCATTAACTGTTGAAACTCAATCTTTGAAGCCAACTATAACCTTATTTGAACTGAACGGACTTAATGCTTCTTGCTCATGGTCCCTTGTGTACTGAATCATGGCTATACACACTTGAGTTGTCACATCTTTTATGCCAATCTTCTTGACAACCTCTAGTGGTAGACCACTCCCAAAACCCTTTCCTCCTTTTAAGCTTTCATTGATTGATGAGTGAGGCCTTTTTCGGAAAGTCTTACATGCACATACTGTTAAGAGTATTGGGAACGACAATGCTTGGTCTTCATTCTTGCTAGATTAGACACACTATTGTCTAGCCATAGGATGAGGGTGAGTGTTTTAAAGTTTGATTTGGGAGTACAAAAAAAAATGGGTTGAAGGAAAAGAATAAACTCTTTGTGCTTAATTGACTAATCTTTATGGGATAAGTAGAGAAACCCTCTAGCTCAAGTTTGTGAAAAGTCTTGGCCCCCAAATAAAAAAAAGGAAAAGAAAAAAAAAAGAGAGAGAAAGAGAATAAAGAAAGGAGGCTAGCAAAGTTAATGTGAGCTAAGAGGTGTTCAAAAAAGTTTGAGAAATCCCTTGTAGAATAAAAAGTTTTATGCTGAGAAATGTTCTTGAGATCTTTGGGTGAGAGATGTGAGTTGGATTTCGTATTGGGAGATAAATGTGTAACATATATGTTTGGGAAAAGGGTAGAACAATGGAGATTGAGCATTGTATGCATGAGTTGATCTCTTTCTTAGATATATTATGTGCAATGTCAAGGCTACTTGTTTTGAGAGTTTACCACCTTGAAAATCATATATCTTGAACCTCTTGACGCACTTGAATAAAAAGCCTTCCCTTACCCAAATGATTTGCACCGATTGACCGTTTGCAAGAATTCACTTGATTTTATGCTTAATCAATGTGAGAGTTGGCTTATTTGAATGTGTGGATGCATAATGATGAGTGTAGGGACAAAAAGAGCTAAGATAGGCCTAGAGAAGCTAGAGTATAATAAAAGAGAGTATGCTCTCGTTGAATTTAGATGTTGAATTGAGTGATATGTGTGTTTCTTTGGGCTATGAGCTCCCACCTTCAAACATCTTTCCCTATGAGTTCTAGAAAGTTCACTTGAGGACAAGTAAAAGAACAAGTTTGGGGGAGTTGATATCTTGCATATTTCCATTGTTTTATCCCTTTATCCATGTGCATTTTGATCATATAGACTAGGATTTAGCCATGTCTAGGTTGCATTTTGCATACATAAGTCTTTATTAGGTATTAGAGTACCACATGGAGTTCGTGGAGATTTTTGGGTGCATCTGAGGCTCAAAAGAGGAGTTAAAGGCGATCAATGGACAAGCAGTGGGATTGGAGCGACCTACCAGAGCGAGAGCACGAAGTCGCTGTGGCCTCCCTCGAGAAATCCCTTGGAGCGAACTCGCCAGAGCGACGTGATGAAGTCGCTCCCAAGCCAGAGCGACCTCCAGTGCGACCCACCTAGGTCGTTCGGCATTTTAGCACTTCGAACATCAAAAATAGCCCAGGAGCAACCTCCTGGAGCAATGCATCGAGGTCGCTCCCAAAGCCAGAGCGACGTGATGGAGCGAGACCCCGAGGTCGCTGCGTGTCTTCTGCTAGTCGAAATTTATGATTAATTAGGGACCTTTTGGTCATTTGTTTTGCACGATTTACATTTTGAAAAACCTAAGTTTAAGTATGCTTTTGTAGCCATTGGAGGCAGATTATCTTTTATCTTGGAGAAACCACCAAAAACCTCTTGGAAAGTTCATTTCGATATTCTGTATCTCTCTACATGATTAATCTGAAATCCAATATGGGTTTAAGAGGAATCATGGAGATTAGTGAGTAATCCTCCGTTGAATTCATGGGTTAGAGAGATTAAGGGTGATTAGGCTAGATCTAGGATGTTTTAGTGTAGATCATGCTTATTCCTTGCTAGTAGAGTATTCATAATACATCTTCTGAGTTGGCCACTCAAAAGTTGATCTTTAGGCATTTCCCACCCACAAGGTGTTCAATGAAATGCCTGAGATAACTCTCCTAAGATTTTAACATACTTTACCAAAGAAATTTGTTGTTAAAGGTGTTAAGATAGGCAATAGACTTGCTAGTAATGATTGCTTTCATATTATTCAACCAAAGACATTTGATGTTTGAAATGTGTTATTAAATGAACATTCATCTAGACATAGAGTTTGTTTAAGTTTGTGTCTAAGCTTAAGGTTGATAGTTTGCTTGATCATTTGCCATCCTTAGTTCGAAACTTGATCACCCAAGGTCTAATTCCTGTACCCATGAGTTCTCTTTTATCATAACCAAATAAAGTCTCTTCATTTATTGTTTTATTGTTCTGTTATTGCATTCTCTCATTAGTAGTAGTTTAAAACCATCCAAATTATCGGTTGCACTTACATTAAGTAGGTACTTGCATTCTTGGTGCTTTGAATCCCTCAGAACTGGTTCGACATTCACTCACACTACAACATTTGCCTTAGGAGCCTTGAAAACTCCTAACATCATTGGCCATAGGCCCCAATGCCTCTGGTTTGGCGCTGTGGATGTCTTGGTCTAGGGTTGTCAGCTCCTGGACCATTGCCATCTTGTGGCTGATGCTGTGCCCTAAGGTTTGCAGCTCCTTGGGCAACTCCATCTTGAGGTTGATTCTGGTCTGCTCCATTTCAATCCCCAATCTTTGCAAGTGAGCCTGTTGCTCTTCTTCTCTTCTCTTTCTTGTTATCTCCCTCTCAAGTGCAGCAATCTCTTCATAAGTGGGAACCAGGTTTGATGCACCTATGCTTCTTGTGATCATACACCTGAAATGCAAAGGGATAGGAAGAAAGAGAATCAATAACACAATAAAAGAAAAATGATTTAGTCTCAAGCAAGTGACTAAATCCCAATGTCAAAATTAACTTAGAACTTGGCAACAGCGCCAATTTGATGTTTGGACTTTTCAAGGGTCACAATCAAATGATGTAGTATAAGAGATGTCGAACCAATTCTAAGAGACTTCAATGCAAAGGGAATACAAGACCATGCTCAAGCTAAGTGCAATCAATAAGTGAGATGATTATGACTATAACAATACTAAAATGCAATAAAGTATGAAACTTTCTTTGATTATGAGATGGGAGAACACATGGGACTAGGGAATGGACCTTGGATGATCAAGTTTTGAACTAAAGGTGGCAGCTTTCAATCAATCTATCTCTAGATCAATGTTCATTAACAAAGATAACTCAAGCATCAAATCTCTTTGGTCGAATATTATCTAAGCAATCATTAATATAAGGTCTCTTAGCCATCTTAACACCTTTAACAACAAATCTCTTTTGTAAAGAATGTAAAAAGCTTAGGAGAGTTGGTTCAGGCATTTCATCAAACACCTTTCGGGCATGAAATGCCTAGAGCGCAACTTTAGAGAGGCCAACTCTAAAATAGCATTAAGAACACTCTACTAGCAAGGAACAAGATGGATCTACACTAAAGGGAGTATATAAGGAGAGCTTAAGGCGAGGAGAAAGAGGGAGAACTTTTCAGAGCAAACTTATCACTTAGAGCAATTTAAGCATTTTTTCCTTTTTTACTATCGAGCTGCGACTCAACTAGGTTAGAACTTAGGTTGCTAGACTAGCGAACTTGCCAACAGCTCTCGTAGCCAAGGCTCTCACCTATTTTTGACGCTCAAATGCGGATTCGGAAATAAGATCTTTTTGCTCTCATTTTGTTCTTACGATTTACTACTTCATATTTTCGCCATTTTGATTGTGTTGTGCGTGGCCCAGCAGATAATCGGAACCTTCAGGGGAAGCTAGGTTTACTTGGCTTTCCTCCAATAAACAAAAACTCGACGGTTTGAATTTCGGTTCCCACAGTTTGGCGCTAGAAGGAGGGGGGTAAGGATCTATCTTTCTCGCAACCACACGCGCTGGATCAGGTATAACTACCGACAATGACGGATATCAGCACTTGCACGACGATAATCCCATCGATAAAACTACAGCTGGACACACATCAATGGTCACTGCAGATGCAAACACCGCGATGCTTGACCAGATGAAGGAGATGTTCTCATCCGCCCAAAAAAAGTCGGACGAACAAGAAAATCTCATAGGTTCACTCTCCAAACAGGTGGAAACCCTAACGGCGAGAACCAAGAGCAGAACCACGCGTGGAGCCCTCAGACCCCACAGCGTCCGAAGGCTTGATTTTGAGACTCCAGAAAATTGTGCTGCCAGCACTGGAAAGGGTTCGTCGGAAAAGAATCCCGACGAAACAGCCCCAGCAGGCGCACAGCCGACCTCGAAGAATCTTCCACCTCCCGTAAGGGACAACGAAGAGGACGACATCGAGCGAATTAACCTGGATATCAGCGACCTATCTGATCACTAGACGAAAACGCTGACGTGCACCCAAGGAAGACACGAATTCAGTCGGCCCGGCAGGATGCGTCGTCTGAGAGACCCATGATGGAGAAAGAAGAAAACCTCTACTGGGTCGAGCAAGAGGAACTGGCTGAGAAACAGGCACGGATCCACCGCAGCAAACGCCGAAAATCTCGGAAAACAGTTGCGGGTGATAATGAGATCAAGGATCTCCGCGAGTACATCACAAAAACAGCAGCAGAGGTCAAAGCGGTGAAGCCGCAAATTCATCACGCGACGAGTTCTGTTCCCGAGATCGACAGACTTCTCGAGGAGGCACGAAAGACTCCGTTTACTGCCCGGATCACAGAAACAAATCAGATCCTGGGAAGATAAAAATTCCCATCTACGATGGCACCACCGACCCGAAAAGCCCATCTGCAATCTTTTACGGATCGCCATGTGAAGGTATAATTTGAGGGAATGCGAACGAGATGCTGGCTACTGCCTCCTCTTCGTTGAAAACCTCAAGGGAGCCGCGCTCGAATGGTTTTCTAGCCTGAAGAGAAATTCCATCGGAAGTTTCCGCCAGCTCGCATCAGAGTTCCCCAAGCAGTACTCCATGTTCATAGATAGAGAGACTTCCGACGTTGATCTATGGAGTCTGCCTCAAAGGGAGGACGAATCGCTCCGCAATTTCATGAAAAGATTCAAGCTAGTCATGGCAAGAGTTACGGGAATCAGCGACAAGGTGGCAGTCGATGCCCTGAGAAAAACCCTTTGGTTTAGATCGAAGTTCCGAAAATTGATATCCAGGACGCCCTCCATAAAGCAATGGACTTTATCATCATGGAAGAAGAGATTAAAGTGCTCTAGCAGAAGCACGGCCTGCAGAAATCGTCCACGAAAAAGAAGCCCTCTCGTAACGACAAGTATGTACATCACGAAGGGGAAGATATCCAAGGCGAGCATAACTACGCCATAAACTCGGAACAGGGCAAGACCTCCGGGAACACTTGGACCAGTAACCAGTTCAAGGATAATTCCTTTTGCGATACAGGAAGTAGGAAGGATCTTTTCGATACAGGAAGTACAGTCAATGTCATCTTCCAGGACACCCTCCGAAGAATGAACATCAAACTCGGAGAATTCGTTCCAGAACCAAAACCTCTGACCGGTTTCTCGGGCACCACGTCTATGACCCTCGGATCAATCAAACTCCCGGTCATGGCCAAAGAAGTCATGAAATGTTTTGACTTTCATGAATGCGGTAGTCGACCATCTACAATGTGATCATGGGAACTCCCTGGATCAATGCCATGAAAGCAGTACCATCGACTTACCACATTGGCATCAAGTTCCCAACTCCAAACGGAACTGCAGTAATCTAGGGATGCCAGAAACAGTCAAGACTCTGCTTCCTAGCCGAGCATAAATTGCGACAAATTTGCAACACCCCCGTGGGCAGCCCGAAACGAGCAAAGAGAGTCCAGAACACTCTCGGGAACTCCGTAAAAGATGATATAGAATCATCCGACCGGGAAATGGCTCCAGACGACGACAAAGTCTCCGAGCCCATCGCCTTGCCAGCGGGCAACTCAACTCCTAAAGCGGCCATCGATTCAGCTGAAGCCTTAACGGTCGAAGCAATCAAAGCGGCCCCATCCGGCAAGTAGTAACACCCGCAGCAACCAGCAGAACTACGAGATGGCTTGATCCTCAAAAGAGGTACGTAGACAGCTAGTCAAAATTTGGCGAGTTCAGCAATCCCCCTCACCAAAAAGGGGGGGGGGAGTGGGTACGTATTTTTGAAACTTTTTCAATACAATTTTTCCAATCTCGCGATTTACTTAAGCAATAGTAATCCAAGATTGACCTGAATACAGCCTAAGTAAAAATAAAAGCCATTTTGAATTCATCCAAGCAGTCCTTGGACGAAATCAAAACTCTTGTACTCCCATATAGGCAGTACCGCAATCTAATTCGTAATCAAGCAAAAGCACTAAATCAGACATCCTCTCTAAATGAGGATCGTAACAAAAAACGAAAAAACATATCTTGGCGAGGCGTGGACGAATTTCTCGAAGATATTAAAACCGTATCATCCAACAAACAGTCCGTCCGCGACTATAAAATACAAAACGCCCGTCAATTGGCCCCGACGGACGAACCCAAAAACATTCTTTAAATGAACCCGTAGTCAGATCTTTCGTAAAAAATAAGGTCCTCTTACATCCGACAAGGATACCATAGCGCTATACAAGAAAACCCAGAATTTTGGTTAGCACTCCAAACGGTCTTTGGAGAAAGCTCGATTCTTACCACACAAGTCATTTAAGCCGGCGAGCAGCGACTTCGCTTAAGAATCAGGAAGAATTCGCCAACATGCAAAACGAAAGCCGATTAGTCGTCGCATAGCCTTAGAGCCGAGAGTAAACCTAGGTCTTGCCCTAAACCTAGTCCTACTGGTCTCTAAACATCTCAAGGCATGATATCAAAATTGATACGAGATCTTAAAACATGCCTCTTATCGTTCACATCAAAAAACGCTCGCGAAACTTCGTGAAACTCCTAAATGTTTCCGAATACCCTCGTACCAAAGTTGCAAACAAACAGAACCGCAAATTACGAGTTAAGATACGAAGTGACTACTCGTACCTTCCCCTCTACGCTTGACGAAAGTATAAATCAGAATTATAAGACTAGCTAAGAAACATTTGATATATACATGAAGCCGCAGAGTGGCAGGGATTCAAAGCCACCAACGGCCAGTCCCGAACACATAGATAAAAGGCCTCATCCGGCCCAAACACACTCATACATAAACGGTCAAGACTTGGCCTAAGACAATACGAAGTCATAGGATAAAGATAAAGGGAAACAACCCCATCAACCTTCAGATGTCAAGATCTAGATACCCGGACATGGAAACTCCGAATGAACTCGCAGGCAGGTCCACTTCTCCTTCCCCGTCTGCAACATCAGCTCCCGCTTCCGCTGTGTCCTCCAAAACCGCGATAGGATCCCAAAGCTGTTGGATCCTTCCCTCGATCGGAGGAACCATCGATTCGGCTTGAGCACACTCATTCATATGACCCGACATCTCTGCTATCTCGGAAAGAAAAAGAGTGGCCGGCATCTTGCGTCTTCCACAAGGTACCAACTGAACCGCGGCACTCGCGGAAATCGCCTACAAAGTCCTGAGCCTTCTTAAACTTCTCAAACTCAGCTTCAAACTTAGAGGCTCTCCTCGCTAGCTCGGCAGAAACCATCCCTCTTCCTCTCCTCTCCACACGACGAATAGCTTGAGAATGGACCTCGGCAAGCTCATGGTCTTGTTCCACGACCTCGTTCTGAGAAATACGTGCCTCCCTGAAACCCGGGACAAGCGCTGAGTTGAAAACCCGCATTCCCTGCATGAATCAACGGCCAAACGATGAAGGAAGGAGTCGAACGATAAAAACTTAACAGAAGTCAGAAAACCGACCTCATTAATCATCCTTGAATCTTCAGCAACCAACTCCACCCTTGATGGCTCGTCCATCGCCGGCGGGGCATCAAAACTAGGAGGGAGGTTGGCGAAGAAATCTTCCGGAAGAGGGATTTCGCTCGTACACTCCCATCGCCTGGGACGAAGCCCGGGTTCCATTCGGGTAACAGAGGATCGCCTGAAGTAAAGTTACCATCTTCAAATGCGATTCCTTTGTCCTTACAAGGCCTGTCTCTTCCTCTCCGAACAGGAACAGTATCAGGAGCTGGTTCATTCATGTCAGACGCATTCAAAATCTGCGAAACACCTTGCGATCGATGGAGAGCCAACGCCCTCTGAATTCTTGTCGGGGTGAAAGAGGTCCAAAAGAACGGACCGTTGCGGGGAATTTCTCGCTTGGCCTGCAAATCTCTGGGATACGCGAAGTGGAGGTTGTTCACTGCAAAATAAAAAAAAAAGAGCATTTGAATATCTCCGAGACATCTTTAAAAAAATGATGAACATCCGACCGTGGTACCATGTTGAAGATTCCACTTATTACGGAACAAGTGAATACAATTCTCCTCGACGGATGCACCGTCTGTCTGGACGTAGAAAAAGCGCTTTTCCCACTCCTTGACGTGTTAGGTCTGCCCTGAATTATCGACATATAGGTCCGAGGGGCCATGCGAAATGAGTGAGGAATTTGTGGTCTTTCGCGTCGACCATAGTCCCTCGAAGTGATCGGCATCGAGAGTCATCCCATGTTAGTAACCCAGGATTAAAACGCCAATGAAATTCTGTAACGCCGCGACATTTAATTGACTGATCGACAGCTCAAAACGATCGAGTGTGCGAACAATGGCTTCGGGGATCGGAAACCACATGTGGCAGCGCATGAGAAAAGCCTTGTAACATGTGAAGAAGCCCTCCGGAGTATCCTCTGCGCACTCTCCTTGTACCGGAATCCGAAGCACGACCTCGTCCGGAACCTTACAGAAATCCTGAAGGATCAAGCTTCACTGCGGGTCTTTTAGGGTAAAAGGCCTCGTCTGGGGGAGTAATGGAAGAGTGCAGTGCGACCCAATACTCTTCCTTCGCATTTTCAATGAACTCGGACTCTTCTTTCAGAATAACCTCCTCGTCGGTGCAAGGGTTGTCAGAAGAAGATTGAGAAAGCATGTTTTTCTTAGAAGATTTTTTCTTTGAAGACATCTTTAAAAAAAAACACACCAAAGAAAAAAGAGAGGAAGAGAGAAAGATTTCTACCTTAGAAAAAATTTCCCTAAGAAGTGAATAGGTAAAGAGTTTGCAAAACTTATTCAACCCATATATAGGCCAAAAGTATTACTATTCATTCTCGAACTATCGGCCATCGATTACGTCTATATTCACCTAAAACAAGTCATGCCGCAAGCTAGGACCTCTCACACAGGTTCACGGATCCTAGCTAGCTGGGGGGCTAACTATTGGGGTCAAAACCGGTCATGACGGAATCAATGCTCGAAAGTTCCCAGAAAACCAATTCCCAAATTAATCTTTTAAATATTAAAAGATACCAAACATTCCCGAGAAGTATTCAGCCAAGTAAAGGATGGTGTATACGGCTTCGAAAGGTATCAAGGATTGGTCCAGCATGGGCAAGGTCTTATCCGAGGGCAGCAGGGGTCAGGCCAACCACGCCATGCAGGGAGGACCATGGAACCTAGTCCACCTCGCCCTAGGGAGAGGACCACAGCGTCCCGGCCACCTCGCCCACAGGCGAGGACCACAGTGTCCCGGAGCTAAGGTCACCTCGCCCTAGGGCGAGACATCCCTGTAATACCCCTGATTTAGGGTATAAAGTCAACGCAAGTTAACGGGCTCAGATCTAGCCAGACTTGGATGAAGAAGCTATTAGAAGACAGGAATAGAGGTTTAGTTGAGGCATTTTGAAGAATGGTCGAGTAGAAACAAGACTTGGCCGAGGAGACAGAACCGAAGCTTTGAAGTGGTCAAGGCCGAGCATGGCGATATTCCGAAATCTATAAGTCAAGTGGGACTCAATCTCAATCATAATTATGGGATAAAAGAAGACTTTTGGTTGAGTCAGAATGAAGTTGGAACGAGCCAAAGTGATGGTGATCAAAAGAGCTTCCAGAGATGGCCGAGACAGAGGTTTGGCATCTAAGGACTAAGAAGACTATTTTGATTCCAAGAGCTGGAGATCAGTCTAGGGTCAACCCACGAGCCATATTGAGGTGTTTGAAGACATTCAAGGGAGTTTGGTCAAGCCAAAACAAGGAGAATACCAAGATGGTCCGGAAGAAGGCCGTTTTGGCCGATATGGTCATAATGAGCTAACCGAGAGCTAAGGAAGCCAAATCAAGATGGACAAACATGGCCAAGGATCTTAGAAGATCATTTTGTACAATTCCTACACTTTTGGAAGTGGTCAACCCAAGAGTCAAAGTAAACAAAAGTCCAAGGAGAGAGAAAGTACCTTATTGGTCCACATAAGCTATTCGGGCATCCAATGGGAGTGTGCCACGTGGAGGGGACCAATTTCCATCATTTCTGGAGGTGATACAGGATAAATTAGGGAGTCTTTTGGTGAAGGAATCATGAGCAAAAGATATCTAGAGAGGGAGAAAACATGAGGATACTTTTTGTATCCATAATGGGTTACAAATGGGTTTGGGAACTTTGGGTCAAGGAATTTAATTTCTACCTAAAAACCACGACATCTAGAGTTTATTTGGAGTCCAGAGAGTGCATTGGAGTGGACTGGATCACCAAGGATTGGAGTTTGAAGGTTGAAGACCCAAGAGTGCCAAAAGGGCTTAATTTTGCTAATTAATGATTAAGGAGAAGGGAGTGTGGAAACATTTCAGGCACGGGAATGGACATGCATTGGATCTTCTACAGAACATGGAGGTCTTGGAAAACTAAGGGAGCAAGCCTAATACCTAGAGTTGGTATGTGTTCTTCATTGAAGCCATTTTGAAGCTAAAAAGTGATGTGGTGGCAAGTTAACTTCGGGAGCAAGTTTGGAGCTGAGATTTCGTACACTAAATTAGACCAGGAGGGTGGTATTTCTTCTAGAATATGAGACGTAGAGGACAAGATTCAGTGCACTTTCCATCATGTATGGATTTTGGTCAAAAAATGTGGACAAGTGTTCAGTCATGAAGGATGTGTTCAAACTTCATTCTCTGGCTATAAATAGGACCCTTAGGCTTCATTTTCAAAGGTTTAAGCACCTCGGACTCTCTCTCAGACGATCTTATGGTTGCTTCTTGAGAGAGAAATTTGCCAAAAACTGATAAATTTTTATTAAGTGAGTGAGGTGAGTTAGAGGCTTTGTGCGTGTGTTATCCTAGCTTTAGGAGGCCTTGTGGTGTGCTTGGAGAGGTGGTAAAGTTTTAGTTTCGTCGTTTAAAGGTCCCTTACCCTCTTAGTCCTTTTAGCCTCTTTTGATCGTTTTTGGTGTAACCCTTAGGTCTTGAGCTTTTGGAGCTTCTTTCTGGTGTGTGAAGACCTAGGTGGGTTCCCTGTGTGTGTGTGTTTGTTGGGTGTGAATAACCGCGTGTGGTTGCAGGTGGAGAGCTTGGATGGTGGCGATCTTGAAGCTATACCGCTTTTGGCGGTTTATTTGTGTTTGTGTGGGGAGTTGGTAAACCCCACGCATGAGTGTTTTGATTTGTTTAAAGCATTGTGAGTTAGGTTGCTAGAATTGGGTGCTAGAACCGTGAGCTAGGTTGCTAGCATGTGCATGCATTAAATGGTCTCTCTCTTGTCGGGTGTGTTGATATTGTATCATGTATTGTGTAGTTAATGTGATAGATTACATGCATGCATCATAATGTTGTGTAGTTTGCATATGTTGTTGTGTTTGGTCGCATGAGATGTGAGTCAGACTCTCTCATGGCTTACTCATATGCATTGTGTGTGTGAGGTGCATTGCATGGCATGTAGTAATGTATTGTGATTAGAACAGGATGGGTCTAGTTCTGGGGTGTATAGAGATGAGGGTGTTACTCTCTCTATTGCCGGGTTAAGTTTAGTGAGTCGCTCGCTTAGGTTGTTTTGTGAGTCTAGACCGCGGTGCATGGAGGTTTGAGGCCGAGCCCCCATGTTTGTGTGTATGTGTGTAGCCGGGTCTAGACTAGTGTGTGAGAGCCAGTGAGTGTGAGGTGCATTTGGTCTAGGATGCAATGCGTGTTGTTTAGAGGCGGAGCTCCCTCACGCTAGTGTTTTGAGTTGCATCTAGACTAGTTTGCGGGGACCCTGGAGTGAGATCAGGGGATGGACCTGATTCTCCAGTGGTAGAGTTAGCCGCCCCTCCATTGCTTGTCAAAGGAAAGTGGGTAGCGCCCATGGATCTAGCCGCCATGGATGCTGCGCCCGGTGAGATTGGGAGTGAACCAATTCCCGGTGATTCCGATCATGTGACTTGTGTGTTTATGGTCGGACGCGGGGAGGGCAGGGATTCTCCAAAGAGTGAAAGGCCTTTGTGTTTTATTTTTGTTGAGAGTTGCGTCTAGGCGTCGAGTCTAGGTTTAGACGGGTGTGCGTCCTGTGTTTTAGTCTCGGGGAGGAGACTTGGGGTGTAGCTTGGGGCATTGATGCTGCATGGTTGCATCTTTGGTGCATTGTTGTTGCACTTTTATTTCCTAGCTTAGCATTGCATTGTTGATTGTTTGTTTGGGGCAAGGCTTGGGGGATATTTTTGTTGTTTTGTTTGGGAGCCCGCTGAGTAATTTTATAATTACTCACTCCCCTTGTTGTGCATTGCAGGTAACCTTAGAGGGACGGCATTAGCGGGTCGGAGGACGGTGCCAGGCGAAGTTTTCTGTTGTTGTTTGCAAGGAGCAAGGATGTTGCTGTTTTCCGTTGTTTTGTTTTTCATGGGTACCCTTGACTCGTTTTATTTCGCTTCCGCTGTTATGTTTTGAGGACATTAGTCGAAGTTCCCAAACTTTGTGAAATAAATAAAATTATGTTTGTTTATTATTAAAAATCCCCGCTGTAACACTGATATTGAGTTTTGTCCGAATCCACACAACTCTCACCGGTACGGGTTGGCCGACCTTAGGCCGAGGTCGAGGGTGGGTTCTGTGGACAGACTGGTTGAGACTTTGAATTTGTTTCAAGTCTTGGTCGGATCGGCTGCGGTCTCGCCACCGCTGTGACGCCCGGTCGCTCTGTTAGTCCGGCCTAGGACGGTTCGGGGTGTTACAAATGGTGGTATTAGAGCATGGTTGTATGATCATGCTTTCGCTCACGGTTTTCAAAATGTTTTATCGAAGTCAAAAGGAGTCGCAAACAACATCACTAGGAACTGGCACGCCCTCCGCTTAGGACTAGGTATGTTAGAATAGACCTTGGGAATTTAGGACCTTACCTTGTGCTTGTGTTGCAGTTTCTGGTGTTGGCAGTCGACAGGGTGGAGGCAGGCCGAGGATGAGGAATGTGGTACGGTTGAGGATTGTTGGGCAGTCATCTGGTACGGCTGGGTATGATGGATCGAGTGAGTCCAGCTCGCCGAGTGATTCCAGCGAATCCGAGTCTGATTCCAACTTTGAAGATGAGAATGTGGTTGAAAGCAGTGAGAGCTCACACGACCGGTCGCCTGAATTTGAAGAAGCTGAAGTACTTGAGGAAATTGAAGAAGAGTCCGATGATCTGGAGCACATGAACATTTTCCATATGGAGTCAATCCGCAAGCATCATCCGACTCAATCAACTTCCAGTACGGCTATGGCAATGAATATTGGGCAGCAATAGAGATCAGTTCATCTGATGTGGAGATCATCGAGCCACCACCACCAGAAATCATCGACATCTCATCAGACAGCACGGTGGCCGCTAACATTATCGGGTTAGCTCACGAGAGACTAGTCCATGGATCGCAATGCCAGCTTGGAGTCCAGCATTTTCACTTGGAGGATCTCGACTTCAGCATGGAAAGTATTGGACAATCCTTTGATCCATAGTACGAGTATCACTACCGCCAATGCCAATGGAGTCGCCACCAACCAATCAAGAAGCCGGAACAGAGGCAGTAGGAGTGGACATGGAAGTTCAGCAAGAAACCAGAAGAGAAGATAGATGATGGAAGGTACTCAGAATGGGATGACCAGAACAAGCGGAACTCTACGAGGAACATGGGAAACCATGGGAATCACTGAAGACTGTGCCTTGTGTGGATTGAGTGATCATCGCGGTCAAGCATGTCCAAGAGTCAGAAACCAGCCAGAGTTGAGCTGCTTTTGCAGTATGCACTTCGCGGCACAAGGAGTGGACACTTCGTCGCAGATTGCCCAATGACCAGCGTGACCAGAGCCGCACTCCATCACCGCCGCTCCTCCTACCAGCACTGCTCGATCAACCACATCTGCAATAGAGGATCAAACCATAGAAACCTTGACCTTCTAGGAGCCCTGATGATGGAGCCCGTGGGGGCTAAGGTAAATGGGTTCTGATCCTTCTTGCATGTGTTGCTGTTGTAATTTTTGCATTGTGCTGTTGCATGCTTTAGCATTTCTAAGTGCTTGTAGTCTAGATGCTGTGTGTGTGTTGCGCTATGGTTTGAGGCTGAGATCCCTCAAGCTTATTTTGAGTTGTTTGCATCTAGACTAGAAATTGTAGTATAGCATTGTGGTCTTGTCGTGCAACCTTGTTGTGTGAAGTGTTGTGGACGGTGTGTCCGGAAGCAAGTGTAGTCTAGTGTGTAGACCTTGCTAGGGTGTGGTAGTTGAACCTCGCTTTAGGATTCTGGTTGTGATTAGAATTTGTGAACCCTAGAGTTTAGGTAACCGAATCTTATTTATAGCCATTGATGTGTTGAGAATGAGTGTGGTGTCGGAAGGACACCTAACAATGTCATGAGTGTTCAAAAGCTTGTCTATGCGACTGGAACCAGAGGCGACCGTGGTGAAGACCAGCAGTGAGTGTGCACGGGTCCAGAGATGTCAGTGTGAAGGTTCAGAGTCATCAGAGGTGTGCGGACACGGAAGGATTGATCAGGTGGATCAAGAATCGAGACGCATATGGTGGTATCTCGAAGGATATGTAACCAAATTGAAGTGTAGCCCAAGTATCCAGCGAGAGGGTCAAGAAGATAATCAAGACTGGAGCAATTGAACGAAGAGTCCAAGAAAGTATGAAGCTTGAGCATGAATTTGATGTCTACATTGTGATCAAGACCAAGTTGTTTCCAAGGAGGGGAGACGTTGGTTAGAAGCATGGTGCTTAGCCACATGGAGATTGAAGAGCATGAGACAGATATATGGTGATATCATGGTGTTAGCAAGAGTGAAATGGTGGCAACATGGAAGCGATATCAAGTGGCAAAGATAGTACTAAAATGGCGGCAAGCAAATGCAAGAAGGAACCAAGAATTGTTAAGGAAGATCGGTGGATGGAGGACATCTCGAAGTGGAAGCAATTTCAGCATCAATGATGGTGGACAAAGCGACAGATTGAAGAACCGGATGAAGCAAGTAACGAAGTTGAGAACCAAGAAGAAGGAGGAAGATATGGTGGAAGACTAAGTCAAGAAGCAGTTAGGAACAAGCTGAAGAAAGTTCAAAAGGTGGTAGCGTAGCTAGCGGTGCCTTGTGGTCGAGGGCGAATTCATTTAAGGAGGGAGAATGTAATACCCACGATTTAGGGTATAAAGTCAGCATAAGTCAACAGGCTCGAATCGAGCCAGACTTGGATGGAGAAGCTATTAGAAGACAGGAATAGAGGTTTAGTTGAGGCATTTTGAAGAATGGTCGAGTAGAAACAAGACTTGGCCGAGGAGACAGAACCGAAGCTTTGAAGTGGTCAAGGCCGAGCATGGCGATATTCCGAAATCTATAAGTCAAGTGGGACTCAATCTCAATCATAATTATGGGATAAAAGAAGACTTTTGGTTGAGTCAGAATGAAGTTGGAACGAGCCAAAGTGATGGTGATCAAAAGAGCTTCCAGAGATGGCCGAGACAGAGGTTTGGCATCGGGCGAAGGACGAAGAAGACTATTTTGATTCCAAGAGCTTGGAGATCAGTCTAGGGTCAACCTACGAGCCATATTGAGGTGTTTGAAGACATTCAAGGGAGTTTGGTCAAGCCAAAACAAGGAGAATACCAAGATGGTCCGGAAGAAGGCCGTTTTGGCCGATATGGTCATAATGAGCTAACCGAGAGCTAAGGAAGCCAAATCAAGATGGACAAACATGGCCAAGGATCTTAGAAGATCATTTTGTACAATTCCTACACTTTTGGAAGTGGTCAACCCAAGAGTCAAAGTAAACAAAAGTCCAAGGAGAGAGAAAGTACCTTATTGGTCCACATAAGCTATTCGGCATCCAATGGGAGTGTGCCACGTGGAGGGACCAATTTCCATCATTCTGGAGGTGATACAGGATAAATTAGGAGTCTTTGGTGAAGGAATCATGAGCAAAAGATATCTAGAGAGGGAGAAAACATGAGGATACTTTTTGTATCCATAATGGGTTACAAATGGGTTTGGGAACTTTGGGTCAAGGAATTTAATTTCTACCTAAAAACCACGACATCTAGAGTTTATTTGGAGTCCAGAGAGTGCATTGGAGTGGACTGGATCACCAAGGATTGGAGTTTGAAGGTTGAAGACCCAAGAGTGCCAAAAGGGCTTAATTTTGCTAATTAATGATTAAGGAGAAGGGAGTGTGGAAACATTTCAGGCACGGGAATGGACATGCATTGGATCTTCTACAGAACATGGAGGTCTTGGAAAACTAAGGGAGCAAGCCTAATACCTAGAGTTGGTATGTGTTCTTCATTGAAGCCATTTTGAAGCTAAAAAGTGATGTGGTGGCAAGTTAACTTCGGGAGCAAGTTTGGAGCTGAGATTTCGTACACTAAATTAGACCAGGAGGGTGGTATTTCTTCTAGAATATGAGACGTAGAGGACAAGATTCAGTGCACTTTCCATCATGTATGGATTTTGGTCAAAAAATGTGGACAAGTGTTCAGTCATGAAGGATGTGTTCAAACTTCATTCTCTGGCTATAAATAGGACCCTTAGGCTTCATTTTCAAAGGTTTAAGCACCCCTGGACTCTCTCTCTCAGACGATCTTATGGTTGCTTCTTGAGAGAGAAATTTGCCAAAAACTGATAAATTTTTATTAAGTGAGTGAGGTGAGTTAGAGGCTTTGTGCGTGTGTTATCCTAGCTTTAGGAGGCCTTGTGGTGTGCTTGGAGAGGTGGTAAAGTTTTAGTTTCGTCGTTTAAAGGTCCCTTACCCTCTTAGTCCTTTTAGCCTCTTTTGATCGTTTTTGGTGTAACCCTTAGGTCTTGAGCTTTTGGAGCTTCTTTCTGGTGTGTGAAGACCTAGGTGGGTTCCCTGTGTGTGTGTGTTTGTTGGGTGTGAATAACCGTGTGTGGTTGCAGGTGGAGAGCTTGGATGGTGGCGATCTTGAAGCTATACCGCTTTTGCGGTTTATTTGTGTTTGTGTGGGGAGTTGGTAAACCCCACGCATGAGTGTTTTGATTTGTTTAAAGCATTGTGAGTTAGGTTGCTAGAATTGGGTGCTAGAACCGTGAGCTAGGTTGCTAGCATGTGCATGCATTAAATGGTCTCTCTCTTGTCGGGTGTGTTGATATTGTATCATGTATTGTGTAGTTAATGTGATAGATTACATGCATGCATCATAATGTTGTGTAGTTTGCATATGTTGTTGTGTTTGGTCGCATGAGATGTGAGTCAGACTCTCTCATGGCGACTCATATGCATTTGTGTGTGTGAGGTGCATTGCATGGCATGTAGTAATGTATTGTGATTAGAACAGGATGGGTCTAGTTCTGGGGTGTATAGAGATGAGGGTGTTACTCTCTCTATTGCCGGGTTAAGTTTAGTGAGTCGCTCGCTTAGGTTGTTTTGTGAGTCTAGACCGCGTGTGCATGGAGGTTTGAGGCCGAGCTCCCTCATGTTTGTGTGTATGTGTGTAGCCGGGTCTAGACTAGTGTGTGAGAGCGAGTGAGTGTGAGGTGCATTTGGTCTAGGATGCAATGCGTGTTGTTTAGAGGCGGAGCTCCCTCACGCTAGTGTTTTGAGTTGCATCTAGACTAGTTTGGGGGACCCTGGAGTGAGATCAGGGATGGACCTGATTCTCCAGTGGTAGAGTTAGCAGCCCTCCATTGCTTGTCAAAGGAAAGTGGGTAGCGCCCATGGACGAAGCCGCCATGGATGCTGCGCCCGGTGAGATTGGGAGTGAACCAATTCCCGGTGATTCCGATCATGTGACTTGTGTGTTTATGGTCGGACGTGGGGGGAGGGGGCAGGGATTCTCCAAAGAGTGAAAGGCCTTTGTGTTTTATTTTTGTTGAGAGTTGCGTCTAGGCGTCGAGTCTAGGTTTAGGCGGGTGTCGTCCTGTGTTTTAGTCTCGGGAGGAGACTTGGGGTGTAGCAGGGCATTGATGCTGCATGGTTGCATCTTTGGTGCATTGTTGTTGCACTTTTATTTCCTAGCTTAGCATTGCATTGTTGATTGTTTGTTTGGGGCAAGGCTTGGGGATTTTTGTTGTTTTGTTTGGGAGCCCGCTGAGTAATTTTATAATTACTCACTCCCCCTTGTTGTGCATTGCAGGTAACCTTAGAGGGACGGGCATTAGCGGGGTCGGAGGACGGTGCCAGGCGTAGTTTTCTGTTGTTGTTTGCAAGGAGCAAGGATGTTGCTGTTTTCCGTTGTTTTGTTTTTCATGGGTACCCTTTGACTCGTGTTTTATTTCGTTTCCGCTGTTATGTTTTGAGGACATTAGTCGAGTTCCCAAACTTTGTGAAATAAATAAAATTATGTTTGTTTATTATTAAAAATCCCCGTTGTAACACTGATATTGAGTTTTGTCCGAACTTACACAACTCTCGACCAAGGTACGGGTTGGCCGACCTTAGGCCGAGGTCGAGAGGGGTGGGTTCTGTGGACAGACTGGTTGAGACTTTGAATTTGTTTCAAGTCTTGGTCGGATCGGCTGCGGTTCTCGCCACCGTTGTGACGCTTCCGAAGTCGTTCTGGGTTAGTCCGGCCTAGGACGGTTCGGGGGTGTTACAAATGGTGGTATTAGAGCATGGTTGTATGATCATGCTTTCGTTCACGGGTTTTCAAAATGTTTTATCGAAGTCAAAAGGAGTCGCAAAACAACATCACTAGGAACTGGCACGCCCTCTGCTTAGGACTAGGTATGTTAGAATAGACCTTGGGAATTTAGGACCTTACCTTGTGCTTGTGTTGCAGTTTCTGGTGTTGGCAGTCGACAGGGTGGAGGCAGGCCGAGGATGAGGAATGTGGTACGGTTGAGGATTGTTGGGCAGTCATCTGGTACGGCTGGGTATGATGGATCGAGTGAGTCCAGCTCGTCGAGTGATTCCAGCGAATCGAGTCTGATTCCAACTTTGAAGATGAGAATGTGGTTGAAAGCGGTGAGAGCTCACGAGACGGGTCGTCTGAATTTGAAGAAGCTGAAGTACTTGAGGAAATTGAAGAAGAGTCCGATGATCTGGAGCACATGAACATTTTCCAGCGGGAGTCAATCCGCAAGCATCATCCGACTCAATCAACTTCCAATGCGGCTATGGCAATGAATATTGGGCAGCAATAGAGATCAGTTCATCTGATGTGGAGATCATCGAGCCACCACCACCAGAAATCATCGACATCTCATCAGACAACGGTGGCCGTTAACATTATCGAAGTTAGCTCACGAGACTAGTCCATGGATCGCAATGCCAGCTTGGAGTCCAGCATTTTCACTTGGAGGATCTCTTGACTTCAGCATGGAAAGTATTGGACAATCCTTTGATCCATAGTACGAGTATCACTACTCGCCAATGCCAATGGAGTCGTCACCAACCAATCAAGAAGCCGGAACAGAGGCAGTAGGAGTGGACATGGAAGTTCAGCAAGAAACCAGAAGAGAAGATAGATGATGGAAGGTACTCAGAATGGGATGACCAGAACAAGCGGAACTCTACGAGGAACATGGGAAACCATGGGAATCACTGAAGACTGTGCCTTGTGTGGATTGAGTGATCATCGTGGTCAAGCATGTCCAAGAGTCAGAAACCAGCCAGAGTTGAGCCGTTTTGCAGTATGCACTTCGTGCACAAGGAGTGGACACTTCGTCGCAGATTGCCCAATGACCAGCGTGACCAGAGCCGTACCCATCACCGTCGTTCCTCCTACCAGCACTGCTCGATCAACCACATCTGCAATAGGAGGATCAAACCATAGAAACCTTGACCTTTCTAGGAGCCCTGATGATGGAGCCCGTGGGGGCTAAGGTAAATGGGTTCTGATCCTTCTCTTGCATGTGTTGCTGTTGTAATTTTTGCATTGTGCTGTTGCATGCTTTAGCATTTCTAAGTGCTTGTAGTCTAGATGCTGTGTGTGTGTTGCGTTGCGGTTTGAGGCTGAGATCCCTCAAGCTTATTTTGAGTTGTTTGCATCTAGACTAGAAATTGTAGTATAGCATTGTGGTCTTGTGCGTGCAACCTTGTTGTGTGAAGTGTTGTGGACGGTGTGTCCGGGAAGCAAGTGTAGTCTAGTGTGTAGACCTTGCTAGGGTGTGGTAGTTGAACCTCGCTTTAGGGATTCTGGTTGTGATTAGAATTTGTGAACCCTAGAGTTTAGGTAACCGACCCTTATTTATAGCCATTGATGTGTTGAGAATGAGTGTGGTGTCGGAAGGACACGAACAATGTCATGAGTGTTCGAAAAGCTTGTCTATGCGACTGGAACCAGAGGCGACCGTGGTGAAGACCAGCAGTGAGTGTGCACGGGTCCAGAGATGTCAGTGTGAAGGTTCAGAGTCATCAGAGGTGTGCGGACACGGAAGGATTGATCAGGTGGATCAAGAATCAGAGACGGCATATGGTGGTATCTCGGAAGGATATGTAACCAAATTGAAGTGTAGCGCCCAAGTATCCAGCAGAGAGGGTCAAGAAGATAATCAAGACTGGAGCAATTGAACGAAGAGTCCAAGAAAGTATGAAGCTTGAGCATGAATTTGATGTCTACATTGTGATCAAGACCAAGTTGTTTCCAAGGAGGGGAGACGTTGGTTAGAAGCATGGTGCTTAGCCACATGGAGATTGAAGAGCATGAGACAGATATATGGTGATATCATGGTGTTAGCAAGAGTGAAATGGTGGCAACATGGAAGCGATATCAAGTGGCAAAGATAGTACTAAAAATGGCGGCAAGCAAATGCAAGAAGCAACCAAGAATTGTTAAGGAAGATCGGTGGATGGAGGACATCTGCGAAGTGGAAGCAATTTCAGCATCAATGATGGTGGACAAAGCGACAGATTGAAGAACCGGATGAAGCAAGTAACCGAAGTTGAGAACCAAGAAGAAGGAGGAAGATATGGTGGAAGACTAAGTCAAGAAGCAGTTAGGAACAAGCTGAAGAAAGTTCAAAAGGTGGTAGCGTAGAAGAAGGTTCTTTGTGAATTCGAGGACTAATTCATTTAAGGAGGGGAGAATGTAATACCCCTGATTTAGGGTATAAAGTCAACGCAAGTCAACAGGCTCAGATCGAGCCAGACTTGGATGGAGAAGCTATTAGAAGACAGGAATAGAGGTTTAGTTGAGGCATATTGAAGAATGGTCGAGTAGAAACAAGACTTGGCCGAGGAGACAGAACCGAAGCTTTGAAGTGGTCAAGGCCGAGCATGGCGAAATTCCGAAATGTACAAGTCAAGTGGGACTCAATCTCAATCATCATTATGGGATAAAAGAAGACTTTTGGTTGAGTCAGAATGAAGTTGGAACGAGCCAAAGTGATGGTGATCGAAAGAGCTTCCAGAGATGGCCGAGACAGAGGTTTGGCAACGGCTAAGGATCTAAGAAGACTATTTTGATTCCAAGAGCTTGAGATCAGTCTAGGGTAAACCTAGGAGCCATATTGAGGTGTTTGAAGACATTCAAGGGAGTTTGGTCAAGCCAAAACCAGGAGAATACCAAGATGGTCCGGAAGAAGGCCGTTTTGGCCGATATGGTCATAATGAGCTAACCGAGAGCTAAGGAAGCCAAATCAAGATGGACAAACATGGCCAAGGATCTTAGAAGATCATTTTGTACAATTCCTACACTTTTGGAAGTGGTCAACCCAATGTTGGGGTCAAAAACGGTTATCTCGAAATCTACGGCTAAAGATCCTTCCAAACTCGAAGAATTCCCGCACGAAATAATTAACGGGAAAGAGATCAAACAACGGAAAAACCCACGGACGGGCGAGATGGCCTGGCGACCGGCGGCACCGGCCTGGCGCCGGCGGCACCGGCCTGGCGCCGGCGGCACCCGACCTGGCGCCGGCGGCACCCGACCTGGCGCCGGCGGCACCCGACCTGGCGCCGGCGGCACCATCGCCGCGGGCTGGCCTGGCGCCGGCGGCACCATCGCCGCGGGCTGGCCTGGCGCCGGCGGCACCGGCCTGGCGCCGGCGGCACCATCGCCGCGGGCTGGCCTGGCGCCGGCGGCACCCGACCTGGCGCCGGCGGCACCGTGGCAGCGGGCGGCCTGGCGCCGGCGGCACCGGCCTGGCGCCGGCGGCACCGGCCTGGCGCCGGCGGCACCCGACCTGGCGCCGGCGGCTTTCCGTCGCCGCGGGCTGGCCTGGCGCCGGCGGCACCGGCCTGGCGCCGGCGGCACCATCGCCGCGGGCTGGCCTGGCGCCGGCGGCACCATCGCCGCGGGCTGGCCTGGCGCCGGCGGCACCGTGGCAGCGGGCGGCCTGGCGCCGGCGGCACCATCGCCGCGGGCTGGCCTGGCGCCGGCGGCACCCGACCTGGCGCCCGGCACCGTCATCTTGAGCGGCCTGGCGCCGGCGGCACCGGCCTGGCGGCGGTCGGCGGCCCTCGTCCTGGTCTCGGTCCCATCGTGTTTGGTCTGATCCCATCTTGACTTGTTTGGATCAATCATCGTGAGTTTGGGACAATCAAGGCTCTGGAATAAACATCTTCGATTCGGTTGGAATCGCCCTCGATGTTTTATGATAGAAACTAGAGGGATTGGATTTCGTAGAAGATATCGTATAAAACAAAGATCGGTTAACTTGAACATCGACCCTTTAAGCTATACGGTTTATTCTCCGAGAAAGATCATATTTCCGAGAAATCGTATAAAACGTTTAACGACTTAAGACAAGTCAACAGACTTACTTACGATTTTTCAGAATTCAGGCCCAATCTGGCTATGACGGTTTATCCGATTTCCCAAAACATCGGATAAACATCAAGTCACCGAAAGATTGCGGAAAACTCGAGGATGATTACGAAGACCGACGAAAATGGAACATTTCCTGAAGAGATAAGCTTGGGCCCAAAGGCGAGGCCCATCATCCTAAGGCAAACCGACCTAGGAGTGGGTATATAAGGAGAGCAAGAGCAGAGGAGAAGGGCATCCTAAAAAAAATCCGAAAATTAGACTTAGAACATCCTGCAAGCTTAGAAGAACTAGGGTTTAGGTGGTTAGACTAGCAGAGCAAAGCTTAGGATGTTTGGCTGCCTGCGACTCTATCTTTTTCTTTAATCGCAAATCTCTCTGTCTTTCGGAGAATCCTTGTACTCGTTTCTTTCATCTAATAAAAGCGTAGCCGGCAAATATTACAATTCTCATCTTCGTCTTCTGTTTACTTTATCGATTTCGTGTGTCAACGCAGAGAATCCGGACCTTCAAGGAAAGTCGGGTTTACTTGGCTTTCCTCCGAAATCTTATTTATCGGAAATTGACGGTGTGAATTTCGATTCCCACAGTTTGGCGCTAGAAGGAGGGTGGGACGGATTCTCTAACTCGAAAAACCACCAATCGATCGAAGTTCAGTATGGCTACTTCGTCAGTCCGCAACATCGTATCTTTCGAGGATCGAGCAACGGCTAGTATAGCCAAACCTCACAACAATCTCCTCGTAATAGAACTTACGATTCAGGGTATTGACGTAGCAAGGGTATTAGTCGACACCAGGTGGTCGGCTAATATTATCTATAAAAGCACCCTCGAGAGGATGGGCCGATCTAAGCATCCTTACAGATGACCCCAGCCCAGTATTCGACTCTCGGCATGTTATGACCTCGGTTCGACTGACCTCTCAGTCAGAGCGGGGCGTCACCAAAGCGTGGAATTCCTGGTGATCGATGGTCCAACATCATACAACGCGATAGTTGGAACACCTGGCTAAACTCCATGAGGCGATCCATCGACATTCCACCTATGCCTCAAGTTCGACACCTTCGGTCGAAACAATACATGGTATTCACGAGCAGCACAAATCTACCTCGCTACCGAACTAAAGCGGAAAAATTCGAAATCGAGACCTCGGAAAAAGCAAGCGATTCACGATTAGCGGAAACTTCCTGGCAGTCCCAAAGAGCTGAGGCCCTGGAAGGAAGCTGAACCAACCTGCGAACCGGTGGTCTCAATCTGCCTCGGCGATTCCTTCCGAATGGTGCGTCGAAATCGAATAACCTCAGCGAACCGATAAAAGCGAGCTCATCGCATGCCTCAAAAGAACCTCAGTACGCTCGGCTACGCGGAGGACATGCCGAATTGACATTAGCGTAACATGTCACTTAACTTAACATCGACCACTCACAAACCCGTAAAGCAAAAGAGACGAAAGCTGGGACCTGAGCGCGCTAATCGCAGTCAACGAGGAAGTCGAAAGACTCCTCAAAGTAGGGTCGATAACAGAAGTCAGGTATCCGACTGGCTTGCCAACCCTGTCGTGGTAAAAAGAAAACGGAAGTGGCGAAGTCTGTGTCGATTTCACGGATCTGAATAAAACCTGTCCGAAGGATTGCTTCCCGCTCCACACATCGACCGACTGGTCGAAGCAACCGCTGGAAACAAGCTTCGTCATTCATGGGCGCTTTTCGGATACAATCAGATCATGATGAATCCCGACGACCGCTAAAACGGCATTCATCACAGACCGCTGAACGATTGCTACAAGGTAATGCCGCTCGGTCTTAAAAACGCTGGGCAACATATCAGCGACTTCGTCAACAAAATGTTTGCCGAGCAACTCGAAAAACTATGGAAGTATACATCGATGATATGCTCGTAAAATCTCTTGACGAACACGCATCATATAGCCCACCTAGAGGAATGTTTTGCACGACTCAACCAGCATAACATGAAACTCAACCCGGCGAAGTGTAGATTCGCGTGGCATCGAGAATTCTCGATACCTCGTAACGATCGCTGAATCGAGGCCAACCCTAAACAAATCGACGACTGATAGAGATGACCTCCCGAGAACCAAGCGAAGTCCAGAGGCTAACCGAAGGGTCGCTGCTTTGAACCGCTTCATCTCGCTGGTCCACGGATAAGTGCCTACCGCTTTACTTAAACATTGAAGGGAAACAAGAAGTTCGAATGGTCCGAGCAATGTGAAAAAGCTTTCCAACAGTTGAAACATTACCTGGCCACTCCACCAGTCCTCGCAAAACCGTGGAAGGTGAACCTCTTTTCCTCTATATCGCAGTTTCATAGCGGCAGTCAGTGGCGTCTTGATCACGAAGAAGCGGCGAACAAAAGCCAATCTTTTATGTAAGCAAGACGCTACTGGATGCGAAACTCGATACCCGCTAATGGAAAAATTAGCATTCGCCATAACCTCGCAAGAAAACTAAGACCATATTTCCAGTCTCATACTATAGTGGTTCTCACCACGCTCCCGCCGCGGATAATCCTGCATAGTCCGAAATAATCAGGTAGGCTCGCAAAATGGGCAATCGAACTGAGTGAATACGACGTCAATATCGCCTAAGGACATGTGCAAAGTCCCAAGTACTTGCGGATTTCTTGGTAGAGTTACCCACTAGAAGCATGACTAACGAGGAACCAAACTCAACTTGGGTTCTCCACGTCGACGGATCTTCATCCAAACAAGGATCCGAATCGAATACGACTCACCTCTCCTAGCGGAAATCCTAGAACAGTCTTCCGATTGGCTTTTCATGCTTCAAACAACGAGGCAGAATCTGAAGCACTTCGTCGCAGGCTTGCGGCTGGCCCATGGGTTAAAATCCGTAATATTCACGCTTACTGCGATTCTCAGTTAGTCGCCAATCAATACAGCGGAGAATACGAGGCAAGAGACTAAAGGATGGACGCAGATCTAAACTCGGCCCAAGAACTGGCTCAGAAGTTTCACCAGTTCGCCTCTGACCAGAATTCTCGCCGAAAACGTCCAGGCCGACGCTTGGCTGCCCTCGCCAAGCTCAGATACATTGCTCCAAAGGATAATCCCGGTCGAATTCATCGAACATCCAAGCATCGGACCACCAGTGGTCGTCAATCTAATCCGGGAAGAGATTGAAGATGCGGAAGAAGTCGAGGATCAACCGGAAGCGGATGTGAACCCAACCGAGTATGGCTGCGACAGCCCTTGGATAGAACCAATCCGAGCCTATATCGTGAATGGAACCTTACCCGCCGAAAAATGGGCGGCTCGTAAAGTGAAAACCCAAGCAGCACGGTACGTCACGATAGAGGGAGAAATTTATAAGTGGTGTTTCTCTGGTCCTCTCATGACATGCTGAAGGGGAAAGGGCGAAGAATCATGGAGGAGGTCCACTCGATCATGCGGAAATCATTCGGCGGAAGATCTCGCGGTCAAAATCAAACGCCACGGTTATTATTGGCCGACCATGTTAAAGACTGCGAGAATTTAGCGGAAGTGCGAAATGCCAAAGGCATGCTCCAACGATCCATCAACCCGCTGGAGATCCTCTCCTCAATCTCGCCCCCTATCCTTTCATGCGATGGTCCATGGACATCGCCGACCTATGCACCCATCAAAACAAAAGCGCTTCCTCCTAGTCCTTACTGATTTCTTTTCCAAATGGGTAGAAGCAGAATCCTACGCCAAGTATCAAAGACACACAAGTCGAGAACTTCGCCCGAAACATATCATAACAAGACATGGGATCCCGCATTTAAATCGTAATGCATAATGGATCTCAATTTATCTCTGCTCGATTCAAACATTCTGCTAAAATGGAAAATACGACTTACAAAGTCAACTCCCAGATATCCGCAATGCAACGGACAGGCAGAAACCATCAACAAAACCGCCCTGACGGACTCAAGAAACGCCAGACGCCAAGAAGGGGCGATGGGCGAGGAGCTCGAAGGAGTTCTTTGGTCGATCGCATAACCCCAAGACGGGCAACGGTGAAACTCCATTCGCCTCGCTAATGAACGGAATGTATGATCCCCGCTGAAGTAGAATTCCCGAGTACGGAGAAGATTCCTCCCCGAAGAGAGGATTTAAACGACGCTTATGATGCTGGACAATCTCGATCTCATCAATGAACGCCGCGACCAGGCACTCATTCAATCCAGAATTACCAGCACGCCGTCGCGAAGGTACTACAACTCAAGCGTGCGCCATCGCAGGTTCAAAGAAGGCGATTTAGTCTTCCGCAAAGTCTTCCAAAACACTGCCGAACGAAACGCAGGAAAATTGGGAGCAAACTGGGAAGGACCATACAAAGTCATAAAAGTAGTACGACCAGGTTCATACCAAATCGCAAACATGTAAGACGTCAAAATCCCGAGAACTTGGAATGCGATGCACCTAAAAAAATACTACCACTAAACGATAAAACGTGGTACAAAAGAACTACGAGATGGCTTGATCCCTAGACAAGGGTACGTAGGCAAATCGCCAACCGGCGGATTCAGCTATCCCCCCCAATTTAAAAAAAGGGGGGGAGTGGGTACGTATACTCGAAGACTCTAAAATTTTCGAAACTTTTCACGACTTTTTCAAAATCAGCCAAACGCCACAACAACGGATCTAGTATCCACTAAGCGATTATAACATCCAAAAAACAAATCCCGGAGGGCCAACACTTAACAAAGCAAAATGAATGTAGACGTTTCTCCCTGGGTCAAATTTACGCAACCCCTTGGTCCTGCGTCCAAAACGGAGACAACAGTTTTCCGGCTGCAAACATTCGCAAAAACATCCCCAAAAGCCTGCAAGCGTTTCAACACGAGATGCGGCATAAGGAAAAATCGACCATCAGCACTGCGAGACGTCGCTAACGCTTGACGGACACTCTTTTCCGCAAAACGCTGCAGACAAAATCTTCGCCTCAACATACAAACGCACCTCAAAACGGTATCATTTCGTTGTTGCTGATCACAACAAACTAACTCTAACGCCCTAAACAGACAAATAGCCTTCAAGGGTAGGCTCTCTTACATCCGACGAGGATAAACATAGCCCGCTATACAAGAAATCAAAATTTTGGTCTAGCTCTTCAGAAGGAAGTAGCTCGACTCACGCCAAACAAATCATATAAGCCGACAACAATTAGCGGATTTTAAGCGGTGCGAGTCAGGTTAAAATCGCAAACAGTAAAACGAAGCCGATTTGTCATCGCAAAGCCTCAGTCCGAGTAAACCTAGGTCTTGCCTAAACCCAGCCACGCTGGATCTTGATATCTCACAGACATAGTATGGTATACGAGATCCAAAATTTGTCTCTTCACTTAAGCCTATTCGTTTCACGAAGTTTTTCACAGAATCGGTAAACCGCGAAAAATCTTGCTTTACGCAGACAATAGGTACGGTGATCATCGGGAACTAGGAATGAGACGACAACTCACACCCTCTTTCTCATACTTCAAAAACTGAAGTTCATAAATAATCAGCGTTTCATAGATTGAGACTGCGAAATTCAAACAAAACCCCAAAAGAGGGCAGGGATTGAAGCCACCAGCGGCCAGTCCGGTAAATACATCATGGCCTCTTAACGGCCGAAACACATAAAAAAAACGAAATCCCAGAAGGGATTGATAAACCAAGACGCCCCTGAGCGCCATCTTCATCCTCACTCGCGACAGGGATAGCCTCGCCGTCGCCTCCCTCGATCGCATCGCCATTACCGCCTCGTCAGCCAACCTCGCGATCTTCTCCCGTCGCTCCTGATCTTCTGAGTCTTGGAGGTCGGAGCAAGGGTGCATTCGGCTTGCAGGCCGGCAAGGATTGAATCAAAATCGCCCTCGGTGGCCGCCCACTCTCCTGTACAGGAAGATAATCTGGCTTCCTCCAAATCCAAAGACGGGGCCTCGTTACCTCGAAGCAACTCGAGCTCATTCAAACTCCCTTCCATCCCCGCTAAAGCCAAGTCCCTCTTGCGGATGGCTATCAAGGACTCAAACAGGATGGCCATCCTCGTCAGACGACCAAAGAAGTCGTCGCTGGCATCGGCAACCTCCGAGGATCTACAGGCGTTCATCTCCTCGTGAGCCTGAACCTTCTCCTGAAGACGGCGGACTTCCGAGGATTTACTCCTCTTCTCTTTCTTCACCTTGATTAACGAGCTCGCGGTCTTCCCAAGGTCGCGCTCAAGATCGCTGATACAAACCTCAAGCTGGGACGTCTGGGCAGCATGGGTGTCCTCGACAGTCTGCAATACAGCCTTAGTACGCTTCAGCGCTTCCTGCGACGACTCCAGTTCCTTCGATAGACGAATGACTTCCGTCCCGCACTCACCAAGCATTCCGTCAATGAGCGACACAAAATGCCCGCAAAAAGGAAGGAGTAAGTATCATCGCAAAAAAAACGGTGCAAGAATTGCAGACAAATTAAAATCGGACCTTGAGCGATGACGCCGCCAACGGCTCTGAAAGTTAAGCTTTCCTCGCTCTTAGCACCCGCTTCTTTTCGCTCGGGCCGCACCAGCCCTTGCCCTTCCCTTGGGCAACGGCGCGGCACCAGCCGCTGGCAGTCCCAAGACGAGTTCCCTCTTCGCCGAGGGAAGAGGTGCAGATTCTATCGCGTCCTCTCTTTCGGAGATCACGATCGGAGCAGTCGAAGAACCCGATGGATGGATCTGAACATCAAGAGTCTGTTCAGGAACAATAACCCCTTCTGTAGACGGGAGGGCATCGGATGGGACTTCGGGGCTGGGAACCGAAGGAGCAGGCAAAGGAGTTGGAGCCGCGGAAGGAACATCGGACGTCTCAGTCCTCGCCCGCTTTGAGCCTTTCGCAGCACTACGCCGGGACAGCTTAGCCTTGAAAGAATCAAACCCATCAATGAGGGACGGAGTAGCCTCCTGAACGGCCTGAACGGTCGGAGCTTGGCTGAACGGAACCGACGGAGCTTGGCCGGCCTCACCCATCTCAACATCAGAATCATTCTTTTCAACTTGGGATGAAGACATTTTCTTTCTTAAGAGAGAAGAAGAGAGAATTTGAAAAGATGTGAAGAATGAGAAGGGAAGGCTGACTATTTATATGAAAAAGGGAGGTGAAGACAAAGGTTTCCTGCGGAAAAATCCTTAGCCGAAAATTTCGATTTTAAAAAAATTCAAAACACTCGCCCGCAAAATCGTCTCCGATCTTACGAGCTGGGGGGCTAACTGTTGGGGTCAAAAACGGTTATCTCGAAATCTACGGCTAAAGATCCTTCCAAACTCGAAGAATTCCTGCACGAGCTTAATTAACGGGAAAGAGATCAAACAACGAAAACCCACGGACGGCGAGATGGCCTGGCGACCGGCGGCACCGACCTGGCGCCGGCGGCACTCGCCTGGCGCCGGCGGCACCGACCTGGCGCCGGCGGCACTCGCCTGGCGCCGGCGGCACCGACCTGGCGCCGGCGGCACTGACCTGGCGCCGGCGGCACCGACCTGGCGCCGGCGGCACCGACCTGGCGCCGGCGGCACCGACCTGGCGCCGGCGGCACTCGCCTGGCGCCGGCGGCACTCGCCTGGCGCCGGCGGCACTCGCCTGGCGCCGGCGGCACTCGCCTGGCGCCGGCGGCACCGACCTGGCGCCGGCGGCACCGACCTGGCGCCGGCGGCACTCGCCTGGCGCCGGCGGCACTCGCCTGGCGCCGGCGGCACCGACCTGGCGCCGGCGGCACTCGCCTGGCGCCGGCGGCACTCGCCTGGCGCCGGCGGCACTCGCCTGGCGCCGGCGGCACCGACCTGGCGCCGGCGGCACCGACCTGGCGCCGGCGGCACTCGCCTGGCGCCGGCGGCACCCGCGGACGCTGGCCGCCTGGCGCCGGCGGCACTCGCCTGGCGCCGGCGGCACTCGCCTGGCGCCGGCGGCACTCGCCTGGCGCCGGCGGCACCGGCCTGGCGCCGGCGGCACCGGCCTGGCGCCGGCGGCACTCGCCTGGCGACGGTCGACGCCCTCGCCCTGGTCTCGGTCCCATCGTGTTCGGTCTGATCCCATCTTGAGTTGTTTGGATCAATCATCGTGAGTTTGGGACAATCAAGGCTACGGAATAAACATCTTTCGATTCGTTGGAATCGCCCTCGATGTTTTACGATAGAAACTAGAGGGATTGGATTTCGTAGAAGATATCGTGATAAAACAATGATCGGTTAACTTGAACATCGACCCTTTAAGCTATAATGGTTTATTCTCCGAGAAAGATCATCTTTCCGAGAAATCGTATAAAACGTTTAACGACTTAAGACAAGTCAACAGACTTACTTACGATTTTTCAGAATTCAGGCCCAATCTGGCTATGACGGTTTATCCGATTTCCCAAAACATCGGATAAACATCAAGTCACCGAAAGATAGCGGAAAACTCGAGGATGATTACGAAGACCGACGAAAATGGAACATTTCCTGAAGAGATAAGCTTGGGCCCAAAGGCGAGGCCCATCATCCTAAGGCAAACCGACCTAGGAGTGGGTATATAAGGAGAGCAAGAGCAGAGGAGAAGGGCATCCTAAAAAAAATCCGAAAATTAGACTTAGAACATCCTGCAAGCTTAGAAGAACTAGGGTTTAGGTGGTTAGACTAGCGGAGCAAGGCTTAGGACGTTTGGCTGCCTGCGACTCTATCTTTTTCTTTAATCGCAAATCTCTCTGTCTTTCGGAGAATCCTTGTACTCGTTTCTTTCATCTAATTCTCATCTTCGCCTTCTGTTTACTTTATCGATTTCGTGTGTCAACGCAGAAAATCCGGACCTTCAAAGAAAGTCGGGTTTACTTGGCTTTCCTCCGCAATCTTATTTATCGGAAATTGACGGTGTGAATTTCGGTTCCCACACCCAAGAGTCAAAGTCAAAAAAAGTTCAAGGAGAGAGAAAGTACCTTATTGGTCCACATAAGCTATTCGGGCATCCAATGGGAGTGTGCCAGGTGGAGGGGACCAATTTCCATCATTTCTGGAGGGGATACAGGATACATTAAGGAGTCTTTTGGTGAAGGAATCATGAGTAAAAGATATCTAGAGAGGGAGAAAACATGAGGATACTTTTTGTACCCATAATGGGTTACAAATGGGTTTGGGAACTTTGGGTCGAGGAATTTGATTTCTACCTTAAACCCACGACATCTAGAGTTTATTTGGAGTCCAGAGAGTGCATTGCAGTGGACTGGATCACCAAGGATTGGAGTTTGAAGGTTGAAGACCCAAGAGTGCCAAAAGGGCCTAATTTTGCTAATTAATGATTAAGGAGAAGGGAGTGTGGAAACATGTCAGGCACGGGAATGGACATGCATTGGCTCTTCTACAGCACATGGAGGTCTAGGAAAACTAAGGGAGCAAGCCTAATACCTATAGTTGGTATGTGTTCTTCATTGAAGCCATTTTCAAGCTAAAAAGTGATGTGGTGGCAAGTTAACTTCGGGAGCAATTTTGGAGCTGAGATTTCGTACACTGAATGAGACCAGGAGGGTGGTATTTCTTCTAGAAGATGAGACGTGCAGGACAAGATTCAGTGCACTTTCCCTCATGCATGGATTTTGGTCAAAAAATGTGGACAAGTGTTCACTCATGAAGAATGTGTTCACACTTCATTCTCTGGCTATAAATAGGACCCTTAGGCTTCATTTTGAAAGGTTTAAGCACCCCTGGACTCTCTCTCTCAGACGATCTTATGGTTGCTTCTTGAGAGAGAAAGTTGCCAAAAACCGATAAATTTTTATTAAGTGAGTGAGGTGAGTTAGAGGCTTTGTGCGTGTGTTATCCTAGCTTTAGGAGGCCTTGTGGTGTGCTTGGAGAGGTGGTAAGGTTTTAGTTTTGTCGTTTAAAGGTCCCTTACCCTCTTAGCCCTTTTAGCCTCTTTTGATCGGTTTTGGTGTAACCCTTAGGTCTTGAGCTTTTGGAGCTTCTTTCTGGTGTGTGAAGACCTAGGTGGGTTCCCTGTGTGTGTGTGTTTGTTGGGTGTAAATAACCGTGTGTGGTTGCACGTGGAGAGCTTAGATCGTGGCGATCTTGAAGCTATATCGCTTTTGCGGTTTGTTTGTGTTTGTGTGGGGAGTTGGTAAACCGCACGCATGAGTGTTTTGATTTGTTTAAAGCATTGTGAGTTAGGTTGCTAGAATTGGGTGCTAGAACCGTGAGCTAGGTTGCTAGCATGTGCATGCATTAAGTGGTTATCATCTAGATATTGTTAAGTTGTTGGTGCATAGTGATTTGCATGGTTATCTAGATGTTATTGTGCATGCATTGAACCGCAAGAGGTTGAGAGTGTCTCTCTCTTGTCGGGTGTGTTGATATTGTATCATGTATTGTGTAGTTAATGTGATAGATTATATGCATGCATCATAATGTTGTGTAGTTTGCATATGTTGTTGTGTTTGGTCGCATGAGATGTGAGTCAGACTCTCTCATGGCGACTCATATGCATTTGTGTGTGTGAGGTGCATTGCATGGCATGTAGTCATGTATTGTGATTAGACCAGGGTGGGTCTAGTTATGGGGTGTATAGAGATGAGGGTGTTACTCTCTCTATTGCCGGGTTAAGTTTAGTGAGTCGCTCGCTTAGGTTGTTTTGTGAGTCTAGACCGCGTGTGCATGGAGGTTTGAGGCCGAGCTCCCTCATGTTTGTGTGTATGTGTGTAGCCGGGTCTAGACTAGTGTATGAGAGCGAGTGAGTGTGAGGTGCATTTGGTATAGGATGCAATGCGTGTTGGTTAGAGGCGGAGCTCCCTCACGCTAGTGTTTTGAGTTGCATCTAGACTAGTTTGCGCGGACCCTGGAGTGAGATCAGGGGATGGACCTGATTCTCCAGTGGTGGAGTTAGCCGCCCCTCCATTGCTTGTCAAAGGAAAGTGGGTAGCTTCATGGACGAAGGCCAAGGGACGCTGCCCGGTGAGATTGGAAGTGAACCAATTCCCGGTGATTCCGATCATGTGACTTGTGTAATCATGGTCGGACGTGGGGGGAGGGGGCAGGGCTTCTCCAAAGAGTGAAAGGCCTTTGTGTTTTATTTTTGTTGAGAGTTGCGTCTAGGCGTCGAGTCTAGATTTGGACGGGTGTGCGTCCTGTGTTTTAGTCTCGGGGAGGAGACTTGGGGTGTAGCTTGGGGCATTGATGCTGCATGGTTGCATCTTTGGTGCATTGTTGTTGCACTTTTATTTCCTAGCTTAGCATTGCATTGTTGATTGTTTGTTTGGGGCAAGGCTTGGGGGATTTTTTTGTTGTTTCGTTTGGGAGCCCGCTGAGTAATTTTATAATTACTCACTCCTCCTTGTTGTGCATTGCAGGTAACCTTAGAGGGACGGGCGTTAGCGGGGTCGGGGGACGGTGCCAGGCGTAGTTTTCTGTTGTTGTTTGCAAGGAACAAGGATGTTGCTGTTTTCCGTTGTTTTGTTTTTCATGGGTACCCTTTGACTCGTGTTTTATTTCGTTTCCGCTGATATGTTTTGAGGACATTAGTCGAGTTCCCAAACTTTGTGAAATAAATAAAATTATGTTTGTTTATTATTAAAAACTCGCTGTAACGCCGGATATTGAGTTTTGTCGAACTTACACAACTCTCGACCAAGGTACGGGTTGGCCGACCTTAGGCCGAGGTCGAGAGGGGCGGGTTCTGTGGACGGACTGGTCGAGACTTTGAATTTGTTTCAAGTCTTGGTCGGATCGGCTGCGGTTCTCGCCACCCTTGTGACGCTTCCGAAGTCGTTCTGGGTTAGTCCGGCTAGGACGGTTCGGGGGTGTTACAATCCCGTCCCGTTCACCTCGTCCACGGGCGAGGACCACAGAGCCTAGGTCACCTCGCCCATGGGCGAGAAACGTGGCGTCCTAGCCACCTCGCTCACGGGCGAGGGCCACGGAGCTTAAGTCACCTCGCCGTAGGGCGAGGACCATCCAGTCCTGTCCACCTCGCCCACGGGCGAGGACCGCAATTCCCAAGCCGCCTCGCCCTAGGGCGAGGACCATCACATCCAGGCCACCTCGCCCTAGGGCGAGGACCACCGTGTCCTGGCCACCTCACCCTAGCGCGAGTGCGGTCTTGTTCCGATACCATGCATCCTTTCCTAAGTTTTTGTAATTCGATCTTTGAATCCGTGAGTCCAATACTCCTGTTTCGTCTCGATTAAGATCGTCGTGAAAAATTCTGGAAAAAGTCATGAAAGGTTCGATCGACGAATGGATTCCGATCCGTTGTATAAAACGACCATGGTTAGCTTGAACACCAGTTGTTCTGACTATAAGAGGGATTATGATCCTTTCGAGGAGACAACGTCACGTTGAGGGTGATTTCTTAGGAAAAACCGTAAAAACGTCAGAGGTTCAAAATGGCCCAGAAAGGTCTGGAAGGCGACCAAATGGCCCACTTATGATTTTAATAATATTGAGCCCAATATGGTTATGACGGACTATTTTTATTTTAGGATGAGATAAATGTTAAGTTTCCCTAAGATAAATTTCAAGTTTCTCGATAGACATAAAGACGGACGAAAATGGAAAAAGCCCGCCTCACGACGCATTCGGCCCAAGGGCAGAAGAGGAAGGGCGCAAACCGACCTTGAGGGAGTATATAAGGAGAGCTTAAGGCGAGGAGCAAGAGGGAAAACTTTTCAGAGCAAACTTAGCACTTAGAGCAATTTAGGCATTTTTCCGTTTTTACCATCGAGCTGCGACTCAACTAGGTTAGAACTTAGGTTGCAAGACTAGCTTAACTTGCTGTGGGAACCAAATTCACACCGTGATTTCAATGAGTAATGATGGAGGTAAGTCAAGCGAGCCCGATTTTCCCTGAAGGTCCGGATTCTCTGCGTAATCACACGAAGTCGAAAAAGAATAGATAGCAAATTAAAGATGAAAGAGTCGTTCTGATGCGTTTTATTGATCGAATAATATGACTACAAGATTTCTCCGAGAAAAGACGAGATAAGCTAACAAGATAAAAAATAGAACAAGAGGCAGCACAACGTTCTCAAGATCGCCTTGCTAGTTAAACCACCTAAGTTCTAAGTTCTCTAAACTAACAGGAGTTCTCTAGGTCTAAGATCTTGGATCCTGCTTCTCTTCTGCTCCAGCAATCCTTATATAACTGTTTTAGGTCGGTGGCCTTTTTTAATCTTTTGCCTTTGGGCCCAAGTTTATCTCTTTTCGGGAATATTCCATTTTTCGTCGATCTTCAAAATTATCCTCGAACTTTTACATTTATCTTCGGAAACTTGACATTGATCCTATTTCGAGATAAGATAATCCGTCGTAATCCCCTTGGGCTCAATTCTTCTTAAAATCGCAGGTGGGGCCGCCGACACGCTTTTAGGTCCTTGTAGGCTGTTTTAGGCCTTTAGAAGTTTATACGATTTCTCTGAAAGATCGTCGTTTCCATAAAAGAATCGTATAGCCTAAGGAATCGATGTTCGAGCTAACCGTTCCTGTTTTATAATGAGATATTTTATGAGAAAACGTACCTTCACAGTTTTAGTCGTAAAACTTCGATAATAACTCCAACCAAGACGAATCGAGAGGTACTAGGCCCGTGGCTTGGATGATACAACCATACGGAGGGCGCGGGAGTTGATACAAGTCGGACTGACCGGGATGGGAGCGTCCTGCGCCCTAGGGCGAGGTGACCTTGTCGAGCTGTCCTCGCCAAAGGCGAGGTGACCTCGGTCGAGCTGTCCTTGCCTTAGGGCAAGGTGACCTTGGTCGAGCTGTCCTTGCCTTAGGGCAAGGTGACCTTGGTCGAGCTGTCCTTGCCTTAGGGCAAGGTGACCTTGGTCGAGCCGCCCTCGCCTCTAGGGTGAGGTGACCTTGTCGAGCCGCCCTCGCCTCTAGGGCGAGGTGACCTCGGTCGAGCTTTCCTCGCCCTAGGGTGAGGTGACCTTGGTCGAGCTGTCCTCACCCTGGGGCGAGCTGTCCTCGCCCTAGGGTGAGGTGACCTTGGTCGAGCCGTCCTCGCCCTAGGGCGAGGTGACCTTGGTCGAGCTGTCCTCGCCAAAGGGCGAGGTGACCTTGGTCGAGCCGTCCTCGCCCTAGGGCGAGGTGACCTTTGTCGAGCTGTACTCGCCAGAGGTGACCTAGGTCGAGCCGTCCTCGCCCTAGGGCGAGGTGACCTTGGTAGAGCCGTCCTCGCCCTAAGGCGAGGTGACCTCGGTCGAGCTGTCCTTGCCTTAGGGCAAGGTGACCTTGGTCGAGCTGTCCTGCCTTCGGGCGAGGCGGCCTGGGCGGCTCTTGAACCTTCTTAAACTTCTCAAACTCAGCTTCAAACTGACAGGCTCGCCTCGCTAGCTCGGCAGAAACCATCCCTGTTCCTCTCCTCTCCAGGCGACGAATAGCTTGAGAATGGACCTCGGTACCTTCACAACATCGTTCTGAGAAATACGTGCCTCCCTGAAACCCGGTGATACGCCCCGGTTCGTGGATCAGTCCATTGGAGCCAACCAGCATGGAGTTCAGAAAGTTCTGAAGATTTCAACCGAGGTTCCTGATTTTCACTGTACTGGACAGACTGACCGGACAGTGTACTGGACAGTCCTGCATGCATTCGGAAGGGAGCTTTGGCTGGAGCCATGGCCAGATGACCGTACTGGACTTTGTCTTCACCGTCCTGTTTTCTATTTTATGAAGAACAGTCGAGACAGAATCGCATTCGGACGCGCCAATCCTGAGTTAGTTCATCGCTATCCATTTCTGGACTGTACCGCATGTACTGTCCGAACGGCCGGATTAGAGCTTCATCAATATGCACGACCAGACGATCGAATTCACCGAACTGGATATCGGCTTTCCCGAACTGTTTTGGATTTTAAGAAGAATGGTCATGACAGAAATCAATTCGAGCGAGTTGATCTCAAGTTAGTTCATGCAACTTCATTTCTGGCTAGTTCGGACTGTCCTGTTCGCGTACTGACCCTGTCCGCAGGACATGCTGAAGATTCATTGAACCTAGACAGTGGAATTTGAAGGGTTCACTTGCAGTCAACCTGAGATTTCGTGCCTTGACCAGATCTGGTCATTATTTATATTTTCTATGGAATATTTTCTTTTTCTAGGATTACATTTCCCATGTTTATTTATGTCTTTGTTTGACTTGTAGTCCTATAAATAAGGCTCATAAGCCACAAAATAAATCAGACATTTTTCCCCTTTTATGAGTTATTCTCTTTGTTCTTTGTTTAGAACTTTTCTTAGTTTCTTTGGTGTGGTTAGCTCCAAACAAACGCCACTTTCTCGTTGGACCGGTGCGTCACATCCGGCAACAGATCGAGATCGTCTCCTCAACGGACCTGTAAGTCATATCAGGCGTTGATCAGACACCTTGACAGTATCATTGGACCTTCCGCAATCCATTGTGTCGTCATTCAAACCATCAGTTCTCTTTTCGGAGTTCATATCCCCCTTATCGGTCGAGTAGCGTTTCCTAGGGTTCATCAAGTGGTATCAGAGCCACTCTTCCGGTAACTCTATTTCAATCCATTCTTCTCATTTTTCCATTTCTTCTAAACACCTCTTCTTCTTTCTATCTTGAATCCGGGTCCCTCATTACCATCCACATATTAAAAAAAAAAGATCTATAAAAAAAAAGTGTATAAAAAAAAAGATTCAAAAAGAGATTGATTTGTGAATTGGTGGTGGAAGAGTAAGCCTGCTGGCTGAGGAGAAATCCATCCTTTGAGGTGGTTAAGGCGGATTCCAAAACCATAAATCTCTTATCTTTCTCTCTTACACCAAAAACCCTTTTGTTTTGCTTGGATCTACCCATTGGGATTCCTTGATCTGTTCTCGTAGAACTTTGAGAATAAACTCTTGTGTGATTACCATAAAAATCTGAGTGAAACACGTGTGTGGGTGAGGATCAAACACTTGAGAGAGTGAGGATTTTTATCTACTAACTTTTGTGTTGAGATTTTCAGGTTATGATGTTTGGTCTTCAAAAGAGAAGTAGCAAGGAGAAGCCCCCACGACATTCTATCTCTCAAACTCCATTTAAATATCCTTTGAATAATTTTGATGAGTTTGTTAGTGTGCAGGAAAAGCCAAACCAAAGATGTAGAGAGCAGTCTAGATCATCTAGAGATGTGGCTGATCCAAAGAGGCAACCTTTTCAGTTTAATGTCCAAGAATTTTGTGCTAACTTTGTAAAGGGAGTGGACAAACCCCTCAGGGACGTCAGAAAGATCCATGAAAAGAGCACATCCACACGTGCCCCTGTAGCTGAGTCATCTCTATTCATCACTGAAAAATCCAAAGGTAAATCTGAAACCCATGTTGATGAGTTTAAATATTTTTTCAGATTCATTACCCACCTTTGATGAATATGAAGAAGCGCTGATTGAAAATATGATGTCTTGTGAACAAAACTGTGATCTTCCTTCTCATGAACCTGAGTTTCTAATTGATAAAGAACAAGCTATTGTAGAACTAACTGTTTTGCAACCGGAGCATCCGAGTAGTCTTGTTTTGTCTCCACAGGTTTTTGAGGAAGAGCAACTGGATTTTCCACATCAAGGACCACGTCTTGACACCAGGATAACTATTAATGAGGATCTAGGTCCTATCTTTGATGAGGAGGACGAGCCTGATCCAGTCTTTGATGAAGAAACAACAAGCATCACATCTATCGCTATGGAGAGTCATCTATGCTTTGATCCCGGCACATCTCATGCCCCTTTGTCTCCTGATCTTCAAAAGCACTGTGAGAAATCTGATTTGCTTAAGTCTCTGCCTGACATGTTTGTCAAGATCAGTTCTCATGATGTGAATCGTTTTTGTCTTAACAAGGTGAAAGATTTTTGTGTTTCAATATCTGTTTTTGATAACATGATTAATTCTTTCAAAGTGATTAAACCTGATGAGCTTGTTGATCAAAAATGTTTTCACTACTGCAATGGCATAAATTCTGGAATTATTTTGACCTTTGATCAGTTCTTGACACATAGCAAATGTTTTGATCTTTTTGAAGAATCTCTTGAGCTTGATTTGCAGCCGCCTGATTTCTATGCTAGAAAACCGTTTGATTCATTTGTTTTCAAAGGCATTGGATTTGATCTGAGTTCTTCTAAACATGCATTGATCACTGATGAGTTGTTTACATCCTCTTGTGCCTTGGACGAAATTCTGATTCAGAAGTTGCTGGAACATAAATCACTTGAAACTGAAATCGATTTTGTGATTCTATTTTGAAACATGTCCATTCTTTCTCTGAAACTGATCTTGAATTTTGGTGTTCTGATTTTGATCATGATATGCACGTTTTGAAAGTGTTCTATAGTATTTCATGCCTTGAAACCATTCTGATTTACAACACTTTCTTTGATAGGCTTCATGATGATCTAAAACGTGTGCTACTTGTTCTAGGGAAAGAGATCTTGATTTCTGATTTGAACAAGTACTTGTCTTGCACATATGATCCTGGTCTTTTGGTTTCTGTTTTGAGTATCCAGGAAAGACAGGTTCAGACTCTGAGGAATGAAAGAATTGACCTTGAACAACAGCCTGAGATTTGGAGCTGCATTGTTGTCCAACCTGGCTACCTTGGAGATTCCAGCAACAGAGGTTCAGTCCAAGGAGAGTATCTCGACTTTCAGAAGGTATTTTATCATGAATCCAATTTTCCTGGAAGGCCAACTCACCAAGGATTCACTGAGACTTGTAATCACTTGAAAATCTTCGCGGATGAAGGAGTTATGAATTTTTCAAACCGGAAGATCTCCAGTCCATCTATCCGCGAGTACCAGTGTTCCAAAGGAGATTCAGGCCCAAGAAAGAAGCGGCCTGAGCCAAAACCGATCTTCCATGAACCTAAGGTGTTTCCTAAGTCAACCTCCTGTCCAAACCAAAAGCACTGTAAGGATCATGGGTTGATTGTCTCTGCTCATCATGAAAATGTTTTAAAACCGAGAATTTCTAAGCAAAAACAAATCTTTACTTGTCTGAAAAACGTTTTGCTTAAACCTTTTCATGAATTGTTTTCATTGAGCTGTGCTTTGAAAGAACTTTGGTTTAGAAAAGAGCATGAACCGAAATTTCTTAACCCAAAGAATCAATTTAATTTCGTTCATGATGAAAAGCTTTCAGATTTGGCACCGTCTCATTTCTTTTCTAACATTTTCATACCTTGGCCTGATTTTGAGATTGATAAACCAATTTTTGGAGATCAGTTTAATTGCTTGATGCTTGCCCACATGCTTGATGATTATCCTAAGAGCTTTGATCCTGTCTTTGATGTCTTAAGGATAGAGAAACCCTTTAATTATTTCATTCGCAGATTTGATGTGGTTTCTCTAGTTGTTTTGAGTAAACAGGATCAGCATGATCATTTGTCAAGAAGAGCAAGCACTGATGGACGCCAAAGGACTTGGAATTACATGATGGAAACAAGTTCAAAACTCCAAGGAAGTTTCTGTCCATTCTTTTCCTTCACAGAATTTTCCATGAATTTTAAATTCTTTTTGCCTGATTCATTTTATTTTGATTTAGGCAAAAGGGATTTGAGGACAAATCCTTTTGAAGAGGGAGAGTATGATACCGTTCGTGGATCAGTCCATTGGAGCCAACCAGCATGGAGTTCAGAATGTTCTGAAGATTTCAACCGAGGTTCCTGATTTTCATTGTACTGGACAGACTGACCGGACAGTGTACTGGACCGTCCTGCATGCATTCGGAAGGGAGCTTTGGCTGGAGCCATGGCCAGATGACCGTACTGGACTTTGTCTATTTTATGAAGAACAGTCGAGACGGAATCGCATTCGGACGCACCAATCGTGAGTTAGTTCATCGCTATCCATTTCTGGACTGTACCGCATGTACTGTCCGAACGGCCGGATTAGAGCTTCATCAATATGCACGACCAGACGATCGAATTCACCGAACTGGATATCGGCTTTCCCGAACTGTTTTGCATTTTAAGAAGAATGGTTGTGACAGAAATCAATTCGAGCGAGTGGATCTCAAGTTAGTTCATGCAACTTCATTTCTGGCTAGTTCGGACTGTCCTGTTCGCGTACTGGCCCTGTCCGCAGGACATGCTGAAGATTCATTGAACCTAGACAGTGGAATTTGAAGGGTTCACTTGCAGTCAACCTGAGATTTCGTGCCTTGACCAGATCTGGTCATTATTTATATTTTCTATGGAATATTTTCTTTTTCTAGGATTACATTTCCCATGTTTATTTATGTCTTTCTTTGACTTGTAATCCTATAAATAAGGCTCATAAGCCACAAAATAAATCAGACATTTTTCCCCTTTTATGAGTTATTCTCTTTGTTCTTTGTTTAGAACTTTTCTTAGTTTCTTTGGTGTGGTTAGCTCCAAACAAACGCCTCTTTCTCGTTGGACCGGTGCGTCACATCCGGCAACAGATCGAGATCATCTCCTCAACGGACCTGTGAGTCATATCAGGCGTTGATCAGACACATTGACAGTATCATTGGACCTTCCGCAATCCATTGTGTCGTCATTCAAACCATCAGTTCTCTTTTCGGAGTTCATATCCCCCTTATCGGTCGAGTAGCGTTTCCTAGGGTTCATCACCCGGGACAAGAGCTGAGTTGAAAACCCGCATTTCCTGCATGAATCAACGGCCAAACGATGAAGGAAGGAGTCGAAAGATAAAAACTTAACAGAAGTCAGAAAACCGACCTCATTAACCATCCTTGAATCTTCAGCAACCAACTCCACCCTTGATGGCTTGTCCATCGCCGGCGGGGCATCAAAACTAGGAGGGAGGTTGGCGAAGAAATCTTCCGGAAGAGGGATTTCGCTCGTATACTCCCATCGCCTGGGACGAAGCCCGGGTTCCATCCGGGTAACAGAGGATCGCTTGAAGTAAAGTTACCATCTTCAAATGCGATTCCTTTGTCCTTACAAGGCCTGTCTCTTCCTCTCCGAACAGGAACAGTATCAGGAGCTGGTTCATTCATGTCAGACGCATTCAAAATCTGCGAAGCACCTTGCGATCGATGGAGAGCCAACGCCCTCTGAATTCTTGTCGGGGTGAAAGAGGTCCAAAAGAACGGACCGTTGCGGGGAATTTCTCGCTTGGCCTGCAAATCTCTGGGATACGCGAAGTGGAGGTTGTTCACTGCAAAATAAAAAAAAAAAGAGCATTTGAAAATCTCCGAGACATCTTTAAAAAAATGATGAACATCCGACCGTGGTACCATGTTGAAGATTCCACTTATTACGGAACAAGTGAATACAATTCTCCTCGACGGATGCCCCGTCTGTCTGGACGTAGAAAAAGCGCTTTTCCCACTCCTTGACGTGTTAGGTCTGCCCTGAATTATCGACATATAGGTCCGAGGGGCCATGCGAAATGAGTGAGGAATTGAGGTCTTTCGCGTCGACCATAGTCCCTCGAAGTGATCGACATCGAGAGTCATCCCATGTTAGTAACTCAGGATTAAAACGCCAATGAAATTCTGTAACGCCGCGATATTTAATTGACTGATCGACAGCTCAAAACGATCGAGTGCGCGAACAATGGCTTCGGGGATCGGAAACCACATGCGGCAGCGCATGAGAAAAGCCTTGTAGCATGTGAAGAAGCCCTCCGGAGGATCCTCTGCGCACTCTCCTTGTACCGGAATCCGAAGAACGACCTCGTCTGGAACCTTACAAAAATCCTGAAGGATCAAGCTTCACTGCGGGTCTTTTAGGGTAAAAGGCCTCGTCTGGGGGAGTAATGGAAGAGTGCAGTGCGACCCAATACTCTTCCTTCGCATTTTCAATGAACTCGGACTCTTCTTTCAGAATAACCTCCTCGTCGGTGCAAGGGTTGTCAGAAGAAGATTGAGAAAGCATGTTTTTCTTAGAAGATTTTTTCTTTGAAGACATCTTTAAAAAAAACACACCAAAGAAAAAAGAGAGGAAGAGAGAAAGATTTCTACCTTAGAAAAAATTTCCTTAAGAAGTGAATAGGTAAAGAGTTTGCAAAACTTACTCAACCCATATATAGGCCAAAAGTTTACTATTCATTCTCGAACTATCGGCCACCGATTACGTCTATATTCACCTAAAACAAGTCATGCCGCAAGCTAGGACCTCTCACACAGGTTCACGGATCCTAGCTAGCTGGGGGGCTAACTATTGGGGTCAAAACCGGTCACGACGGAATCAATGCTCCAAAGTTCCCAGAAAACCAATTCCCAAATTAATCTTTTAAATATTAAAAATTAAAAGATACCTAACATTCCCGAGAAGTAGTTAGCCAAGCAAAGGATGGTGTATACGGCTTCGAAAGGTATCAAGGATTGGTCCAGCATGGGCAAGGTCTTATCCAAGAGCAGACGGGGGGTCAGGCCAACCACTTCGCCCACGGGAGAGGACCACGGAACCTAGGCCACCTCGCCCTAGGGCGAGGACCACAACGTCCCGCCCACCTCGCCCAAGGGCGAGGACCACGGAGCTTGGTCACCTCTCCCACAGGCGAGGACCACGGAGCTTGGTCACCTCTCCCACAGGCGAGGACCACGAGCTTGGTCACCTCTCCCACAGGCGAGGACCACGAGCTTGGTCACCTCTCCCACAGGCGAGGACCACGAGCTTGGTCACCTCGCCCATGGGCGAGGACCACGGCATCCTAGCCACCTCGCTCACGGGCGAGGGCCACGGAGCTTAAGTCACCTCGCCCTAGGGCGAGGACCATCCAGTCCCGTCCACCTCGCCCACGGGCGAGGACCACGAGCTTGGTCACCTCTCCCACAGGCGAGGACCATCGCGTCCAGGCCACCTGCAGCCTAGGGCGAGGACCATCGCGTCCAGGCCACCTCACCCTAGCTGAAAAGCGGTCTTGTTCTGATACCATGCATCCTTTCCTAAGTTTTTTAATTCGATCTTTGAATCCGTGAGTCCAATACTCCTGTTTCGTCTCGATAAAAATCGCCGTGAAAAATTCTGGAAAAGGTCATGAAAGGTTCGATCGACGAATGGATTCCGATCCGTTGTATAAAACGACCATGGTTAGCTTGAACACCAGTTGTTCTGACTATAAGAGGGATTATGATCCTTTCGAGGAGACAACATCCGTTGAGGGTGATTTCTTAGGAAAAACCGTAAAAACGTCTGAGGTTCAAAATGGCCCAGAAAGGTCTGGAAGGCGACCAAATGGCCCACTTACGATTTTAATAATATTGAGCCCAATATGGTTATGACGGACTATTTTTATTTTAGGATGAGATAAATGTTAAGTTTCCCTAAGATAAATTTCAAGTTTCTCGATAGACATAAAGACGGACGAAAATGGAAAAAGCCCGCCTCACGACGCATTCGGCCCAAGGGCAGAAGAGGAAGGGCGCAAACCGACCTTGAGGGAGTATATAAGGAGAGCTTAAGGCGAGGAGCAAGAGGGAAAACTTTTCAGAGCAAACTTAGCACTTAGAGCAATTTAGGCATTTTTCCGTTTTTACCATCGAGCTGCGACTCAACTAGGTTAGAACTTAGGTTGCAAGACTAGCGAACTTGCTGTGGGAACCGAAATTCACACCGTAGATTTCAATGAGTAATGATGGAGGTAAGTCAAGCGAGCCCGATTTTCCCTGAAGGTCCGGATTCTCTGCGTAATCACACGAAGTCGAAAAAGAATAGATAGCAAATTAAAGATGAAAGAGTCGTTCTGATGCGTTTTATTGATCGAATAATATGACTACAAGATTTCTCCGAGAAAAGACGAGATAAGCTAACAAGATAAAAAATAGAACAAGAGGCAGCACAACGTTCTCAAGATCGCCTTGCTAGTTAAACCACCTAAGTTCTAAGTTCTCTAAACTAACAGGAGTTCTCTAGGTCTAAGATCTTGGATCCTGCTTCTCTTCTGCTACAGCAATCCTTATATAACTGTTTTAGGTCGGTGGCCTTTTTTAATCCTTTGCCTTTGGGCCCAAGTTTATCTCTTTTCGGAAATATTCCATTTTTCGTCGATCTTCAAAATTATCCTCGAACTTTTACATTTATCTTCGGAAACTTGACATTGATCCTATTTCGAGAGATAAGATAATCCGTCGTAATCCCCTTGGGCTCGAATTCCTTCTTAAAATCGCAGGTGGGGCCGCCAGACACGTTTTAGGTCCTTGTAGGCTGTTTTTAGGCCTTTAGAAGTTTATACGATTTCTCTGAAAGATCGTCGTTTCCATAAAAGAATCGTATAGCCTAAGGAATCGATGTTCGAGCTAACCGTTCCTGTTTTATAATGAGATATTTTTATGAGAAAACGTACCTTCACAGTTTTAGTCGTAAAACTTCGATAATAACTCCAACCAAGACGAATCGAGAGGTACTAGGCCCGTGGCTTGGATGATACAACCATACGGAGGGCGCGGGAGTTGATACAAGTCGGACTGACCGGGATGGGAACGTCCTCGCCCTAAGGCGAGGTGGCCAGGACACGGGTATCCTCGCCCTAGGGCGAGATGGCCCCGGACACGGATGTCCTCACCATTGGGCGAGCTGGCCTTGGATGGGCCGTCCTCGCCCTGGGGCGAGGTGAAAAGGACTTGGGTGTCCTCGCCCTAGGGCGAGGTGACCTTGGTCGAGCCGTCCTCGCCCTAGGGCGAGGTGACGTAGGTCGAGCCGTCCTCGCCCTGGGGCGAGGTGACCTCGGTCGAGCTGTCCTCGCCCTAGGGTGAGGTGACCTTGGTCGAGCCGTCCTCACCCTGGGGCGAGCTGTCCTCGCCCTAGGGGGAGGTGACCTTGGTCGAGCCGTCCTCGCCCTAGGGCGAGGTGACCTTGGTCGAGCTGTCCTTGCCCTAGGGCGAGGTGACCTTTGTCGAGCTGTACTCGCCCGAGGTGACCTAGGTCGAGCTGTCCTCGCCCTAGGGCGAGATGACCTTGGTAGAGCCGTCCTCGCCCTAAGGCGAGGTGACCTCGGTCGAGCTGTCCTCGCCTTAGGGCAAGGTGACCTTGGTCGTGCTGTCCTGTCTTCGGGCGAGGCGGCCTGGCCGGCTCTTGAACCTTCTGATGGTCTCCTTTCACCCTAGCCTTCCCGGCGTCGTTGTTCGTAGACACTCTCATTTTTCTGACGTCTCTTTCTAGTGAATTCTTCGGACAGAATTCGTAAGAAGCAATGACCTTAACCGTTGATTTTGAGACAACCGTTTTTGACCCTAACAGTTACCCCCCCCCCCAGCCTGAAAGCTTCGGAGATGGTTTTGCGGGCGAATGAAGTGTTTTTAATCGTAATTTTCGGTTAATAATATGCTCTCTCGCACATTGGTTTTCGAGATTATTTTATTGCGGAAATCCACGTCACCCTCATACTCCTATAAGTATCAACCCATCATTCTTCATTTTCCACACATCTTATTTCTTCAAAATTTTCTCCCCTTGTTCTCTCAAGAAAAAATGTCTTCCTCTCAAAACGAAAAGAAGATCTCTGACGTTGAGATGGGTGAGGCCTGTCCCAACTTGCCGACCTTGGACATTCCCGATGCCACCCCGTTCTTTGTGGCTGGATTTCTTTCCTTTAAGGACAAGTTATCTCGACGCAGTGTCGAGAAGGAGTCGAGCCAAACTCTTGTTGGGGCATTGGCAGTTCCTTCTTCGTCCGCGTTCTCGGCCTCGGCCGCCATGTGGTGCTGCTCCTTCTGTAGGACGAGACACCACATCCTAGCAAGCACCGGACGTGCTGGCTCATACCTCAGGTTCCTCCACTACGCCGATTGTCATCGTCAAAAAAGAGGAAGCAGTGGACTCTATGCCTCCGCCTGCGGACAAGAGGGAGACCGTCTTGGCGCTTCCCGTGCCCAGTGTTGCACCGTTACCCAAAGGTCGCAGAAAGACCAGTACCGCGACCAAGGCGGTCAAGAGGAGGAGATGTACCAAGGGCGAGGAAGGCGAGCCTTCGGGACTACTGTCGCAGCGTCGTGCCAAGTTCCGTTTGCGAATATGATTCCTTATTGATTACAAGCGACTTTCCTTTGCAGTTATCCTTACCTTTTTCTTGTGGACAGTTTGTATCGTTGATCGATGGGATGATCAGCGACTGTGGATCAGAGGTTGAACATTTGACAAAGGAGCTAGCCGTATCACAGGAAAAGTTGAGGTGTACCGAGGCTATTGTAAAGACCATTGAGGGAACTCACGCTGCCGATACATCTCAGCTCAAAGTCCGAATCAGCGATTTTGAGCAGGACCTCGGGAAGACTGCGAGTTTGTTGCTCAAGATGAAGAAGGAGAAGAGAACCAAAGCTCCCAAAGTTCGTCGTCTCCAACGATAGATCAAGAGTCAAGAGGAACCACGGGCTTTTGAGCCGGTGGAGACCACTGACCCTCGGGCCGAATTTCACGCCCACCTATCGAGAATGGCCATTTTATTCAAGTCTCTAATGGCCGTCCGTAAGAAGGACTTGGCCTTGGCGGGTATCAAGGGGGGTCTAAGAGAAATCCAGCTGCTCAAAGGTGATGAGGCCCTGACCCTGGAATCTGAAGAAGCCAGGCTGTCGTCTTGTAAGGAAGAGTTGATGGCTTCCGAAGGGGACTTTGATTCGATCCTAGCCGGCCTGAAGTTCGAGTGCACCCTTACGCCGTGTTCGGTTGATCCGGTGGGACAAGGCCGCATGGCCGAGAGGGGTGAAGGCTATGCAGACGAGGTAGGTGGCGGCGGTGCAGTCGAAGGAGGCGAAGGTGATGTGGTTGAGGGAGGCGATGGTGTTTCGGTCCCTAGTTCTGATGAGGTCGAGGATGAAGGTGGTGCTCCGAGGAGTACCTAGGGTAACAATTCTTTCGAGGATTTTTTTTTTTTGTGTTTCTGTTTCGGCCGTTATGAGGCCATGATGCATGTTTCGGGACTGGCCGTTGGTGGCTTTGAATCCCTGCCCTTTTTAGGGCTTTTTTTTCTTATTAAAACTTTTGGCTCAATCTATAAAAGTTTCAGTTATTTTATTAACCAAGAGAACTTCAGTTTATCGAAGTTAGAGGGAGAGGGTGTGAGTTGTCGTCTCATTCCCCCCAGATGATCACCATGCCTAACGATCGTACAATGCGAGAGTTGTTGCAGTTCAGTGTTCTATGCAAAGGCTCGTGGAACGTGTCGACTTAAGTGAAGAGACAAATTTTGGGATCTCGTATCGGGGTGTTGATACTATGCCTTTGAGATGTAAAGATCCAGCATGACTGGGTTTAGGGCAAGACCTAGGTTTACTCTCGGACTAAGGCTTTGCGATGACAAGTCAGCTTTCATTTTGCCTGTTTGTGATTTTAACCTGATTCGTACCGATTTAAACTCCGTGAATTGTTATTGGCTTATACGACTTGTCTTGGCACGAATTGAGCTACTTCCTAAGTCTGTTTGGAGGTGCTAACCAAAATTTCGGATTTCTTGTATAGCGCGCAATGTTATCCTTGTCGGATGTAAGAGAGCCTATCCTTTCGAGGGCGGCTAATGTCTGTTTAGGACGTAGTAGTTCGTTTATTGTGATCAGCAACAACGAAATAATACCATTTTAGAGGCATGGTACTGTCTTTTTTTTTAAGGCGTATGGGGTTTGTATTAAGTTTGAAAACGTTGAAAAATGTTTATTCGAACACGTAGCGACGTCTCGCAGTGCCGAAAGTTGTATTTTTCTTATGCCGCATTCTTTTTGCGGGCTTTAGATGAATTGATTGTTCGATCAAAGAATGCTTCTTTGAGAGTGTTCCGAGAATTTTGCCGCTTTTTGGTGCGGTAGCTATCTTTTTTTGGTAAGGCATCGTAGGTAAATGTTGTATTTGTCGTCGTAGCCGTTAGTAGTGATTTGCGATAAGAGGTTGGCGATAATTATATGACCGCGTTTTCTGTAAAAAGTTTCAAAAAATTTCAAACCTTCGAAAGTTTTGGAAGTATGCGAGTATACGTACCCACCCCTCCCCCTCCATTTTTGACTGGGGGGATAGCTGAACTCACTGGTTTGCGAGCTGCCTATGTACCCGTTTTTCCGGGATCAAGCCATCTCTTAGTTCTGTTTACTTTCCACGTTTAGATTAGTAATAGTATTTCTTAAGGTGCATTGCGTTCCAGGTTCTTTGGATCTTTACGCCTTGCATGTTTGCAATTTGGTATGAACCTTGTCGGACCACCTTTATGACCTTGTACGTTTCTTCCCAGTTCGCTCCCAGCTTTCCTGCGTTTCGTTCGGCAGTGTTTTGGAAGACTTTGCGTAGAACCAGACCGCCTTCTTTGAACTTGCGATGGCGCATGTTTGAGTTGTAATATTTGGCGGCCGCGTGCAGGTAATTTTGAATTCGGATGAGTGCGTGGTCTCGGTGTTTGTTGATAATATCAAGATCGTCCAACAGCATCGCATTGTAAAGATCTTCTCGTTCGGGGAGGAATCTTCTCCGTACTCCGAGAAATTCTACTTCCGCCGGAATCATGCACTCTATCCCGTAAACGAGGGCGGAGGGGGTTTCTCCCGTAGCCTGTCTTGGGGTCGTACGATGGGACCAGAGGACTCCTTCGAGTTCATCTTCCCATCGTCCCTTTTGGGCTTCTAAGCGCTTTTTTAGTCCGTCGAGGAGGGTCTTATTAATAGTCTCGGCCTGGCCGTTACATTGCGGATATCTGGGAGTTGAGTTGTTTAGTCGTATTTACCATTTCTCGAAGAATGCTTCGAACCGAGTAGAGATGAACTGAGATCCGTTTTCCGTTACGATTTCGTAAGGGACCCCGTGTCTGGTGATAATATTCTTCCATACAAAGTTCTCGACTTGAACGTCTTTGATACTTGTGTAGGATTCTGTCTCTACCCACTTTGAGAAGAAATCCGTGAGGACCAAAAGGAAATGTTTCTGCTTTGAGTTGTGTAAAGGTCCGACGATATCCATAGACCATCGCATGAAGGGATATGGAGACGAGATGGATGAGAGGACCTCTGCAGGTTGATGAATCGTTGGCGCGTGCCTTTGGTATTTTTTCGTATTTTCGTGTGAATTTCTCGCAATATTTGACCACAGTTGGCCAGTAATAACCGTGGCGTTTTATTTTGATTGTGAGTGACCTTCCACCGGAGTGATTTCCACATGACCCTGAGTGAACCTCTTCCATAACTTTCCTCGCTTTTTCTCCTTCCACGCAGGTCATGAGCGGGCTAGAGAATCTCCATTTATAGATATCCCCCTCTATCGTGATGTATCGCGCAGCTTTGGTCTTTACCTTGCGTGCCGCCCACTTTTCGGCGGGTAGCGTTCCGTTGACGATATAGGCTCGAATCGGTTCCAGCCATGGGTTGTTACAGCCGTATTCCGACTGATCCACGTTTTCTTCTGGCTGGTTTTCGATTTCCTCCGCATCCTCAATCTGCGCCCTAATCAGATTGGCGACTATTGGCGGTCCGATGCTCGGATGTTCTATGAACTCAACAGGGATTATTCTCTTAAGTCCGGGATCCGAGCTCGACGCAAGTGCAGCCAAGGCGTCTGCTTGGGCGTTTTCCAAGCGGAGAATTCTGGTGAACGCGAATTGATTGAAGTTTTGGGCTAGGTCTTGGACGAGTTTCAGATATGCGCCCATTCTCTCGTCCCTTGTTTCGCACTCTCCGCTGTACTGATTTGCGACCAGCTGAGAATCGCAGTAAGCATGGATGTTGCGAATTTTCAGTCTGTGGGCTAGTTGTAAACCTGCAATGAGTGCCTCATATTCTGCCTCGTTGTTAGACGCGTGAAAGTCCAATCGGTACGATTGTTCCACGATCTCTCCGGTTGGCAAGGTGAGACAAATCCCTATCCCGGATCCTTGTTTGGATGATGACCCGTCGACGTGAAGGAGCCAAGTCGAATTTGGCTCCTTGTTTGTCATATCTCCTGCGGGTAAATCTACCAAGAAGTCTGCCAGCACCTGAGACTTCGCGCAAGTCCTTGGGCGGTATTCGACATCATATTCGCTTAGTTCGACCGCCCATTTCGCGAGTCTGCCGGACTGGCTCGGGCTGTGCAGAATCGTTTGCAGGAGGAAAGTTGTAAGGATTGCTATGGTGTGGGATTGGAAATATGGCCTGAGTTTTCTTGCAGGCGTTACGACGGCAAACGCAAATATTTCCATCAGGGGGTACCGCGTTTCGGCATCTAGAAATGTTTTACTTATGTAGAAGATTGGTTTCTGATCACCACGCTCTTCCCTGATCAAGAGCCGGTTACTGCTGTTGTTGAAACCGCGATGTACAGAAAAAGAGGTTTTCCCTCTACTGGTTTGGCAATAACCAGAGGGGTGGCCAGGTAATGTTTCAGCTGTTGGAAAGCCTTCTCGCATTCTTCTGACCATTCGAACTTTTTGTTCCCTTTTAACGTATCGTATAATGGTAGGCACTTGTCCTTTGAGCGCGAGATGAAACGATTCAGAGCTGTGACCCTTCCGGTTAGCCTTTGAACTTCTCGTTTTTTCTTCGGGGAGGCCATCTCTATTAGTGCGTTAATCTGTTTAGGGTTGGCCTTGATCCCGCGACACGTGACAAGTTAGCCAAGAAACTCTCCCGATGCTACTGCAAACGTGCATTTTGCCGGGTTCAGCTTCATGTTATGCAGGTTTAACCTTGAGAAGCATTGATCCAAGTAGGACACGTGATCATGTTCGTTAAGGGATTTTACGAGCATATCATCGATGTATACTTCCATAGTATTTCCGAGCTTCTTGGAAAACATACGATTGACAAGTCGTTGGTAAGTGGCACCTGTGTTCTTGAGGCTGAACGGCATTACTTTGTAGCAACACGTTCCGTGATCGAGGATGAATGCGGTTTCTTCACGATCGTCGGGATTCATCATGATCTGGTTGTACCCGGAGAAAGCGTCCATAAAAGATAAGAATTTGTTCCCTGTTGTTGCTTCGACCAGTCAATCGATGTGCGGAAGCGGGAAGCAGTCTTTTGGACAGGCTTTGTTGAGATCGGTGAAATCTACACACACTCGCCACTTGCCATTTTTTTTACAATGACAGGATTGGCGAGCCAATCTGGGTATCTGACCTCTGTTATCGACCCTTCTTTGAGGAGTCTTTCGACCTCGTCGTTGACTGCAGTGGCCCGCTTTGGTCCCAATTTTGTCTTTTCTTTTTGACGGGCTTATAAGTTGGATCGATTTTGAGTTCGTGACAGGTTATACTAATGTCGATCCCCGGCATATCTTCCGTGGCCCAAGCAAACGTATTGAGGTTCTTCTTAAGACAGGCTATGATTTCCGTTTTTAATGGTTCGCAGAGGTTAGCTCCAATCTCGACGTATCGTTCTGGAAGAGATTCGTCGAGACAGACTGAGATTACGGGCTCACAAGTTGGTTATGTTAGGGTATTTTCTGGTACAAGCGATACATGCTCAGCCTACAGAATGATAGGAAGAAGGAGACAAGTAGTCGTGGTGCTTTCTCCTGCTTCAGTTGTTGATGAACCAGGAGATCCTGCTCTTAAGATACATCCATATGGGTATGGGATAGTATATGCCATCGGTGCCTTAGTAGCAGCAAGGGGTATTAGTCGTTAGGCAGGTGCTGCCTGTTTCCATGGAAGATCGCAGGTCTGTAGGGAAGGCCGTAGGGCCTTCATAAGATATAGTCGATGATTCCTGCACCAGGATGGTAATTCCAGCTGCCAGGGATGTCATCTAGCTTGTTTAGACGTGGAACCATGGAAGATGTTTGGGATTTATAGCTGCATCCTACAGTGGGGATTGCCTACGTACCCCTCTGAAGGGGATCAAGACGTTCGTATTTCATGTATTGGAAGCACGTAGCCTAATAGAGGCGTGTAGCCTGGATAGAGGCACGTAGCCTGGATGGAGGCACGTAGCCTGGATGGAAGCACGTAGCCTGATGCAGGCACGTAGCCTGATAAAGGCGCGGAGCCTGATGAAGGCGCGGAGCCTGATAAAGGCGCGGAGCCTGATGAAGGCGCGGAGCCTGATGGAGGCAAGTGGACTAGTGTGCACGTGGCTCTGTAGTTGATAGGAGTCATCTGTTGTAGAGGGCGCATGGCTGGAACAGATGGTAGATTCGTCGGGATGCTGCAGTGAGCATGGAGCTTCGATATGCTTCATGGAGCATGGAGTGTCCCTGCGTATGAGCTGGATATCATAGCCTGAGCCAGTATACATAGTTGTAGGCGTGCTGCCATGAGCATAGGACATCATCTGTTAGTGATAATCGCAGGGATTTGTCCTCCATAGATGTGTCGGTGGAGATTGTCTTCTAGGTCAATTCTTGCTTTGGCAGCCGTCGAATTGGCTATGGGGTTTATGTCTTCTGTAGATGGACGTCTTCCTCTATTATGGACGTGCGGCAATGAGTATAGAGCCTCATCTGGCTGATAGTAATCGCCGGGATCAACCTATCATAGGCGTATCGAAGAGGAAGTTCTTCTAGGTATGAAATATTGCATGGGCGGCTGTAGAACTTGTGATCTCTGTCCTTGAACGTGTCGACCTCCCTTTTAGGGTTTATGAACTATTTATTTATAATAGAAGTCGTGCCTCCACTTTAGGATTTGGAAATATTCAATATATCCTTAGATAATAGAATATTTCCATTTTTCTTAAAGGCGGCCACATATCTTGGAATACTTCCTCCTTCATCTCTTGGATTTAAGGAGATTTGACCATATTATGATAAATGTGGATGTTTACATTTATCTTGAAGTTTTCCTTTTTACTCGGAGGCAGGAGGAATTATCTGACCCGGAACCTTGAACCCGGGGCAGGGGTCGGACCCTGGAAGCAGGGGCAGGAACCTTGAGCAGGGGTCGGAACCTGGAAGCCGGAAGCTGGGGAAATCTCCTCATGGATTATTATTCCCAACAGTTTTCCCCTTATTTTCTGGCTTCATGTTTGAAGGCAGGAAATAATATGACTTTATCCATAGGACTTTATGAGTTGCACCATAGTATCAAGTTCCCTGATGAATTCGGAACACGATGTCGCCTCATCTGAAAGGTTTCATAGCCTGATTGGAGACATATGACCTTGAGAATGGACAGTAACCCTTGGTCCAACACAATCACGTGGTCCGGATCAAGTAGTATATTCGTCGGTACACCATATAGGCATGATGTCGCGACTTGGCCCAATGTAGATAGACTTTCAGACATGCTTCAATGGGCATGTGTTTGGTCTAAGTGAGGATGGTCACGTGGATCTAGTTGTATTCTTGACTCCAATGGCCTGCATATGGGAGTCTTGGTCTTGGAGTAGGAGAGAAATTTTCCTAGCAGTTGAGATACACGGTCCAAAGGCTCGTGTTGCCGTCTTTCATGATTAGGATGGCTCGTCCGTAGGTGGATCCACTGTCTTTGGAAATTGAGGGAGTACCCGAGATGCATGTGCTGCTCCTGGAACTAAACTCGGCCTTGGTTTAGGTATGATTTCAGTTTGCATTTCTCAAGGACTATCTGGTTTCATGAATCGTGTGGAGGAATGTATGAGTCGGGATCCATGATTTCCGAGAAGCAAAGTCTTGGCAAGGATAAGAGGACGAAGAGGTTGAATATGACCCGGAGGCTAGAGCTGAGTGTGGGAACCGAAATTCGCACTGTCAATTTTTGATGAACAAATATGGAGGAAAACCGAGCTAACCCGATCTTCCTTGAAGGTCCGAATTCTCTGCGTAATCACTTTAGAATTGATAAAACATAAGTAGCAAGATAAAAACGAATGATCGCTCATAGGCATTTTATTAGTTAGAAAGTATGAATACAAGATTTCTCCGAGAGGGGTAGAGATATGCTAACTTTCGGAACAACAGAACAAGAGGCGGCCAAGACGTCCTAAGCCTTGCCGTACTAGTCTAACCACCTAAGTCCTAAGTTCTCTAAGCTAGTAGGAGTTGTCTAAGTCTAAGATCTCGGATCCTCTTCTCTTCTGCTCCAGTCCTCCTTATATAGTGGCTTTAGGTCGTTGGCCCGTTTAACCTTTCGCCTTTGGGCCCAAGTTTATCTCTTTTGGAAATATTCCATTTTCCGTCGATCTTCGTAGTTATCCTCAAGCATTGACATTTATCTGCGGAAACTTAGCATTTATCCTACTTCAAAAAGTAAGGATAAATCGTCATAGCTCCTATTGGGCTTGGATCCCCAAAATTGTAAGTGAGCCCATGGACACGCTTCAAGCCCTCGAACGTTCGTACGATTTCTCGGAAAGATTATCTTTTCCGCAAAATAAATCGTATAGCCTAAAGAATCGATGTTCGAGATGATCGTCCTTGTTTTACACGATACACTTTGCGGAAGAACCAACTTTCCTTGCTCTAGTCGTAAGACTTCGAGAATAACTCCAATCGAGTTGAACCGAGGAACATTAGTTCCATAGCTAAGGTGTTACGACTTCACGGAAGCCACGAGGTAACCTTTGTTGATTGTTTTTGCGGAAAGTCCGCAGACAGAAAATGATCTTAGCTGTTAATTTCGAGATAACCGTTTTTGACCCCAACAATTAGCCCCCCAGCCCGTAAGACTCGGAGACGATTTTGCGGGCGAGTGACTTTAGTTTGAAAATCGAAATTTTTGGCTAAGAATATTTTATTGCGGAAATCCTCATATCCTTATAAGTAGTAGCTCATCACTTCTCATTCTTCACACACTCCTCCTTTTCTCAACTTCTTCCTCTTTTGCTCTCACAAAGAAGATGTCTTCCTCTCGAGTTGAAAAAAAAAGATTCCGACGTTGAGATGGGTGAGGCCAGCCAGGACCCGCCGTTTTTGGCTGTTCATGAAGCCACTCCGTCTTTCATCGATGGGTTCGACTCTTTCAAGGAATGACTGTCGCGGCGCATCGCTACGAAAGGCTCGAACCGGGTGTGAACCGAAGCACCTAGCGTTCCTTCTTCTCCTGTGCCTTCGTCCCCAGCCCCTTGTTCCGAGGTTCCGCCCGATGCTCCCTTGCCCGCGGGAAGGGCAGTCGTTCCCGAGCAGATTCCCGGCGTTCAGGATCGTCCTTCAGGCTCCTCTACTGCTCCGATCATAATTTCTGGTCGGGAGGACGTGGTAGAGTCCACGCCTCCGGCTTCGAAGATCGTTTTAGGACTCCCTGCACCCAGTGCTGCACCGTTGCCTAAGGGGCGTTTGAGGGCCGGTGCCACAACTAGGGCGATTAAGAGGAAGAGGTGCGCTAAGAGCGAAGCGGGCGAGCCCTCAGGATTGTTGTCGCAACATCGTTCCAAGGTTTGATTTGGATTTATCCGCAATTCTTCTTTTCTTTTCTTTTGCGATGATCCTTACCCTTTCTCTTTGCGGACAGTTTGTGTCGCTGATTGATGGGATGCTTGGTGACTGTTGGGGTCAAAAGCGGTTTTCGAAATCTCGGCTAAAGATCCTTCCAAACTCAAAGATTTCCGCATCTAACGACTAACGGGGAAAGATCGGCAACGGAAAACCCACGGCGACAGAGAACCCCTGGCGCCGGGCGCACGCTGCCACGCTGAAGCCGCCTGGCGCCGGCGGCACTCGCCTGACGCCGGGCGGCATCGCGCCACGCTGGCCGCCTGGCACCGAGGCACCCCGGCCTGGCGCCGGCGGCACGCGTTCTGCAAGCCGGCCTGGCGCCGGCGGCAAGCTCCCTGAAGCCAGTCGACGGCCCTCGTCCTGGTCTCGGTCCCATCATGCTTGGTCTAATCCTATCCTGGCTTGTTTGGATCGATCCTCATGAGTTTGGTACGATCATGGCTACGCATGAACATCTTTCTATTCGGTTGGAATCGTCCTCAATGTTTTACGACAAAAACTAGAAGGATTGGATTTCTCGTAGAAGATATCGTATAAAACAAAGATCGATTAACTTAAACATCGATCCTTTAGGCTATGCGGTTTATTTTACGAGAAAGATAGTCTTTTCGAGAAATCGTATAAAGCGTTCAACGACTTAAGACAAGCCCACGGACTTACTTACGATTTTAAGAATTCAGGCCCAATCATGCTGTGATGGTTTTTCCGATTTCCCGAACATCGGATAAACATCTAGTCACCGAAAAATAGGGAAAAACTCGGGATAATTACTTAAGATCGATCTAAAATGGAATACTTCCTGAAGAGATAAACTTGGGCCCAAAGGCGAGGTCCATCATCCTAAGGCAAACCGACCTAGGAGTGAGTATATAAGGAGAGCAAGAGCAGAGGAGAAGGGGATCCGAAAATTAGACTTAGAGCATTCTGCTAGCTTAGAAGAATTAGGGCTTAGGTGGTTAGACTAGCGGAGCAAGGCTTAGGACGTTTGGCTGCCTGCGACTCTATATTTTTCTTTAAATCGCAAATCTCTCTGTCTTTCGGAAAATCGTTGTACTCATATCTTTCATCTAATAAAACGCCTTCGGGAAAATATTTCAATTCTTATTTTGATCCACTGAACTTTCTAGATTTCGTGTGGCAACGCAGAGAATCCGGACCTTCAAGGAAAGTCGGGTTTACTTGGCTTTCCTCCGCAATCTTTTTATCAGAAATTGACGGTGCGAATTTCGGTTCCCGCAGTTTGGCGCTAGAAGGAGGGGGGGACGGATTCTCTAACTCGAAAACCACTGATTGATCGAAGTTCAGTATGGCTTATTCGTCAGCCCGCAACATCGTATCTTTCGAGGACCGAGCAACGGCCAGTATGGCCAAACCTCACAACAATCTCCTCGTAATAGAACTCACGATCCAGGATATTGACGTAGCAAGGGTATTAGTCGACACCGGATGCTCGGCTAATATTATCTATAAAAGCACCCTCGAGAGGATGGGCGTCGATCTAAGCATCCTTACAGATGACCCCAGCTCAGTATTCGGACTCTCGGGAGAAGTTATGACCCTCGGTTCGACTAACCTCCTAGTCAGAGCCGGGAGCGTCGCCAAAAACACGGATATCCTGGTGATCGACGGTCCAACATCCTACAACGCGATAGTTGGAACTCCCTGGCTAAACTCCATGAGAGCGATCCCATCAACATTCCACCTATGCCTCAAGTTCCCGACACCTTTCGGGGTCGAAACAATACATGGTAGTCACGGAGCAGAGCAAATCTACCTCGCTACCGAACTAAAACGGAAAAATTCCAAAATCGAGACCTTTCGGAAAAAGCAAACGATTCACAACTCGCCAGAAACCTTCTGGCAGTCCCAAAGAGCTGAGGCCCTGGAAGGGAAGCGTGAACCAACCTGCGAACCGGTGGTCTCAATTTGCCTCGACGATTCCTTCCCGGAACAGTGTGTCGAAATCGGAGCTAACCTCCGCGAACCAATAAAAACAGATCTCATCGCATGCCTCAAAAGAACCTCGATGCGTTAAGCGGGCTGCGGAGGATATGCCGAATCGACATTAGCGTAACATGTCACTTAACTTAACATCGACCCAACTCACAAACCCGTAAAACAAAAGAGACGAAAGCTGGGACCTGAGCGTGCCACCGCAGTCAACGAGGAAGTCGAAAGACTCCTCAAAGTAGGGTCGATAACAGAAGTTAGGTATCCAGACTGGCTTGCCAACCCTGTCGTGGTAAAGAAGAAGAACGGCAAGTGGCGAGTCTGTGTCGACTTCACGGATCTGAATAAAGCCTGTCCGAAGGACTGCTTCCCGCTCCCACACATCGACCGACTGGTCGAAGCAACTGCGGGAAACAAGCTTCTGTCATTCATGGACGCTTTTTCCGGATACAATCAAATCATGATGAATCCCGACGACCGCGAAAAAACTGCATTCATCACAGACCGCGGAACGTATTGCTACAAGGTAATGCCTTTCGGTCTTAAAAACGCGGGTGCAACGTATCAACGACTCGTCAACAGAATGTTTGCTGAGCAACTCGGAAAAACTATGGAGGTATACATTGATGATATTCTCTCAAAATCTCTTATCGAACACGATCATGTAGCCCACCTAGAGGAATGTTTTGCACGACTCAACCAGCATAACATGAAACTCAACCCGCGAAATGTAGATTCGCTGTGGCATCGGAGAATTCCTCGATACCTCGTAACGATCGCGAATCGAGGCCAACCCTAAACAAATCGACGCGACTGATAGAGATGGCCTCCCGAGAACCAAGCGAAGTCGAAAGGCTAACCGAAGAGTCGCGGCTTTGAACCGTTTCATCTCAAGGCCCACGGATAAGTGCCTACCGTTTTACGAAACATTAAAGGGAAACAAGAAGTTCGAATGACTCGAGCAATGTGAAAAAGCTTTCCAACAGTTGAAACATTACCTGGCCACTCCACTAGTTCTCGCAAAACCGGTGGAAGGTGAACCTCTTTTCCTCTATATCGCAGTTTCCGCAACAGAAGTCAGTGGCGTCCTGATACGAGAAGAACGTGGCGAACAAAAGCCAATCTTTTACGTAAGCAAGACGTTACTGGATGCAGAAACCCGATACCCGCTAATGGAAAAATTAGCATTCGCCGTCATAACCTCGGCAAGAAAACTAAGACCATATTTCCAGTCTCATACTATAGTGGTTCTCACCACGTTCCCACTGCGGATAATCCTGCACAGTCCGAGCCAATCTGGTAGGCTCGCAAAATGGGCAATCGAACTAAGTGAATACGACGTCGAATATCGCCCAAGGACATGTGCAAAGTCCCAACTACTTGCGGATTTCTTGGTAGAGTTACCCACTAGAGACATGACTAACGAGGAACCAAACTCAACTTGGGTCCTTCACGTCGACGGATCTTCGTCCAAACAAGGATCCGGAATCGGAATACGACTCACCTCTCCTAACGGGGAATGGTACCCTTCCAAAGTAAAATTGTTAAAAGGGTCCACCCTCTTTTTGAAATGACCATTTAACCCCTCTACCACAATAATACCATTACTGGTTTTATAGAAATTAAAAAATGAATTAAAAGACAACACCTTACCTTCAATGGCTCTCTCCCCTATCAGATTCATTGTTGTTTAAACATATGACCTTCAACGGCTCTCTCCCTCATACTTTGTTTGCTTTCAGATATTCGTTTATATCTGATATATTAAGTGAATTTATTGGTGGAAGGCGAACAGATTACATGCGATTTGATTGATGAAACTTCGAAACTAGATCTAAGAAACACCAGGTATGATAAACAGTCCATTGTTATGAACAAAGTCCAAGTCTTTTTTTTATGGTTGCCTAACAATGCTTTTCTCTTGCCGCTACGATTCGTTAGTTTTTCAATGTGTCTTCGGATCTACTGGTGCAAGTTGTATTATGCAGATAATGTTGCACGTAGTTACTGTTTTTGGACAATGGAAGATGGGTATTGTTGGTTGGGAGTTTGTTCTTGATCAATGTAAGAAGGGGAATTCCTTTTTTGTTGAAGACGATATCAAATATGAGGATTTTCTCCGCATGGTTTGTGAAAATTACAATATTAGTGAGATTAATGCTGTCGAGTTGGATTATATGTTGCCTAAACGAATAATGGAGCAAATGGCTAGCAATGGCTTTCCGATTTCCTTGAGCAACGACAGACAACTAGCAAGCTTCATCACATTTCTCAAGACGGACCTTATGTGTATTTATGTCTCATTGACTGCAAACAAAGGTCGTCATGATGTGAACAGAAATCAAAAGCCTGCTGTCGGAGAGAATGATGCTGCGGATTTTGGTAGTTTTGGAAATGTTCAGTACGAGACTATGAAGCCATCACATGAGACTATGAAGCCATCACATGAGACTATGAAGCCATCACTTGAGACGATGAAGCCATTACAGCTGCGGAAGAGTGAAACCATTAAGAGTGGTGACATATTCAGTGGCAAGCAGGAACTAATAATGAAATTATGCAAGCTTTCAGTAATTGATAGGTTTGATTTCATCATGAAAAAGTCTTGGAAGCGTTTATTTTACGCGAAGTTCTTCGTTCCTGGATGTACCTTGAAGATACGTGCTTCAACTATGTCGATATCATCTCCAGAATTCCTCATTCGTAAATATACTGGTCTTCATACATGCTCTGCGGCCGTCAGTTATTCTCGTCACAGACAGGCAAATGCGAACTGTATTGGCAAGATGTATGTTGAGGGATTTAGTTGTGGTAGTGATCTTAAAGGAATCCGGCCTAAACATATAATGGACTGTATGAGGACAGTTTATCAAATTGAAATCGGTTATCCGAAGGCTCATAGCGCATTGGCATATGCACATGATATGGTTAGAGGCACTCATGTCAGTGGCTATCAGGACTTGCCTACTTTTCTATTCAGAATAAAGAAGGTCAATCCAGGTACAATAACAAATCTTGAACTTGATACGGAAAAAAAGTTTAGTATTTGTTCACTACTTTTAGCGCATGTATCAAAGGCTTTCCGTTCATGGGGAGGGTTATTGTTATAGATGGATGATATCTTGCATATTTGCATGTTTTTAGCATCCATATCTCATGCATTTTGATCATATAAGTTAGGCATTAGGCATGTTTATGTCCATTTTGCATTCATTTGTCCTTATCAGGTGTTGGAGTATGCTTTGGTGTGATTTGAGGTGTTTGGAAGCCATATGGTCCAAAATGAGGTGAAGAATCAAGTTTGGCCATGAAAAGAGAAGTCAATCCATGATCAGGTCAAGACAAAGATGAGCATGGACAGAGGCCTTAGAGATGTCTTCTGCTGATAAGATTTTGTGGATACACAGAAAATTGAGTTAACTTTTCAATGGAAGTGGTTTCAAGTCATTTGGACCTGTATTGGAGGAGTTATGATCAGTTCACTTGAAGCATGTCAGGCTGGCCGGGTAGATCAGTCCGGGTTCGAGCAGCCGGTCGGGAAAAGAGCAACTGGATGGGAGTAGTCCGGGATGACTGAGCCTGGGAGAGGTACCCGGTCGGTTGAGAGGTGCTGGACGAGACCAGACCGGGGAGGATGGTCCGGTTTGATGGACCCGGTCGGGAAGAATCAAGGCGCATGAGGACAGGCCGGGGACAATGGTCCGGCTTGAGGCACCCGGGCGATGAAGCAGCACACGAGCAGGACGGCCGGGGACAATGGACCGGTTTGCTGACCCCGGTCGGGAGAAAGCTGAACTGGAAGAGAATGGACCGGGTAGGGCAGTCCGGCTTGCTGCAGCCGGTCGGACTGAGGACGGCCAGAACTGGACGGCCGGGTAGGAGTGGACCGGGTTGGACCATTTGGTTCAACCCTGACCGAATTTCATGCCCTCTTCCCATTGGTTTAGACCCATTTGGCTCAAGGACTTTTTAGTCATTTTGTTTTAAGTTTCTAGGGCTTTTAAGCCAAGTATAAATACTCTAGTTATCCCTATTTTTGGAGTTATGTTATTTTTACTTCTAAGAACACAAACCTTTGAGAAAGTTTTATCTTTGAATCATAATCTCATCTCATCTTTGTGTTCCTGATTGTTTGATTTCATCTCTTTTCTTTCTCTACATGTTTAAGCTTAAATCTCTCATGGGTTTAAGAGTAAGCATGTGGATTAGTGAGTAGATCCATTTAAGATCCATGGGTTAGGGTGATTGAGAGTGATTAAGTGTATATCCAAGGTGCTTAGTGTTAGATCTATCCTTTCCTTGCATGATTTGGTGTTCTTAATGCTATATTTGAGTTGGCCTCTCAAACATAGAGCCATAGGCATTTCATGCCCGGAAGGTGTTCTATGAAATGCCTGAACCAACTCATCTATGCTTTTAGCTTGCTTTACTTAAGGGATTAGTTGTTAAAGAAGCTAGGATTGCTATTAGACTCATTCTTAATGTTTGCTTTGATCATTACAGCCAAAGGGATTTGGTGTACTTGGGTGATCATTGCAAAAGAGCATTCATCTAGGGATAGAGTTTGTTCAAGCATAGTGTCTAGGCATAAGGAATTAGATTGATTGAAAAGTTGGCATCTTGGATTGAACCTTAATCATTTAAGATCAAGTCCCTATACCCATGGGTCCCATCTCCTCATAAAGAAAGAAAGCTTTATATTTTCTTGCATTTTAGATATTGTCTTAATTTAATAATCATCTCCTTTAATGATTGCATTTAGATTAAGCATAGACTTGTATTCCCTTTGCTTTGTGGTCACTTAGAACTGGTTCGACAATCTTATATACTACATAATTTGATTAGGACCCTCAAAAAGTCCTTTCATCAATGGAGCACATCTAAGTGGTAAATTTAGAGGTGTTATGTTAGTGGCTGCATGTCAGAATGAAGATAGGGGTATATATCCTATGCAGCTGCATGGGAATGGTTTTTTACTCAGCTGTGTCGTGTGGTGGGTGATGGTCGAAATTTGGCTTTCATCTCTGACTGATGCCCAGCAATAGCCAAGGCTCTTACGAATGTTTTCCCGGAATCTGATAGAGGCATATGCTTATATCACCTTAGACAAAACATGATCACAGGTCACAAAAAGACCCCAATGGTAACTTTGGCGAAAAATGCTGCTTGGGTATATTGACAGGCGGATTTTAACGCTATGTTTGAAGTCATTCGACGGCAATACAGCGATTTACACCGATATTTGGAAACTGCGGATATTTAAATGTGGACTCATTCACATTTTCCAGGAGAAAGCTGTCTCGTTGAAAACAAACTTCACATATGCAGTTGAACTCGCACGGAATATGAAACACGCCAACATGGGTACATTAGCTGTTCAACACATTGATGCAAACCGTCGCATGTTACTGGTGGAGAATTGAATTGTATTGTTGATCTAGAAAAGGTATGAGAAGGTAGACTTTCACTTCTGCCAACTTCTGCCAGGAGTTGTACTTCTAGGCAATATGCTCTCGATAAGATACCCTGTGAGCACGTAATTAAAGTGGCTCAATCTCGGAAAATTGATGAAGCTACCCTGGTGGATCCTCTTTACACAAAGGGCTACTTTGTTTGAGCGTACGCAGAACCTTTTAACCCTATAGATGAAGATTTGCTCCCACCAGCCTATGTACTTAGTCAAGTGTGTCTGCCACCCGAAATTGGCAAACAACGTGGTGGACATAAGATGAAGAGATACTTATCTGCAATTGAAAAAGCCAAGAGGTTCAAGCGTAAACTTTTGAAAAAGAAGAACCAAACATTGAGTACTAGCAATACACATCCAGGAACAAAGAAAGGTAATCAGTTGTTGGGGTCAAAATCGGTCAAAGACGCAATCAACGCCCGAAAGTCCTTGGAAGGAATCAAGTGACGAATAAAACCAAGAAAAACTAGTTACTCGACGAAACGCCGGAAGGGATAATCGCATCATAGTCCCGGACACCAGCACGAGCGGCCAAGGCCTAGCCCGGCGGCGCAACACCTTCGGCCTGGCCCGAGCCCCACCGGCGCCAGCGCTTCGTCCCAAGCGCCGGCGCCAGCCCGACAGCGCTGGTCTCGGGCACCGCACTGGTCTCGGGCGCCGTCGCCAGCTCGATTTTGTCGTCTCTATTGATTATATATTGATTGTGTCGTGTGTGGCCCAGCAGATAACCGGGACCTTCAGGGAAGGCTAGGTTTACTTGGCTTTCCTCCAAATCAACAAAACTTGATAGTGCGAATTTCGGTTCCCAGAGTTTGGCGCTAGAAGGAGGGTGGGTACGGATCTATCTCACTCGCAACCACACACGCTCGGTCTGATATGGCGACCAACACTGACAACCCGCAAACGCACGACGGAACTCCCGTCGATGCCAACGCCACCAACACTCCAGCTGGAAACATGTCAACGGTGACTACTGACGCCGCGGCATTAGCCCAGATGAAAGAAATGTTCGCCTCCGCTCAGAAACAGGCGGACTAACAAGGAAAACTCGTGGCCTCTCTCGCAAAACAGGTGGAAACCTTAACGGCGAAGGCCAAGAGCAAGGCCCCGCGAGGGATCACAAGAGCCCGCAGCGGCAGAAGACTCGATTTCGAGACTCCGGGCGATCGAGCTGCACGCGCGGACAAGACTTCTTCAGGCCAAAACCCTGACGAACCTCTCCAACCGGGTGTGCAACCGACTACCGAGAATCTTCCACCTCCCACTGGGGACAACGAAGAAAACGACGTCGAACGAATCAACTTGGACATTAGCGACCGATCCGATCATTCGGACGATAGCGCTGACGTTCATCCTAGAAGGACCCAAAGTCAGTCTGCCCGAAAAATGGTGTCCTTCGAAAAACCCATGACAGAAGAGGAAGAAGACCTCTACTGGATAGAACAGGAAGAAATGGCGGAGGATCAAACTTGGATCCATCGTAACTAGCGCTGACAAGCTCGGAAAAACGCAGGTAGCAATAGCGAGATCCACGATCTCCGCAAGTCTCTCGAAAAAACAGTAGCCGAGGTAAAAGCGGTGAAATCACAAATTCACCAGGCAACTAGTGCCGCTCCCGAGATCAATAGACTTCTCGAGGAAGCACGAAAAACGCCGTTCACCGCTCGGATCACAGAAACACGCGTCTCGGACCCTGGGAAGATCAGAATTCCCGTATACGACGGTACCACAGATCCAAAGGCACACTTACAGTCCTTCCAGATCGCGACGGGAAGATGCAAACTCGGGGCGTGAGCGAGGCCGGCCACTGCCTTCTCTTTGTCGAGAATCTCAGAGCCCGGCTCGAATGGTTCTCTCGGCTCAAAAGAAACTCCATCGGGAATTTCCGCCACCTAGCCTTGGCATTTTTCAAACAGTATTCCATGTTCATGGATAGGGAGACTTCCGACGTGGACTTATGGAGTCTAGCTCAAAAGGAAGACGAATCACTCAGTGACTTCATGAGAAGGTTCAAACTAGTGATGGCCAGAGTCACGGGTATCAGCGACAAAGTCGCGATCGACGCTCGGAGAAAATCTCTCGGTACAAGTCGAAGTTCGAAGTGGATATTGCTGGAAAACCAATTAACCATCCAGGATACCCTCCACAAGGCAACGGACTTCATCGCCATGGAGGAAGAGATGAGAGTCCTATCGCAAAGCACGGACCGCAGAAAACGCTCTTCAAAGAAGAAACCCTCTCAGAATCGACAAGCACGCCCATCACGGCGGGAAGACGTCCAAGGTGAACATAACTACGCCATCAACTCGGGGCAGGGCAAAACCTCCGGAAACACCTGGACTAGGAACCAGTATAAGGATAATTCCTACTGCGAGTTCCAAGACACCAGAGGTCACTCCACCGCAAACTGCAAGGTTCTCGGCGCCAGGCTCACTGCAAAACTCCTCGCCGGCGAACTGTCGAAGGTTAAGAGTATAAAAGACTTGCTCCTGGAATCCAACCGCCCAAAAACCGACAAGACCGTCTCCGAGAACCACGCGCCTGAAAGTCAATCGGGTGAGAAGCGCGAAAGGAGATAGGACGACCAAGGGAACAACATCAGTCGCCAGAGGATAAATATGATTACCGGAGGGTCGCAGTTCTATCAAGGCTCGGTCTCGTCGATCAAAGTCTACGGGCGAAAAGCCGAGACAAGTTCCAACTGGCTTCCGCAAAGCAACATTCCCAACAACGCGACCGTTTTCGAGGAACAAAAAATTGTCGGAATCGACAAACCTCATTACGATCCTCTAGTTATCAACCTGGTGATCCAGGATCTCGACGTCGGCCGCATCCTTGTCGATACAGGAAGTACGGTCAACATCATCTTCCGCGACACCCTCTATAGGATGAACATCCCACTTGAGGAAGTCATCCCAGAGCCAAAACCTTTGACTAGGTTTTCGGGCGTCACCTCCATGACCCTCGGGAGCATCAAGCTTCCGGTCATGGCTAAGGAAGTTACAAAGATCGTCGAGTTTGCAGTAGTCGATAACCCGGCCATCTACAATGCAATCATGGGAACCCCTTGGATCAACTCCATGAAGGCAGTACCGTCCACATATCACCTCGGCATCAAATTTCCGACTCCAACCGGAACCGCAGTAATCTGGGGAGTCAGAATTAGTCGAGACTCTGCTACCTAGCCGAGCACAAACTGCAAAAACATCGGAACACCCCTGCGGTTAACCCAAAACGAGAATAAGAATCATAAAACATTCCTGAAAACTCGAAAAAAGATGATCCAGAATCATCCTCAAAATCTCTCTAAACTTTTGCTGTGAAATAAGAATACAATTAAGCTCTCTTGCTTCCTAACACCTAGGCAAGTATTTATCTATTAGGTTAAAAATTAGTAAGGGGTAATCTTGTAATTTGGTGAAGCCTTGCGCCATAAGTCGGCTGGAACCAGATCAGACTTTTTGCGCCTCGATATCGATCGATGGCACAGGATGTGCATCGATCGATTATAATCTTCATTTGTCGGGTCTTCTCTTCTGTATCGATCGACAGCCCAGGTTGTGCATCGATCGATTATTGTCTCTTAATGTCGACCTCTGGTCTGGTTTGATGGACAGCTCGGATGAAATCTCTTTTGTACTTTAAAATGCTCCAAAATCATCACTTTACTCCAAAACACTCCTGAACCTGAAAACATACCTAATAGGCTAGAAAACATAATAATTATATATTAAAACACCAATATACCATGGGTGAAAGTGGGTCAAATCCATGGTATATCAACTCCCCCGGACTTACCCTTTCGCTTGTCCTCAAGCAAAACAAACAGGCAGTCTCTCTGAAAGAGGTTTGAAAAAAGTAGGGACTCACAGATTTAAAACATTGAAATCATCACCTCTACAATATTGCAATCCACATCTAAGAAGTCATAATCACAAAAGCACATTATACAATATCCTAGATTAGCAACCAAATTCATTCATCCAGCAACTTAGCGAATATTATCTGACATTCCCCTCTAATAACCTCATTTCTTAGCATAAAAATAAAAGTGAAGGCTTTACCTTGGGAGTATCGATCACAGGATGCAAAGACTTTCAGACAAGTATCTGGAGCTGCAGGTAAAAGTTAGTTCCTATCTTTTCTCTCTACTAATTTCTCTCTTTAGTCAAAGTCTGCTTCCATTGCAGAATCATTTACCAAGATTGGACAGGCTTCCATGAATCGAGACTTAATGGTGGTTGCCACCAAGCCCTATTCACTTCTTTTTGACTTATATCCAAGAATTCTTTATGTAGCGAGTCTTGAAGATTGCCGCCTCCAAGTCTCGTTCGAATTCTTTTTGTTGGAATCTTTATTGAAGCAAGCCTAAATGGTTGTAGCCACCAAGTCCTTTTCGATTCCTCCTAGCTAAAACCAAAAATTTATATATATATATATATATATATATATATATATATATATATATATATATATATATATATATATTAATAAAACTTTCTACCTAAAATTTCTAGGGTCGAAATAGAGAGAGAAAAGATGATAAATAAATCTACACAAGGCTTTACCTTCCAGACTTGTCTGAGAAATCTTCTTGGGTACAAAACTCCTTTTATCGAAATCGGACGCCCTACTTTGAATTGGAAAATTTATTTTTTCCTTCTCAAATTCGGTTGCCTCAAAATCGATCGATGTACCAATATGGGTATCGATCGATGCGTGTGATTTTTTTGCTGGAAGAGGGTGGGAATCGATCGATGTTGAGTGGCCTCTGTCGATTGATGGCGAATGTGTTGACGTGAAGGCATGGCTAGGAAATCTATCTTTTTCAAGGGAAATCTCTGTAGCTCTTTCCTTCCAATAGTCCTCATCATATTCCTCTGTAGTATCCTCATTGGTTGAAAGTAGTGCAGTATCCACTGCGAAACTCTCATGAAATCCACTGTCTGCCCAACTGCCTGTTGAATAGTCATCTTGTCTGCTGTTGGGTTGAAAAGCAAAATCTAGATAGCAGCGATCTGGCAAAGCGTAGTGGTCAACCGGATGCTCCATGTCCATCGACGTAGCATGATGATTATCGGTCGGCGGTGACTCACAGGAATCGATCGATGACACAGTGTGGATGTCAATCAATTCTGAGAACTCTGTCTCATACTCTGCTCCACAATGGCATGCTGCAATATAGCCAAGATCATCTCCAATCTCCACGAGGTTGACCTGTTGGTTGACAATTCGACCTGGGTCATAGTGGATGTCTGGATTTATCAGTGTCAGGCACTATCTGTTGGTGTTCATGTCACATACAGCTCCTACTGTAGCCAAGAGTGCTCTTCCAAGCAGAAGGGAAGAGTTCCAGTTTAGCTTGATATCCAGGACATGAAAATCTACTGGGACAAGGGCATTACCAATCGCACCTCAAGGTCCCTGATGATACCTTCTGAGTTTCTCTGAGAAAAGTCCACAAAGGTGAAAGACTCTGAAGAAGGCTCTACTTTCAAACCAAGCTGGTCTGCCATAACCTTAAGTAGGATGCTGACTGATGCTCCTGTGTCACAAAGTGCATGGGGAAATTCAATACCCTTCACTTGACATGGTATTGCAAACTTCCCAGGATCACTCTTCTTTTTCAATGTGATCCTCTGTTTCATCTTTTCTCTTACATGATGAAACATTTTCCTAATGTCCTCCTCAGTCTCCTTTGTCTCTCTTAAGAACATCCACAATCTGCATGTGAAATAAACCTCCTCAAAAGGTTTCTCCAGTGGGATTCAGAGGAATCTCTTAGTGAAACCATCCATCTCCTTCTCATTAGCTTCCATCTTCAGGTTTTTAGGAATCTTCTCCTTCCTTTTCCTCAACTTTCTCCCTTCAGTGGCCTTATCAACTTGCATAGGCTCTGGTGTAGTGTCTAAAGATTTGCTGGGAGTCTCTGACGGGTTAGCTGATGGTTTAGATGGTGGTCTGAGTGCATTGATTCAGGATATATCAATAGGTGGTAACTGCACATAGTATGTGAGAGGTGCTCGTCGATCGATGTGAGATGGTGACTGTCGATCGATGTTGGACTCTCTCTGTCGATCATTGATGTCTTGCATATTTTCATTTATTTAGCCATCTTTTTATTGCATTCTTTGTCTTGTAGGCTAAGGTTTAGGCATTTTTAGGATCATTTTGCATTCATTTGTCCTTATCAGGTGTTGGAGTGTGCTTTGGTGTGATTTTAGGTGTTTGGGAAATCTTATGACCCAAAAAGAAGTGAAGATTCATGATTGGCCATGAGAAGAGAATTGAAATCAAGAGATGGAGAGTTGGACCGGGGAGACCAGACCGGGTACACACACCCGGTCGGCTGGACGACCAGCAGAACGGACGGCCGGGGAGGACAGACCGGGGTGAGCTACCCGGTCGGGCTGAAGCAAGCAATGAAGCACATGAAATGGACCAGGGAGCCCAGACCGGCTTGGTGTACCCGGTTGGGATGAAGTTCGAGATTGGACAGGGGAGACGTGGTCGGCTTGGTGAACCCGGTCGGGAGAAGCACACGAGCAGGATGTCCGGACGACCGGGAAGGACGGACCGGGATGGTGAACCCGATCGGGCTGGACAACGGCCAGAGCAGGACCAGACCGGGTACCATGGACCGGGATGGTGATTTTCGGTCTACCCAGACCGAATTTCTTGCTGCCTTCCTATTGGTTCAGACTCATTTGACTCCGAGGACTTTTTAGTAATTTTCCATGATGTATCTAGGTTTTCTAAGCCTAGTATAAATACCCTTGTTAACCCTTAAGTGGGATTATGTTATTTTTCCCTCTAAGAACACAAACCTTTTGAGTAAAGCTTCATCTTTGAATCATAATCTCATCTCATCTTTGTGTTCTTGATTGCTTGATTTCATCTCTTTTCTTTCTCTTCATGATTAAGCTTGGATTCCTCATGGATTTAAGAGTAATCATGCTGATTAGTGAGTAGTCCTCTTTGGATTCATGGGTTAGGGAGACTAAGGGGTGATTAGGCTAGATCTAGAGTGTTTTAGTGTAGATCTATCTTGTTCCTTGCTAGTAGAGTGCTTTTAATGCCATTTTAGGGTTGGCCACCCTAAAGTTGAGCATTAGGCATTTCATGTCCGAAAGATGTTCTATGAAATGCCTGAACCAACTCTCCTAAGCGTTTAACATTCTTTACCAAAGAGTTTTGTTGTTAAAGGTGTTAAGATGGCTATTGGACTTGTTCTTAATGAATTCTTTCATATTATTCAACCTAAGAGATTAGATGCTTTAGATATGTTAGTGAATGAGCATTCATCTAGAGATAAAGCTTGCTTAGGATTGTGTCCAGGCTTAAGGTTGTTAGATTGATTGTTTGCTGCCACCCTTAGATTGATGCTTGATCCCCCAAGGTCAATTCCCTTAGCCCATGGGTCTCATCTCCTCATAAAGAAAGAAAGCTTTTTATTTTATTGCATTTTAGATATTGTCTTAGTTTAATAATCATCTCCCTTAATGATGGCATTTAGATTAAGCATAGGCTTGCATTCCCTTTGCTTTGTGATCACTTAGAACTGGTTCGACAATCTTATATACTACATCATTTGATTAGGACCCTTGAAAAGTCTTTTCATCAAATTTGCGCCGTTGCCAAATTCTAAGTTGATTGTGACATTGGAATTTAGTCACTTGCTTGAGACTAAATCATTTTTCTTTTCTTGTGATATTAATTCTCCTTTTGCCTCTTCCTTTGACTTTCAGGTGTATGAACACAAGAAGCAGGGGTGTAACTAACCTGGTTCCCACTGTTGAAGAGATAGCTACACTTGAGAGGGAAATAGCAAGAAGGAGAAGAGAAGAAGAGCAACAGGCTCATATTCAGAGGTTGGGGTTTGAGATGGATGAACACCAGCATCAACCTCAAGACAGAGTTTCTCAAGACCCACAGAGGTCTTATCCTAACAACCAGCAAGGTGGCTATCAACCCAAGAAAAACATACAGCAAGGGAACTACCATCCTAGGCAGAATCCTCCTCCTGGTTTTACCAATCAAGGCAATCAGCCTACTCAAGTTCAAGGTTGCTCTTCCCAAGCTAAAGCTCCAGATTCAAATATGGAAGCTATGTTCAAACAACTACTGGAAGGTCAAGCTAGAACAGCCAAGGACATTGGCCATGAGTTCAAGACTGTTCACTCCAAGATTGATAGCAGCTATACTGAGCTAAACAACAAGATAAGAGCTTTGAAGAGTCAGTTTGCTTCTACGAACTCTCAGCCAAGTCCCCAACAAGGAACACTACCAGGAAAGGCTGAGCAAAACCCCAAGGAGCCAATAAAAGCAATCACCTTGAGAAGTGGTAGAGAGTTACCTCCAAGAGCTCTCCCCAAGGATGGTGAGCAACTAGGTGGGGGGGGGGGCATCAACATTGATGATGATGTTGTGATTGTAGATGAGAAGGTTGATGAAGAGATTCTAGAAAAGATTATTGAAGCTAAGGGTAAAGGAAAGGTTGGAGAAGAGAAGAAAACACTAAAACATGGTGAAGTTGCCACTCCAACAAAAGAGTCTTCCTTTGTTTCTCATCCCTATGAGCCTAAGCTGCCATTTCCTGGAAGATTCAAGAAGCAACTTTTGGAGAAGTGAAAAGCACTCTTTGAGAAGCAAATGAGTGAAGTTCAAGTCACAATGCCCATCATTGATGCCTTCATGGTTGTCCCTCAATACAACAAGTTCTTGAAGGATGTTGTGGCGGCTAAGAAGAAGGAAATGGAGGGCATGATGGTTCTTACTCATGAGTGCAGTGCCATCATCCAGAGATTGACAATCCCTAAGAAGCTAGAGGATCCAGGCTGCTTTACTCTACCTTGTGCCATTGGTCCTTTGATGTTTGAGAGATGTCTATGTGATTTGGGAGCTAGTGTCAGTCTCATGCCTCTATCTGTTGCCAAGAAGCTTGGATTCAGCTAATACAAGAAGTGTAAACTCTCTTTGGTGCTTGCTGATCGCTCGGTCAAATTCCCTATTGGTATCCTTGAAGACCTCCCTGTGATGGTGGGAAATTGTGAGATTCATACTGATTTTGTGGTGCTAGAGATGGATGAAGAAGCTAGAGACCCCTTGATCCTAGGAAGACCATTCTTAGCCACAACGGGAACCCTTATCAATGTGAAGGAAGGAAAGATTGATCTTCATTTGGGGAAAGAGCACACTCTCCATTTTGACATCAAGGAAGTGATGAAGAGGTCAACTGTGCAAGGCCAAGTGTTTTACATTAAGAGATGGAAGCCCTTGCTGATGAGCTTCTTGAGGAATTGGCATTTGAAGAGTTGGCAATAGAAAACCCCTTGCAACATACTTTGACAGTGGATAAAGAGGTCCAAGTGGTTGAGAATAATAAGAGTGATGCTATTGTGAGAATGCTGGATTCTCACAAGAAGATTGATGCTGAAGGCCAGTATGAGGAGCTTACCCAAGAGGTTCACCAAGCTGCTTCAGCCACTCAACAAGAGGACACCCAACAAGATGATTGGAGTGAGCTCAAGGCACCAAAAGTGGAGCTAAAACCTCTTCCCCATGGTGTAAGGTACACATTTCTAGGCCCTAATGAGTCATATCCTGTCATTGTGAGTAGTGAACTTACTGAAACTGAGCTTTCTCAACTTTTAAATGCACTTAAAAAGTTTAGAAAAGAAATTGGGTACTCACTAGATGATATTAAGGGGATATCACCTTCTTTGTGCATGCATAGGATACATCTAGAGGATGAATCAATGACTTCTATAGAGCATCAAAGAAGGTTAAATCCTAACCTGAAGGATGTTGTAAAGAAGGAGATTCTTAAACTCTTAGATACTGGTGTTATCTACCCTATTTCAGATTCTAAATGGGTATCTCCAGTGCATGTAGTGCCAAAGAAAGGTGGTATCACTGTGGTTAAAAATAACAAGGATGAATTGAAACCAACTAGAACCACAACTGGCCATAGGATGTGTATTGATTATAGAAAACTCAACTCTGCATCTAGAAAGGATCATTTTCCATTGCCATTTATTTATCAAATGCTTGAGAGACTTGCAAACCATCCTTTCTATTGCTTTCTCGATGGGTATTCAGGGTTCTTCCAAATCCCCATACATCCCAATGATCAAGAGAAGACAACATTCACATGCCCCTATGGCACCTTTGCTTATCGAAGGATGCCATTTGGGTTATGTAATGCTCCAGCAACCTTTCAAAGGTGCATGATGTCTATCTTCTCGGATCTCATTGAGGATATATTGGAGGTATTCATGGATGATTTCTCTATCTACGGATCTTCGTTTTCTGCTTGTTTGTCCAACTTGTGCAGGGTCATACAGAGATGTGAAGACACCAACCTTGTGCTGAATTGGGAGAAGTGTCACTTCATGGTCAAATAGGGGATTGTGCTTGGGCATAAAATTTCAGAAAAGGGTATTGAAGTGGACAAGGCTAAGATTGAGGTGATGGTCAGCTTGCCTCCACCAAAGACAGTGAAAGACATCAGGAGCTTCCTTGGCCATGCTGGGTTCTATAGAAGATTCATCAAGGACTTCTCAAAGATTGCTAGACCAATGACCAAGTTAATGTGCAAGGAGGCCACTTTCAGCTTTGATGAAGAGTGTCTTGAAGCCTTCAAGAAGATAGAGGGTGAACTTGTTAGTGCTCCCATTGTCCAGCCACCTGATTGGGACCTCCCCTTTGAGATAATGTGTGATGCTAGTGACTTTGCTGTTGGGGCTGTCTTGGGGCAGAAGAAGGATGGCAAGACTCATGTGATTTATTATGCTAGCCAAACCCTGAATGATGCACAGATGAAGTATGCCACAACTGAGAAAGAGATGCTGGCCATTGTCTTCGCCTTTGAGAAATTCAGAAGTTACCTTGTGGGTTCCAAGGTCATTGTGTATACTGACCATGCAGCTTTGAGACATCTTCTAGCAAAGAAGGATGCCAAGCCAAGACTACTGAGGTGGATCCTTTTGCTTCAAGAGTTTGACTTAGAGATTATAGACAAGCCAGGGATTGAGAATGGAGTTGCTGATCACTTGTCTAGGCTGTTGAAGGTGGAATCCCTATTGATGAGGGACTTAGACAGGAGCATGTCATGGCTATCATGTCAGTGGTGGCAGTTATTGAGACTGAAAAGAAGATTGAAGAGGTTAAGGCAGCTGAAGAGAAGGGACCTTGGTATGCTGATTTGGTTAACTACTTAGCCACTGGGAAGGAGCCATTGGGTCTTGCGGGGTATGAGAAGAAGAAGTTCTACAAAGATTTGAAGAGATACTATTGGGATGAACCATAACTCTACACTCTTTGCAAGGATCAGATCTATAGAAGAGTAGTGGCTGAAGAAGAAATTGAAGGAATCCTTACTAATTGCCATGGATCTTCCTATGGAGGCCATTTAGCTACCTTCAAGACTGTCTCAAAGGTGTTACAAGCTGGATTTTGGTGGCCACACATGTTCAGGGACACACAAGACTTCATCTCAAGATGTGACTCTTGCCAAAGGAGAGGGAACATTACTAAGAGGAATGAGATGCCTCAAAACCCAATCCTTGAAGTGGAAGTGTTTGATGTTTGGGGGATAGATTTCATGGGACCCTTCCCTTCTTCTTATGGCAACAAATACATCTTGGTGGCTGTGGACTATGTGTCAAAGTGGGTAGAAGCCATAGCAAGTCCCACAAATGATTCAAGAGTGGTGATCAAAATGTTCAAGAGCAATATCTTCCCAAGATTTGGAGTACCAAGAGTGTTCATAAGAGATGGAGGTTCACATTTCATCAACAAGCTATTTGAGGGTCTTCTCAAGAAGAAGGGAGTGAAACACAAGGTTGCAACACCTTATCACCCTCAAACAAGTGGCCAAGTGGAAGTTTCCAACAAGCAAATCAATGGCATCTTGGAGAAGATTGTGGGAACTAAGAGGAAGGATTGGTCAGACAAGCTTGATGATGCTCTTTGGGCATATAGAACAGCCTTCAAGACTCCTCTAGGCACTACCCCTTTCAACCTTGTCTATGGGAAGTCTTGCCATTTACCAGTTGAACTTGAATACAAGGCATTGTGGGCTGTGAAGCTTCTAAACTTTGACATCAAGAGTGCAAAGGAGAAAAGACTTCTTCAACTCAATGAACTGGATGAGATAAGGATGGATGCCTTTGAGAACTCAAGGATTTACAAGGAAAAGACTAAGGCCTTTCATGACAGGCACATCCTCAAGAGAGAGTTCAAGGCTAGAGATCAAGTTCTTCTCTACAACTCTAGACTGAAGTTATTTCCAGGGAAGCTTAAGTCAAGGTGGTCGGTCCATTTGTGATCAAAGAAGTGAAGCCTTATGGAGCCATTGTGTTATGGGATAAGCAGGGTAATGACTTCACAGTGAATGGCCAGAGACTCAAGGAATACATGGACACCATACCAAAGGAGGATGGGACATCAACCCCACTCTCTGATGCTCCCCTTGCCTAACCTCAAAGGAGGCAAAGTCAAGCTAGTGACTTTAAACAAGCTCACTTGGGAGGAAGTCCCATGGTTATCCTTGTAAATATTGCTTTAGGATTTCTTTTCAAAGTTCCTTGGAAGGTGTATGGGCCATAGGAGGTGATGGCTTGGAATTTGAATAAAAAAAATAAAAAAAGAAAAAGAAAAAGGGGGATGAGAGGTTTTGACCGGGTAGGATGGACCGGGGTGGCCTACCCGGTCGGATGGCCGAAGGAGAACGGACCGGGTGCATCCGTCTGGGATGGGGAACCCGGTCGTGAAGCTTGATTGGAACAAGACCGGGATGACCTGTTCGGGTAAGCACACCCGGTCGTGAAGCTTGAAGAGGACCGAGATGGCCTGTCCAGGGAAGCACACCCGGTCGGGAAGCATCCAGCAATGCTGGATCCGCGCACCAGCCCACCTGAGCTCCATGACCCGCACCCGATAGTTATTGCATAGAAAAACCAAAAAAAATTGAAAAATTTGAAAAGCACAAAAAGAATCATGTAGTTGCATTAGGATTGAGTCTAGATCATTCACTTGCATAATAAAAAAAAAATCATCATATAGGTTGCATCATCCATAAGGGGACAAGGATGATAGTTGCCTTGTAAAGATGCTCAGGCTAAGTTCTTAAAGTGATAACCTTTATAATCATAGTAAGTAGCTTGAGCAATCTTAGGATAGCTTGTAAACTTCGAGCCTTGAAAACTCTTCTTGAAGCTCATTTGATTAATTGATGCTCTCTCTTTGAAGTTTGCTCCTGTCATATTTAGACTCTAAGTCTCTTGCCCATGGTCCCTTGTGTACTGAGTCATGGATAGAACACTTGAGTTGTCTCTCCCATTCTTTACCTATCTTTTTGACAAACTCAAGTGGTACTCCACACCCTTAAACCCTTTCCTCCTTTCAAGCCATCATTGTTTGTTGAGTGAGGCCTTCTTTGGAAAGCTTTACATGTGCATAATGTTGAGAGTATTGGGAACGACAATGCTTGGTGATTTCACTCAAATTACCCTAAGGAGTGACTTTACTCTCTCAAATAAGAGGTTCAGTTGTAGTACTTAGGGATCGAATCCACAGAGACTCTAGGATTACACAATAGATTGTTTAGTCTTTGAAATAAAGCTAGACAAACAAGTTTAAAGCAGTAAATAAAGGGGTAAGCAAGTAATTGATTGATTGAATGGATTAGGTTTTAAGAAAGCGGAAAGAAAGCTAGATTTAGGCTATTTCTCAGGTGTAACTAGCATGCAAGGTATCTAGGGTTTTTACTATTCATAGTTCTGAACCCAAACCTTAAGGTTAAATCAATGATTGATTATCTTCAACTAGATCTTAAGTCACCAACTATCGTTCGATTAGTATAAGAAAGTGTCGATCGATTATTCTATTTGAATATCGACGATACACCTTTTATGTATCGCCGACAGCGGATTGCTCTATCGATCGATATCGTTTCTAGTGACCTTTAAGATCGGGTTTGAATTGGTTCTCCAATCTTACAAATAGACTACTCTCGTGTACTCAAAGTAAGTTGGAACATACCAGCTTTAGGTTTCAGGGATTTGCTAAGTTTTCAATTATCCAAATTAATCCAAAGATCTAAGATAAGGGTGATCAATCCTATACTTAGCATTAAGAATAACTAGAATGAAGAACTATATTTTAAACACCCTAGCATTAAATCAATTGCAATGCATGTTTAGCCTTACTGAGAAGCCTAAATCTAAAAAGAGAAACTACTCAAACATATTAATGGAAGACAAAATCATGATGGTTTGAATAATACTTTTAAATAGAATAATAAGAGAAATAGTAAAAGAGTAGAGAAAAATAAGGAGTTCAAGATCTTCTCTCAGATGCAGTTTGGATCTATCTCTCCACTCCTAAGCTCTCTCTCCAAGGTAGCAAGAAGCTTCTCTCAAAATTAGGTCTAAATGTTCTCTAGGAAAGTCTTGCCTCTAAAATAATACAAAACCCTATTAATATAGCCTAACAGGCGGCCAGGGACTCATTTGGTAGAAGTGAAACCCTAATGAGACGTCTAGCTCATTAAACTCGTCATTAATTCTTGGAGGCCTTTCATGTCGATCGATTTCACAATCTTCTGTCGATCGATTAGTATAGTGTCTCGTCGGTTGATGCATCATGGTGAGCATCGGTTGATTTAGCTCCAATACAACCCTCCTCAAAGTATCCATTTTTGCTCCAAAATGGTCATATTTCACCAAAGAGTACCTGAACCTGTAAAAGCTCATAAAAGACACCAAAAGTGTGCTTTTGTTTCCAAAAACATATAAAAATCATGGTTGGAAGTGGGTAAAATCCATGACTTATCAACTCCCCCAGACTTATCATTTTGCTTGTCCTCAAGCAAATTTAAGGACATAGGTCTAGAAGAGGATTCCAAATAGTGAGACTTAAACAACCTCTAACTCAAAATCATCACCTCAACTTTGTTGCAAGCCACATCAAAATCTATCAACTTCAGAAGCACATTATACCATATCCTAGCTTAGCAACCAAGTTCATCTAGCCAACAACTTAGCAATCCTGCCTGACTAACCCCTCTACTGATTTCATTTCTGTGCATAAAGATAAAAGTGCGGGCTTTACCTTGGGAGTATTGATCACGGGATTCAAGGTTGCTTAGTCAAGTATCCGGATCTGCAGGTAAAAGTTAGTTCCTATCCTCTCTCTCTACTATTCTCTCCTAGTCAGGTCTGCTTCATTTTCAAGACACTGACCAAGATTGGACAGGCTTCCATGAATCAAGCCTTAATGGTTGCAGCCACCAAGTTCTGTTCACTTCTTTTGACCTATATCCTAGATTCATCATGGCAAGTCTTGAAGGGGGTAACCACCAAGCCCTGTTCGAATCATTTACCTATAGAATTCTTATGAATCAAGTCTTGAGGGGGGGTAACCGTCAAGCCCTGTTCGAATTCCTTCCTAGTTAATAACTAACTAATCCTAGAACATAAATTTAAGATAATTTTCGTTTTTTTTTTGGTTTTAAAAATTAAATCTAATTTCGAAAATGAGAGAGAGAGAGGGTGGTAAAACTATCTACACAAGGCTTTACCATCCGGACTTGTTCGAAGCATCCGATCCCATGCATACCAAGCCCCAAGAAAAGCAGAGAATGTCAGGTTAGGTTGGAAATCAGCTTTGGTTCTTTCAGACAATCATGAAAAGTATTGTCATAGAGACCGGTGATCCACTTTAGCATCTATAGTACATTCTGCAGCTAACAAATCTAAGAATGGTGCTAAAGAGTGGTTAAAAAATAAGTAGAAATCATTGTCTCCATTTGGTACATGATAAATTCTCTTCCTTTTTTTTTTAAAAGAGATTTGAAAAGAAAATGAAAAATGCTTTTAAGAAAAATGTTAGTAATAACCCCCCCAGACTTAAACAACACCGTCCCCAGTGTTATGTAGTCTAAGTGTTGTAAGAATGAAAAAGAAAAAGAAAAATAAAATTAGATATTTAATGACTAAGTAACCGTACCTATTGTTACTTGTATCGATCGATACCATGTCTAGCCTATCGATCGATAGCTGTTAGACCAAAAGGTCATCAATTCGTCTGTTGGTATCTAACCCGTCTGATCTGTCATTTGTTAGTTCTGTTAGACAATCCAAACACAAGCAAATAGTTAATAAGTCATAAAAATAGATAGTCTAGAGTAATAAATCCAAAAAATCCGAAATAGAAATAGAAATAAAAATAAAAGTGTCTGAGAATAAAGGATAGAAATATGAGGACTAGTCGGAGTCCTCTGCTGCATCCTCGCTGCCCGATGACGAAGTCACGGCGGTACTGGTGTGATGGACCTGGGGCTGCTAGATCATGGGCTCTCACACTCCTCCTGCTCATGCACCTACATCGAGACACTCTGGACCAGATGGCCTGAAGAGAGTCTGCGACGAACCTTTGAAAATCCCCGTGGTCGCGCATCGGAATGTCAGGCATGATGGGGAAGTCGTGCACTGGTGCCTCTGGCGGGCCCTGCATAGCTGGTGCTCTGGCGCCTCCTGGAACTCTCCGTGGCACGCCCTGGAGGTTGCGGAGGAATGCCTCATCTGGCTGGAACCGAGCCTGTCAATGTTCCCGCCAAAGTCTGTGATGTGGCAGGAGGGCAGCTGCAGAAGACGGAGGCGTCTCCTCTCCTGAAACTCCGAGCAGGCCGCCCTTCAGCCACTGGGCTGAAGACTGATGCGCCAAGTCCAGGTAGGCGCGGGAGGTGCGGGATGGCTCTCCAGTCAAGCGGATGCCGAGGTGCTGGAAGATCGGTGTAAGCAGGCTCCCGATCGTCTCCTTCTTCCTGCCAGTGCCTTTGAAGGGCTTCATCTTCAGTGACACCAGGTGCTGAGCGAAGAGGGATCCCAGGTTGGGCTTGGGCATGTCGCGGTCCGGGTCCAGGTCCTGCAGTTCGACAACTCCGCCAATCGCAGTGAACAGCAGTGTGAGCTCGTCAATCCTCATCTTGTTATTCCATCTTGCACAGCAGAGTGCTGGCAAGGGCCCTGATGAAGTAATGCAAGGTGGGATGACGGATGTCGGTCTGAGTGACAGCCGCGTTCCGGCCTGTGCCAATGATCCTCCGAAATCACCGATCATCGGAACTCGTGGACACTTCATAGCGGCGCTCGGGATCGAACCCGTAGATCTCACAGATCTCAGCAACTGTTATCCGGTATCTGACACCTCTGGCAAAGAACGAGAACTCGCCAGCGACGCTGCCAGTGGTGGTGGTGTAGGTGAGGTCGGCGGTGACGAGGAACTGTCGGACCAGAGACGGGTAGAGCTCGTAGGGCGTAGCCATGGTGCCCAACCTGCTGACTGATCATGTCTCAAGTCATGCCAGAGACCAAGCTGCCGGACGGTAGCCTCGCCGATGAAACGGGTGGGAGCAATGTAAACGCCGCAGCCACGCGCTGTGAACAGGCTGTCGAAGTCGCCCCAGGTCTCCGCCGCACGGGTGCAAGCGTGGAACGGACCACCGTCCTCGGTCGGGTAAGAGTCCATCGCCTGTATGGCCTTGGAAGGGTTCCTAGGCCATGGAGAGCACTCGTCGGGCAGTCGGGGTGGTGAGTGTGATGATGATGATGATGGCGTCGAGGAAGATGGTGGTGTGGGCGGTGCCCTGGAGGTGCTCGATATCGAGCCTCCTCTTAGTCCTCCTCGCCGGCTATCCCTCCGTGAACTCATCTGCAAACAAACAAATAATCATCCATTAGCACATGCAATCGATGGTTCCGATATCGATCGATTCTATAAAAGAGAAATCGATCGATTTTGGTGTCCTTGTATCGATCGATTGTCGTATCTGACATCGGTTCCTTAGCATCGACATCGATCGATTCGACAACAACCGTGTCGATCGACACGACATCGCAGACCTGCAAAACGAAATTCATCCCAAATCGCAATTCCACGAACAACAAATGCAAAACGAACAGTGTAGGGACCTATTTCATCATACTAGTAACCTAACTCGACCAAATCCAAGCCCAATCAAACGATTCTTGTTCATGTCAAAACCTAGTCAAACAAAATCCGAAAAATAGAAGCTTTCGGGTTCATACCTTGAAGAATCGGTGAGAAGATGAACAAATGAGTTAGAGAAGTGAAAAAAGAAGAGATTGAGGCGAGAAACGGCGAAAATCGGTTTGGTTTCTAGAGAGAAAAATTAGGTTTTTGTTTTCGGGAGAGAAATGCGAAATTAGGGGGAGAAGAAGCGGACATCAGGGTTAATGACCCGCGGCCTCTATAGACCCTAATCGATCGATATGACTAAGTGCGTATCGATCGATTTTAAGGCAGTTCCTTATCTATTTTTTTTTTTTTTTGAAAATGAAAATAAAAATAAAAATTTGAAAAATAAATAATAAAAATGGAGACTTAAATGCAAAAATGGGTTGCCTCCCACTGAGCGTTTTATTTTTAGTCATTAGCTTGACTGAAAAAAATCTCTTTAATCAGATTCGGGGATGCCCAACCGTAAAGGTTTGACATTCGTGGTTTAGCCCAGTAATGCTTCACTCGCGTCTGCTCACCGTAAATTCTTCTCCTTTATCGCTCATATGGGTGACGGCTCCGCTTGGTCTAGCTATCGTGAATCGCGGAAAGGTCCTGACCAGCGAACGGAGTTTTCCAGAAACAAGGTTAGCCGAGAGTTATATATAGAACTTGATCGCTATGCAAAGTGCCGAGACGATCTTCTTGTCATGGTAAGCTTTTGTCGCTCTTTATACAACCGAACTCTCATAAGCTAGATGTCTGATTTCATCTAGTTCGCTTAGTTGTATGAGTCTCCTTCGCAGCAGCCTTAATGTCGAATTTAGCAATTTTGTTGCCCATGCTGCTTGATGCTCTAATTCAACGGGTAAGTGATAAGCTTTTCCGTAAAGAAGATGGAAAGGAGTTGTTCCTAGTGGAGTTTTAAATGCAGTTCTGTATCGCCAAAGTGCGTTGTCCAGCTTGGCGCGGACCAATCTCTTCGGTGATCCCAACGGTTTTCTCCTGAATTACTTTGATTTGTCTCATAGAAACTTCTACCTGCCCACTCGCTTGTGGATGGTAGGTGTGGCAACTCTGTGGTGAACTCCGCTTTTCCTGAGTAGATTTTCAAAACCTTGTTGATAAAATGGGTGCCCCCATCGTTTATTACTATTCGAGGAACTCCAAATCTAGGGAAGATAATGCTTTTGAAGAGTTTGACAACAACAGAAGCATCATTTGTAGGAGTGGCTATAGCTTCAACCCATTTTGAAACATAGTCAACAGCAACTAAAATATATCTGTTCCCATACGAGGAAGGGAAAGGACCCATAAAATCTATCCCACAACAGTCAAAGACTTCAATTTCGAGAATGAACTTCTGTTCCATTTCATGTCTTTTGCTGATTTTTCCTCTTCGTTGACACCTATCACATTTTATGATATAGGCGTGAACATCGCGAACATAGTAGGCCACCAAACCGCCTGAAGGATTTTAGATACTGTTGTGAAAGTTGCGAAATGTCCGGCGCAAGATGATCCATGGCAGTGGAATATGATGTCCGGCACTTCAGCGGCTGCAACACAGCGTCTGTAAATTCTGTCAGCACATTGCTTGTAGAGATACGGTTCATCCTAGTGGTATCGCCTGACTTCGCTGAAGAACTTCTTTCTGTCATAATTTTTGAGTCCTTCCGGTTTGACGTCAGCAGCTAAATAGTTCACTATGTCGGCATACCAGGGTCTGTCTCTGAACTTCTTTTCAACAGCGTGCACTTCCTGATCGGAGTTTTGGCATCTATCAGGAGTGTGCGGATCAGTGTTGATACTGTCGGCTACAGTGACAGTCACATTAAAGGGTATCTTGAATGAGACTTTATCTAGGTCAAGGCCGTTTTCACAATTGGTCAGTGCGCCTGTCTTGTTGTTGATCGATTGATTATCGATCGACATGCCATCTGTGGCATCGACCGATTTGTCGTTCGTGTCATCGATCAACATTGACTCGGTTATATCGATCACCGCATTACTTTGTTCATCGAACGATATGGATTCAGATGCAAGATTTATCTGACCAACGAATGTAGATTCTGCCAGGTAGACACCTTCGGCTGGCAAGAAATCATCAATAGGAATATTGTCATTGACTTTTATCCGTGAAAGGTGATCAGCTACGCTGTTATCTACTCCTCTTTTGTCCTTGATTTCCATATCAAATTCTTGGAGTAGAATTATCCATCGGATAAGTCGTGGTTTGGCATCTTTCTTTTGCATAAGGTATTTTATTGCTGCGTGATCGGTGTGCACAATGACTTTTGAGCCAACAAAGTAGTTTCGGAATTTCTCGAAAACGTACACGACAGCAAGTAATTCCTGTTCCGTTGTGCCATAATTTCTCTGAGCATCGTCCAGAGTTCGGCTCGTAGTAAATAAGATGAAGTTTTTTATCTTTACGCTGCCCTAACACTGCTCCTACTGCGAAATTACTTGCATCGCACATAATTTCGAAAGGAAGACTCCAATCGGGTGCTTGCACGACAGGGGCAGTTATCAAAGACTTTTTGATTTTATCAAAGGCCTGCTGACATTCTGAAGTAAATTCGAATTTAACATCCTTGCAGAGGAGTGTTGTCAGAGGTCTGTGTGGGAACCGAAATTCGCACTGTCGATTTTAATGAATCAAAACGGAGGAAAGCCAAGTTAACCTGACTTTCCTGAAGGTCCGGATTCTCTGGCAGCCAACCACAAGTGACCTAATAAATGCAGAAAAGGTTTTGTTAAGATTTGGGACTGACCTTAAGAAAGGCTGCCTACGCACTTTCGAGGATCAAGTCGGACGAAGTTCAGTTTAGAAAGAATTGAACAAGAGATCGAACCGCCTGGGCGGTTCGCTCTAGTATGAGCTGCTTGTCATAGAAACAGGCATGTCAAGATAACGCCTAGAGTTTCTATGTGGGGAGCTCTTAAGTAAAAGAATTGTCCGATCCTTCCGAGAGCGGAGATTTGCGAGCAGGAGGCTGCCAGACGCTCTAGGGCCTGCCTTGCTAGTCTAACCGCCTAAATTCTAAGTTCTATCAGCTAACAGGAGCTCTCTAGGTCTCCAATCTAGGATTTTAGGATCCCTTCTCCTCTGCTCTTGCTCTCCTTATATACTCACTCCTAGGTCGGTTTGCCTTAGGATGATAGACTCGCTTTGGGCCCAAGTTTATCTCTTCAGGAAATATTCCATTTTCGCCGATCTTCGAATTATCCTCGAAGTTTTCCCTATTTTCCGTGACTTGATGTTTATCCGATGTTCGAAATTGGATAAACCGCCATAGTCTGATTGGGCCTGAATTCTTAAAATCGTAAGTAAGTCCGTAGACTTGTCTTAAATCATTTGAACGTTTTATACGAGTTCGAGTTCGAGTTAATCGATCTTGTTTTATCGTGAAATAAACCGCATAGCCTAAAGGATCGATGTTCGAAGTTAATCGATCTTGTTTTACACGATATCCTCTACGAAATCCAACCTTTCTAATTTTTGTCGTTAAACATCGAGGATGATTCCAATCATTATCAAACCCGTGGATTGATCCAAGCAAGCCAAGATGGGATCAGACCGAGCATGATGGGACCGACCAGGATGAGGATCGAGACCAGGACGAGGACCGCCGACCGCCCTGGGGGGCCGCCGGGCGCCAGGCCGCCGCTGCCACGCTTGCCGCCGGGCGCCAGGGGTTGCCGCCGGCGCCAGGTCGGGTTAAGGCTGCGTTTGCCGCCGGGCGCCAGGCCGCCGCTGCCACGCTTGCCGCCGGGCGCCAGTTTGTTGCCGCACCAGGGATTCTCTGCGCCGTGGGTTCTCCGTCGCCCGATCTTTCCCCGTTGGCGTTAGATGCGGAAATCTTTGAGTTTAGAAGGATCTTTAGCCGCTGATTTCGAGATAACCGCTTTTGACCCCAACAGTTAGCCCCCAGCTCGTAAGATCGAGACGATTTTGGCGGGCTTAATGATTCGAAGCTTTCTGAAAATTGAAATTTTCGCTAAGGATTCTTTTCCGCAGGAAATCTACGCCATCATCCCCTTTTTATGATGATACTTACCCCTTCTTTTGCGGACAGTTTGTGTCGCTGATTGACGGAATGCTTGGCGAAAGTGTGGGTCGGAAGTCATTCGCCTATCGAAGGAGCTGGAGTCGCCGCAGGAAGCACTGAAGCGCATCGAGGCTGCACTGCAGACCGCCGAGGACACCCATGCTGCCCAGACGCCCTAGCTTGAGGTTCAGATCAGCTACCTTGAGCATGACCTTGGGAAGACCGCGAAGTTCACTACTCAAGGTGAAGAAGGAGAAGAAGAGCAAATACTGAATTCGCCGCCTTCAGCGAAGATCCAGACTCATGAGGAGATGGACGCTTCATGGATCCTCTGAGGTTGCCGATGCTTGTGGCGACTTCTTTGGTCGTCTGACGAGGATGGCCATCCTGTTTGAGTCCTTGATAGCTGTCCGCAAGAGGGACTTGGCTTTAGCGGGTATCGAGGGGAGTCTGGGCGAGCTCGAGTTGCTTCGGGTAACGAGGCCCCGCCTTTGACTCGAGGAAGCCAGACTATCGTCTGTAAGGAGAGTGGGAGACCTCCGAGGGAGACTTCGATTCGATCCTTGCCGGCCAGCAGGCCGAATGCACCCTTGCGCCGACCTCCGAGGACTAAGAACATCAGGAGCGCTGGAGAGGATTGCGAGGCTGGCGCCGACGAGGCGGTAGTGGCGTGCTAACTGGCGGGAGGCGGCGGCGAGGCTGTCCCTATCGCGGGTGAGTTTGAGGATGAAGGTGACACCGTGAGCCGCCTAGGTTTATCAATCCCTTCGGGATTTTGTTTTATATGTGTTTCGCCGCCAAGAGGCCATGATGTATTTACCGACTGGCCGCTGGTGGTTAATCCCTGCCCCTTTTGGGGCTTTGTTTGAACTTTTGCGGTCTCAACCTATGAAACGCTTTTTCGATATGAACTTCAGTTTTTCGGCATGAGAAAGAGAGTGTGAGTTGTCGCCTCATTCCTAGTTCCCTGATGATCACTGTACCTATTGTTTGCATAAAGCGAGATTTTCTGCGGTTTACCGATTCTGCGAAAAGTTAGGTAAAGCGAATAGGCTTAAGTGAAGAGACAAATTTCTGATCTCGTGATACCATACTATGTATGTGAGATGTCAAGATCCAGCGCGGCTGGGTTTAGGCAAGACCTAGGTTTACTCTCGACTGAGGCTTTGCGATGACAAATCAGCTTCGTTTTGCCTGTTTGCGATTTTAACCTGACTCGCACCGCTTAAAATCCGCAAATTGTTGTCGGCTTATATGATTTGTCTGGCGTGAGTCGAGCTACTTCCTTTACTTAAGAGCTAAACCAAAATTTGATTTCTTGTATAGCTATGTTTATCCTTGTCGGATGTAAGAGAGCCTACCCTTTAAAGGCTGCTATTGTCCGTTTAGACGCTAGAGTTCGCTTGTTGTGATCAGCAACAAAGAAATGATACCAGTTTAGAGGCATGTTACCATTTAGAGTTGTGTTTGTATGTTTTGAGTTCTAGAAACGAGGATTTCGCCTGGAACGCTTTGAGGAAAATAATATCCTTCGAAGCGCATGACGCCTCGCAGCCGAAGGTCGAAGTTTTCCTTGTGCGCGGTTCGTGGTTGAAATGTTGGCGGGCTTGGAGATGTTTTCGCGAATGTTAGCAGCCAGAAACTGTTGTTTGGTTTGGACGCAGGACCAAGGGTCGCGTAGTTTGACTCCAGGAGAAGCGCCTACATTCACAGTGCTTCGCGGAAGTGTTGGCCTTCCGGGATTTGATTGTATATATTAAGGATGACTCATATAACTCTTGGAGCCTTGTCACGAAGTGTTTCTTTTCATGCGTGTTTACGGGTGATAGAACTTAATCGATTGACGATAAGTTTAAATCTTCCGTTAACCATATGGTTGTTAGGACTGAGTTTTGGTATGAAGAGTTTATCGTATGATTTCTGATTCTGGGTTATAATGACAAATTGCTTGCGTAATAGTCACTTGGCGTTCTATGAACAAATCGTCGATTGTTGTTTTAGCCGCTATGATTGGAGCGGTGGTCACCAGTAGCTTTGGATTGGCATGGAGGCTAGATTCAGCCGTGACGCTAAGGAAGTCGTTGGTAACGATCAGACCATGACCCTTATTAAGATCATGTTAGTTTACGATTGTCATTAATGGGGATACCAAATTCAGGTCCGGGATTTACGGAAATGCGTAGTTGGCCGAGGGCCAAATAGCGTTTGCCGAGATAGACATGCCAAGCATAGCAGAGTTTTCTGAGTTATGGCTGATGGCTTTTAGAAACGATCTTCCACTTTAGGTCTCAGTTATAACGATGAATGGTTCAGAAATTTTTTTTGTTGCATGAAATTCGCTTCATTTTATCCGAGGGGACAAAGTTTAAGGATCGACGAGGACACGCATGGTTCGCTTGCGGATTATTTCCTGCTCGGACGAACCGCTGGGAGTGAAAGCAGGAGCCAGAAACCTTGTGGAGCAAAACTGTCTATGACAGTTACCCGTTGGACCCATTATGTTCATTTTATTTAAAGTTGCTTTGTATGAATTGACTCGACCATACAGAGGATTTTTCGTAAAAGTGATGTAAGAGGGGTTTTCGCAAAGGTAACCGGAGAGTGTTTTCACAAATTACTTGTGATATTAGCGACCACGGATTATGTTTTCCTCATTCACTTTTGCATCGCTAAATCGCTTTTGCATGAGACTGATCATGTTTTTCCATAGGCTGTTTTGTTTTAAAATGTTCTTGTTATCACGAAAGTAATAGATGACCGGTTTCATGGAGATAGAAAATCGCAGATTGTTAAAGTAGCGATGTTACCGCGGATTACACGGAGATGTTTCCGCTATGATTTCAACCTTTGGACGAAAGCTGCTTCGAATTACTCATGGAGTTTTACCGAAGGTTATTTCGTTATTTTCGTAGTTCACCGTCGTGCTATTAGTCTTACGTTGCTGGTACACGTTTCTAGTCGCGAGTTTGCGATGAGAGGTAACGTAGAGTTTTCAGGACTATGTTTGTAACGGTTGGGCTATGCCTCTAGCGTTTTTTAGACGAATCTTATTGCTGCGAGAGTTTGCTTTATCAAAAGCGTTGTCTTGATGCTGAAGCAAAAAGTTTTAGAAGATGGGATTATACGGGTATAGTATACTTACCTACTTCCCTTTTCTTTTTACGAAAGAAAACGGGTTTGCCGTTCTTTCGAAGGCTTGTGTACGTTTTTTCTTTCTTTTAGGAAGCGGGATGAGTATGCTTTAGAACGCGTGGCAATAGTTTCTCGGTTTTTCGAGAGACTAGATCGGTTTGAATGTTCTGCCTGGACAATCAAGGAACGATGGAACAAGACTAGAAATTTTTCCTAAGACTTAGCTTGCTAGACTATCAACCTAGGTCCTAAGTTCCCTAAATTCTACGGCACTTTTCAAGACATTTTTGTTCCTGTCCTACGAAGAATTAAAACCTTTACAAAAATTTTCGAGAAAATAGTCTTCGAAGGTTTCGGCATTTCCGAAGGAATCCCATTTCCTCGTATAGTCGAGATGATTGGTTTTTAGAATAACCGTGATCGTTTAATACGATGAATCGAAATCCATTCATCATTCGAACCTTTTATGGTCTTCCGAGATTTCTGAGTATCGATCGAGATGGACTTGATTCGTGACTTCCGCCTTCGAGGGTTTGAGTAATGAGGCTTCAACTTAGATTCTAGAATATGAGATTTGTTAAACAATCGAGAAGGCTTTCATGAAGCATTGTCTTGTTTCTAACAATCCAAACATGGGTTTAAGGGACCAAGATGTTGCCATTGCCCGAGATCACTAAACGATTGCACGGATGGGCCAGACCGCCACGAGACGAGCGCCTGGCGCCAGACGGAGAGGATGAGCCTGCCGCCGGGCGCCAGGCGCTGTGCGGTCAGTCTGCCGCCGGCACCAGGCGCTGTCAGCCGGGCGCCAGCGCCTGCCGCCGGGCGCCAGGTGCGGCATGGTCGGTCTGCCACCGGCGCCAGGTGCGGCATGGTCGGTCTGCCGCCGGGCGCCAGGCGCTCTGCCGCTGGTGCCAGGCGCTGGGCGCTGTTGGTTCGTTGGCTGGCGCCAGCGCCTGCCGCCGGAGCTAGCGCTTGACACCGGCGCCAGGCGCTGGCGCGGGTCGCGCTGGCGCCAGCGCCTGCCGCCGGGCGCCAGGCGCTGTGTGGTCGGTCTGCCACCGGGCGCCAGGTGCGCATGGTCGGTCTGCCACCAAGAAGGCCCCACCGCCTGCTGTGTCCCCAAGGCCCGCGATGTTGCTGTTGCTCGACTTCGCCGATCCCCGGCTCACGATCCGCTTCAGGTTTCTCGTAGTTCGCCGAGTCGGAAACAATTTCATGTCTCCGTTTCTTATTACTTCCCTAAATTGACAGGTGCTTTGTATATTGTTGAAAAGTCTATCAAGCTGCTATGAATAGATGTTTCCGACTCAGCGTGTCAGAATCAGATTGCGTTTATGTACGAAGGGATTTTACAAAATCGTTGAGACAAAAGGCGGAGAAGCATGCCAAGAGGAGCAATGGACAGGATGTCATTTGGGTGAGGTTCTTAGTTAGGTCAAGCCTTGGCGAACTGGTCAAGTCTCAGACCGTTGTTTGATATGATTTTGTTTGACTTTACTTAATGATGTTTCAGAAAATATTGCCGAAGTTTGATCTTACGGAAGTTGTTTCCGTAAGATGTTACCGAATTTTAATATCCGATACTCGCTGTGGAGAGCTGTAATTTTGTTAAACTTAATCATAAATTCTCTCGTTTCCGTAGGATTGATCCAAAGGAGTTTTGAGTAGTTTTTCAAAGTAAGCTTAGCGGATAAAGTCGAGAGTTCGCAATGGCGCCAAAATTTTAGATTTCAGAAAACGCCTTAGTTAACCGCTTTAGGTTTTGAGTAGGTTAATAGAAATCAACTCTGTTCTTCTCAAACTGGTCAAGAAGGACAAAGCTGGCCATATTGCAAATTGGTCGAGAGAGACCAAGCTTGTCGTACGGCGAGCTGGTCGAGACAAACCAACATGTCGTATGGCTAACCGGTCGGGACAGCCGAGTTTTGGCCTCCCTTGGGTGGTTCGACAGTTGGGAAGCATTGGTAAGCTCTTTTCCGCTTCGCCGCTTGCTTCCCCGAGTTGTTCGAAGAAGTACGGCAGTGGGAATTGGTGACCCGATTTGCCGTGCTTCTATTCCTTGAGTAAGCTAGGGTTTCCCAAGGTTTCGAGGAGAATAAGTTTTATTTTTCCGAGAGGTTCTTGAAAGAAACGTCTTTTGTAGAAACCTTGCTCGTTGCAATTTCTCTAACTTGGTAACAAGACGAATTTTTGGGGTTTGATAGATTTTATCGTTGCCCTTCTGTTTAGATAGAGAAATTACGAGCTCGCTGCGGCTCTTCCTGTGGCGGAAGCCGCTGCTAGGTTTTATTTGCTTTCGAGCACCGTGGCGTTTGCGTGGCGTTAGCCGTGGAACAGTCGCTGCTGGAGTTGTTTTACCATCGCTGACGCAAACAGCAAGTTTTTCTTTCATATTTCGGACATCGGTTCGACTGCCGCTTTTGCGTCGTATGAGTAAGAGTAATCCGTCCACCCTCCTTCTAGCCAAACTGTGGGAACCAAAATTCGCGACCGTCGATTTTAATGAATAAAAACGGAGGAAGCTAAGTTAACCCGACTTTCCCTGAAGGTCCGGATTCTTCGCGACAGCCAACGACAAGTGACCGAATAAATGCGGAAAAGGTTTTGTTAAGATTTTGACTGGACCTTAAGAAAGGCTGCCTCATTACCCCTTCGAGGATCAAGTCGGACGTAGTTCAGTTTAGAAAAGAATTGAACAAAATATCGAACCGCCTGGGCGGTTCGCCTAGTATGAGCGCTTGTCATAAAACAGGCATGTCAAGATAACGCCTAGGTTTCTATGTGCGGAGCTCTGAAGTAAAAGAATTGTCCGATTCTTCCGAGGAGCGGAGATTTGCGAGCAGGAGGCGCCAGACGCTCTAGGGCCTGCCTTGCTAGTCTAACCGCGATAAATTCTAAGTTCTATCAGCTAACAGGAGCTCTCTAGGTCTCCAATCTAGGATTTTTGGATCCCCTTCTCCTCTGCTCTTGCTCTCCTTATATACTCACTCCTAGGTCGGTTTGCCTTAGGATGATGGACCTCGCCTTTGGGCCCAAGTTTATCTCTTCAGGAAATATTTCATTTTCGGCCGATCTTTGTAATTATCCTCGAGTTTTTCCCTATTTTCCGGTGACTTGATGTTTATCCGATGTTCGGGAAATTGGATAAACCGTCATTGTCTGATTGGGCCTGAATTCTTAAAATCGTAAGTAAGTCCGTGGACTTGTCTTAAATCATTTGAACGTTTTATACGATTTCTCGGAAAGACTATCTTTCTCGTAAAATAAACCGCATAGCCTAAAGGATCGATGTTCGAAAGTTAATCGATCTTGTTTTACGATATCCTCTAACGAAATCCAAACTTTCTAATTTTGTCGTAAAACATCGAGGATGATTCCAATCGAGTTGAATCGAGATGTTAATTCGTAGCTGCGATCGTATCAAACCCACGGGATTGATCCAAGCAAGCAAAGATGGGATCAGACCGAGCATGATGGGACCGCGACCAGGACGAGGACCGAGTCCAGGGCGAGGACCGTCGACCGGCGCCGGGGCTTTACGCCGACGCCAGGCCGCCATGCCACGCTTTGCCGCCGGGCGCCAGTTTGCCGCCGGGCGCCAGGGAGCTTGCCGCCGGGCGCCAGGCCGCCGCTGCCGCATTTGCCGCCGGGCGCCAGGCCGCTGGCGTTGCGGTTTGCCGCTGGCGCCAAGCCGCCGCTGCCGTATTTTGCCGCCGGGCGCCAGTTTGCCGCCGGGCGCCAGGTCGGTTCGTTTTGCTCTGCCGCCGGGCGCCAGGGATTCTCTCGCCACCAGAGTTCTCCGTCACCGATCTTTCCCCGTTGGCGTTAGATGCGGAAATCTTTGAGTTTGGATGGATCTTTAGCCGTTGATTTCGAGATAACCGTTTTTGACCCCAACAGTCTGGCGATTTTGCTGAAATCTTCTATAAACCTTCGGTAAAATCCAGCATGTCCAAGAAAACTCTTTATGTCCTTGACGTTAGTTGGTGGAGGTAAACTAGTCATTACTTCTATCTTTGCTTGATCTACTTCAATTCCAGCAGCAGATAGTTTGTGTCCAAGAACAATTCCATCATTAACCATAAAATGACATTTTTCCCAATTTAGAACAAGGTTCTTTTCCTCGCATCTGGCTAGAACTTTACAGAGGTTGTCGAGACTACTTTTGAAATCAGATCCATTGACTGAAAATTCATCCATAAAAACTTCCATAAAATCTTCTATCATATCAGTGAAGATAGACATCATGCAGCGCTGGAAAGTAGCAGGGGCGTTACACAGGCCAAATGGTATCCGACGGTAAGCGAATGTTCCGTAAGGGCATGTGAAGGTTGTCTTTTCTTGGTCATCCGGATGAATTGGAATTTGGAAAAATCCAGAATATCCGTCGAGAAAACAATAGTACTGATGATTAGCTAGTCATTCCAACATTTGATCGATGAAAGGTAAAGGAAAATGGTCTTTCCGAGTTGCGGAGTTTAGTTTCCTGTAGTCGATGCACATACGGTGTCCAGTTACAGTTCTTTTTGGAAGTTCGTCTTTGTCGTTCTTGACCACAGTGATGCCTCCTTTCTTAGGCACCACGTGAACTGGGCTCACCCAATTACTATCTGAGATTGGATAGATTACACCGGCATCGAGAAGTTTGATGATCTCCTTTTTAACAACTTCTTTCAGGTTGGGGTTGAGTCGCCTCTGATGTTCGATTGATGATTTTGATTCATCTTCAAGATGAATCCGATGCATACACAGGTCGGGGGAAATTCCTGGGATATCTTCAAGAGAGTATCCAATTGCTTTCCTGTGTTTTCGCAGTTTATTCAGCAACAAAGCGAGCTCACTGTTCGTAAGATTTGCATTTACGATAATTGGATAAGTGTTGTCTTAAAGGTAGGCATATTCGAGTCCAGCAGGAAGTGGTTTCAATTCCACCTTTGGTGCATTTTCCTTGCTTAGATCGTTTCTCGAGAATGGTTGTCGATCGACAGCATTTTGCAAATATCGATCGATATTTATCTCGGAGTCATCTTCATCATTGATGGCATCGGCATTTCTTGCGTCCATTAAATTTGCATAATCCTCCGTATGGTTATCTATGCTGAAAACTTCTTCCTGAGCAACCATGAGCACGTCCTCGATCTGGTTTTCAAGGAATGAATCTTCAAAAGATTTTTGTGTAAGCTCATCGATATCATCGACATAGGAGGATGATCTATCTATCAAGGGGCGCGTCATTACTTTTTCCATGTCGAATCTCATTGGAATGTTTCCAATGTTCAGGCAGATGCGTCCTTCTTTGACGTCAATTATCGCATTTGCGATTGCAAGAAATGGTCTTCCCAAGATAATGGGGTCTCTGGGTTCGTTCTTGTAGTGAGGTACAGCGAAGTCCGTTGGTACTCGCAGCCATTGATGATTACGGCACATCCTCAAGCTCCTTCGGGACTTCGGACAGATCGATCAGCGAGAACTAGTTGGATATTTGCGGGGTAAACTCCATATCAAGTGATGTTACAGCGAGTCGCGGCATCAAATTCACGCTAGACCGAGATCCGCGAGGGCTCTTGGAAATTGTTTATCTTGGATGGTGCAACTAAGAGCGAAACTACCAGGGTCTGGTTGCTTGATCGAATTTCGCCTTGAATTATAGCGACATCCTCGAAATCATCATGATACTACGTTCTCGGCGTGGAAACCTTTAGTTACCATGTCTTTAGCATACTTCTTTAAGCGTCGGCGAAATTTTGACAGCATCACTTAATGGCATCTCAACTCTGATCCTCTCGATTGCTTTCTTACAGACTTCTCTGTCAATTCCGCTTAGAATTGGGACTTTCGTGAAGAAAAGGGGAATCGGGTTATAAACCCTTCGACAGTAGGTCTAGCTGGTGCTGAATCACTTTTCGGCTTAGGGGATTGGTGTCGATCGATATTGTTTTCATCATATCGGTCGATATTAACCTCATCTGCGAATCTTCTTCATCGTCGGAATGTCAATCACAACCTCTTGATTGCCTTGACTATTTTTTCTCTGCTTTGCTTGGTGAAGGTTCCGCTCTGCGGCATGGAATAGCACAGGGTTAGGGTGGGTTTGATCTCCTCTCCAGAAAAATTTTCTGAAGAAGATTTTTCCTTAACTTTCGGAACAAGTTGCTTTCCACTTCTCAAGAGTACAGCTCTAACTTGACGTCTTGGGTTCATATCAGTTCGCCCAGGAAAACGTCCTGCCTCCCTCTTGATAGCGATTGCGTTTTCGGCGACATTACCTTCTAATTGTTTGACTTGTTCACTTAGAGCATCTAATTATTTAAATAGCTCACGATGAACAACGTTTAGTTTGGTGTCCATGTCGCTTTATATTTTCTGATTTCCCGTGAAAACTTGATTTATCCTGGAGTCAGTTTTTCTTTGATGGGATCTAGTTAGGGCATCATAGTTTTGGGTGAAACTATCCTCGTCCGGGTTGTAAACTTGAGAGGTACTCTCTTTCACAGAAAATAGTTGTCCTTCAGATCAACTACTCTCACTTGGAAGAGTTTGTCTAAGTTTCTTTTCCTTCATGATTGAGTGCAGAGAGTCTATTGACTGCCTGATTTCAGCTAATTGGAGCGTGTCCCTGGACGTGGCTCTATTCTCCCTATCACTGATCTCATAGGATTTTCCCAAAGCTATATTTCTGATCAAACGCTTTGCTTTACTAGGATTCCTAGTGCTAAAGTTTCCTTCACTTGCGGTATCCAGCGTGATTTGGTAATGAAGGCTGACGCCTCCGTAAAAGAAGTTTAGGAGCTGTGGTTCTGAGTAACCATGGTGAATGCAATCACGTTGATAGCCTTCAAATCTGATCCAAGCGTTTTTAAACGATTCATGTGGACCTTGAGCAAAGTAAGATAACTTTTCTCGCACATCCCAATAGCGAGCGTCATCGAAAATTCATTTATGAAAGCGTTTATGATGTCCTCCCAGCAAGTTAGAGAGCCTGCTGGAATTTGATTCAACCACTTTCTGGCTTTTCCCTCAAGGGAAAAGAAAAGTTTACAGCGATTGTAGTCATCAGAAACTAGATCTTCTAGATATTCGATGTGCTCGTGGGGATGTTCCAAAGCAGATCCACGGAAGGGTTTATTTCGTACCAGAAGAATAAAATCAAGGTAGAGTTTTGCTTTTCTGGTATCAACTTCTGGTACTTTGATGGCAGACCTATTGGAATAGGTCTTTATGGGGTCTAAGTAGTCTTGCAAAATCTATTCTGGTTCCTCATCTTCAGAGGAAGATGAATTAGATTGAACAGGGATTTCATCTCTCTGTTCATCAGCAATTTCAGAATTTGTGTTGGTGGTTAGTTGGCCTAGGACTACTTCCTCATTAGCAGATTCGGTAAGTGAACACTTACCTGCCTCCGGCTGGTTGACATCGATCGATGTTCGGGGCGGTATGTCGGTCGATTCCTCGCTCATCATATCGCTCGATTTTGTTGTGTCTGTGTCGATTGAGGGACTGCCGAAATTTTCCTTCTCCATTCTTAGGTACCTGTAAAAGCACAATAAGAGGAAAAGATTTTAGTAAATACGAAAATAAGGTCTAGACTATATTCTGAACTAAATCTAATGGTAATAAGAAAGAGTCCCCGGCAACGGCGCCAAATTTGATATCACTCAAATTACCCTAAGGAGTGACTTTACTCTCTCTAATAAGAGGTTCAGTTGTAGTACTTAGGGATCGAATCCACAGAGACTCTAGGATTACACAATAGATTATTTAGTCTTTGAAATAAAGCTAGACAAACAATTTTAAAGCAGTAAATAAAGGGGTAAGCAAGTAATTGCTTGATTGAATGGTTTAGGTTTTAAGAAAGCGGAAAGAAAGCTAGATTTAGGCTATTTCTCAGGTGTAACTAGCATGCAGGGTATCTAGGGTTTTTATAATTCATAGTTCTGAACTCAAACCTTAAGGTCAAATCAATGATTGATTATCTTCAACTAGATCTTAAGTCACCAACTATCGTTCGATGAGTATAAGAAAGTGTCGATCGATTATTCTATTTGAATATCGATCGATACACCTTTCGCGGTATCGCTCGACAGGCGGATTGCTCTATCGATCGATATCGTTTCTAGTGAGCTTTAAGATCGGGTTTGAATTGGTTCTCTAATCTTACAAAGAGACTACTCTCGTGTACTCAAAGTAAGTTGGAACATACCAGCTTTAGGCTTCATGGATTTGCTAAGTTTTCACTTATCCAAATTAATCCTAAGATCTAAGATAAGGGTGATCAATCCTATACTTAGCATTAAGAATAACTAGAATGAAGAACTATATTTTAAACACCCTAGCATTAAATCAATTGCAATGCATGTTTAGCCTTAATGAGAAGCCTAAATCTAACAAGAGAAACTACTCAAACATATTCATGGAAGACAAAATCATGATGGTTTGAATAATACTTTTAAATAGAATAATAAGAGAAATAGTAAAAGAGTAGAGAAAAATAAGGGAGTTCAAGATCTTTTCTGTATGCAGTTTGGATCTATCTCTCCACTCCTAAGCTCTCTCTCCAAGGTAGCAAGAAGCTTCTCTCAAAATTAGGTCTAAATGTTCTCTAGGCAAGTCTTGCCTCTAAAATAATACAAAACCCTATTAATATAGCCTAACAGGTGGCTAGGGACTCATTTGGTAGAAGTGAAACCCTAATGAGACGTCTAGCTCATTAAACTCGTCATTAATTCTTGGAGGCCTTTCATGTCGATCGATTAGTATAGTGTCTCGTCGGCCGATGCATCATGGTGAGCATCGGTCGATTTAGCTCCAATACAACCCTCCTCAAAGTAACCATTTTTGCTCCAAAATGGTCATATTTCACCAAAGAGTACCTGAACCTGTAAAAGCTCATAAAAGACACCAAAAGTGTCCTTTCGTTTCCAAAAACATATAAAAATCATGGTTGAAAGTGGGTAAAATCCATGACTTATCACTTGGTCTCCATTTTAGCTAAATTAGACACTCATATTGTCTAGCTTCTAGGATGGGGGTGAGTGTTGTATGGTGTGATCTTGGGAATGTGAAAGGTTTATGAAAGAAAAGGTTGACTCATGGGACTCTAAAGTTATAAGTCATTAAGTATAGAAGGGATAAGAGAATTGAAAAATTGTAAGTTCTAGGTTAATAAGAAAGTCTTGGCCCCCATATAAAAAAAAAAAAGAGAAAGAATAATGAAAAGGGGGCTAGCAATGTTTAGAAAGAACTGATAAGAGTTTAAAATGTGAAAAATCCCTTGTAGACTTCAATAAGAAAGAGTTCTAAATGAGAAAGTATCTTTGAGTGTTTTGGGGGAATCTTTGGGTGAGAGATGTGAGTGGTATTTTGACATTGGGAATGAGGATGTAACTTATGTATTTGGGGAAAGGGTAGAACAATGGAGATCGAACATTGTATGCATGAGTTGATCCCTTTCTTAGATATATTATGTGCAATGTCAAAGCTACTTTTTTTGAGAGTAAACCACCTTTAAAGATCCTTCTTGAACCCCTTGATTTACTTTGCATCAAAGCCTTTTTCACCAAACCAAATGACTTGGACCATTTGACCATTTGCAAGAGATCTTTTGAGTTTTCTTAATGATTGTTAGAGAGCAAATGGATTTGTGGATTGTGGATTCATGATGAATGAGTGTAGGGATCAAAAGAGTTGAGATAGGCCTTGAGAAGTTAGAGTTGGATAAAGTGTTTGCTCTAGCTAGGTTGTATGATTATACAAGGTTATCAAGTTGAGAACTAAGAAGTGCATTCTTTTGGTTATGAGTCCCCTCATTCAAACCTCTCCTCCTTAGTCCTTGCTAGTTTACTTGTGGACAAGTAAAGGACTAGTGTTGGGGAATTGATGTCTTGCATATTTTCATTTATTTAGCCATCTTTTTATTGCATTCTTTGTCTTGTAGGCTAAGGTTTAGGCATTTTTAGGATCATTTTGCATTCATTTGTCCTTATCAGGTGTTGGAGTGTGCTTTGGTGTGATTTGAAGTGTTTGGGAAACCTTATGACCCAAAAAGAAGTGAAGATTCAAGATTGGCCGTGAGAAGAGAAGTGAAATCAAGAGATGGAGAGTTAGACCGGGGAGACCAGACCGGGTACACACACCCGGTCGGCTGGATGACCAGCAGAACGGACGGCCGGGGAGGACAGACCGGGGTGAGCTACCCGGTCGGGCTGAAGCAAGCGATGAAGCACATGAAATGGACTGGGGAGCCCAGACCGGCTTGGTGTACCCGGTCGGGATGAAGTTCGAGATTGGACCTGGGAGACGTGGTCGGCTTGGTGAACCCGGTCGGGACAGAAGCTGATCAAGATGCATCAGGACGGCCGGGGACAATGGACCGGTGTGATTTTACCGGTCGGGAGAAGCACACGAGCAGGACGTCCGGACGACCGGGAAGGACGGACCGGGATGCTGAACCCGGACGGGCTGGACAACGGCCAGAGCAGGACCAGACCGGGTACCAAGGACCGGGATGGTGATTTTCGATCTACCCAGACCAAATTTCTTGCTGCCTTCCTATTGGTTGAGACTCATTTGACACCAAAGAACTTTTTAGTAATTTTCCATGATGTATCTAGGTTTTCTAAGCCTAGTATAAATACCTTTGTTAACCCTTAAGTGGGATTATGTTATTTTTCTCTCTAAGAACACAAACCTTTTGAGTAAAGCTTCATCTTTGAATCATTATCTCATCTCATCTTTGTGTTCTTGATTGCTTGATTTCATCTCCTTTCTTTCTCTTCATAATTAAGCTTGGATTCCTCATGGATTTAAGAGTAATCATGATGATTAGTGAGTAGTGCTCTTTGGATTCATGGGTTAGGGAGACTAAGGGGTGATTAGGCTAGATCTAGGGTGTTTTAGTGTAGATTTATCTTGTTCCTTGCTAGTTGAGTGCTTTTAATGCTATTTTAGGGCTGGCCACCCTAAAGTTGAGCTTTAGACATTTCATGCCCGAAAGGTGTTCTATGAAATGCCTAAACCAACTCTCCTAAGCTTTTAACATTCTTTACCAAAGAGATTTGTTGTTAAAGGTGTTAAGATGGCTAGTGGACTTGTTCTTAATGATTGCTTTCATATTATTCAACCTAAGAGATTAGATGCTTAAGATATTTTAGTGAATGAGCATTCATCTAGAGATAGAGCTTGCTTAGGATTGTGTCTAGGCTTAAGGTTGTTAGATTGATTGTTTGCTGCCACCCTTAGATTGATGCTTGATCCCCCAAGGTCAATTCCCTTAGCCCATGGGTCTCATCTCCTCATAAAGAAAGAAAGCTTTTTATTTTATTGCATTTTAGATATTGTCTTAGTTTAATAATCATCTCCTTTAATGATTGCATTTAGATTAAGCATAGGCTTGCATTCCCTTTGCTTTGTGATCACTTATGTTGGGGTCGAAAACGGTTATCTTGAAATCAACGGCTAAGATCATTTCCTGTCTACGGACTTTCCGCAAAAAACAATCGACAAAGGTTGGATCGGAAAAGAACGGGGGCTGGCGCCGGCTCGCCAGTGCTGGTCCAGGGCACCGGCGCCAGCTTCGCCAGCGCTGGTCCCGGCGCCGCCCGGCTTCGCCAGCTGGTCCTGGGAGCGGCCCGGCTTCGCCAGCGCTGGTCAGCGCACGGTGCCGGCTTCGCCTGCGCTAGTCCTGGCGCTGGCGCCAGCTCGCCTGCTAGTCCCGGCGCCGGCTGGCTTCGCCAGCGCTGGTCGGCGCCGTCGCCCGGCTTCGCCACGCTGGTCGGCGCCGTCGCCCGGCTTCGCCCATGCTAGTCGGCTGGCGCCCGGCTTCGCCAGTGCTGGTCCAGGGCACCGGCGCCAGCTTCGCCGATGCTGGCCAGGGGCGGCGCATGCTCACCTGTGCTGGTCGGCGCCAGCGCTGACTTCGCCGTGCTGGTCGGCGCCAGCGCTGACTTCGCCGTGCTGGCGGATCTCAGCGTGCTTTCCCACGCTGTACCGGAGCGCGTAGCGAGCTTCGTCCATGTCCTGGCCCCGGCCCGGTAGCGTCCAGCCTGTTCCCAGCCCGTCCGATTTAGATCGCACCTCGTGGCTTCCTTGAAGTCGTATCACCTTAGCTATGGACCTAAGGTTCCTCGGTTCAACTCGATTGGAGTTATCCTCGAAGTTTTACGACTAGAGCTAGGAAGGTTGGTTCTTCCGCAAAGTGTATCGTGTAAAACAAGGACGATCGACTCGAACATCGATTCTTTTGGCTATCCGATTTATTTTGCGGAAAAGATAATCTTTCCGAGAAATCGTACGAACGTTCGAGGGCTTGAAGCGTGTCCACGGGCTCACTTACGATTTTGGAGATCCAAGCCCAATAGGAGCTATGACGATTTATCCTAAGTTACTGAAGTAGGATAAATGCTAAGTTTCTGCAGATAAATGTCAATACTCGAGGATAACTATGAAGATCGACATAAAAATGGTATATTTCCAAAGTAGATAAACTTGGGCCCAAAGGCGAAAGGTTGAGCAGACCCTGAGACATAAGCGACTATATAAGGAGGGCTGGAGCAGAAGAGAAGAGGATCCGACATTTTAGACTTAGAGAACTCCTGCTAGCTTAGAGAACGTAGGACTTAGGTGGATAGACTAGTACGGCAAGGCTTAGGACGTCTTGGCCTCCTCTTGTTCTGTTGTTCCGATAGTTAGTATATCCCTACTCCTCTCGGAGAAATTTTGTATTCATACTTTTCAACTAATAAGACGCCTCTGAGCGACAATTCATTTTTATCTTGCTACTTATCTTTTATCGATTCTAAAGTGATTACACAGAGAATTCGGACCCTCAAGGAAGATCGGGTTAACTCGGTTTTCCTCCGTATTTGTTCATCAAAACTTGACAGTGCGAATTTCGGTTCCCACAGTTTGGCGCTAGAAGGAGGGGGGGATGAATTCTCTAACTCGAAAGTCACTAAGCAATAAAGGATATAGGATGTCCGCTCCAGTAGCCAGCGATGTTGTTTCCTTCAAGGATCGGGCAACGGCCCACCAGGCCAAACCCCACAACGATCTCCTTGTAATCGAACTAACGATCCAGAACATCGACGTAGCGAGAGTGTTAGTCGACACCAGATGCTCGGCCAACATAATCTACAAGAGTACCCTCGAGAGAATGGAGGTGGACCTGTGCGCCATCGCGGAAGAACCTAGCCCGATATTCGGACTCTCGGGAGATGCTACTATGACTCTCGGCTCGATCAGCCTCCTGGCTAAAGCCGGGAGCGTCGCCAAAATCACGGAATTCTTAGTCGTCGACCGTCCACCTTCGTATAACGCGATCATCGGTACTCCATGGCTGATTTCTATGCGAGCGATCCCCTTGACATTCCATCTTTGCCTAAACTTTCCAACCCCTCACGGAATCGAAACTATACAAGGAAATCGCAGGATGGCGCAAGTATGTTTCACTGCCGAGCTGAAAAGAAAAAACTCAGCAGTCGAAGCCTCCCGAAGCAAAAAAGTGAAGCCTACTCCCGATGAGAATGCCCCAGAACAAGACTCGGACTTCTTCCGGCAATCCCAGAGGATCGAAGGCCTAGACGGGAAGCGCGAACCAACTTGTGAACCAGTAATCTCGGTCTGCCTAGACGAATCGTTCCCAGAACGATGCGCCGAGATCGGAGCCAATCTCCGCAAACCTTTGAGAACAAAGCTCATAGCCTGTCTCAAAAAGAACCTCAGCACATTCGCTTGGGCCGCGGAGGATATGCCAGGGATCGACATCGGCATAACTTGCCATGAGCTCATCATTGATCCGACCTACAAACCTGTCAAGCAAAAAAGGCGGAAACTAGGAAACGAGGAAGTTGAAAAACTCCTTAAAGTGGGGTCAATAACGGAAGTCAGGTATCCGGACTGGCTCGCTAACCCCATCGTGGTCAAAAAGAAAAACGGCAAATGGCGAGTCTGCGTCGACTTCACCGATCTCAACAAGGCTTGTCCAAAAGATTGCTTTCCACTTCCGCATATCGACCGAATTGTCGAAGCAACAGCAGGAAACAAACTTTTATCATTTATGGACGCCTTCTCCGGGTACAATCAAATCATGATGAACCCGGATGATCGCGAGAAGACCGCATTCATCACTGACCGCGGGACGTATTGCTACAAAGTAATGTCTTTTCGGCCTCAAGAGCGTGGCTACTTACCAGCGACTCGTCAACCGAATGTTTTCCGAGCAGCTCGGAAAAACTATGGAGGTATACATCGATGACATGCTTGTAAAATCCCACGAACACGACCACATTTCCCATCTGGAAGAGTGTTTTGCAAGGTTGAATTTGCACAACATGAAATTGAACCCGGCTAAATGTAGATTCGCCGTGGGATCGGGAGAATTTCTCGGCTACCTAGTCACTTGTCGCGGAATCGAGGCTAACCCCAAACAGATAAACGCATTAATAGAAATGGTCTCGCCCAAAACAAAAAGGGAAGTCCAAAGGCTAACAGGGAGAGTCGCCGCCTTAAACCGTTTTATCTCGCTCTCAACAGACAAATGCCTTCCTTTCTAAGACACATTGAAACGGAACAAGAAATTTGAGTGGACAGAGGAATGTGAAAAAGCTTTCCAACAGTTAAAGCATTACCTGGCCACTCCTCCCGTCCTCGCGAAACCAGTAGAGGGAGAACCCTTGTTGCTGTACATCGCAGTATCCACAACAGCGGTAAGCGGCGTTTTGATTAGAAAAGAACGCGGTGAGCAGAAACCAATCTTCTACATAAGCAAAACGTTGCTAGATGCTGAGACCCGATATCCCCTGATGGAGAAACTAGCATTCGCGGTTGTAAAATCGGCAAGAAAACTCCGGCCGTATTTTCAATCGCATACCATTGTAATCCTCACCACCTTCCCCTTGCGAACGATATTTCACAGTCCGAGTCAGTCAGGACAACTCGCCAAATGGGCGATCGAACTATGTGAGTACGACGTAGAGTACCGCCCAAGAACCTGCGCAAAGTCTCCAGTACTGGCGGACTTCTTGGTGGAATTGCCCATGGGAGATATGACGAACACGGAACCGAACTCAACTTGGATCCTTCATGTTGACGGATCATCGTCCAAACAAGGGTCCGGGATCGGAATCCGGCTCACGTCTCCGACTAGTAAAATCTTGGAACAGTCGTTCCGATTGGAGTTCCATGCTTCAAACAACGAGGCCGAATATGAGGCACTCGTTGCGGGCTTACGACTAGCCCGAGGGCTGAAGATCTGCAACATTCACGCTTACTGTGACTCTCAGCTAGTCGCAAATCAGTACAGCGGGGAATACGAAGCAAGGGACGAAAGAATGGACGCATATCTTAAACTCATCCAAGATCTCTCCCAAAACTTTGACCACTTCGCCCTCACTAGGATTCCTCGCTCGGAAAACACTCAGGCGGATGCCTTGGCCGCACTAGCATCAAGTTCGGATCCTGGACTAAGTCGGGTAATCCCCGTCGAGTTCATTGAACATCCAAGCGTCGGACCGCCATTGATCGCCAATCTTATTCGAGCACAAATCGAAAACACGGAGGAAATGGATGACCCACGGAAGCGTGGATCAGTCGAATTACGGCTGCGACAGCCCTTGGCTGGAACCAATCCGAGCATACATAATCGACGGAACACTTCCCACTGAAAAATGGGCAGCCCGCAAAATCAAGACCCAGGCCGCACGATACGTAACGGTAGAAGGAGAAATCTACAAAGGGAGATTCTCCGGCCCACTCATGACCTGCGCTGAAGGCGAAAAAGCGAGAAAAGTAATGGAGGAGGTCCATTCCGGGTCGTGCGGAAACCATTCCGGCGGAAGATATCTCGCAGTCAAAATAAAACGCCACGGTTATTACTGGCCAACTATGATCAAAGACAGCGAGAAGTTTGCTCGAAAGTGCGAAAAATGCCAAAGGCACGCACCGAAGATCCATCAGCCCGCGGAAGTCCTCTCATTCATCTCATCTCCGTATCCCTGTATGCGATGGTCCATGAATATCGTTGGGCCATTGCATAACTCGAAGCAACAACGTTTTCTCCTGGTCCTCACGGATTTCTTATGCAAGTATCAAAGACGTACAAGATGAGAACTTCGTATGGAAGAACATAATCACCAGACACGGGGTCCCTTACGAAATCGTGACAGACAACGGGACTCAGTTCATCTCTACCCGAGAACTACCAGCACACTACCGCAAGGTACTCCAACTCAAACGTACCCCATCGTAGGTTCAGAGAAGGCGATTTAGTCTTACGCAAAGTCTTCCAAAACACTGCCGAACGAAACGCAGGAAAACAAGGAGAAAACTGGGAGGGACCATACAAAGTCATAAAAGTGGTCCGACCAGGTTCGTACCAAATCGCGAACATGCAAGACGTAAAAATCCCAAGAACTTGGAATGCGATGCATCTTAAAAAATATTATCACTAACAACGACGTGGTACAAAGAACTACGAGATGGCTTGATCCCGAAAAGATGCGTGAGCAACTTCGCTAACCGGCGAGGTTCAGCTATCCCCGATTAAAAGGGGGAGTGGTATCGTGCTATTATACTCCACAATTTGAAAATTCTGAAACTTTTGAAACTCTTTATAGACAATACATTTCGCCAACTACTAAGCGGCTCACGACCGGATCTAGTATCCACTAAGCCGATTATCACATCAAAACAATTACCGAAACAACTCTCGGTTTAAGAAAACATCTCTTCCGGAAGCCCATAACCCCCTTATGGCATAAGAAAACTTTTTTTCGCAGCACCGCGAGACGTTGCTTAATGATCGAATAAATATTTTTCGACAAAACTTCATACGCCCTCAAAACGGTATCATTTCGTTGTTGCTGATCACAACAAACGAACTCTAACGTCCTAAACAGACAATAAGCCGCCCTCTAAGGTAGGCTCTGTTACCTCCGACAAGGATAACATAGCGCGCTATACAAGAAGTCCAAAATTTTGGTTAGCTCTTCCAAACGGAAGTAGCTCGATTAGCACCCAAACAAATCATATAAGCCGGTAACAATTCGCGGATTTAAAAATGGTACGAGTCAGGTTAAAATCGCAAACAGGCAAAACGAGAGCCGACTTGTCATCGCAAAGCCTCAGTCCGAGAGTAAAACTAGGTCTTGCCCTAAACCCAGCCAGGCTGGATCTTGACATCTCATAGACATAGTATCAGTACCCGATACGAGATCCCAAAACTTGTCTCTTCGCCTAAGTCTATTCGTTTCACGAACCTTCGCGCAAATCAGAAAACTGCGAAAGGTCTCGCTTTGTACAAACAATAGATACAACGATCAACAGAGGGTTTGGAACGAGAAGACAACTCGTATCCTCTCCCTCTAAACTTCAAAAAACAGAAGTTCATTTAAACGTCATAAAAACCGAAATATTTTAGATTGAGCCTCGAGTTCATCAAACGCCCTAAAAAGGGCAGGGATTCAAAGCCACCAACGGCCAGTCCCGAAAAAATACATCATGGCCTCATAGCGGCCGCAACACAAGCAAAATAAAAATCCCTCAAGGGATTGGTAAACCTAGACGCTCCTCGGAGCGTCACCTTCATCCTCAAAGTCACCCACAGCGATCAACTCCCTCGGTCGCACCTCCACTGCCTGCCTCATCCGCGCCAGCCTCACGATCCTCTGCTGCCTGAACCTGATCCTCCGAGCCTTCCGAATCCGGTACAAGGGTGCACTCGGACTTCAGACCAGCGAGAATCAAGTCAAATTCCCCTTTGGGAGCCGCCAACTCTCCCTTGCAAGACAGCAGCCTGGCTTCCTCAGAATCCAGAGATAGGGCCTCGTCGACCCTAAGCAGCTGGAGCTCGCTCAAGCTCCCTTCGATTCCCGCCAAAGCCAAGTCCCTCTTACGGACAGCTATCAGAGATTCCAAAAAATTGGCCATCCTCGTCAAACGAGCGAAGAAGTCGCCGCGGGGATCGACGGTCTCTGTCGACTTGCGAGCACTCATCTCTTCGTAATTCTGGATCTTTTGTTGGAGACGACGGATTTCCGAGGATTTGTGTTTCTTCTCTTTCTTCACTTTGAGCAACAAACTTCGCGGTCTTCCGAGATGGCGTTAGTCGCCGATCGAACCGAGCTGAGACGTCTGGACAGCATGGGCGTTTTCGATGGTCTGCAATGCGGCCTCGGTACGCTTCAACGCTTCCTGCGACGACTCCAACTCCTTCGACAGACGCACAACTTCTGATCTGCAGTCACCAAGCATCCCATCAATCAGCGAAACAAACTGTCCGCAAAAAGAAAGGATAAGGATCATCGCAAAAGAAAAGAAAAGAAGAATCACGGATAAATCAAAATCAAACTTTAGAACGATGTTGCGACAATAATTCCGAAGGCTCGCCCGCTTCGTTCTTAGCGCACCTCTTCCTCTTCATCGCCCCGGTTGCGGCACGAGCCTCGATCGCCCCTTAGGCAACGGTGCAGCACTGGGTGTTGGGAGTCCCAAAACGATCTTCGAAGCTGGAGGCGTGGACTCTACCACGTCCTCCCGACCATAAATTATGATCGGAGCGGTAGAGGAGCCTGAGGGTTGATCCTGAACGTCGGGAATCTGCTCGGGAATGACTGCCCTTCCCACGGGCAAGGGAGCGTCGGGCAGAACCTCAGAACAAGGGGCTGGGGACGAAGGCACGAGAAGAAGCAAGGTGCCGGTTCTCACCAGTTCGAGGCCTTCGCAGCGCGCCCGCGACAGTCTTTCCTTGAAAGAGTCGAACCCAGCGATGAAAGACGGAGTGGCTTCATGCACAGCAAAAATCGACGAAGCCTGACTGGCCTCACCCATCTCGACGTCGGAATCTTTCTTTTCAACTTGAGAGGAAGACATCTTCTTTATGAAAGCAAAGGAGGAAGAAGTTGGGAAAAGGAGGAGTGTGTGAAGAATGAGAAGTGATGAGCTACTACTTATAAGGATATGGAGATTTCCGCAATAAAATATTCTTAGCCAAAAATTTCGATTTTCAAACTCAAGTCACTGGCCCGGAAAATCGTCTCCGAGTCTTACGGGCTGGGGGGCTAACTGTTGCGGTCGAAAACGGTTATCTCGAAATCAACGGCTAAGATCATTTCCTGTCTACGGACTTTCCGCAAAAAAAAAAATCGACAAAGGTTGGATTGGAAAGAGCGAGCGACCTGGTCCAGGTGCTGGCGCCCGGCTTCATACCGTTGTCAGATACCGGCGCCAGCTTCGCCCACACTGGTCCTGAAGCGGCGCCCGGCTTCGCCAGCGCTGGGCCTGGCGCGGCGCCCGGCTTCGCCAGCGCTGGTCGGGCACCGGCGCCCGGCTTCGCCAGCGCTGGTCGAGCGCCAGGTCGCCGTGCTGGTCCCGGTCGCGGCTCCGGCTTCGCCAGCGCTGGTCGGGCACCGGCGCCAGATCGCCACGCTGGTCCCTGGCGTCGGCGCCAGCTCGTTCATGCTGGTCGGCGCCCGGCGCCCGGCTTCGCCCGTGCTGGCCCGGCGTGCTTTCACCGTGCTAGTCCCTTGCGCCCGGCCCGGCTTCGCCCGTGCTGGTCATGGGCGAACCAGCTTCGCCCGTGCTGGCCCGGCGTGCTCACCGTGGTGGTCGGGGAACGGCGAGCTCATCCATGTCCTGGCGGTATAAGCGTCCAGCCTGTTCCCAGCCCGTCCGATTTAGATCGCACCTTGTGGATTCCGTGAAGTCGTAGCACCTTAGCTATGGACCTAATGTTCCTCGGTTCAACTCGATTGGAGTTATCCTTGAAGTTTTACGACTAGAGCTTGGAAGGTTGGTTCTTCCGCAGAGTGTATTGTGTAAAACAAGGACGATCGACTCAAACATCGATTCTTTAGGCTATACGATTTATTTTGCGGAAAAGATAATCTTTCCGAGAAATTGTACGAACGTTCGAGGGCTTGAAGCGTGTCCATGGGCTCACTTACGATTTTCGAGATCCAAGCCCAATAGGAGCTGTGACGATTTATCCTAACTTATTGAAGTAGGATAAATTCTAAGTTTCCGCAGATAAATGTCAATACTCAAGGATAACTACGAAGATCGACGGAAAAATGGAATATTTCCAAAAGAGATAAACTTGGGCTCAAAGGCAAAAGGTTAAACGGGCCACCGACCTAAAGCGACTATATAAGAAGAGCTGAAGCAGAAGAGAAGAGGATCCGAGATTTTAGACTTAGAGAACTCCTGCTAGATTAGAGAACGTAGGACTTAGGTGGTTAGACTAGTACGGCAAGGCTTAGGTCGTCTTGGCCTTCTCTTGTTATGTTGTTCCGATAGTTAGCATATCTCTACTCCTCTCGGAGAAATTTTGTATTGATACTTTTCAACTAATAAGACGCCTCTGAGCGACCATTCATTTTTATCTTGCTACTTATCTTTTATCGATTCTAAAGTGATTACGCAGAGAATTCGGACCATCAAGGAAGATCGGGTTAACTCGGTTTTCCTCCATATTTGGTCATCAAAACTTGACAGTGCGAATTTCGGTTCCAACAAATTAGAACTGGTTCGACAATCTTATATACTACATAATTTGATTAGGACCCTTGAAAAGTCCTTTCATCAATCATTGGCTGGCTCGGGCTGTCAAGCAATGTTGACGTAGAATTGGGAGGGTGGGTGTGGATGTCACTCTGCGAATTCTTCATGAGTGATAATTTATACTGCACTGCAATTCGCAGTCGACTCGGCAGGTGACATCGATCGATGTTGGTAGAGGTCTGTCGATCGATCCGTGTCATAATGTGTCGATCGATGTGTGTCCTCTGATATCGGTCGACCCCAATGTGATCCGCCAAAACTCATGGCATTGACATGGTGCTTCATGCTTTCATCTCCTGCCTCTCTAGTCAAGGCTTCCTGCCTCTTAACAGCTTCTCCAGTCTGAACAACCTGCGTCTCAAGCTTCCTAACCTGAGTGCCTAGCTTCTCAATGCTTGTGTTCAGATCGGTGTAGACAGAATCAATTTTCCCGTTGAAATCCACTGCTAGCTTCTGCGGTCCTTCAAGAACTCGATCAAGCATAGTCTCAATCTTGCTCTCATGAGTCTGTGGTGGTGGATTTTCGTAAGCTAAATTCCCATAGTTTCTACTGTTGTTGCTGTAGGGTTTCTGAAACTGTGAACTCTGGTTGTAGTTACTCCTCTGACCATTGCCATAGAAGTTCATGTTTCCATTCTGGTTTCCAGACCTCGGAAACCCATTACCTCCAATGTAGTTCACATCTTCTTCTCCTTCTGTGTCTACAGCATCTTCTTCTTCAGCTCAGCAGACCTGCTTCCTGAGAAGCTCATGAACAACATCTAACTTTGCTCTAACTTCTTCCATCTGATCCTTCCCAAGGGACGCAATAGACTTCTTCCTCTCAAAGTCAGTGTTCTTGGTACTGCTGATGTTGGCTAGATTCTCTATAAGTCTCACAGCCTCTTTTGAATTCCTAGTATTGAAGTTCCCCTTGCTAGCTTTATCAAGAGCCATCTGATACCTCAATGCGAAACCTCAGAAGAAAGTGCTCAGCAGTTGCACTTCATTGAATCTGTGGTGTGGACAGTCTCGCTGGAAGAACTTGAATCTGATCAATGCGTCCTTGAAAGACTCTCCAGTCTTCTGCGCGAATGTAGCAATTTTTCTCCTCAAGTCTTCAGCGCGTGCCTCATCAAAGAAGTTACGCAAGAAAGCATTCTTGATGCTGGCCCAGGATGTAAGAGATCATGTGGATAGCTGCTTAAGCCAATGCGAAACTTCTTCAATCAGAGAGTATTTGAAAAGTTTGCAGAGTAGGTAGTCCTCAGGGACTCCATCCATGCGGATATCAACAATAAGATCCTCGAACCTCTCAAGATGGTCCATAGGATGCCCGTGTGGTAACGCAGAGTAGGGTATCTCAGGGATTACATTCCCCTGCGCATCTAGTTTCTGACATGTTGCATTACGCAGATGACCATCCTGTTCAAATAGGTTTCCATTCTTATCCTGTCTGAGAATAACAATCGCAACCATGCTTCGCGAATTAGTATCGATCGACGTACGAGGTGTTCTGTCGATCGATGTCGAGCGAGGAGACTCGGTCACTGGTAGAGTGCGAGAATTGGTCGACGCGAAAGCTGTTGTGTCGATCGATGTGGAACGTAAGTCTTTGCGGATTGAGCGTTCCAAGTGAGCAGGATCCTCTGAGAATAGCAGTTGTTTGTCCTTGTTGTTTCTGGTACTGCTGGACATGCACCTGAAAAGACATGAAAAAATTTGTATCGGAAAGGGGGTAAACAAAAACAAAACTGATATACCATAAATTTGACCCGATTTTAATCATGGTATATGATAGTATTTAATCCATTTTGGATTCTAGATAGTATATTTACAGGTTCATTAGCAAATGGAGGAAAGATGGTGTTTTTGGAGCATTTTGGAGCACGTTGGAGACACGTCGATCGATACACCATCAGTGGTATCGATCGATATTAAACACACAGAAGCCCAGTTTGGTGACAGCCGAGTTGAAGCCCAGGACTCCATCTATTTACCAAGATACCCCTGACGAGTTTTAACCTAATTACTTAGTATTTATGTCTTGCCTAAGTGTTTTGGCAAAAGAGAAGTTTTTTTAGACGTAGTTCCTACCTAAAAGTTTTTCATACCATTGTTTTGTGAGAGAGAGAGAGTTACAGATGAGAGCTTTCTTGAACACCTTTATTTTCTATATATTCTATCTATGTAGTTTTATTTAATTGTTATGATGTTTTGCTTGGCTATGTCTAAGTAAACACCTTTGTTAGATTTAGGATTCAAATAGGTTTTGAGGGATTAGCCCCAAATATTAATACTTGAGCATGTGATATTCATCTTAGAAGATTGTTCTTAATGCTTGTATAGGAGTAGCTAACCTATACATGATGACAGTGGATATTATCCTTGGATCTATCTTCTTTGAGTCAGAATTCGCTAGGCGCAAGCGACAGCATGGTCTAGCAAATCTCCGGTGAACTGTTATCAAACCGCGCTTAAAACTTACTAGAGGCGCATTGATCGATTCTCCTATAGAGACATCGATCGATTGACACGAGGCTATGTCGATCGATACTTGCGACAGCAGGTCGATCGATGCCTTCCTGATTATGAGTTGCACTTGTAGTGAATCATTGGTTCTAGTAATAGATAATCCAGAAAATGACAGTGGTACGGTTATTGTTACCATTGGGTTCTATAATATCATGCAAGCATCTCACATAGGCATTCATACTATTATAATCCTCTTAACCTGAATAGAAATCCTAAGTCTAACGCCTTCATCATATCTGTTAAACACCCCTAATCAATCACTTGAGTAATTGTCTTGCTCACCAGTTTTAAATTTACTTGCAATTTAATGCTTTGAAATCTCCAACCTAGCTTAGTTACAATAAGATCTAGTGTGTTCCCTAAGTACTATAACTTGACCTCTTTTGATGAGAGTAAGGTTGCTCTACGATAATTTGAGCAAGCATCAAATTTGGCGCCGTTGCCAGGGAGCTTTGATCGCCATTAGATTTTATTTAAGTCTAGGTTTTCTTTTATTTTATTACTTGTTACTGATAAAAATTTTCTTTTTTTTTTCAGGTGCATGTGCAGCATAACCAAAAGCAAAAAGAACAAGAAACTTCTGTCTACTGATCCAGCTGCTTTGGAACGTTCAATCCGCAAATTGATTCGTTCCACATCGATCGATACACCCGCTTGTGCATCGACCGATATTCATCAACAACCGTCTACCGAGTCTCAGACACTGTCGACCGATACCAGCTCACCAACATCGACCGATCTCATTCATCTTAAATCGACCGATACTTTTCAGTATCCGTCGACCAACATCTTTCATCCCACATCGACCGATACCCGCAACCCGCATATCGATCGATACTAAACCACAGAACATGGTCGCGACATAGATACTCATGCGAGACGACGAAGGTAACCTGCATGACCAAGAAGATCACCTGCGTAATGCAGCAGGTCAAAGAATTAATGACCAGGAGGCTGACTACAACCGTCCAGATCAATACTACGCCAACAGATCTGCCATCCGTCCTCCAGACATACAGGTGGCTGATTTTGAGGTGAAGCCTCAATACATCACACTTGTAGGACAGACACCCTACCGTGGAGCACCCAATCAGCATCCTATGGACCATCTAGAAAAGTACGAGGATCTCATATCTGCTATCAAAGCCAATGGAGTCAAAGTTGATTACCTACTTTGCAAACTCTTCAAGTACACTCTTACTGTAGAAGCTTTGCAATGCCTTAAGCAACTACCACCAGGATCTTTTACATCCTGGGATGATATCAAGATTGCTTTCTTGGTTAATTTCTTTGATGAGGCACGCGCAGAAGAGTTGAGAAGCAAAATTGCTACATTCATGCAGAAGCCTACAGAGCCTTTCAGACATTGTTGGGTTCGTTTCAAGTCTAATCAGAGAGATTGTCCACACCACGGATTCAATGAAGTGCAGCTGCTCAGCACTTTCTTCAGAGGTTTAGATCTGACCTATCAGACGGCACTAGACACAGCTAGTGAAGGAAACTTCAACACCAGGAATCCAGAACAGGCTGTGAGACTTATTGAGAACTTGGCAACTAGCAATAGCACCAAGAACACTGATTATGAGAGAAGAAAATTGGTCAATGCTCTTGGGAAAGAGCAGTTGGACAATGTAAGAGCCAAATTGGACAGTGTTAACAAGCTTCTAAGGAAGCAGGTTAGCTTTGCAGAAGATGTAGAAGCTATAGAGACTGATGAGGAGAGATATGAAGAAGAAGTGAATTACATAGGAGGATTTCAAAGGTTTGGAAATCGGAATGGAAACAGGAATTTCTATGGCAACAGTCAGAGGAGCAACTACAATCAGAATTCAAAATATCAGAAACCCACTATTGGGGTCAAAATCGGTCAAAGACGCAATCAACGCCCGAAAGTCCTTGGAAGGAATCAAGTGACGAATAAAACCAAGAAAAACTAGTTACTCGACCAAACGCCGAAGGGATGATCGATCGTAGTCCGAACACCAGGAGGAGCTGCCACTGCCTAGCCCCGCTGCGCACCGGCCCGCCTGCCTGCCGGGCGCCGCTTCATGCGTTGTCTCCGGCGCTGGCGCCGCTCGCTGCTGGTCCTGGCGCTGGCGCCGCTCGCCGCATTGGTCCCGACGCCGGGCGCCGCTCGTCCGGTCATTAATGCATGCCGGCGAAGCATCCGTTCAGGTCCCGAGCGCGCGTGCGGACTACTCGGCAGTCGCGACCTTTTCCCATAAAACCATCTCGACAACTAGTCCAATTCGCTTTGCATCTTTGCTCAAGACTCACCGCTCAACTCCTTGAAGACGGAAACCTAAGAACCCCATTTCGTTTTGGTCGGAATAAATCGGGAAGGCTTCGGAAGGCTACGAAAGGTTCGGTTGACGATTGGATTTCGATTCATCGTATAAAACGATCACGGTTATTCTAAAAACACCAGTCATCTCGACTCTTGCAAAACAAGTACCATAACAGGCTAGTTTCTCGTGAAATCGTACGTCCACGGTCAAAACAACGGCCCCAGAAGGCCCGAACGCGACCAAGCGGCCCACTTACGACTTTCCAGAGGATCAAGTTGAAATGGACATGACGGCCCATGTTTATCTTTACATAAAGAGATAAATGTCAAAGTTTCCCGAAGATAAATGTCAGGTTTCCCGAAGATAAATGTCAAGTTTCCCGATAAACATGAAGATCGACGAAAATGGAAGAAGCCCGATTCGCGATAGATTCGGCCCAAAGGAGGAATAGACCGTCCTAAGAGGAGTATATAAAGAGAGCTTGGGGCGAGGAGCAAGAGGAGAAATTTTGAGAGCAATCTTAGCAGCAACATAGCACTTAGAGCAACTTAGGCATTTTTCCGATTTTACTAGCGAACTGCGACTCAACTAGGTTAGATTTAGGCGGCTGGACTAGCGAACTCATCGACAGTCTTGTAGGCGATCTCTTTCCTGTTGTTCACGCTTAAACGCGAATTCGGAAATAAGATCTTTTGCTCTATCTTTTGTTCTTACGATTTTTACATTCGCATTTATTATATATTGATTGTATCGTGTGTGGCCCAGCAGATAACCGGGACCTTCAGGGAAGGCTAGGTTTACTTGGCTTTCCTCCGATCAACAAAACTTGACGGTGTGAATTTCGGTTCCCACAGTTGGGCGCTAGAAGGAGGGTGGGTATGGATCTATCTCACTCGCAACCACACACGCTCGGTCTGATATGGCGACCAACGCTGACAACCCGCAAACGCACGACGGAACTCCTGTCGATACCAACGCCACCAACACTCCAGCTGGAAACGTATCAACAGTCGCTGCCGACACCACGATACTGGACCAGATGAAAGAAATGTTCGCCTCCGCACAGAAACAGGCCGACGAACAAGGAAAACTCGTGGCCTCTCTCGCAAAACAGGTGGAAACCTTAACGGCGAAGGCCAAGAGAAAGGCCCCGCGAGGGATCACAAGAACCCGCAGCGGCAGAAGACTCGATTTCGAGACTCCAAGCGATCAAGCTGCACGCGCTGACAAGACTTCCTCAGGCCAAAACCCTGACGAATCTCTCCAACCGGGTGCGCAACCGATTACGGAGAATCTTTCACCTCCCACTGGGGACAACGAAGAAAACGACGTCGAACGAATCAACTTGGACATTAGCGACGGATCCGATCATTCGGACGATAACGTTGACGTTCATCCTAGAATGACCCGAAGTCAGTCTGCCCGACAGACGGTATCCTTCGAAAAACCCATGACAGAAGAGGAAGAAGACCTCTACTGGATAGAACAGGAAGAACTGGCGGAGAATCAAACTCGGATCCATCGTAACCAGCACCGACAAGCTCGGAAGAACGTGAGGATAACGAGATCCACGATCTCCGCGAGTCTCTCGCAAAAACAGTAGCCGAGGTAAAAGCGGTGAAATCACAAATTCACCAGGAAACTAGTGCCGCTCCCGAGATCGATAGACTTCTTGAGGAAGCACGAAAAACGCCGTTCACCGCTCGGATCACAGAAACACACGTTTCGGACCCTGGGAAGATCAGAATTCTCGTCTACCACGGTACCACAGATCCAAAGGCACACTTACAGTCCTTCCAGATCGCGATGGGAAGATGCAAACTCCCAGAGCTTGAACGAGACGCCGGCCACTGCCTTCTCTTTGTCGAGAATCTCAGGGGCGCCGCGCTCGAATGGTTCTCTCGGCTCAAAAGAAACTCCATCGGAAATTTCCGCCAACTAGCCTCGGCATTTCTCAAACAGTATTCCATGTTTATGGATAGGGAGACTTCCGACGTGGACTTATGGAGTCTAGGTTAAAAGGAAGACGAATCACTCCGCGACTTCATGAGAAAGTTCAAACTAGTGATGGCCAGAGTGACGGGTATCAGTGACAAAGTCGCGATCGACGCCCTGAGAAAAACTCTCTGGTACAAGTCGAAGTTCCGAAAGTGGATATTGCTGGAAAAACCACGGACGATCCAGGATACCCTCCGCAAGACAACGGACTTCATTGTCATGGAGCAAGAGATGAGAGTCCTATCGCAAAAGCATGGACCGCAGAAAACGTCCTCAAAGAAAAAACCCTCTCGTAAAGACAAGTACGTCCATCACGAAGGGGAAGGCGTCAAGCCCGAACATAACTACGCCATCAACTCGAGCAGGGCAAAACCTCCGAAACACCTGGACCAGGAACCAGTACAAGGATAATTCCTACCGCGAGTTCCACGACACCAGAGGTCACTCCACCGCTAACTGCAAGGTTCTCGGCGCCAGGCTCGCCAAGAAACTCTCGCTTAACCGTCAAGGTTAAGAGTATAAAAGACTTACTCCTGATGTCTTGCATATTTTCATCTATTTAGCCATCTTTTTATTGCATTCTTTGAGTTGTAGGCTAAGGTTTAGGCATGTTTAGGATCATTTTGCATTCATTTGTCCTTATCAGGTGTTGGAATATGCTTTGGTGTGACTTGAGGTGTTTGGAAGCCTTATGACCTAAAAAGAAGTGAAGATTCAAGTTTGGCCTTGAAATGAGAAGTGAAATCATGAGAAGGAGAAGTGGTCCGGGATGACTAGGCCTGGGAAAGATACCCGGTCGTTTGAGATGTGCTGGAGCAGACCAGACCGGGGTGGCCAGTGTGGGTTCAAGCACCCGGACGATGAGAAGCAGACGGACGGACCGGGGAGACGCGTCCGGGTAAGGTCACCCGGACGGGAGAAGAGGACGCGGCCAGAACAAGGGACGACCGGGGTGGCCTGTCCGGCTTAGAGCACCCGGTCGTGAAGAGAGTGTTGAGGACCGGGGTGGGACGGTCGGCTTGGTGAACCCGGACAGAGCAAGGACGCGGCCAGAACTTGACGGCTGGGTAGAGTGGACCGGGATGGACCATGCTGGTTCACCCCTGGCCGAGTTTTGTGCTTCATTCCCATTGGTTGAGACCAATTTGGCTCAAGGACTTTTTAGTAATTTGTTTTATGTTTCTAGGGCTTTTAAGCCAAGTATAAATACTCATGTTATCCCTAATTTGAGACTTATGTTGTTTTCTCTCTAAGAACACAAACCTTTGAGTAAAGTTTTATCTTTGATTCATAATCTCATCTTGTGTTCTTGATTGTTTGATTTCATCTCTTTTCTTTCTCTACATGCTTAAGCTTGAATCTCTCATGGGTTTAAGAGTAAGCATGTGGATTAGTGAGTAGATCCTTTTAAGATCCATGGGTTAGGGTGATTGAGAGTGATTAAGTGTAGATCCAAGGTGCTTAGTGTTAGATCTATCCTTTCCTTGCATTGATTTGGTGTTCTTAATGCTATATTTGAGTTGGCCTCTCAAACATAGAGCCATAGGCATTTCATGCCCGGAAGGTGTTCTATGAAATGCCTGAACCAACTCATCTATGCTTTTAGCTTGCTTTGCATAAGGGATTAGTTGTCAAAGAAGCTAGGATTGCTATTAGACTCATTCTCCATGTTTGCTTTGATCATTACAGCCAAAGGGATTTGGTGTACTTGGGTGATCATTGCAAAAGAGCATTCATCATCTAGGGATAGAGCTTGCTTAGTTTTGTTGTCTAGGCATAAGGAATTAGATTGATTGAAAAGTTAGCATCTTGGATTGAACCTTAATCATTTGAGATCAAGTCCATATACCCATGGGTCTCATTCTCCTCATAAGAAAGAAAGTTTTACATTTTGTTGCATTTTAGATATTGTCTTAGTTCAATAATCATCTCCTTCAATGATTGAATTTAGATTAAGCATAGAGTTGCATTCCCTTTGCTTTGTGGTCACTTAGAACTGGTTCGACAATCTTATATACTACATCATTTGATGAGGACCCTAGAAAAGTCCTTTCATCAAATTTGGTGGACTCCTGCTGTGGCTAAGAATGGTCTTCCAAGGATCAAGGGGTCTCTAGCTTCTTCATCCATCTCAAGCACAACAAAATCAGCAGGAATCTCACAATTTCCCACCATCACAAGGAGATCTTCAAGGATACCAATAGGGAATTTGACTGAGCGATCAGCAAGCACCAAAGAGAGTTTACGCTTCTTGTAATGGCTGAACCCAAGCTTCTTGGCAACAGATAGAGGCATGAGACTGACACTAGCTCCCAAATCACATAGACATCTCTCAAACATCAAAGGACCAATGGCACAAGGTAGGGTAAAGCAGCCTGGATCCTCTAGCTTCTTAGGGATTGTCAATCTCTGGATGATGGCACTGCACTCATGAGTAAGTACCATCATGCCCTCCATTTCCTTCTTCTTGGCAGCCATAGCATCCTTTAAGAACTTGCTGTATTGAGGGATAAGCATGAAGGCATCAATGATGGGCATTGTGACTTGAACTTCACTCATTTGCTTCTCAAAGAGTGCTTTGTACTTCTCCAAAAGTTGCTTCTTGAATCTTCCAGGAAATGGCAGCTTAGGTTCATAGGGAGGAGGAACAAAAGAAGACTCTTTTGTGGGAGTGCCAACTTCACCATGCTTTAGTGTTTTCTTCTCTTCTCCAACCTTCCTTTACCCTTAGCTTCAACAATCTTTTATAGAATCTCCTCATCAACCTTCTCATCTACAATCACAACATCATCATCAATGTTGATGGCCACCACCCCCCCCCCCACTTAGTGTCTCACCATCCTTGGGGAGAGCTCTTGGAGGTAACTCTCTACCACTTCTCAAAGTGATTGCCTTCATTGGCTCCTTGGGGTTTTGCTCAGCCTTTCCTGGTAGTGTTCCTTGTTGACGACTTGGCTGAGAGTTCATAGAAGCAAACTGATTCTCCAAAGCTCTTATCTTGTTGTTTACCTCAGTATAGCTGCTATCAATCTTAAATGATTGCATAAGAGCATTCATCTAGGGATAGAGCTTGCTTATTTTTGTTGTCTAGGCATAAGGAATTAGATTGATTGAAAAGTTAGCATCTTGGATTGAACCTTAATCATTTGAGATCAAGTCCCTATACCCATGGGTCTCATTCTCCTCATAAGAAAGAAAGTTTTACATTTTGTTGCATTTTAGATATTGTCTTAGTTCAATAATCATCTCCTTCAATGATTGCATTTAGATTAAGCATAAACTTGCATTCCCTTTGCTTTGTGGTTACTTAGAACTGGTTCGACAATCTTATATACTACATCATTGGATTAGGACCCTAGAAAAGTCCTTTCATCAAATTGGGACCGTTGCCAAATTCTAAGTTGATTGTGACATTGGGATTTAGTAACTTGCTTGAGACTAAATCATTTTTCTTTTCTTGTGATATTGATTCTCCTTTTGCCTCTTCCTTTGATTTTCAGGTGTATGAACACAAGAAGCAGGGGTGTAACTAACCTGGTTCCCACTGTTGAAGAGATAGCTACACTTGAGAGGGAAATAGCAAGAAGGAGAAGAGAAGAAGAGCAACAGGCTCACATTTAGAGGTTGGGGTTTGAGATGGATGATCACCAGCATCAACCTCAAGATGGCAATGGTCAAGGAGCTGACAACCTTGGACCACAGCGCCAGCAACAACAACACCCACAGCGGCCAGCTAGACCTATTGGCACCTATGACCGCCCTCACATTCATGGCAATAGGACGGCATCCGCCAAGACCAGCTGTGGAAGCTAACAACTTTGAGATAAAGTCAGGGTTGTTGAGTGTGATTGAGAACAACAAGTACCATGGCCTGGCTGTAGAAGACCCCTTTGATCACTTGGACAAGTTTGATAGCTATTGTGGCTTGTCCAAGACCAATGGTGTGTCCGAAGATGCCTTCAAGCTCAAGCTGTTTCTCTAAGAGACAAGGCACGCCAATGGGAGAAATTCTACCTAGTGACTCCATCACTACTTGGGATGATTGCAAGAAAGCCTTCTTGGAGAAGTTCTTCTCTACATCAAAGACAGCCAAGCTGAGGAATGAGATCTCTAGCTTCCAGTAGAAGAACTTGGAAAGCTTTAGTGAAGCATGGGAGAGGTTCAAGGGGTATCAAGCTAAATGCCCACACCATGGCTTCTCAAAGGAGAGTTTGCTGAGTACATTCTACATAGGAGCTTTTCCTGAGTTCAGAGCAAGATTGGATACAGCAAGCAATGGTTTCTTCCTGGGCAGGTCTGAAGAAGATGCTGAGGAGCTGGTTGAAAACATGGTGAAGAGTGACTCAGTTTACAGTGGAGAGCATGATAGAGCTGATAAAACCACCAGAGATGATGACAACCAGACCAAGAAGGAAATCAAATCCTTGCAAGAAAAGATAGACTTGCTGATTGCTAACCAAGCCAAAAAGGAGCAGATCAACTTTGTGGGTGGTCCTAGTCAAGAAACTCCTCCTAAGGTTAATGAAGTTGATGGGTTAGAACGGCAAGAAGAGCTTTGCTTCATCAACAACAATGGTACTTGGTACAGGAAGGAGTCTAACTTTCAGTACAACAACTACCAGCAAAGGTCTTATCCCAACAACCAGCAAGAAGGCTATCAATCCAAGCAAAACACTCAGCAAGGGAACTACCAGCCTAGGCAAAATCCTCCTCCTGGTTTTACCAATCAAGGCAATCAGCCTACTCAAGCTCAAGGTAACTCCTCCAACGCTAAAGCTCCAGATTCATCTATGGAAGCTATGTTCAAACAAATACTGGAAGGTCAAGCTAGGACAGCCAAGGACATTGGCCATGAGTTCAAAACTGTTCACTCCAAGATTGATAGCAGCTATACTGAGCTAAACAACAAGATAAGAGCTTTGGAGAATCAGTTTGCTTCTATGAACTCTCAGCCGAGTCGCCAATAAGGAACACTACCAGGAAAGGCTGAGCAAAACCCCAAGGAGCCAATGAAGGCAATCACTTTGACAAGTGGTAGAGAGTTACCTCCAAGAGCTCTCCCCAAGGATAGTGAGACACTAAGTGGGGGGTGGCCATCAACATTGATGATGATGTTGTGATTGTAGATGAGAAGGTTGATGAGGAGATTCTAGAAAAGATTGTTGAAGCTAAGGGTAAAGGAAAGGTTGGAGAAGAGAAGAAAACACTAAAGCATGGTGAAGTTGCCACTCCAACAAAAGAGTCTTCTTTTGTTCCTCCTCCCTATGAACCTAAGCTGCCATTTCCTGGAAGATTCAAGAAGCAACTTTTGGAGAAGTACAAAGCACTCTTTGAGAAGCAAATGAGTGAAGTTCAAGTCACAATGCCCATCATTGATGCCTTCATGCTTGTCCCTCAATACATCAAGTTCTTGAAGGATGCCGTGGCTGCCAAGAAGAAGGAAATGGAGGGCATGATGGTTCTTACTCATGAGTGCAGTGCCATCATCCAGAGATTGACAATCCCTAAGAAGCTAGAGGATCCAGGCTGCTTTACCCTACCTTGTGCCATTGGTCCTTTGATGTTTGAGAGATGTCTATGTGATTTGGGAGCTAGTGTCAGTCTCATGCCTCTATCCGTTGCCAAGAAGCTTTGGTTCAGCCATTACAAGAAGTGTAAACTCTCTTAGGTGCTTGCTGATCGCTCAGTCAAATTCCCTATTGGTATCCTTGAAGATCTCCCTGTGATGGTGGGAAATTGTGAGATTCCTACTGATTTTGTTGTGCTTGAAATGGATGAAGAAGCTAGAGAGTCCTTGATCCTTGGAAGACCATTCTTAGCCACAGCAGGAGCCTTTATCAATATGAAAGAAGGCAAGATTGATCTTCATTTGGGGAAAGAGCACATTCCCCATTTTGACATCAATGAGGTAATGAAGAGGTCAACTGTGCAAGGCCAAGTGTTTTACATAGAAGAGATGGAAGCTCTTGCTGATGAGCTTCTTGAGGAATTGGCACTTGGAGAGTTGACAATAAGGGACCCTTTGCAACATGCTTTGATAGTGGATAAAGAGGTCCAAGTGGTTGAGAACCAAGAGAGTGATGCTATTGTGGCCATGCTGGATTCTCGAAAGAAGATTGATGATGAAGGCCAGTATGATGAGCTTAAACAAGAGGTGCACCAAGCTGTTTCAGCCCCTCAACAAGAGGACACCCAACAAGATGATTGGAGTGAGCTCAAGGCACCAAAAGTGGAGGTAAAACCTCTTCCCCATGGTGTAAGGTACGCATATCTAGGCCCTAATGAGTCATATCCTGTCATTGTGAGTAGTGAACTTACTGAACTTGAACTTTCTCAACTTTTAAATGCACTTAAAAAGTTTAGAAAGGCAATTGGGTACTCACTAGATGATATTAAGGGGATATCACCTTCTTTGTGCATGCATAGGATACATCTAGAGGATGAATCAATGACTTCTATAGAGCATCAAAGAAGGTTAAATCCTAACCTGAAGGATGTTGTAAAGAAGAAGATTCTTAAGCTCTTAGATGATGGTGTTATCTACCCTATTTCAGATTCTAAATGGGTATCTCCTGTGCATGTAGTCCCAAAGAAAGGTGGTATCACTGTGGTTAAAAATGACAAGGATGAATTGATACCAACTAGAACCATAACTGGCCATAGGATGTGTATTGATTATAGAAAGCTCAACTCTGCATCTAGAAAGGATCATTTTCCATTGCCATTCATTGATCAAATGCTGGAGAGACTTGCAAACCATCCTTTCTATTGCTTTCTTGATGTGTATTCAGGGTTCTTCCAAATCCCCATACATCCCAATGATCAAGAGAATAAAACATTCACATGCCCCTATGGCACCTTTGCTTATCGAAGGATGCCGTTTGGGTTATGTAATGCTCCAGCAACCTTTCAAAGGTGCATGATGTCTATCTTTTCGGATCTCATTGAGGATATAGTGGAGGTATTCATGGATGATTTCTCTGTCTACGGATCTTCGTTTTCTGCTTGTTTGTCAAACTTGTGCAGGGTCCTACAGAGATGTGAAGACACTAACGTTGTGCTGAATTGGGAGAAGTGTCACTTCATGGTCAAAGAGGGGATTGTGCTTGGGCATAAGATTTCAGAAAAGGGCATTGTAGTGGACAAGGCTAAGATTGAGGTTATGGTCAGCTTGCCACCACCAAAGACAGTGAAAGACATCAGGAGCTTCCTTGGCCATGCTGGGTTCTATAGAAGATTCATCAAGGACTTGAAGTTGATGTGCAAGGAGGCCACTTTTAGCTTTGATGAAGATTGTCTTGAGGCTTTCAAGAAGATAAAGGGTGAACTTGTTAGTGCTCCCATTGTCCAGCCACCTGATTGGGACCTCCCTTTTGAGATAATGTGTGATGCTAGTGACTTTGCTATTGGGGCTGTCCTGGGGCAGAAGAAGGATGGCAAGACTCATGTGATTTATTATGCTAGCCAAACCCTGAATGATGCACAGATGAAGTATGCCACAACTGAGAAAGAGATGCTGGCCATTGTCTTCGCCTTTGAAAAATTCAGAAGCTACCTGGTGGGTTCCAAGGTCATTGTGTATACTAACCATGCAGCTTTGAGACATCTCCTAGCAAAGAAGGATGCCAAGCCAAGACTACTAAGGTGGATCCTTTTGCTTCAAGAGTTTGACTTAGAGATTAGAGACAAACCAGGGATTGAGAATGGAGTTGCTGATCACTTGTCCAGGCTGAGGATTGAAGGTGGAATCCCTATTGATGAGGAACTTAGACAAGAGCATGTTATGGCTATCATGTCAGTGGTGGCAGTTATTGAGACTGGAAAGAAAATCGAAGAGGTTAAGGCAGCTGAAGAGAAGGGACCTTGGTATGCTGATTTGGTTAACTACTTAGCCACTGGGAAGGAGCCATTGGGTCTTGCGGGGTATGAAAAGAAGAAGTTCTACAAAGACTTGAAGAGATACTATTGGGATGAACCATACCTCTGCACCCTATGCAAAGATCAGATTTATAGAAGAGTGGTGGCTGAAGAAGAAGTTGAAGGAATCCTCTCACATTGCCATGGATCTTCCTATGGAGGCCATTTTGCTACCTTAAAGAATGTCTCAAAGGTGCTACAAGATGGATTTTGGTGGCCACACATGTTCAGGGACACACAAGACTTCATTTCAAGATGTGACTCTTGCCAAAGGAGAGGGAACATTACGAAGAGGAATGAGATGCCCCAAAACCCAATCCTTGAAGTGGAAGTGTTTGATGTTTGGGGGATTGATTTCATGGGACCCTTCCCTTCTTCTTATGGCAACAAATACATCTTGGTGGCTGTGGACTATGTATCAAAGTGGGTGGAAGCCATAGCAAGTCCCACAAATGATTCAAGAGTGGTGATCAAAATGTTCAAGAGCAATATCTTCCCAAGGTTTGGAGTACCAAGAGTGGTCATAAGTGATGGAGGTTCACATTTCATCAACAAGGTATTTGAGGGTCTTCTCAAGAAGAATGGAGTGAAACAGAAGGTTGCAACACCCTATCACCAAGTGGCCAAGTGGAGGTCTCCAACAAGCAAATCAAGGGCATCTTGGAGAAGATTGTGGGAACTAGGAAGAAGGATTGGTCAGACAAGCTTGATGATGCTCTTTGGGCATATAGAACAGCCTTTAAGACTCCTCTAGGCACTACTCCTTTCAACCTTGTCTATGGGAAATCTTGCCATTTGCCAGTTGAGCTTGAATACAAGGCATTGTGGGCTGTGAAGCTTCTAAACTTTGACATCAAGAGTGCAAAGGAGAAGAGACTTCTTCAACTCAATGAACTGGATGAGATAAGGATGGATGCATTTGAGAACTCAAGGATTTACAAGGAAAAGACTAAGGCCTTCCATGACAGGCACATCCTCAAGAGAGAGTTCAAGGCTGGAGATCAAGTTCTTCTCTACAACTCTAGACTGAAGTTATTTCCAGGGAAGCTTAAGTCAAGGTGGTCTGGTCCATTTGTGATCAAAGAAGTAAGACCTTATGGAGCCATTGTGCTTTGGAACAAGGATGGTGGAGAGTTCACAGTGAATGGCCAGAGACTCAAGGAATACATGGCCACAATACCAAAGGAGGATGGGACATCAACCCCACTCTCTGATGCTCTCCTTGCCTAACCTCAAAGGAGGCAAAGTCAAGCTAGTGACTTTAAACAAGCTCACTTGGGAGGAAGTCCCATGGTTATCCTTGTAAATATTGCATTAGGATTTGTTCTTTTTCAACAATAAATCACTTGGAGGATGGTGAGAGCTTGGGAATGAGTTGGATGAGGTCTTTAGATGGAGAAAACTTAAATATATATATAAAAAAAGAGAAGGCGGAGCAAGACCGGGGTGGCCTGTCCGGGTAAGGGCACCCGGTCGGATGGCCAAAGGGGAACGGACTGGGGTGTGCTGTCCGGGTTGGAGCACCCGGTCGTGAAGCAGCAAGGTGGATGACTGTGGGAACCGAAATTCACACCGTCAATTTCTGATAAACGATTTGTGGAGGAAAACCGAGTTAACCCGATCTTCCTTGAAGGTCCCGGATATCTGCTGGGCCACACAAGATACAATCAATGGGAGTTTAAGTTGTAAAATAAAAATCGTAAAATAGAGCGAACGGAGATCTTATTTCTGAATTCGCGTTTGAGCGTGAATAACGGGTAAAGAAATAAGCTACAAGAGCTGTCGAAAGGTCCGCTAGTCCGGCCGCCTAGATCTAACCTAGTTGAGTCGCAGCTCGCTAGTGAAAACATAAAAGAATGCTAAAACGCTCTAAGTGCTAAGTGCTCTGGAATTTTTGTGATAATTTGCTCCTCGCCCAAAGCTCTCCTTATATACTCCTCTTAAGACGGTCTATCTTCTTTCGGGCTGAATCGGGCTTTTTCCATTTTCGTCCATCTTCGTGTTTATCGGGAAACTTGACATTTATCTTCGGAAAACTTTGACATTTATCTTCTGGAAACTTGACATTTATCTCTTATGTGAGGATAAGGATAAACCGTCATAGTTATCCTTCCTTTTCGGAAAATCGTAAGTGGGCCGTTTTGGCCATGTCGGGCCATTTAGACGTTTTACGGTTTTCGAAGAATAGTCTTTGAAGGTTTCGGCATTTCGAAGGAACCCCAATTTCTCGATAGTCGAGATGTTTGGTGTTTAGAATAACCGTGATTGTACCAAACTCAAGAAGATTGATCCAAACAAGCCAAGATGGGATCAGACCGAGCATGATGGGACCGAGACCAGGGCGAAGGCCGTCGACCGGCGTCGGGGTTTTCGCCCGGCGCCAGGCGAGTGCCGCGGCGCCAGGCGAGTGCCGCCGGCGCCAGGCGGCCAGCGTGGCAGCGTGCTGCGGCGCCAGGCGAGTGCCGCGGCGCCAGGCGAGTGCCGCGGCGCCAGGCGAGTGCCGCCGGCGCCAGGCGAGTGCCGCCGGCGCCAGGCGAGTGCCGCGGCGCCAGGCGAGTGCCGCGGCGCCAGGCGAGTGCCGCGGCGCCAGGCGAGTGCCGCCGGTGCCAGGCGGTTCGCGTGGCAGCGTGCTGCCGGCGCCAGGCCGCTTGCCGCGACGGGTTTTCCGTTGTTCGATCTTTCCGCTAGTCGTTCGTGCGGGAAATCTTTGAGTTTGGAAGGATCTTTAGCCGTAGACTTCGAGATAATCTTTTCTAACCCAACGGGATTCCTCGAGTATCGGGATCGAGATGGACTTGGATTCGTAGACTTTCCATCTTCAAGGGTTTGAGTAATGAGGCTTCGAACTTTAGACGTTTAAAAGATGAATCTTTTAAACAATCGAGAAGGCTTTGCGGAAGAATCATCGTAGTTCTCGGACGATCCGGACATGGGTTTAAGGGACCAAGATGCTGTCGTTGCCAGAGATCATGAGACGATTGCACGGATGGGCGCCAGAACCCTTGCCGTCGGCGCCAGACGGGAGTGGACGAGCCTGCCGCCGGCGCCAGGCACGGCGTGGGCGTCCTGCCACCCGTGCCGTGTCCTGCGTCCGTCGGTACCTGCTGTTGCTCGCCTTCGTTGATCCCCAGGGCTCATGGTCCGTTCATGCCTTCCCGCGAGTTTATCGAGTGACGGCCCGGTTTTTGGTTTTGATCTTCACTTAGTTTTCTTTCGAGGACTTTTGGGTGACGATTTCGTCGTTGACCGATTTTGACCCCAACAGTTAGTCCCCCAGCTAGCTAGGAACCGTAGTGCCTGTCGGATCCTAGCTTGCGGTATGGCCGTGAGGGAAGGTGTAGAGACGTAATCGTTTGCCGAAAGTCGGGGTAAATAGTGATTTTACCTCCTTTATAAGGACAGAGTAAGAAATCTCATTCTTACTTCATTATAAGAAATTCATCATCTCTCTCAAGAATCCTTTCTCTCTCTCTAAGAACAATGTCTTCAAGATCCTCAAAGAGAAATTCTTCTTCCCATTCATCCTCGGATGACTCTCCTGCCCATGTGGCGGTGAAGCAAGAGGAGTTAGTCGAGGAGGAAGCGAAGAATCGTGATACCGAGCCCTTGTGGGCTCGTGAACCTCGCCAGATCCCTGTTCGAAGAGACCTTTGAGGCAGCCTGGTGCTCCCTTTACGCCGAGCCTGGTTTCACGTAAATATCTCAGGATTCTTCTAGATTTTTACCAGATTCCTGATGGAGTCAAATTCGGATTCCGTCATTAGCGAAGTCGCGAGGAATCCTCAGGAAGGTTTCTTTACATGTTACGAGGATTTCCTACGTATTGCGCATGTGGTTCCCGATCCCTGGTACCATTGTTGGTAACCGTCACGCCGAACTTCGATCAGTCAGCTCAGCGTTCCTGCCTTAGAGAGTTGGCTTTAGCGTACTGATCTCAAGTTATGAGCTCGGGATCGATCTCAGTCCTGGTGATTTCGAAGGCCTTTGGAGCACTTCGACGGAGGGCGGCGGTTACTACTCCATGCTGCCTAAGAAGGATATGGCCATAATCCAGGGGACTACTTCGAACCCTAAGTCGTGGCAGGAGCGTTTCTTTTTTGTCCGAATCGATGGTTACTCCGTTGAGGAGAGCTGCCTTCATCTATTTCCGCATGCATGGAACTTCAACCGAGGTAATATGATGAAAACTCGTTGTCTATTTTGTTATTCCGGAAGTGCGAGTTTTTAGTGAAAAAGTTTCGCTTTGTAGAGAACGGGGCTGTTGCGCATTTGCATGGCGATCTTTTCGTCAAGAGGGATCTCCTTCGTCAAAGGCCGTTTTTCTGGAAGTCCTTCACTCTTGAATGGATTCGAGACGCAGTAAGGCTTTACCGGTCCCGAGACTCTGTCCCGACATATGATGCCGAACTGGTTATCGAAGCCCCGACTCGGAGGTGTAAACAGAGATCTCGTAAAGGGAAAGAAATCGATGGTGGGGAAGGTTCGGAAGATCCTTCACCGTTGGGGAAAAACCCTAGTTTTGTTCCAACGGAAAAAGGCGGAGCCAGCGATTTTCCACTTCCCAACAATTTCTTTGACGGCCTTCCTCCAGATTTTGTTACTGATGAGTCGCTGGAGGATGAGGAGAAGCAACGGGTTTTTGCCGAGGGCTCCCAGGTCGACGAGGTTTTTCCCTTTGAACGTCTTAACCGTATTTTTGAATCTGTATATGTGCATGCTTGCTGATCTCGAATTTATGCAGGGACTAAGAGTGTTCAGCAATGCGCTTGACTCGAGTTTTCGCATGTCCAGGATTGCTAACTTCAAGACCAAAGAAGCTGAGCGAGAGCTCTTCCGATTCCGACAAGAGGTTAAGGCGCAGAACGAAAAGCAAGCTGAGCTTCATGCTCGAGCTCTTGTTCGGGCGGAAAGGAGAGGAAGGAGGATGGTCGCAGCTGAGGTGGCGCAGGACGGGCGTAATCGCTGCTGAGTTTCAATGTTTTAAAGAAGCTCAGGAGTTTGTTGGCGATTTCCGCGAGTGCCGGGGCTCGGTCGTAAACCTTTACAAGTCTCAGAACCCGGATTTCTCCTTTGATTCCGAGATTGCTAAGATGAAGGATTTTATGACCGAGTGTGCTCATGCTGAGTCCTTGGTTCCTCCAGTTGAAGAAAGAGTCCGGAGACTATGGGAACCTATCGAGGTTTCCGAGGATACGGTGGAGGCCGGAGCCGATGAGAACGCCGAGGGTGGTGGGAAAGCTCAAGACGTGAACCAGGAAGTGGACCAGCCTGCAGGTTCATTCGGGATTTCCGCATCTTGATTTCTCGATGTTGACTTCCTTTTGTGAATCGTATGTTTTGGCCGTGTGTGGCCGCTTCTTAGGAGTTTTATTCTGCGACCGTTGGAGGTTGCGTTCTTATGTTTTGGGACCGGCCGTTGGTGGCTTGGAATCCCGCCGTCTTTGCGGCTTTTATGAATATGAAAATTTGCGAGATTTCGTCTTTCGTTTTGATTTATACTTTCGTCAAGTGTAGAGGAAAGAATGCGAGTAGTCACTTCGTATCCTAACTCTTTTTTGTCGCTTGGTCCGTATGCTACTTTTTAGCGAGCGTTTTAGGTGTAAGCGATAAGAGATATGTTTTGGGATCTCGTATACGATACTATGTCTGTGAGATGTCAAGATCCAGCAACACTGGGTTTAGGGCAAGACCTAGGCTTACTCTCAGCTTTAAGGCTGTGCGATGATTGATCGGCTTTCGTTTTGCCTGTTAGTGATTTCTTCCTGATTCTTTTCGTTTAAAGTCCGCGACTAGTCGCCGGCTTATATGACTTCGTGTTAAAAGAATCGAGCCATCTTTGGAGTTTATCCGAGGCGCTAAACCTAAATTTTGGGTTTCTTGTATAGCGCTATGATATCCTTGTCGGATGTAAGAGGACCTTGCAGGTCTGACTCACGAGTTTGTATTGAGTGAAGCGTTTCTTGTGTGCATCCGTCGGGGCCAATCGACGGGCGTAAGTTATTTTTAAGTCGCAGGTGGACTGTTTTAGCGGATGATACGAGTTTTGTTTATCTTTTTAAGAAGTTGCGACGTCTCGCGTTTCTTTGAAGATATGATTTTCGTTTTTCCGAAGTGTTTATACGTTAAGTGAGCATAAAAGATAGAAAGAATTTTATTAAAATTCGAAAAGTTCAGTACATGTGCGGATATTTGGCGTTTTTGCGGGAGTATAGAGTATCGTGCCAGTCCCCCTTTTGGTGAGGGGATAGCTGAACTTCGCCGGGTTTCGACGAGCTGCCTATGTACCTCTTCGAGGATCAAGCCATCTCAGAAGTTCTGATAGTTCGCGGCAGACATTTTACTCCCTCTACGTTGCCGTTCCGATCGTGCTGCTTGGATCGACGGTTTGTGCGGGAGTCGAGCTGTCTACTTTTACGGCGGTGGACTCAGAGGCTTTGTCGCTGTTTTGAATCGTTGCCTGTTCGGATGATTCTGGATCATCTTTTTTCGAGTCTTCAGGAATGTTGTGTGATTCCTTTGCTCGTTTTGGGTTGGCCGCTGGGGCGTTCCGATCTTTTTGCAGTTTGAACTCGGCTAGGTAACAGAGTCTTGATTGTTTCTGACTACCCCAGATAACTGCGGTTCCGGTGGGAATCGGAAATTTGATGCCGAGGTGATATGTGGATGGTACTGCCTTCATGGAGTTAATCCAAGGGTTCCCATGATGGCATTGTAGATGGCGGGTTGTCGACTACTGCAAACTCGGCGATATTTGTGACTTCCTTCGCCATGACCGGGAGCTTAATTCTTCGAGGGTCATGGTAGTGACGCCAAAACCCGTCAAAGGTTTTGGGATCTCGTGATACGATACTATGTCTGTGAGATGTCAAGATCCAGCAACACTGGGTTTAGGGCAAGACCTAGGCTTACTCTCAGCTTTAAGGCTGTGCGATGATTGATCGGCTTTCGTTTTGCCTGTTAGTGATTTCTTCCTGATTCTTTTCGTTTAAAGTCCGCGACTAGTCGCCGGCTTATATGACTCGTGTTAAAAGAATCGAGCCATCTTTGGAGTTTATCCGAGACGCTAAACCTAAATTTTGGGTTTCTTGTATAGCGCGCTATGATATCCTTGTCGGATGTAAGAGGACCTTGCAGGTCTGACTACGAGTTTGTATTGAGTGAAACGTTTCTTGTGTGCATCCGTCGGGGCCAATCGACGGGCGTAAGTTATTTTTAAGTCGCAGGTGGACTGTTTTAGCGGATGATACGAGTTTTGTTTATCTTTTTAAGAAGTTGCGACGTCTCGCGTTTCTTTGAAGATATGATTTTCGTTTTTCCGAAGTGTTTATACGTTAAGTGAGCATAAAAGATAGAAAGAATTTTATTAAAAATTCCGAAAAGTTCGAGTACATGTGCGGATATTTCGCGTTTTTGCGGGAGTATAGGAGTATACGTACCCAGTCCCCCCCCCTTTTTGGTGAGGGGGATAGCTGAACTCGCCGGGTTTCGACGAGCTGCCTATGTACCTCTTTCGAGGATCAAGCCATCTCGTAGTTCTGATAGTTGCGGCAGACATTTTTACTCCCTCTACGTTGCCGTTCCGATCGTGCTGCTTGGATCGACGGTTTGTGCGGGAGTCGAGCTGTCTACTTTTACGGCGGTGGACTCAGAGGCTTTGTCGCTGTTTTGAATCGTTGCCTGTTCGGATGATTCTGGATCATCTTTTTTCGAGTCTTCAGGAATGTTGTGTGATTCCTTTGCTCGTTTTGGGTTGGCCGCTGGGGCGTTCCGATCTTTTTGCAGTTTGAACTCGGCTAGGTAACAGAGTCTTGATTGTTTCTGACTACCCCAGATAACTGCGGTTCCGGTGGGAATCGGAAATTTGATGCCGAGGTGATATGTGGATGGTACTGCCTTCATGGAGTTAATCCAAGGGGTTCCCATGATGGCATTGTAGATGGCCGGGTTGTCGACTACTGCAAACTCGACGATATTTGTGACTTCCTTCGCCATGACCGGGAGCTTAATTCTTCCGAGGGTCATGGTAGTGACGCCCGAAAACCCCGTCAAAGGTTTTGGCTCAGGGACGACTTCCTCAAGTGGGATCTTCATCCTGTAGAGGGTGTCGCGGAAGATGACGTTGACCGTACTTTATGTATCGACGAGGATGTGATGATAAAACTTTTCTAAGAGTTCTAATCAAATGATGTAGTATATAAGATTGTCGAACCAGTCCTAAGTGACCATGAAACAGAGGGAATGCAAGTCTATGCTTAATCTAAATGCAATCATTAAAGAGGATGATGATTAAACTAAGACAATAAGCAAAATGCAACAAAAAAGTAAAACTTTCTTTCTTATGAGGAGAATGAGACCCATGGGTATAGGGACTTGATATCAAATGATTAAGATTCAATCCAAGATACTAACTTTTCAATCAACCTAACTCCTTATGCCTAGACAACAAAACTAAGCAAGCTCTATCCCTAGATGAATGCTCTTTTGCTATGATCACCCAAGTACACCAAATCCCTTTGGCTGTAATGATCAAAGAAAACATGGAGAATGAGTCTAATAGCAATCCTAGCCTCTTTGACAACTAATCCCTTAGGCAAAGCAAGCTAAAAGCATAGATGAGTTGGTTCAGGCATTTCATAGAACACCTTCCGGGCATGAAATGCCTATAGCTCTATGTTTGAGAGGCCAACTCAAATATAGCTTTAAGAACACCAAATCAATGCAAGGAGATGATAGATCTAACCCTAAGCACCTTGGATCTTCACTTAATCACTCTTAATCACCCTAACCCATGGATCTTAGATGAATATACTCACTAATCCACATGCTTTCTCTTAAACCCATGAGAGATTCAAGCTTAAACATATAGAGAAAGAAAGGAGATGAAATAAACAATCAAGAACACAAGATGAGATGAGATAATAAATCAAAGATGAAGTTTTACTCAAAAGGTTTTTGTTCTTAGATCATAAATAACATGAGTCCCAAACTTGGGTTAATGAGAGTATTTATAGTAGGCTTAAAAGCCCTAAACACATAGAAGTAAAATGACTAAAAAGCCCTTAGAAGATTAATGGTCTAAGCCAATCAAAATGCTCCAAAAGGAAGAAACTCGGATACCCTGGTCGGATAGGCTTCCACCAGGCCGGGTATGGCCACCCGCGTATGAGGATGCTCGTCCGGCTCGTCCGACTGCTCGGGTTGTCCTCTCCGGGTGCTCTAGGCCGCGTGCTGTCCGTGTCCAGCAGCAAGCAGGTCGTGCGGGTCCTTCAGGCCGCGTTCTTCCAGTCGGGTGTGCAGGCCGTGCGGGTTCTTCAAGCCGCGTCCTCCGAGTCTGGTGTGATCGGCCGCGTCCTGATCCTGGGCGTTCTCCACTGTCGGCCGCGGGTCGTCTTCCTGGTGTGGACGCCGGGTAGGCTCGCGACGCTGGCGTCAGTGTGGACGTCCGGTGGGTTGGTGATCGTACGCGGGTAGCTTCGTCCGGGTGCTCCAAGCCGCGTATGCTGTCTGTTCCCGTGGTCAGTACGTGCGGGTTATCGAGGTCACCGCACGTCCGGTCCGGTGCTGCATCGCCCAGCATTATCCCTCGTTCTGCGCGGGCTGGTCAGGCCGAGTGTGCTGACCCGGGTGTACTGACATGCCTTCACTCAAATAATCATAACTCTTCCAATATGGCCTCAAATGGCTTGAAACCACTCCCAATGGAAAGCTAACTCAAAATGCCATGTCCCCACCATATCTTAGCACAGAAAGACTTCTTTATGGCCATCTTCCATATCCATCTTTCACCCTTCCTTTTTGTAACAAAGTACCCCCAAACACCTTCAAATTCTCCAAAGCACACTCCAAGACCTGATAAAGACTTATGAATGCGAAATGAACCTAAATATACCTAATGCCTAATCTAGAAGGGATAAAATACACAAAATGGAAAGCTAAAACAATGAAAATATGCAAACATCAACTCCCCCACACTAGTCCTTTACTTGTCCACTAGTAAACTAGCAAGGACTAAGGAGGAGAGGTTTGAAGGAGGGGACTCATAGCCAAAGGAAATGCTCTTCTTAGTTCTCAACTTGATAACCTTGCATAATCATACCAACTAGCTAGAGCAAGCACTCAATCCAACTCTAACTTCTCAAGGCCTATCTCAACTCTTTTGATCCCTACACTTACTCATCATGAATCCACAACCCTCAAATCTACTTGCTCTCTAACAATCATTAAACAAACTCAAAAGACCTCTTGCAAATGGTCAAATGGTCCAAGTCATTTGGTTTGGTGGAAAAAGGTTTTATGCAAGTGAAACAAGAGGTTCAAAGGGATCTTTCAAAGGGTGGTTCACTCTCAAGACAAGTAGCCTTGACATTGCACATAATATATCTAAGAAAGAGATCAACTCATGCATACAAGGCTCAATCTCCATTGTTCTACCCTTTCCCTGAATACATAAGTTACATCCTTATTCCCAATGCCAAAATACCACTCACATCTCTCACCCAAAGATTCCCCCCAAATACTCAAGATATTTTCTCATTTGAAACTCTTTCTTAATGAAGTCAACAAGGGATTTTTCACATTTTAAACTCTTTTCAGCTCTTTCTAGACATTGCTAGCCCCCTTTTCATTATTCTTTTCCTTCTTCTTTTTTTTTTCTTTTTTTTTATTTGGGGGCCAAGACTTTCTTATTAACTTAGAGCTTACAATTTTTTAATTTCTCTTATCCCTTCTAGACTTAATCACTTATAACTTTTAGAGCTCCATGAGTCAACCTTTTCTTTCATAAACCTTTCTCACTTCCCAAGATCACACCATACAACACTCACCCCCATCCTAGAAGCTAGACAATATGAGTGTCTAATCTAGCTAAAATAGAGACCAAGCATTGTCGTTCCCAATACTTTCAACATTATGCACATGTAAAGCTTTCCAAAGAAGGCCTCACTCAACAAACAATGAAGGCTTGAAAGGAGGAAAGGGTTTAAGGGTGTGGACTGCCACTTGAGTATGTCCAAAAAGATAGGCAAACAATGGGAGGGACAACTCAAGTGTTCTATCCATGACTTAGTACACAAGGGACCATGAGCAAGAGTCTTAGAGTCTAAATATGACAGGAGCAAGCTTCAAAGAGAGAGCATCAATCAATCAAATAAGCTTTAGGAAGAGATTTCAAGGCACAAAGTTTACAAGTTATCCTAAGATTGCTCAAGCTAGTTACTATGGTTATGAAGGTTATCACTTTAAGAACTTAGCATGAGCATCCTTACAAGGCAGCTATCATCTTTGTCCCCTTATGCATGATGCAACCTATATGATGATTTTTCTCTTTTTTTTTTACGCAAGTGAATGATCTAGGCTCAATCCTAATGCAACTACATGATTTTTTTTATTATGCAATAACTATCTACAAGTGCATGCAAATGCCATAAAACACAAGACTATTAGCAACTTGACACCTCCCCCACACTTAATTCACACAGTCTCTGTGTTTGTTAAATGTAGAGAAGGGCCTAAAAGAAATAAAAGAAATCAAAATGCAAAGATGAATGATATATACAATGATCAGGAAGTGGAGTACCTCATGGAGCATGGGATGAGGCTGATGCCTCACCCTCAGAGTCTTCTTCATCAGCAGTGGTGCTTAGGCTTGGTGACTTGTTTCCGGACGCGGATGGGGCGATGTAAGGGTTCCTCAAGCTACGGAGGGCTTGCTTCTCGGTTTGAGGCGCATTGGGGTCAAGAAGGGGTAGGGGAAGGGGTGCAAGGAAAGCATCAAGATCGAAATCCTCAGCCTTGCAGCCTGCTACAGCTCCCCTAGTCAGAACATCAGCAACCTTTCTCATGAACTGAGCTGAAGCTTCAGCTTGTCTTTTCACAGTTTTCCTCAATTCCTTGCACTTCTTGGTGAGCTTGTAGATTGTTCTATCTTGAGCTCTGTTCCATCTTTTTAATGTGCTGATCTGGTCATGAGCTTGGCGAATGGGACCAATAGGCAGGGCGCTGGTGCATTGCTCAAACGTATAGCAAGGAGGTCCAAAGAGATGGGCTGTGGCTCTGCTGGAATATCCTTGATCGAACCGAGCTGCCTTCGCTGCTGCTTTCTCGTTCATGTTTAATACCATAGGGCCGAGTGTACCATGACTACCTAAAAGGTGCTGCTCACTGATATCAAAACTTATAGCCCCTGGTGTACTCAATGAAGTGAGCTCATAGTTGGGGAGAAGCAGCTCAACTGTGGTGGAACCTCTCAAGTACGAGTAAACACACCTCCCATTGTATCTTCCAGAGAAGTAATGAGCTGACTTCAAGTAGGTGAAATCAATGAAGGAGGGACCGGATGCATCATCTCCCAAGCTAATACCTTGGTGCACCAGCAATGGTGTGATCAAGCCACCTATTCCAATCTGAGCCTCTGGATCCCTGTTTGTCCAAGCATAATCCTTGTAGTACATGAGGCGCCTTACAAAGAATCCAACCATACCAAACTCAGCATAGAAATCAGTGGGGACTTCAGGTAAGTGAGGAGGTAAGGCAAAGTGCTGGATAGCTTGGTGCATGAGGTTCAAATCTTCTCCATTCACGTTACTTGGCTCTTTTCTCGGGAAGATGGTGTGGACAATCAGCCTATGGAGGTAGCGGACTGATGGATGCCTGATAGATGCATTCTTGTCTCTGCTGGACACTCTTATCTTTGCCGGATAAGAACTTGTAAGTGAAATGTGGGAGGGTCTTCCCTTTAGGAAGCCCTTTTATCTTAGGCAAAGAAGACTCCTTCAAATCCTTGAGGCCTAGCACCTCTCCAATCTCAGCAAAGGTCATGAAATAGGTCTTCTTGTCAATCTTGAAGCTGATTCTTCCCCACCCTTGTTCCTCATGTAGAGAAGAATGGAATGTGGCCTCCAAGGATGCCAAGAATTGGCAAGAGACCTCTTTATGTGTTGGGTGAGCCATGGAATAGAAGCTGTCCATGTTCATGAGAGCAAGAAAATCCTTCATGTCTTGGTCAATCTCCAGCTCCCTCATTAGCTTCACATCAGCAAATCTGGTTGGAGGCCAAAATACTCCTTGCCTCATCTGCTCCAATAGTTCAGCTTCAGTGGGCTTCTTTTGTCGATCTCTATGAGGGTTGAAGCCTAACTTTTCGAAAGTTTCTTACTCAGCCACACTTCCATTTGGGGAAGATGCTTCTTCAACAGTTGCATCTACTGGTTCCAAGGGTGGAGGTGCCAATGTCTTTGGGTTTGGTGCCTTGATTCTGATCTTGGTGGGAGGAGTGGGTTTCTCAGCATCCTTCTTTGTGTTCTTCTCCAAAACAAGAGGTCCCACACTGTGAGATCTTGGAGCTGTAGCTTTCTTTGAAGGAGTGCTCTTATGATCACCAACAGCCACTCTCTTTCCATCCTTCTTGGCCTTTTTGTAAGCATCATCAAGCACTTTCTCATCACTAGCCAACCTCTTGCCATCCTCCTTGGTAGTCTTGTGATCAACATTAACCACTCTTTTTCCATCCCTCTGAGACTGCTTGTGGGCACCAGCAGTTCCTTTCTCATCACTAACCATCCTTTTTCCTTCATTCTTGGGTTGCTTGTTTGCCCCATCAACCATTCTTTTTCCAACCTTCTTGGCTTGTGCCTTCTTTCTCAACATAGCCAAAGCTTGTTGCCTACGTTCCTCCTCAGACTCAGGCATGGAGCCTAACGTTTTTCCAAACCTAGCAGTGTCTTTCTCAGCAGCCTCAGCCTTCTCTTGTGCAATCAATTTCTCATCTTTCCTTCCCATTTGAACCTGAAAAATATCAAGACTTGGACAAGATTAAGCACAAGGAAGAGAGAATACTTTGGAAAAGATAGGAGCTTGAATGAACACTTGCAAACCTAGTTTAAAACCAGCAACCTAGCAAGACTATCAAAGCAATCAAGCTCCCAAGTCCACAAAATTCAATTTTTTTTTTTTTTTTTTTTTTAATGAACAAGGGATCCTAATCTAGCAATTTCCAAGCAAAAGCATCAAGCTAGTTGAAATTGAATGCTAAACAAGCTCTAGAACATCAATTCCAATCAATCTAGGCCATAATCAACCAAAAGTAAGAGCCTTTTCAAAAACCCCCAAATCTCATGAACCCTAATTTGCCAAAGTTCAAATTAATCTCAATTACACCATGAAATCAACTACCCAGCATGATATATAAGCTTTCCCTAGTCTAAATTACAAGAATCTAGCAAGAAAAAGCTCAAATTTCAAGTTCAAATTTTTAGGGTTAATGAGAGTTACGAATTTGAACTTAGAGATACCATACCTTGCTTTGGATGAAGGATAAAGATGAAAAGGTTCAAGGAATTAGATCTAGGGGAAGAAGGCCTTGATGTGGGAAAAAGAAATTTGTGATTGGGTTGAGTTTTGACAAAGTTATGGGAATTCATGTTCTTGGAGGCTAGAGAGGATTTTGATGTGAGGAAGAAGATGAAATGAGGAAAGAGAGGGTGGCTTAGGGTTTTAAAAGGTTTCTTGGGTCGGGCAAAAGGTTTCTGGGTCGGGTTCAGGTGGGTTTGGGTCGGAAAAAGGAGAAAAATACTTACCTGGGTCGGGCGGGTCGCGTTCTGGGCTCATACGCGGGTCATGGCCGGTACGCGGGTGCTGGGGCGCTTGGACGACCCGGGTAAGTCCACCCGCGCATGTCCTTTCGTCCCGTGCGGGTGCTGTGTCCCGGGTAACACCACCCGGGTACGCCCGTCCGTCCGTCCAGCTCGTTCCACCCGTGCGGGTGCTGCGTCCCGGGTAACACCACCCGGGTACGTCCGTCCGTCCGTCCAGCTCCTTCCACCCGTGCGGGTGCTGCGTCCCGGCTAACACCACCCGGGTACGTCCGTCTGTTCTGATCCCTCCACACGTGCGGCTGCTTCAACCCGAGTAACACCACCCGGGTGTGTCCGTCCGTTCTGATCGATCCAACCGTGCGGGTGCCTTGTCCCGAGTAACACCAGCCGGGTGTGTCCGTCCAAACCTCAAGGTCAGAATTTCACCTCTTTTTTCTCTTGATCGCTGAACCAACCCACTTCTTTTCGTATCTCCTCCATCTCATTCTCAGTGAATTCATTCTCAAGCTCCCAACCTGGCCCCATCATCATTCAAAGGACTTGTTGCTGAAAAATAAAAAATCCTAATGCAATATGTACAAGGATAACCATGGGACTTCCTCCCAAGTGAGCTTGTTTAAAGTCACTAGCTTGACTTTGCCTCCCTTGAGGTTAGGCAAGTGGAGCATCAGAGAGTGGGGTTGATGTCCCATCCTCCTTTGGTATTGTGGCCATGTATTCTTTGAGCCTCTGTCCATTCACTGTGAAGTCTCCACCATCCTTGTTCCAAAGCACAATGACTCCATAAGGTCTCACTTCTTTGATCACAAATGGACCGGACCACCTTGACTTTAGCTTTCCTAGAAACAACTTCAGTCTAGAATTGTAAAGAAGCACTTGATCTCCTTCCTTGAACTCTCTCTTGAGGATGTGCCTGTCATGGAAAGCCTTAGTCTTTTCCTTGTATATCCTTGAGTTCTCAAAGGCATCCATCCTTATCTCATCCAATTCATTGAGTTGAAGAAGTCTCTTATCCTTTGCATCCTTGATGTCGAAGTTTAGAAGCTTCACAGCCCACAATGCCTTGTATTGAAGCTCAACTGGCAGGTGCCAAGACTTTCCATAGACAAGGTTGAAGGGAGTGGTGCCTAGAGGAGTCTTGAATGCTGTTCTATATGCCCAAAGAGCATCATCAAGCTTGGCTGACCAATCCTTCCTCTTGGTTCCTACAACCTTCTCCAAGATCCCCTTGATTTGCTTGTTGGAGACCTCCACTTGGCCACTTGTTTGAGGGTGATAGGGTGTTGCAACCTTGTGTTTCACTCCATTCCTCTTGAGAAGACCCTCAAATACCTTGTTGATGAAGTGTGAACCTCCATCACTTATGACCACTCTTGGAACTCCAAACCTTGGGAAAATAGTGCTCTTGAACATTTTGACCACTACTCTTGAATCATTTGTAGGACTTGCTATTGCTTCCACCCACTTTGATACATAGTCCACAGCCACCAAGATGTATTTGTTGCCATAAGAAGAAGGGAAGGGTCCCATGAAATCAATCCCCCAAACATCAAACACTTCCACTTCAAGGATTGGGTTTTGGGGCATCTCATTCCTCTTAGTAATGTTCCCACTCCTTTGGCAAGAGTCACATCTTGAAATGAAGTCTTGTGAGTCCCTGAACATGTGTGGCCACCAAAATCCAGCTTGTAGCACCTTTGAGACAGTCTTGAATGGAGCAAAATGGCCTCCATAGGAAGATCCATGGCAATGTGAGAGGATCCCTTCAACTTCTTCTTCAGCCACCACTCTTCTATAAATCTGATCCTTGCATAGGGTGTAGAGGTATGGTTCATCCCAATAGTATCTCTTCAAGTCTTTGTAGAACTTCTTCTTCTCATACCCTGCAAGCCCCAATGGTTCCTTTCCAGTGGCTAAGTAGTTAACCAAATCAGCATACCAAGGTCCCTTCTCTTCAGCTGCCTTAACCTCTTCAATCTTTTTTCCAGTCTCAATGACTGCTACCACTGACATGATGGCCATGACATGCTCTTCTCTAAGTCCCTCATCAATAGGGATTCCACCTTCAATCCTCAACGTGGACAAGTGATCAGCAACTCCATTCTCAATCCCTGGCTTGTCTCTAATCTCCAAGTCAAACTCTTGAAGCAAAAGGATCCACCTTAGTAGTCTTGGCAGCATCCTTCTTTGCTAGGAGGTGTCTCAAAGCTGCATGGTCAGTATACACAATGACCTTGGAACCCACCAGGTAGCTTCTGAATTTCTCAAAGGCGAAGACAATGGCCAGCATCTCTTTCTCTGTTGTGGCATACTTCATCTGTGCATCATTTAGGGTTTGGCTAGCATAATAAATCACATGAGTTTTGCCATCCTTCTTCTGCCCCAGGACAGCCCCAACAGCAAAATCACTAGCATCACACATTATCTCAAAGGGGAGGTCCCAATCAGGTGGCTGGACAATGGGAGCACTAACAAGGTCACCCTTTATCTTCTTGAAAGCCTCAAGACAATCTTCATCAAAGCTGAAAGCGGCCTCCTTGCACAGCAACTTGGTCATGGGTCTAGCAATCTTTGAGAAGTCCTTGATGAATCTTCTATAGAACCCAGCATGGCCAAGGAAGCTCCTGATGTCTTTCAATGTCTTTGGTGGTGGCAAGCTGACCATCACCTCAATCTTAGCTTGTCCACTTCAATACCCTTTTCTGAAATCTTGTGTCCAAGCACAATCCCCTCTTTAACCATGAAATGACACTTCTCCCAATTCAGCACTAGGTTGGTGTCTTCACATCTCTGTAGGACCCTGCACAAGTTGGACAAACAAGCAGAAAAAGAAGATCCGTAGACAGAGAAGTCATCCATGAATACCTCCACTATATCCTCAATGAGATCCGAGAAGATAGACATCATGCACCTTTGAAAGGTTGCTGGAGCATTACATAACCCAAATGGCATCCTTCGATAAGCAAAGGTGCCATAGGGGCATGTGAATGTTGTCTTTTCTTGATCATTGGGATATATGGGGATTTGGAAGAACCCTGAATACCCATCAAGAAAACAATAGAAAGGATGGTTAGCAAGTCTCTCAAGCATTTGATCAATGAATGGCAATGGAAAGTGATCCTTTCTAGATGCAGAGTTGAGCTTCTATAATCAATACACATACTATGGCCAGTTATGGTTCTAGTTGGTATCAATTCATCTTTGTCATTTTTAACCACAGTGATACCACCTTTCTTTGGAACTACATGCACAGGAGATACCCATCTAGAATCTGAAATAGGGTAGATAACACCAGCATCTAAGAGCTTAAGAATCTCCTTCTTTACAACATCCTTAAGGTTAGGATTCAACCTTCTTTGATGTTCTATAGAAGTCATTGATTCATCCTCTAGATGTATCCTATGCATGCACAAAGAAGGTGATATCCCCTTAATATCGTCTAGTGAGTATCCAATTGCTTTTCTAAACTTTTTAAGTGCATTTAAAAGTTGAGAAAGCTCAAATTCAGTAAGTTCACTACTCACAATGACAGGATATGACTCATTAGGGCCTAGAAATGCGTACCTTACACCATGGGGAAGAGGTTTTAGCTCCACTTTTGGTGCCTTGAGCTCACTCCAATCATCTTGTTTGGTGTTCTCTTGTTGAGTGGCTGAAACAGCTTGGTGCACCTCTTGTTTGAGCTCCTCATACTGGCCTTTATCAACAATCTTCTTGCGAGAATCCAGCATGGCTGCAATAGCATCACTCTCTTTGTTCTCAACCACTTGGACATCTTTATCCACTGTCAAAGCATGCTGCAAAGGGTCCTCTATTGTCAACTCTCCTAGTGTCAATTCCTCAAGGAGCTCATCAGCAAGAGCTTCCATCTCCTCTATGTAAAACACTTGGCCTTGCACAGTTGACCTCTTCATTACCTCATTGACATCAAAATGGAGAGTGTGCTCTTTCCCCAAATGAAGATCAATCTTCCCTTCCTTCACATTGATAAGGGCTCCTGCTGTGGCTAAGAATGGTCTTCCAAGGATCAAGGGGTCTCTAGCTTCTTCATCTATCTCAAGAACAACAAAATCAGTGGGAATTTCACAATTTCCCACCATTACAGGGAGGTCTTCAAGGATACCAATGGGGAATTTGACTAAGCGGTCAGCAAGCACGAAAGAGAGTTTGCACTTCTTGTATTGGCTGAACCCAAGCTTCTTGGCAACAGATAGAGGCATGAGACTGACACTAGCTCCCAAATCACATAGACATCTCTCAAACATCAAAGGACCAATGGAATAAGGTAGGGTAAAGCAGCCTGGATCCTCTAGCTTCTTAGGGATTGTCAATCTCTGGATGATGGCACTGCACTCATGAGTAAGAACCATCATGCCTTCCATTTCCTTCTTCTTGGCAGCCACATCATCCTTCAAGAACTTGCTGTATTTAGGGACAAGCATGAAGGCATCAATGATTGGCATTGTGACTTGAACTTCACTCATTTGATTCTCAAAGAGTGCTTTGTACTTCTCCAAAGTTGCTTCTTGAATCTTCCAGGAAATGGCAGCTTAGGTTCATAGGAGGAGGAACAAAAGAAGATTCTTTTGTTGGAGTGGCAACTTCATCATGCTTTAGTGCTTTCTTTTCTTCTCCAACCTTTCCTTTACCCTTAGCTTCAACAATCTTTTCTAGAATCTCCTCATCAACTTTCTCATCTACAATCACAACATCATCATCAATGTTGATAGCCACCCCCACTTAGTTTCTCACCATCCTTGGGAGAGTTCTTGAGGTAGCTCTCTACCACTTCTCAAAGTGATTGCCTTCATTGGTTCTTCGGGGTTTTGCTCAGCCTTTCCTGGTAATGTTCCTTTTTGGCGACTTGGCTGAGAGTTCATAGAAGCAAACTGAGTCTCCAAAGCTCTAATCTTGTTGTTTAGCTCGGTGTAGCTGCTGTCAATCTTGGAGTGAACAGTCTTGAACTCAGGGCCAATGTCTTTGGCTGCTCTAGCTTGACCTTCCAATTGTTGTTTGAACATAGCTTCCATAGATGAATCTGGAGCTTTAGCTTGGGAGGAGCTACCTTGAGCTTGAGTAGACTGATTGCCATGGTTTGCAAAACCAGGAGGGGGATTCTGCCTAGGCTGGTAGTTCCCTTGCTGAGTGTTTTGCTTTGGTTGATAGCCTCCTTGCTGGTTGTTGGGATAAGACCTTTGCTGGTAGTTGTTGTACTGAAAGTTAGGCTCCTTCCTGTACCAAGAACCATTGTTGTTGATGAAGCAAAGCTCTTCTTGCCCTTCTAACCCTTCAACTTCATTAACCTTAGGAGGAGTTTCTTGACTTGGACCACCCACAAAGTGGATCTGCTCCTGTTTGGCTTGGTTAGCAATCAGCAAGTCTATCTTCTCTTGCAAGGATTTGATTTCCTTCTTGGTCTGGTTGTCATCAGCTCTGGTTGTTCTATCAGCTCTGTCATGTTCTCCACTGTAAACTGAATCACTCTTCACCATGTTGTCCACCAGCTCCTCAGCATCTTCTTCAGACCTGCCCAGGAAGAAACCATTGCTTGCTGTATCCAATCTTGCTCTAAACTCAGAAAGGGCACCTCTATAGAATGTGCTCAGCAAACTCTCCTTTGAGAAGCCATGATGTGGGCACTTAGCTTGATACCCCTTGAACCTTTCCCATGCTTCACTAAAGCTTTCCAAGTTCTTCTGCTGAAAACTAGAGATCTCATTCCTCAGCTTGGCTGTCCTTGATGTGGAGAAGAATTTCTCCAAGAAGGCCTTCTTACAATCATCCCAAGTAGTGATGGAATCACTAGGTAGAGATTTCTCCCATTGGCGTGCCCTGTCTCCTAGAGAGAATGGAAACAACTTGAGCTTAAAGGCATCTTCTGACACACCATTGGTCTTGGACAAGCCACAATAGCTATCAAACTTGTCCAAGTGATCAAATGGGTCTTCTACAGCCAAGCCATGGTACTTGTTGTTCTCAATCACACTCAACAAGCCTGACTTGATCTCAAAGTTGTTAGCTTCCACAGCTGGTGCGCGGATGCCCGTCCTGTTGCCATGAATGTGAGGACGGTCATAGGTGCCAATGGCTCTAGCTGGCCGCTGTGGGTGGTGTGGTTGTTGGCGCTGTGGTCTAAAGTTGTCAGCTCCTTGACCATTGCCATCTTGGGGTTGATGCTGGTGATCATCCTTCTCAAACCCCAACCTCTGAATGTGAGCCTGTTGCTCTTCTTCTCTTCTCCTTCTTGCTATTTCCCTCTCAAGTGTAGCTATCTCTTCAACAGTGGGAACCAGGTTAGTTGCACCCCTGCTTCTTGTGTTCATACACCTGAAAATCAAAGGAAGATGCAAAAGGAGAATCAATATCACAAGAAAAGAAAAATGATTTAGTCTCAAGCAAGTGACTAAATCCCAATGTCACAATCAACTTAGAATTTGGCAACGACGCCAATTTGATGATAAAACTTTTAGTTCTAATCAAATGATGTAGTATATAAGATTGTCGAACCAGTCCTAAGTGACCATGAAACCGAGGGAATGCAAGTCTATGCTTAATCTAAATGCAATCATTAAAGAGGATGATGATTAAACTAAGACAATAAGTAAAATGCAACAAAAAAGTAAAACTTTCTTTCTTATGAGGAGAATGAGACCCATGGGTATAGGGACTTGATATCAAATGATTAAGATTCAATCCAAGATACTAACTTTTCAATCAATCTAACTCCTTATGCCTAGACAACAAAAATAAGAAAGCTCTATCCCTAGATGAATGCTCTTTTGCTATGATCACCCAAGTACACCAAATCCCTTTGGCTGTAATGATCAAAGCAAACATGGAGAATGAGTCTAATAGCAATCCTGGCCTCTTTAACAACTAATCCCTTAGGCAAAGCAAGCTAAAAGCATAGATGAGTTGGTTTAGGCATTTCATAGAACACCTTCCGGGCATGAAATGCCTATAGCTCTATGTTTGAGAGGCCAACTCAAATATAGCTTTAAGAACACCAAATCAATGCAAGGAGATGATAGATCTAACCCTAAGCACCTTGGATCTTCACTTAATAACTCTCAATCACCCTAACCCATGGATCTTAGATGAATATACTCACTAATCCACATGCTTTCTCTTAAACCCATGAGAGATTCAAGCTTAAACATATAGAGAAGGACAGGAGATGAAATAAACAATCAAGAACAGATGAGATGAGATAATAAATCAAAGATGAAGCTTTACACAAAAGGTTTTTGTTCTTAGATCATAAATAACATGAGTCCCAAACTTGGGTTAATGAGAGTATTTATAGTAGGCTTAAAAGCCCTAAACACATACAAGTAAAATGACTAAAAAGCCCTTAGAAGATTAATAGTCTAAGCCAATCAAAATGCTCCAAAAGGAAGAAACTCGGATACCCTTGTCGGATAGGCTTCCACCAGGCCGGGTATGGCCACCCACGTATGAGGATGCTCGTCCGGCTCGTCCGACTGCTCGGGTTGTCCTCCCCGGGTGCTCTAGGCCGCGTGCTGTCCGTGTCCAGCAGAAAGCAGGACGTGCGGGTCCTTCAGGCCGCGTTCTTCCAGTCGGGTGTGCAGGCCGTTCTGGTGCTTCTAGCCGCATCCTCCGAGTCGGGTGAGCAGGCCGTGCAGGTGCTTCAGGCCGCGTGTGCCAAGGTCGGGTGTCGTCTGCTCGAGTGTACTGGGGTCGAGTGGAGTGGTACGCGGGTGAGGGAGATCGGGTGTGATCGGCCGCGTCCTGTTCCTGGGCGTTCTCCACTGTCAGGCCGTGTGGGTCGTCTTCCTCGGGTGTGGACGTCCGGGTAGGCTCGCACGCGGGTGGCGTCCAGTCGGGTGTGGACGTCCGGTGGGTTGGTGATCGTACACGGGTAGCTTCGTCCGGGTGCTCCAAGCCGCGTACGCTGTCTGTTCCCGTGGTCAGTACGTGCGGGTTATCGAGGTCGCAGACGCCCGTCCGGTGCTGCATCGTCCAGCATCATCCCTCGTTCGTCGCGGGCTGGTCAGGCCGAGTGTGCTGACCGGGTGTACTGACATGCCTTCACTCAAATAATCATAACTCCTCCAATATGGCCTCAAATGGCTTGAGGTTTGGACGGACACACCCGGGTGGTGTTACTCGGGACAAGGCACCCGCACAGTTGGATCGATCAGAACGGACAGATTCAAGGAAAGAAGGTTCAAGGAAAGATTCTGAAGATTGACGAGCCTACGGTTGAGACACAAGTTGAGAAGAGTGCTAACCTCAAGCTGAAAGAAGTGAAGGAAGAGGACAATGAGATTGAGCTATCACCCTATGATAAGCTCCCTTTCCCTCAAAGGTTCCTCACCAAAGCTCAGAAAAAGTGATCTCCAAATTCAGAAAAGACCTCAGTAATATAGGAGTCAAGCTTCCAGAGATCACCAATATGCAGGCTGCTCATGTCCAAATGATGCTCATAAAGGACATTCTCACCCACCAAGCTGAAGTGGCTGAACTTTTGGACATCTCACTTCTGAAGATCGATCCACCAATCCCTCCAAAGTCTCTTCCTAAGCTTGAGTCTCAAGGGAAGTTCAACTTGTCTTGCTCTCTTGGTAAACTAACTATGGATGATGCTCTTGTTGATAGTGGAGCTAGTGTGAATGTCATCTCCTTGGATATGGTGCAAAGTATTGGGATTGAAAGAATGGAAACAGATACTCCTCCTCTCACCTTTGGGGATTCCTCCTCTACAACCCCACTTGGCATAATCAAGGACTTTCCCTTGAAGATTGGGTCCTGCACCATACCTATTGACCTCACTGTTTTGAAGATGGTATCTGAAGAGAGAGTACCTTTGATCCTTGGCACTCTTTTCCTCACAACAGTTGGAGCTTGCATTGACTTTCCCAACAAGAAGGTCACCCTCATGCATGTCAACAAAGCTGTCTCCTATCCTCTCCAACCTCCAATGGAATCAGACTATTGTGGGACAATCACTTGTGATGCAAACGCTATTGAGAAGCCCAAAGATGAAGAGGTTGTTGGCAAGATAGAAGTTCTTGATGGAGAGTTTTCAAAAGAGTTGTGTGATGAGCACTTGGAAAGTGCTAAAAAGGAGGGGATGAGTGGAGTCTCAAAGGCCACTCATGGCAAAAAGAAGATAGTGAAAGAGCCTCATCCTCCTCTTGATTTGCTCACACACACTCTCACTCTCCATCCAAAGAAGCTTAAGGATGGAGCCATTGAGTACAAGATCAAGCACAAAGGCATATCCACACCATTCTCAAGTGCTAGAGCAATCATCACTCCTCAGCTCCAAGATGACCCAATCAAGCTTCAAGAGCTTCTCTCTAAGGTCCTCACCATCACTCTTGAAATTGGGAAGGATCCTCCTTCTCACTAGTCCAAGAGAAAAGGTAGTCAAGCTAGTGACTCAAAACAAGCTCACTTGGGAGGAAGTCCCATGGTTATCCTTGTATATAGCTTTGCAATTTCAAATTTCCTTTTAAGTTTTTAAATAAAAGTGGTCAAGATTTTCAGGTTTAGCCAAGCACTAGAGGAGAGAAGAAAGGTGGTAAACCACCTAAGCCATTTGATTGCCATGTAGCAGCCTCCTCTAGTTGCATTGAACCAAGCCAGCTTCTAGTCATGCCACAAGCACCATGCCCAAATCTCCTTGTGTGGTATCACTCCAACCCTTCTTAGGAATTGGGTAGAATGATGAGGATGGATCCATGTATGCATAAATTGCTCCTAGTCTTAGATAAATTTTGCATAATGATCAAGCTCCTTGATTTTTGAGTGATTGCCACCTTGAAATGATGCATTGAACCCTCCTTTTCATCCTTATTAGACCATTTGATCACCTAGCCAAATGATTGAGATCATGTGCCCATTTGTGAGACATCACCTTGTGTGTGTGTGTGAATCAATGTGAGGGCTGGTTAAGAGAACATGTTGGTTGATAGGCATTGCATCTTGTGTAGAGACATAAGAGTAATTGATAGGCCTTGTGAAGCTAGAGCATAATAAGAGAGCTTGCTCATGCAATTTGCTATGTTTCTTTAGGATGTCAGGTTGAGTGCTATGAGTGTTTCCTTTGGCTTTGTTCCCATCCTTGCATCCATCCCCCTTGTGTTTGAAAAGTTTACTTGAGGACAAGCAAAGGTCTAGTGTGGGGGAGTTGATGTCTTGCATATTTACATGTTTTTAGCTATCATATCTTGTGCATTTTTGCTCATTTAGATTAGGAATTAGGCATCTTTAGGCTCATTTTGCATTCATAAGTCCCTATTAGGTGTTGGAGCCCACTTTGGAGATATTGAAGATGTTTGGGAGTTTTGTGATGAAAAAGAGGGGTTTAAAGATGAACATGGACAGAGGCCTTAGGAATATCTTCTGATGCTACGATTTGGTGGAGGCATGGCATTTTGAGTTAGCTTTCCAATGGAAGTGGTTTTAAGACATTTGGAGTCATATTGGAGAAGTTATGGTCAATTGAATGGAAGCACGTCAACCACCCGGGTTACCATACCCGAGCCAGACCATCAGGTCATGCTGGATGGGCTCAGGACGCGGGCAGTACCACCCGAGGACGAGGACCCGCACGGGACGAGGGACGGACTGATCACCACATACCCGGACATGACCACCCGTCCATCACTACCCGCGTACCAGCAGATACCCGACCTTCCTCACCCGGCTGCTTCCACCCGCACGTCCTGATGCTTGATGAGCCCCGGACGCGGCCAGTACCACCCGAGGACAAGGACCCGCACGTCCTGATGCTGCTGAGCGCCAAGAATACACGCGGCCAATACCACCCGGACGATGAAGCCACGTATGAGGACGACCCGGACGTTCCACCCGGCCACACATACCCGCGCATGGAGACACCCGGACAGCACCTACCCGACTGCTTCTACCCGCACGGCCGCAAGCTGAGGACGCTGGAACACATCTGGCCAGCACACACCCGGCCAAGGACCACACTGCCTGACCCGGGTGGCTCAGCTTCTTCCCTTCCTCTTGATTCTGATTGGTGGAAAATCATGTGGCACCAAGGACCTTTTGGAATTTTCTCTTATATTTTTAAAGGCTTTCAAGCCTCCTATATATACTCTTGTAATCTCATTAAGAGATCTAACTTCTTTTCTCTCATAATCATAATAAGATCATGAAAGTTTGGATCTTTGATCCTTTTTATCTCATTTCTTTTGTGTTTAATAGATTATCTTCCTCTCTAATCATGTTTAGCCTTGAATCATCATTGATTATGAGGTTTTCCATGGCTATTAGTGAGTAGATCTATCTAGGGTTCATGGGCTTGGGAGACTAAGGGTGATTAAGTGTAGATCCAAGGTGTTTAGTGTTAGATCTATCCTTTCCTTGCATTGATTTGGTGTTCTTAAAGCTATATTTGAGTTGGCCTCTCAAACATAGAGCTATAGGCATTTCATGCCCGGAAGGTGTTCTATGAAATGCCTGAACCAACTCATCAATGCTTTTAGCTTGCTTTGCCTAAGGGATTAGTTGTCAAAGAAGCTAGGATTGCTAATAGACTCATTCTCCATGTTTGCTTTGATCATTACAGCCAAAGGGATTTGGTGTACTTGGGTGATCATTGCAAAAGAGCATTCATCTAGGGATATAGCTTGCTTAATTTTGTTGTCTAGGCATAAGGAATTAGATTGATTGAAAAGTTGGCATCTTGGATTGAACCTTGATCACCCAAAGTCAATTCCCTTGTCCCAAGAACCCCCTTGCCTCATTGAGAAAGAAAGTTCAATCTTTTATTGCATTTTTATTATTGTCTTAGTTTCATAATCATCCTCTCATCATGGTTTCACTTAGATTAAGCATGAACTTGCATTCCCTTTGCATTAGAATCTCTTAGAATTGGATTGACATCTTGTATTCTACAACATTTGATTAGGACCCTAGAAAAGTCCTATCATCAAATTGGCGCCGTTGCCGGGGATCGAACCCGGGTCACCCGCGTGACAGGCGGGAATACTTACCACTATACTACAAGAGAAAAAAGAGGTGAAATTCTGACCTTGAGGTTTGGACGGACACATCCGGTGGTGTTACCGACAAGGCACCGCGACGGTTGATCGATCAGAACGGACGGACACACCCGGTGGTGTTACTCGACAAGGCACCGCGACGGTTGGATCGATCAGAACGGACGGACACACCCGGGTGGTGTTACTCGGGACAAGACACCCGCACGGTTGGATCGATCAGAACGGACGGACACACCCGGGTGGTGTTACCCGGGACGCAACACCCGCACGGGTGGAACGAGCAAGACGGACAGACGGACGTACCCGGGTGCACTTACCCGGGATGCAACACCCGCACGGGACGAAGGGACATAGGCGGGTAGACATACCCGGGTTGTCCGAAAGCCCCAGCACCCGCGCACCAGCCATGATCCGCGGATCGACCCAGCCGCACCGCCCGCCCGTAAGTGTTTTTCCCCTTTTTCCGACCCAAACCCACCTGAACCCGACCCAGAAACCTTTTACCCGACCCAGAAACATTTTTAAAACCCTAAGCCACCCTACCCTCTCTTTCCTCATTTCATCTTCTTCCTCACATCAAAATCCTCTCTAGCCTCCAAGAACATAAATTCCCATAACTTTGTCAAATCTCAACCAAATCACAAATTTCTTTTTCCCACATCAAGGCCTTCTTCCCCTAGACCTAATTCCTTGCACCCTTTCATCTTTATCCTTCATCCAAAGCAAGGTATGGTATCTCTAAGTTCAAATTCGTAACCCTCATGAACCCTAAAAATTTGAACTTGAAATTTGAGCTTTTTCTTGCTAGTTTCTTGTAAATTATACTAGGGAAAGCTTATATATCATGCTGGGTATTTGATTTCATGGTGGAATTGAGATTAATTTGAACTTTGACAAATTAGGGTTCATGAGATTTGGGGGTTTTTGAAAAGGCTCTTCCTTTTGGTTGATTATGGTCTAGATTGATTGGAATTGATGTTCTAGAGCTTGTTTAGCATTTAATTTCAGCTAGCTTGATTCTTTTGCTTGGAAATAGGCTAGATTAGTTTCCCTTGTTCAAAAAAAAAAAAAAAAAAAACAAATGTTGAATTTTGTGGACTTGGGAGCTTGATTGCTTTGGTGGAGGCATGGCACTTTGAGTTAGCTTTCCAATGTAAGTGGTTTCAAGACATTTGGAGTCATATTGGAGAAGTTATGGTCAATTGAATGGAAGCACGTCAAGCCACCCGGGTTACCATACCCGAGCCAGACCATCAGGTCATGCTGGATGGGCTCAGGACGCGGGCAGTACCACCCGAGGACGAGGACCCGCACGGGACGAGGGATGAACTGATCACCACATACCCGGACATGACCACCCGTCCATCACTACCCGCGTACCAGCAGATACCCGACCTCATAAATAACATGAGTCCTAAACTTGGGTTAATGAGAGTATTTATAGTAGGCTTAAAAGCCCTAAACACATAGAAGTAAACTGACTAAAAAGCCCTTAGAAGATTAATGGTCTAAGCCAATCAAAATGCTCCAAAAGGTAGAAACTCGGATACCCTGGTGGGATAGGCTTCGACCAGGCCGGGTATGGCCACCCGCGTATGAGGATGCTCGTCCGGCTCGTCCGACTGCTCGGGTTGTCCTCCCTGGGTGCTCTAGGCCGTGTGCTGTCCGTGTCCAGCAGCAAGCAGGACGTGCGGGTCCTTCAGGCCGCGTTCTTCCAGTCGGGTGTGCAGGCCGTGCGGGTGCTTCAAGCCGCGTCCTCCGAGTCGGGTGAGTAGGCCGTGCGGGTGCTTCAAGCCGCGTGTGCCAAGGTCGGGTGTCGCCGCCGAAAGTGTACCGGGTCGGGTGGAGTGGTACGCGGGTGAGGGAGATCGGGTGTGATCGGCCGCGTCCTGATCCTGGGCGTTCTCCACTGTCGGGCCGTGCGGGTCATCTTCCTTGGGTGTGGACATCCGGGTAGGCTCGCACGCGGGTGGCGTCTAGTCGGGTGTGGACGTCCGGTGGGTTGGTGATCGTACGCGGGTAGCTTCGTCCGGGTGCTCCAAGCCGCGTACGCTGTCTGTTCCCGTGGTCAGTACGCGCGGGTTATCGAGGTCGCGTCCGTCCGTCCGGTGCTGCATCGCCCAGCATCATCCCTTGTTCGTCGCGGGCTGGTCAGGCCGAGTGTGCTGACCAGGTGTATTGACATGCCTTCACTCAAATAATCATAACTCCTCCAATATGGCCTCAAATGGCTTGAAACCACTCCCAATGGAAAGCTAACTCAAAATGCCATGTCCCCACCAAATCTTAGCACAGAAAGACTTCTTTATGGCCATCGTCCATATCCATCTTTCACCCTTCCTTTTGTAACAAAATACCCCAAACACCTTCAAATTCTCCAAAGCACACTCCAAGACCTGATAAAGACTTATGAATGCGAAATGAACCTAAATATGCCTAATGCCTAATCTAGAAGGGATAAAATGCACAAAATGGAAAGCTAAAACAATGAAAATATGCAAGACATCAGGATGCGGGCGACTTCGAGATCCTGGATTACCAGGTCGATAACCAAAGGATCGCAGTGAGGTTTGTCGATTCCGACGGTTTCCTGTTCCTCGAAAGCGATTGTGTGGTTAGGAATATCGCTGTCTGGGAACCAGTTGGAACTCGTCTCGGCTTTTCGCCCGTAGGCTTTTATCGACGAGACAGAGTCTTGGTAGAACTGTGATCCTCCGATGATCATGTTTACCCTCTGGCGACTGCTGTTGTTCCCTTGGTCGTCTTGTCTCCTTCCGCGCTTTTCACCCGATTGATTTTCGGTTGCGCGGTCCTCGAAGACAGTTTTGTTGGTCTTTGGGCGGTCGGACTCCAGGAGCAAGTCTTTTATACTCTTGACCTTTGATAGTTCGCGGGTGAGGAGCTTTGCGGTGAGCCGGGCGCCGAGAACCTTGCAGTTCGCAGTGGAGTGACCTCTGGTTTCGTGGAACTCGCAGTAGGAATTATCCTTGTACTGGTTCCTGGTACAGGTGTTTTCGGAGGTCTTGCCTTGCTCCGAGTTGATGGCGTAGTTATGCTCGCCTTGGGCGTCTTCCCCTTTGTGATTGATGTTCTTGTCGTTACGAGAGGTTTTCTTTTTTGAGGACGTTTTCTGTGGTCCGTGCTTCTGCGATAGAAGCTTCATCTCTTCCTCCATGATGATGAAGTCCGTTGCTTTGTGGAGAGTATCCTGGATTGTCCGCGGCTTTTCCAGTAGTATCCACTTTCAGAATTTTGACTTGTACCAAAGAGATTTCCTCAGGGCGTCGATTGCGACATTGTCGCTGATGCCTGTTACTCTGGCCATCACCAGCTTGAACCTTCGCATCAAGTCGCGGAGCGACTCGTCCTCCCTCTGAGCTAGACTCCATAGGTCCACGTCGGACGTTTCTCTGTCCATAAACATGGAGTATTGTTTGAGAAATGCCGAGGCCAGTTGGCGGAAGCTTCCGATGGAGTTCCTTTTGAGCCGGGAGAACAATTCGAGCGCAGCGCCTTTGAGTTGCTCGACGAAGAGAAGACAATGACCCGCGTCTCGTTCGTGTTCTGGGAGTTTGCATCTCCCATTGCGATCTGGAAGGAGTGTAGGTGCGACTTAGGATCCGTCGTACCGTCATAGACCGGGATTTTGATTTTCCCTGGGTCTGAGATGCGTGTTTCCGTGATCCGAGCGGTGAACGGTGTTTTATGTCTTGCATATTTTCATTGTTTTAGCTTTCCATTTTATGCATTTTATCCCTTCTAGTTTAGGCATTAGGCATATTTAGGTTCATTTTGCATTCATAAGTCTTTATCAGGTCTTGGAGTGTACTTTGGAGAATTTGAAGGTGTTTGGGGGTACTTTGTTACAAAAAGGAAGGGTGAAAGATGGACATGGACGATGGCCATAAAGAAGTCTTTCAGTGCTAAGACTTGGTGGGGAAATAGTATTTTGAGTTAGCTTCCCATTGGCAGTGGTTTCAAGCCATTTGAAGCAATATTGGAGGAGTTATGATTATTTGAGTGAAGGCATGTCAGTACACCCGGGTCAGCACACTTGGCCTGACCAGGCCGCACGGGACGAAGGGATGATGCTGGACGATGCAGCACCCGGACGGACATGCTCGGCCAAGATCACCCGCGCATGAGAACCCAACGAACATACGGATGAGCGGCCTGATCTGCTCGGGCTACCTTACCCGCGCGGGTCAGGACATACCATACGGGTGGACTAAAAGCATCCGGATGCGCGGCCTGAGTTATGCGGTGCGTAGTACCCGTGCGGGACAAGGCGAACAAGACCAGCCGGATGCGCGGCCTAAGCTGTGCGGTACGTAGTACCCGCGCGGGACGAGGCGAACAAGACCAGCCGGATGCGCGGCCTAAGCTGTGCGGTGCGTAGTACCCGCGCGGGACGAGACCAGACGGAGTTGTACATACGCGCGGGACGGGACGACCATGCCAGCACACCCGCTGACGAAAGCAACGCCAGACAGAACTGCGCGGCCAAGCATGCGCGGCCCGGACCGTCCAGCCACGACCCTGAGCGTTTTTTATACTGCTTCCCATTGGTCAAGACCTATTGTTTCTAAGGGCTTTTTAGTAATTTTATTATATGTTTCTAGGGCTTTTAAGCCTAATTATAAGTACCCTTGTTATCCCTAATGTGGGACTTATGTTATTTATGATCTAAGAACAAAACCTTTTGAGTAAAGCTTCATCTTTGATTTATTATCTCATCTCATCTTGTGTTCTTGATTGTTTATTTCATCTCCTTTCTTTCTCTATATGTTTAAGCTTGAATCTCTCATGGGTTTAAGAGTAAGCATGTGGATTAGTGAGTAGATCCATCTTAGATCCATGGGTTAGGGTGATGGAGAATGATTAAGTGTAGATCCAAGGTGTTTAGTGTTAGATCTATCATTTCCTTGCATTGATTTGGTGTTCTTAAAGCTATATTTGAGTTGGCCTCTCAAAGATAGAGTCATAGGCATTTCATGCCCGAAAGGTGTTCTATGAAATGCCTGAACCAACTCATCTATGCTTTTAGCTTGCTTTGCCTAAGAGATTAGTTGTCAAAGAAGCTAGGATTGCTATTAGACTCGTTCTCCATGTTTGCTTTGATCATTGCAGCCAAAGAGATTTGGTGTACTTGGGTGTTCATTGCAAAAGAGCATCCATCTAGAGATAGAGCTTGCTTAGTTTTGTTGTCTAGGCATAAGGAATTAGATTGATTGAAAAGTTAGCATCTTGGATTGAATCTTAATCATTTGATATCAAGTCCCTACACCCATGGGTCTCATTCTCCTCATAAGAAAGAAAGTTTTACTTTTTGTTGCACTTTACTTATTGTCTTAGTTTAATCATCTTCCTCTCTAATGATTGCATTTAGATTAAGCATAGACTTGCATTCCCTCTGTTTCATTGTCACTTAGGACTGGTTCGACAATCTTATATACTACATCATTTGATTAGAACCTTAGAAAAGTTCTTTCATCAAATTGGCGCCGTTGCCAAATTCTAAGTTGATTGTGACATTGGGATTTAGTCACTTGCTTGAGACTAAATCATTTTTCTTTTCTTGTGTTATTTATTCTCCTTTTGCATCTTCCTTTGATTTTCAGGTGTATGAACACAAGAAGCAGGGGTGCAACTAACCTGGTTCCCATTGTTGAAGAGATAGCTACACTTGAGAGGGAAATAGCAAGAAGGAGAAGAGAAGAAGAGCAACAGGCTCACATTAAAAGGTTGGGGTTTGAGATGGATGATCACCAGCATCAACCCCAAGATGGCAATGGTCAAGGAGCTGACAACCTTAGACCACAGCGCCAGCAACAACAACACCCACAGCGGCCAGCTAGAGCCATTGGCACATATGACCGTCCTCACATTCATGGCAACAGGACGGGCATCCGCGCACCAGCTGTGGAAGCTAACAACTTTGAGATCAAGTCAGGCTTGTTGAGTGTGATTGAGAACAACAAGTACCATGGCTTGGCTGTAGAAGACCCATTTGATCACTTGGACAAGTTTGATAGCTATTGTGGCTTGTCCAAGACCAATGGTGTGTCAGAAGATGCCTTCAAGCTCAAGTTGTTTCCATTCTCTCTAGGAGACAAGGCACGCCAATGGGAGAAATCTCTACCTAGTGACTCCATCACTACTTGGGATGATTGTAAGAAGGCCTTCTTGGAGAAATTCTTCTCCACATCAAGGACAGCCAAGCTGAGGAATGAGATCTCTAGTTTCTAGCAGAAGAACTTGGAAAGCTTTAGTGAAGCATGGGAAAGGTTCAAGGGGTATCAATCTAAGTGCCCACACCATGGCTTCTCAAAGGAGAGTTTGCTGAGAACATTCTATAGAGGTGCCCTTCCTGAGTTTAGAGCAAGATTGGATACAGCAAGCAATGGTTTCTTCCTTGGCAGGTCTGAAGAAGATGCTGAGGAGCTGGTGGACAACATGGTGAAGAGTGATTCAGTTTACAGTGGAGAACATGACAGAGCTGGTAGAACAACCAGAGTTGATGATAACCAGACCAAGAAGGAAATCAAATCCTTGCAAGAGAAGATAAACTTGCTGATTGCTAACCAAGCCAAACAATAGCAGATCAACTTTGTGGGTGGTCCAAGTCAGGAAAATCCTCCTAAGGTTAATGAAGTTGAAGGGTTAGAAGGGCAAGAAGAGCTTTGCTTCATCAACAACAATGGTTCTTGGTACAGGAAGGAGCCTAACTTTCAGTACAACAACTACCAGCAAAGGTCTTATCCCAACAACCAGCAAGGAGGCTATCAACCAAAGCAAAACACTCAGCAAGGAAACTACCAGCCTAGACAGAATCCTCCTCCTGGCTTTACAAACCATGGCAATCAATCTACTCAAGCTCAAGGTAGCTCCTCCCAAGCTAAACCTCCAGATTCATCTATGGAAGCTATGTTCAAACAACTATTGGAAGGTCAAGCTAGGGCAGCCAAAGACATTGGCCATGAGTTCAAGACTGTCCACTCCAAGATTGACAGCAGCTACACTGAGCTAAACAACAAGATTAGAGCTTTGGAGAATCAGTTTGCTTCTATGAACTCTCAGCCAAGTCGCCAACAAGGAACATTACCAGGAAAGGCTGAGCAAAACCCCAAAGAACCAATGAAGGCAATCACTTTGAGAAGTGGTAGAGAGCTACCTCAAAGAACTCTCCCCAAGGATGGTGAGACACTAAGTGGGGGGTGGCTATCAACATTGATGATGATGTTGTGATTGTGGATGAGAAAGTTGATGAGGAGATTCTAGAAAAGATTGTTGAAGCTAAGGATAAAGGAAAGGTTGGAGAAGAGAAGAAAACACCAAAGCATGGTGAAGTAGCCACTCCAACAAAAGAGTCTTCTTTTGTTCCTCCTCCCTATGAACCTAAGCTGCCATTTCCTGGAAGATTCAAGAAGCAACTTTTGGAGAAGTACAAAGCACTCTTTGAGAAGCAAATGAGTGAAGTTCAAGTCACAATGCCAATCATTGATGCCTTCATGCTTGTCCCTCAATACAGCAAGTTCTTGAAGGATGCTGTGGCTGCCAAGAAGAAGGAAATGGAAGGCATGATGGTTCTTACTCATGAGTGCAGTGCCATCATCCAGAGATTGACAATCCCTAAGAAGCTAGAGGATCCAGGCTGTTTTACCCTACCTTGTGCCATTGGCCCTTTGATGTTTGAGAGATGTCTATGTGATTTGGGAGCTAGTGTCAGTCTAATGCCTCTATCTGTTGCCAAGAAGCTTGGGTTCAGCCAATACAAGAAGTGCAAACTTTCTTTGGTGCTTGCTGACCGCTCAGTCAAATTCCCCATTGGTATCCTTGAAGACCATTGTGAAATTCCCACTGACTTTGTTGTTCTTGAGATGGATGAAGAAGCTAGAGACCCCTTGATCCTTGAAAGGCCATTCTTAGCCACAGCAGGAGCCCTTATCAATGTGAAGGAAGGCAAGATTGATCTCCATTTGTGGAAAGAGCACACTCTCCATTTTGATGTCAATGAGGTAATGAAGAGGTCAACTGTGCAAGGCCAAGTGTTTTACATAGAGGAGATGGAAGCTCTTGCTGATGAGCTCCTTGAGGAATTGGCACTAGGAGACTTGACAATAGAGGACCCTTTGCAGCATGCTTTGACAGTGGATAAAGAGGTCCAAGTGGTTGAGAACAAAGAGAGTGATGCTATTGCAGCCATGCTAGATTCTCGAAAGAGGATTGTTGATAGAGGCCAGTATGAGGAGCTCAAACAAGAGGTGCACCAAGCTGTTTCAGCCACTCAACAAGAGGACACCAAAAGTGGAGCTAAAACCTCTTCCCCATGGTGTAAGGTACGCATTTCTAGGCCCTAATGAGTCATATCCTGTCATTGTGAGTAATGAACTTACTGAACTTGAGCTTTCTCAACTTTTAAATGCACTTAAAAAGTTTAGAAAGGCAATTGGGTACTCACTAGATGATATTAAGGGGATATCACCTTCTTTGTGCATGCATAGGATACATCTAGAGTATGAATCAATGACTTCTATAGAGCATCAAAGAAGGTTGAATCCTAACCTGAAGGATGTTGTAAAGAAGGAGATTCTTAAGCTCTTAGATGCTGGTGTTATCTACCCTATTTCAGATTCTAAATGGGTATCTCCTGTGCATGTAGTTCCAAAGAAAGGTGGTATCACTGTGGTAAAAAATGACAAGGATGAATTGATACCAACTAGAACCATAACTGGCCATAGGATGTGTATTGATTATAGAAAGCTCAACTCTGCCTCTAGAAAGGATCATTTTCCATTGCCATTCATTGATCAAATGCTTGAGAGACTTGCAAACCATCCTTTCTATTGCTTTCTTGATGGGTATTCAGGGTTCTTCCAAATCCCCATACATCCCAATGATCAAGAGAAGACAACATTCACATGCCCCTATGGCACCTTTGCTTATCGAAGGATGCCATTTGGGTTATGTAATGCTCCAGCAACCTTTCAAAGGTGCATGATGTCTACGGATGATTTCTCTGTCTACGGATCTTCGTTTTCTGCTTGTTTGTCCAACTTGTGCAGGGTCCTACAGAGATGTGAAGACACCAACCTAGTGCTGAATTGGGAGAAGTGTCATTTCATGGTCAAAGAGGGGATTGTGCTTGGACACAAGATTTCAGAAAAGGGCATTGAAGTGGACAAGGCTAAGATTGAGGTGATGGTCAGCTTGCCACCACCAAAGACAGTGAAAGACATCAGGAGCTTCCTTGGCCATGCTGGGTTCTATAGAAGATTCATCAAGGACTTCTCAAAGATTGCTAGACCAATGACCAAGTTGCTGTGCAAGGAGGCTGCTTTCAGCTTTGATGAAGATTGTCATGAGGCTTTCAAGAAGATAAAGGGTGACCTTGTTAGTGGTCCCATTGTTCAGCCACCTGATTGGGACCTCCCCTTTGAGATAATGTGTGATGCTAGTGATTTTTCTGTTGGGGCTGTCCTGGGGCAGAAGAAGGATGGCAAAACTCATGTGATTTATTATGCTAGCCAAACCCTGAATGATGCACATATGAGGTATGCCACAACAGAGAAAGAGATGCTGGCCATTGTCTTTGCTTTTGAAAAATTCAGAAGCTACCTGGTGGGTTCCAAGGTCATTGTGTATATTGATCATGCAGCTTTGAGACACCTCCTAGCAAAGAAGGATGCCAAGCCAAGACTACTAAGGTGGATCCTTTTGCTTTAAGAGTTTGACTTGGAGATTAGAGACAAGCCAGGGATTGAGAATGGAGTTGCTGATCACTTGTCCAGGTTGAGAATTGAAGTTGGAATCCCTATTGATGAGGGCCTCAGAGAAGAGCATGTCATGGCCATCATGTCAGTGGTAGCAGTCATTGAGACTGGAAAAAAGATTGAAGAGGTTAAGGCAGCTGAAGAGAAGGGACCTTGGTATGCTGATTTGGTTAACTACTTAGCCACTGGAAAGGAACCATTGGGGCTTGCAGGGTATGAGAAGAAGAAGTTCTACAAAGATTTGAAGAGATACTATTGGGATGAACCATACCTCTACACCCTATGCAAGGATCAGATTTATAGAAGAGTGGTGGCTGAAGAAGAAGTTGAAGGAATCCTCTCACATTGCCATGGATCTTCCTATGGAGGCCATTTTGCTCCATTCAAGACTGTCTCAAAGGTGCTACAAGCTGGATTTTGGTGGCCACACATGTTCAGGGACTCACAAGACTTCATTTCAAGATGTGACTCTTGCCAAAGGAGTGGGAACATTACTAAAAGGAATGAGATGCCTCAAAACCCAATCCTTGAAGTGGAAGTGTTTGATGTTTGGGGGATTGATTTCATGGGACCCTTCCCTTCTTCTTATGGCAACAAATACATCTTGGTGGCTGTGGACTATGTATCAAAGTGGGTGGAAGCAATAGCAAGTCCTACAAATGATTCAAGAGTAGTGGTCAAAATGTTCAAGAGCACTATTTTCCCAAGGTTTGGAGTTCCAAGAGTGGTCATAAGTGATGGAGGTTCACACTTCATCAACAAGGTATTTGAGATTCTTCTCAAGAGGAATGGAGTGAAACACAAGGTTGCAACACCCTATCACCCTCAAAAAAGTGGCCAAGTGGAGGTCTCCAACAAGCAAATCAAGGGGATCTTGGAGAAGGTTGTAGGAACCAAGAGGAAGGATTGGTCAGCCAAGCTTGATGATGCTCTTTGGGCATATAGAACAGCATTCAAGACTCCTCTAGGCACCACTCCCTTCAACCTTGTCTATGGAAAGTCTTGGCACCTGCCAGTTGAGCTTGAATACAAGGCATTGTGGGCTGTGAAGCTTCTAAACTTCGACATCAAGGATGCAAAGGAGAAGAGACTTCTTCAACTCAATGAACTGGATGAGATAAGGATGGATGCCTTTGAGAACTCAAGGATATACAAGGAAAAGACTAAGGCTTTCCATGATAGGCACATCCTCAAGAGAGAGTTCAAGGCAGGAGAGCAAGTGCTTCTTTACAATTCTAGACTGAAGTTGTTTCCAGGAAAGTTAAAGTCAAGGTGGTCCGGTCCATTTGTGATCAAAGAAGTGAGACCTTATGGAGCCATTGTGCTTTGGGATAAGCAGGGTAATGACTTCACAGTGAATGGCCAGAGACTCAAAGAATACATGGCCACAATACCAAAGGAGGATGGGACATCAACCCCACTCTCTGATGCTCCCCTTGCCTAACCTCAAAGGAGGCAAAGTCAAGCTAGTGACTTTAAACAAGCTCACTTGGGAGGAAGTCCCATGGTTATCCTTGTAAATATTGCATTAGGATTTATTTTTCGAAGCTTTTGGATGATGGGAGATCAGTGGGATGCAGATGGTGTGCATGAGTGGGAAGAATAAAAAAAATCAATAATAATAATAAAGGGGTCGGTTTGAGAGGCCGGACTGCCTTAGATCCGAAACGCGCGGTCTGAGATGCGCGAGCCGTGTTACCCGCTCGGACGGCCGGACCAATCAGGACGTGAGATGCGCGGTCAGATGCGCGCGAGTCGGAGGTACCGCGCGGGTAGGTGTGGACGGACGGACGGACGTAGCAGTCGGATGCGCGGACAGCTTTGCACTACACGAGCACCCCGCGCGGGAACGGACAGTCAGTTCGATGATCTGGAACGCGCGGGACCGAATGCGCGGGATGGAGGTACCGCGCGGGTAGGGACGGACGGACGGACGAAGTATGCGCGGATGCATACGCGCGGGACACTTTCACCGCGCGGGACGCCAGGCGTACGGATACGAAACAGACGCGCGGGCAAGACCACGCGGGTCACTCTCTCCACTCACTCGACCCGCGTCCCAACCCGCGGTATGACCCAGCCGACCCAAGGTATGTTTTTTTTTGTTTATTTCTCGACCCAGACCCATCCGCCCATGACCCGACCCGACCAAACCCCCCTAAAACCTAATGAATCGTGCCACTCTCTCCTCACTCCCATCACTTTTCCAAATCAAAATCCTCTCTAGCCTCCAAGAACAAAAAGCACCACAACTTCTTCAATTCCAAACCAAATCACCCCATTTCTTTTCCCACATCCAAGCCTCCCTCCTCTTAGTATAAATCCTTGAATCTTCTCACTTTTATCCTTCATCCAAAGCAAGGTATGGCTTCATTAAGTTCAATTTCGTAATGCTCCTGAACCCTAAATTTTTGAACTTGAATTTTGGCCATTTTTCTTGCTTGATTCTTGTGAGATAGACTAGGGAAAGCTCATATATCATGCTGGGTAGTTGATTTTATGGTGGATTTGAGTTTAATTTGAACTTTGAGAACTTAGGATTCATGAGATTTGGGGCTTTTTCAATTCTAGCTTAATTAGGGTTGATTATGGGCTAGATGGGTGAGATAAGTGGTGTTGAAGGTTGATTTGGTCCCAATTTCAAGCTGAGCTCTGGTTAATTTTGATTTTGGCTAGTTTGAAGTTCTTGTGCTCAATGAAAAAAAAAAAAAAAAAATTTAGAGCATGAGAGCTTCCTTCTTAGCTATTACTTGTCTTGCTTGTCTTCATGATTGCATTATTCTAGTTCATATTGAGATTGATGATCCTGCTAGAGCTAGATTGTGTTTGTTCATGTTTGTCTCTTTCTTATGCTCACTCTATTTCCAAGGATTGAATTTTCAGGAACAATGGAGAGAAAGAACGAAGCTCAAATAGTGGAAGAGAAAGAGCAGGCTGAAAAGAGGGTGACTGCTCAGATTGGGAAAGAACTTGGCTCCATGCCTGAATCAGAAGAGGAGCGTAGGCAGCAAACTTTGGCCATGCTAAGAAAGAAAGCACAGGCCAAGAGAGATGGCAAAAGAGTTATGGTTGATGAGAGTGTGGCTGACATTGCTCACAAGCAAGCCCCTCCAAAGAGAGCAAGAGCGCCTAGGAGCACCAAGTTGAGAGCTTTGGTTTTGGAGAAAGGCACCAAAGAAGGTGCAAATGAACAAGCTCCCACCATAAGAGCCAAGGCGCCAAGAAAGACTATAGAACCTCCTCCCATGGAGCAAGAAGGTGCAAATGAACCAGCTCCCACCATAAGAGCCAAGGCGCCAAGAAAGACTATAGAACCTCCTCCCATGGAGCAAGAGGGTGCAAATGCTGAAGAGGAACATTCTGAAGACGACAGTGAGGCTGAGTATGACCCTAACTCAACAGAGCCCTTCAATGATAAAAGGGACAGGCAGAAGACACCCACTGAAGAGGAGCTGTTAGAGCAAATGAGAAAAGGTGTCTCTTGGCCACCAACCAGATTTGCTGATAAAAGGACCCTCAAGGAGTTGTCAACTGAAGATGATATCCAGGAGATGCTAGGCTACATGAGTATGAGCAGTTTTTACACTATGGCCTATCCAACTTATAAAGAAGTCTCTTGCCAATTCCTGTCGTCTCTTGAAGCCACCTTTCACACCTCCAAGAATGTGGAGCAAGGATGGGGTATGATACACTTCAAGATTGATGGGAGAGCCTACTCAATGTCATTCAAGGAAATTGAGGAAGTGCTTGGGTTTCAAGACCAGAAAAATCCTTCTTTTCCCAAGCTTGCCAGGGTCAAAAGAGAGATGAACATCACACACCTTACTTGGAGGTTGTTAACAGGCAAGACAAGGAGTTCCAACCGCGACAAGAATGCCTCCATCCGACACCCTTCAGTGCGATATCTCCACAGATTGCTTGTGCATACATTGTTCCCTAGGAAGGAAGTAGGAACAGTCTTTGGAGATGAAGTGAAATTCCTGCACCAAGCTGTCCAGCACTATGCATTACAGCCTCATCTCCCTTTGGTTCCTAGCGACTTCTACAAGGATTTTGGCATCGTGGGATTCTTTGTGAAACGCCTAATGTATTACAAGAGTTGGAGCTGGACAAACAGAGACCCTGGAGCTCAGATTGGGATTGGTGGCTTGATAACACCATTGCTTGCTTACCAAAGGATTAGCTTGGGAAATGATGCAGCTGGCCCCACTTTCTTGGATCTCCAATACCTGAAGTCAGCTCACTTTCTCTCTGGAAGGTTTAATGGGTGGTGTGTTTATTCCTATTTGAGAGGTACCACAAAGGTTGAGCTGCTCCTTCCCGACTATCCCCTCACTACCTTGACCACTCCAGGAGCCATAAGATTTGACATTAGTGAGAGGCACTTGCTTGGACCTCATGCCGCTTTAGGCCCTATGGCTCTTCCAAGAGGTGAAAAGGCAGCACGCAAGGTGGAAAAATATGATCTGGGTCCTCCTCGTTACAAGTTTGACCAATGCACCGGTGCTTTACCCTTCAGAGGTGGAACAGAGCTCAAGATAAGACTATCTTCAAGCTCACCAACAAGTGCAAAGAGCTGAGAAGAACTGTCAAGCTGCTCAAGCTTCGCTCACTTCATGAAGCAGGTGGCTGATGTTCTAGCCAGGGGAGGTGTAGCTGGTTGTAGAGCTGCGGATTTTGATCTTGATGCTTTCACTGCCCCGCCTCCTCAGCCACTTCATGACCCTTCTGGGCCACGGACAAAGAAACAAGCTCTCCGCCGTTTGAGGAACCCCTACATCGCCCCATCCGCGTCCGGAAACAAGTCACCAAGCCTAAGCACCACTGCTGATGAAGATGATTCTGAGGGTGAGGCATCAGCCTCATCCCACGCTCCATGAGGTACTCCACTTCCTGATCATTGTATATACCATTCATCTTTGCATTTACATTTCTTTTATTTTCTTTTTCGCCCTTTCTACATTTAACAAACACAGACTGTGTGAATTAAGTGTGGGGAGGTATCAAGTTGCTAATAGTCTTGTGTTTTATGACATTTGCATGCACTTGTAGATAGTTATTGCATAGAAAAACCAAAAAAAATTTGAAAAATTCGAAAAGCACAAAAAGAATCATGTAGTTGCATTAGGATTGAGTCTAGATCATTCACTTGCATAAAAAAAAGAGAGAAAAATCATCATATAGGTTGCATCATGCATAAAGGGACAAGGATGATAGCTGCCTTGTAAGGATGCTCATGCTAAGTTCTTAAAGTGATAACCTTCATAACCATAGTAACTAGCTTGAGCAATCTTAGGATAACTTGTAAACTTTGTGCCTTGAAATCTCTTCCTAAAGCTTATTTGATTGATTGATGCTCTCTCTTTGAAGTTTGCTCCTGTCATATTTAGACTCTAAGTCTCTTGCTCATGGTCCCTTGTGTACTAAGTCATGGATAGAACACTTGAGTTGTCCCTCCCATTGTTTGCCTATCTTTTGGACATACTCAAGTGGCATTCCACACCCTAAACCCTTTCCTCCTTTCAAGCCTTCATTGTTTGTTGAGTGAGGCCTTCTTTGGAAAGCTTTACATGTGCATAATGTTGAGAGTATTGGGAACGACAATGCTTGATCTCCATTTTAGCTAGATTAGACACTCATATTGTCTAGCTTCTAGGATGGGGGTGAGTGTTGTATGGTGTGATCTTGGGAAGTGAGAAAGGTTTATGAAAGAAAAGGTTGATTCATGGAGCTCTAAAAGTTATAAGTGATTAAGTCTAGAAGGGATAAGAGAGATTAAAAATTGTAAGCTCTAAGTTAATAAGGAAGTCTTGGCCCCCATAAAGAAAAAAAAAAGAAAAAAAAGAGAAAAAGAATAATGAAAAGGGGACTAGCAATGTTTAGAAAGAGCTGATAAAAATTTAAAATGTGAAAAATCCCTTGTAGACTTCAATAAGAAAGAGTTCCAAGTGAGAAAGTGTCTTTGAGTATTTTGGGGGAACCTTTGGGTGAGAGATGTGAGTGGTATTTTGACATTGGGGAGTAGAGTAAAATTTGCTTTCATGTTTAGGAAAAGGGTAGGATAATGGAGATTGAGCATTGTATGCATGAATTGATCCCTTTCTTAGATATATTATGTGCAATGTCAAAGCTACTTTGTTTTGAGAGAAAACCACCTCGAAAGATGATTTTGCACCTCTTGATTCACTTTGCACTAAAGCCTCCTTCTAACCAAACCAAATGATTTGGACCATTGGACCATTTGCAAGAGATCTTTTGAGTTTGTTTAATGATTGTTAGAGAGCAAGTAGATTTGAGGGTTGTGGATTCATGATGAGTAAGTGTAGGGATCAAAAGAGTTGAAATAGGCCTTGAGAAGTTAGAGTTGGATTGAGTGCTTGCTCTAGCTAGTTGGTATGATTTTGCAAGGTTATCAATTTGAGAACTAAGAAGAACGATTTCCTTTGGCTATGAGTCCCCTCCTTCAAACCTCTCCTCCTTAGTCCTTGCTAGTTTACTTGTGGACAAGTAAAGGACTAGTGTGGGGGAGTTGATGTCTTGCATATTTTCATTGTTTTAGCTTTCCATTTTATGCATTTTATCCCTTCTAGTTTAGGCATTAGGCATATTTAGGTTCATTTTGCATTCATAAGTCTTTATAAGGTCTTGGAGTGTACTTTGGAGAATTTGAAGGTGTTTGGGGGTACTTTGTTACAAAAAGGTAGGGTGAAAGATGGACATGGACGATGGCCATAAAGAAGTATTTCTGTGCTGAAGAGGAACATTCTGAAGACGACACTGAGGCTGAGTATGACCCTAACTCAACAGAGCCCTTCAATGATAAAATGGACAGGCAGAAGACACCCACTGAAGAGGAGCTGTTAGAGCAAATGAGAAAAGGTGTCTCTTGGCCACCAACCAGATTTGCTGATAAAAGGACCCTCAAGGAGTTGTCAACTGAAGATGATATCCAGGAGATGCTAGGCTACATGAGTATGAGCAGTTTTTACACTATGGCCTATCCAACTTATAAAGAAGTCTCTTGCCAATTCCTGTCATCTCTTGAAGCCACCTTTCGCACCTCCAAGAATGTGGAGCAAGGATGGGGTATGATACACTTCAAGATTGATGGGAGAGCCTACTCAATGTCATTCAAGAAAATTGAGGAAGTGCTTGGGTTTCAAGACCAGAAAAATCCTTCTTTTCCCAAGCTTGCCAGGGTCAAAAGAGAGATGAACATCACACACCTTACTTGGAGGTTGTTAACAGGCAAGACAAGGAGTTCCAACCGCGACAAGAATGCCTCCATCCGACACCCTTCAGTCGATATCTCCACAGATTGCTTGTGCATACATTGTTCCCAGGAAGGAAGTAGGAACAGTCTTTGGAGATGAAGTGAAATTCCTGCACCAAGCTGTCCAGCACTATGCATTACAGCCTCATCTCCCTTTGGTTCCTAGCGACTTCTACAAGGATTTTGGCATCGTGGGATTCTTTGTGAAGCCATGTATTACAAGAGTTGGAGCTGGACAAACAGAGACCCTGGAGCTCAGATTGGGATTGGTGGCTTGATAACACCATTGCTTGCTTACCAAGGATTAGCTTGGGAAATGATGCAGCTGGCCCCAATTTCTTGGATCTCCAATACCTGAAGTCAGCTCACTTTCTCTGGAAGGTTTAATGGGCGGTGTGTTTATTCATATTTGAGAGGTACCACAAAGGTTGAGCTGCTCCTTCCCGACTATCCCCTCACTACCTTGACCACTCCAGAGCCATAAGATTTGACATTAGTGAGAGGCACTTGCTTGGACCTCATGGCTTTAGGCCCTATGGCTCTTCCAAGAGGTGAAAAGGCAGCCGCAAGGTGGAAAAATATGATCAGGGGCACTCTAGCAGAGCCACTGCACATCTTTTGGTCCTCCTCGTTACAAGTTTGACCAATGCACCGGTGCTTTACCTCTTGGTCCTATTCGGCAGGCTCATGACCAGATCAGTACCCTTAAGAGGTGGAACAGAGCTCAAGATAGGACTATCTTCAAGCTCACCAACAAGTGCAGAGAGCTGAGAAGAACTTTCAAGCGGCAAGCCGAAGCTTCGGCTCACTTCATGAAGCAGGTGGCTGATGTTCTAGCCAGGGGAGGTGTAGCTGGTTGTAGAGCTGAGGATTTTGATCTTGATGCTTTCACTGCCCCACCTCCTCAGCCACTTCATGACCCTTCTGAGCCACGGGCAAAGAAACAAGCTCTCCGCCGTTTGAGGAACCCCTACATCGCCCCATCCGCGTCCGGAAACAAGTCACCAAGCCTAAGCACCACTGCTGATGAAGATGATTCTGAGGGTGAGGCATCAGCCTCATCCCACGCTCCATGAGGTACTCCACTTCCTGATCATTGTATATACCATTCATCTTTGCATTTACATTTCTTTTATTTCCTTGCATTGATTTGGTGTTCTTAAAGCTATATTTGAGTTGGCCTCTCAAAGATAGAGTCATAGGCATTTCATGCCCGGAAGGTGTTCTATGAAATGCCTGAACCAACTCATCTATGCTTTTAGCTTGCTTTGCCTAAGAGATTAGTTGTCAAAGAAGCTAGGATTGCTATTAGACTCGTTCTCCATGTTTGCTTTGATCATTGCAGCCAAAGAGATTTGGTGTACTTGGGTGTTCATTGCAAAAGAACATCCATCTAGAGATAGAGCTTGCTTAGTTTTGTTGTCTAGGCATAAGGAATTAGATTGATTGAAAAGTTAGCATCTTGGATTGAATCTTAATCATTTGATATCAAGTCCCTACACCCATGCGTCTCATTCTCCTCATAAGAAAGAAAGTTTTACTTTTTGTTGCACTTTACTTATTGTCTTAGTTTAATCATCTTCCTCTCTAATGATTGCATTTAGATTAAGCATAGACTTGCATTCCCTCTGTTTCATTGTCACTTAGGACTGGTTCGATAATCTTATATACTACATCATTTGATTAGAACCTTAGAAAAGTTCTTTCATCAGTGTTTTCCGTGCCTCCTCGAGAAGTCTATCGATCTCGGGGGCGGAACTGGTCGCCTGATGGATTTGCGATTTCACCGCTTTCACTTCGGCCACGGTATTTTTGAGAGATTCGCGGAGATCATGGATCTCGCCGGCGTTCCTCCGAGTTTGTCGGCGCTGGTCGCGATGGATCCGAGCCTTATCTTCCGCGAGTTCTTCCTGCTCCATCCAGTAGAGTTCTTCTTCCTCTTCTATCATGGGCCTCTCGAAGGATACCGTCTGCCGAGCGGACTGGCTTCGGGTCCTCCTAGGGTGGATGTCAGCGTCTTCATCGGAAGGATCCGATTGGTCACTGACATCCAGATTGATGCGCTCGACGTCGCTTTCCTTGTTTCCCATAGCCGGAGGTGGAAGGTTCTGTGAGGTCGTTTGCTGTCCTTTTGGAGCCGTTTCCTCGGGAGTGGGCTCTTTCGAGGCATCTTTTTCTCGTTCTCCGGGAGATCCAAAGTCGAGTCTTCTGCCGCGCCGTGCCTTGGTGGATCTGTGCGGCAACTTGCTCCTTGCAGTTAAGGTGTCGACCTGTTTTGCGAGCGAGGTTATCAGCTTGTCCTGTTGTTCCGCCCGTTCTTGGGCGGAGGTAAACAGTTCCTTCATTTGTCTGAGCGCCTCAGTGTTTGCATCAGCAGTGACTGTGGACGATCTCCGCTGGAGTCTTCAACGCTGGCGCCGACGGATGTTCCGCCTAGCGTTGGCTGGTCTTTGGTGACGTCAGTAGACATGATTGAGCGTGTGCAGTTGCGAGATAGATAGATCCGTAACCCCCCCCCTCCTTCTAGCGCCAAACTTTGGGAACCGAAATTCACACCGTCAATTTCTGATAAACGATTTGTGGAGGAAAATCGAGTTAACCCGATCTTCCTTGAAGGTCCCCGATATCTGCTGGGCCACACACGATACAATCAATGGGAGTTTAAGTTGTCAAATAAAAATCGTAAAATAGAGCGAAAGGAGATCTTATTTCTGAATTCGCGTTTGAGCGTGAACAACGGGTAAAGAAATAAGCTACAAGAGCTATCGAAAGGTCCGCTAGTCCGGCCGCCTAGATCTAACCTAGTTGAGTCAGCTCGCTAGTGAAAACAGAAAAGAATGCTAAAACGCTCTAAGTGCTAAGTGCTCTGGAAGTTTTGTGATGATTTGCTCCTCGCCCAAAGCTCTCCTTATATACTCCTCTTAAGACGGTCTATCTTCTTTCGGGCTGAATCGGGCTTTTTCCATTTTCGTCCATCTTCGTGTTTATCGGGAAACTTGACATTTATCTTCGGAAAACTTTGACGTTTATCTTCTGGAAACTTGACATTTATCTCTTATGTGAGGATAAGGATAAACCGTCATAGTTATCCTTCCTTTTCGGAAAATCGTAAGTGGGCCGTTTTGGCCATGTCGGGCCATTTAGACGTTTTTAAGGTTTTTCGAAAAATAGTCTTTAAGGGTTTTGGCATTTCCGAAGGAACCCCAATTCCTCGTATAGTCGAGATGTTTGGTGTTTAGAATAACCGTGATCGTACCAAACTCACGAAGATTGATCCAAACAAGCCAAGATGGGATCAGACCGAGCATGATGGGACCGAGACCAGGACGAGGACCGTCGACCGGCGTCAGGGGGTTTGCCGCCGGCGCCAGGCCATCTTCTTGAGCAGCGTGCCGCCCGGTAGGCGGCCGGCGTGTCGCGTGCCGCCGGCGCCAGGCCGGCTTGCCGCCCGTGAGTTTTCCGTTGTTCGATCTTTCCCCCGTTAGTCGTTCGTGCGGGAAATCTTTGAGTTTGGAAGGATCTTTAGCCGTAGACTTCGAGATAATCGTTTCTAACCCAACGAGATTCCTCGAGTATCGGGATCGAGATGGACTTGGATTCGTAGACTTTCCATCTTCAAGGGTTTGAGTAATGAGGCTTCAAACTTTAGACGTTAAAAAGATGAATCTTTTAAACAATCGAGAAGGCTTTGCGGAAGAATCATTGTAGTTCTCAGACGATCCGGACATGGGTTTAAGGGACCAGGATGCTGCCATTTCCCGAGATCATGAGACGATTGTACGGATAGGCGCCAGAACCCTTGCCGCCGGCGCCAGATGGGAGTGGACGAGCCTGCCGCCGGCGCCAGACGCCCTGCCGCCGCCGCCAGGCATAGCGTGGGCGTCCTGCCGCCCGTGCCGTGTCATGCGTCCGTCGGTGCTTGCTGTTGCTCGCCTTCGTTGATCCCCGGGGCTCATGGTCCGTTCATGCCTTCCCGCGAGTTTATCGAGTGACGGCCCGTTTTTTGGTTTTGATCATCACTTAGTTTTCTTTCGAGGACTTTCGGGTGACGATTTCGTCGTTGACCGATTTTGACCCCAACAACGACAGACGACAGGCGTCCGGGTGCAGCGTCCCAGTCGGGAAGCCAAGAGAATTGGAACGGGGACAGGCGTCCGGGTGCACCATCCCGGTCGGCAGCATCCAGCAAGCAGGATCCGCGCATGACCCGCGCCTCGACCCATGGAGCTCCACGACCCGGCCGCGACCCAGGTAAGTATTTCTGTCTCTAAACCGACCCAAACCCATCTAAAACCGACCCAGAACCCATCCAACCCGACCCAGAACCTCCCTAAAGCCCTACTCCACCCTCTCTCTCCTCATTTCATCTTCTTCCTCACATCAAAATCCTCTCTAGCCTCCAAGAACCAAAATCACCATAACTTTAACAAATCTCAACCAAATCACCAAATTCTTTTTCCCACATCCAAGTCTTCTTCCCCTAGGTCTAATTCCTTGAATCTTTTCATCATTATCCTTCATCCAAAGCAAGGTATAGTATTTTTAAGTTCAAATTCGTAACCCTCGTGAACCCTAAAAATTTGAACTTGAAATTTGAGTTTTTTCTTGCTAGATTCTTGTAAATTAGACTAGGGAAATCTTATATATCATGTTGGGTAGTTGATTTCATGGTGGAATTGAGATTAATTTGAACTTTGAAAAAATAGGGTTCATGAGATTTGGGGGTTTTTCATAAAGTGCTTGTTTTAGGTTGTTCTTGGGTTAGATTGGATGCTAGGTTGGTGGATGATGCAGCAGCATCTACACCGCCATCATCTTAACCGTCTCTTACGACTTTCCTTTTATTTCTGTTATTTCTGTTTCTCTTTATTTACTTTCTTGTTGCTTAAGTTTTCCTTTTTAGAATAAGAATGATCTTTCGTAGTCGGTTGTGACTTGAGAATAGATCACTATATAAAGAGGCATTAGCCTTAGCTTTTAAACACAGAATTTGATTAATAAAACCCAGAGAGCTTTCTCTTTTTACTTGTTTATCGATTTGATTCAATTCATCGTTGCAAGAAGCAGGTCTCTAGAGTGGTAATAACCCCTAGATTGAGCTGTCATCGTTCTTACCCTCCATCAGGTTGGTATCAGAGCAAAACATCACTTCCGCCACAATGCCTCGTACCCGCAAAGAGACGTACGAACAGCAACAACAATCCATCGACGATATGCAGGAGCAGATCGCTGTGGGAACCGAAATTTGCACCGTCAAATTAAGTTGATTTGGAGGAAAGCCAAGTGAACCAAGCCTTCCCTGAAGGTCCCGGATATCTGCTCGGCAGCACACGACACAATCAGTACGACAAAGAAAATATGAAAACGAAATAAAATCGTAAGAACAAAGAATGGAGCAAAAGATCTTATTTCCGAATCTGCGTTTTGAGCGTGAACAACAGGTAAGAGCCTCGGCTACAAGAGCTGTCGGCAAGTTCGCTAGTCTAGCAACCTAAGTTCTAACCTAATTGAGTCGCAGCTCGCTAGTAAAAACGGAAAATAATGCCTAAGTTGCTCTAAGTGCTAAGTGCTATGGAAGTTTGGTGATGATTTGCTTCTCGCCCCAAACTCTCCTTATATATTCCTCTTAAGACGGTATATCTTCTCGCGGGCTGAATCGGGCTTTTTCCATTTTCGTCCATCTTCGTGTTTATCGGGAAACTTGACATTTATCTTCGGAAAACTTGACATTTATCTTCTGGAAACTTGACATTTATCTTTATGTGAGGATAAGGATAAACCGTCATAGTTATCCTTCCTTTTCGGAAAATCGTAAGTGGGCCGTTTTGGCCACGTTGGGCCGTTTATACGTTTTTACGGTTTTTCGAAAGAACGGTCTTTGAAGGTTTCGGTGTTTTCGAAGGAACCCCAATTCCTTGTATAGTCGAGATGTCGGTGTTTAGAATAACCGTGATCGTACCAAACTCACGAAGATTGATCCGAACAAGCCAAGATGGGATCGGACCGAGCACGACGGGACCGAGACCAGGACGAGGGCCGTGGACCGGCGCCAGACGGGTGCTGCCGGCGCCAGGTCGCCCGCTGCGGACGGTGCCGCCGGGCGCCAGGTCGCCCGCTGCGGACGGTGCCGCCGGCGCCAGGCCGGGTGCCGCCGGGCGCCAGGTCGCCCGCTGCGGACGGTGCCGCCGGCGCTAGGCGGCTTCAGCGTGGCAGCGTGCGCCCGGTGCCAGGCGTCTTGCCGTCCGTGCGTTTTCCGTTGTTCGATCTTTCCCCCGTTAGTCGTTCGTGCGGGAAATCTTTGAGTTTGGGAGGATCTTTAGCCGTAGATTTCGAGATAATCTTTTCTTACCCAACGAGACTCCTCGAGTATCGGGATTGAGATGGACTTGGATTCGTAGACTTTCCGTCTTCAAGGGTTTGAGCAATGAGGCTTCGAACTATAGATGTTTAAAAGATGAATCTTCTAAACAATCGTGAAGGCTTTGCGGAAGAATCATTGTAGTTCTCGGACGATCCGGACATGGGTTTAAGGGACCAAGATGCTGCCGTTGCCCGAGATCATGAGACGATTGCACGGATGGGCGCCAGGACCCTTGCCGCTGGCGCCAGACGGGAGTGGACGAACTTTCCCGTGAGTTTTATCGAGTGATGGCTCGTTTTTTGGTTTTGATCGTCAGTTAGTTTTCTTTCGAGGACTTTCGGGTGACGATTTCGTGCGCTTCACCGATTTTGACCCCAACAGTTAGCCCCCCAGCTAGCTAGGAACCGTAGTGCCTGTCGGATCCTAGCTTGCGGTACGGCCGTGACGGAAGGTGTAGAGACGTAATCGTTTGCCGAAAGTCAGGGTAAATAGTGATTTTATCTCCTTTATAAGGATGGAGTAAGAAATCTCATTCTTACTTCATCATAAGAATTTTACTTTCTCTCTCAAGAATCCCTTCTCTCTCTTTAAGAACAATGTCTTCAAGATCCTCAAAGAGAAATTCTTCTTCCCATTCATCCTCGGATGACTCTCCTGCCCATGTGACGGTGAAGCAAGAGGAGTTTGTCGAGAAGGAAGTGAAGAATGCGTATTACCGAGCCCTTGTAGGTTCGCCCCCATCATTGCCAGATATCTCTGTTCCGAAGAGACCTTTGAGGCAGCCTGGTGCTCCCTTTACGCCGAGCCTGGTTTCGCGTAAATACCTCAGGATTCTTCGAGATTTTTACCAGATTCCTGACAGAGTCAAGTTCCGGATCCCCGTTGGTAACGAGAGTGCAAGGAATCCTCCGCAAGGTTTCTTTACATGTTACGAAGCTTTCTTTACGTATTGCCGTATGTGGTTCCCGATCCCTGGTGCCATTGTTCGTGCGCTTCACCGCTTTGAACTTTCGATCAGTCACCTCAGCGTTCCTGCCCTGGAGAGTTGGCTTGGCGTACTGATCGCAGGATTCTGGCTTCGGGATTGATCTGGCTCGATGATTTGAAAGTCTTTGGGGCACTTTCGGCGTGAGGGAGTGACGGTTACTACTCCATGCTGCCTAAGAAGGATATGGCCGTGATACAGGGGTTGTGTGTGGCCGTTTTTAGGAGTTTTATTCTCCGACCGTTGGAGGTTGCATTCTTATGTTTTGGGACTGGCCGTTGGTGGCTTTGAATCCTGCCGTCTTTGCGGCTTTTATGAATATGAAAATTTGCGAGATTTCGTCTTTTGTTTTGATTTATACTTTCGTCAAGTGTAGAGGAAAGAACGCGAGTAGTCACTTCGTATCCTAACTATTTTTTTGTCGCTTGGTCCGTATGCTACTTTTTAGCGAGCGTTTTAGGTGTAAGCGATAAGAGACATGTTTTGGGATCTCGTATACGATACTATGTCTGTGAGATGTCAAGATCCAGCAAGACTGGGTTTAGGGAAAGACCTAGGCTTACTCTCAGCTTTAAGGCTGTGCGATGACTGATCGGCTTTCGTTTTGCCTGTTAGTGATTTCTTCCTGATTCTTTTCGTTTAAATTCCGCGACTAGTCGCCGGCTTATACGACTTGTGTTAAAAGAATCGAGCTATCTTCGGAGTTTATCCGAGACGCTAAACCAAAATTTTGGGTTTCTTGTATAGCGCGCTATGATATCCTTGTCGGATGTAAGAGGACCTTGTAGGTCTGACTACGAGTTTGTATTGAGTGAAACGTTTCTTGTGTGCGTCCGTCGGGGCCAATCGACGGGCGTGAGTTGTTTTTAAGTCGCAGGTGGACTGTTTTTAGCGGATGATACGAGTTTTGTTATCTTTCTAAGAAGTTGCGACGTCTCGCGTTTCTTTTGAAGATATGATTTTCATTTTTCCGAAGCGTTGATGCGTTTAAGTGAGCATAAAAGATTGAAAGAATTTTATTAAAAATTTTGAAAAGTTCGAGTACATGTGCTGATTTTTCGCGTTTTTGTGGGAGTATAGGAGTATACGTACCCAGTCCCCCCCCTTTTTTGGTGAGGGGGATAGCTGAACTCGCCAGGTTTCGATGAGCTGCCTACGTACCTCTTTCGAGGATCAAGCCATCTCGTAGTTCTGATAGTTGCCGCAGACGTTTTTACTCCCCGTGCAATGCCGTTCCAATCGTGCTGGTCGGATCGGTGGTTTGTGCGGGGGTCGAGCTGTCTGCTTTTACGGCGGTGGACTCAGAGGCTATGTCGTTGTCTTGAATCGTTGCCTGTTCGGATGATTCTAGATCATCTGTTTTCGGGTCCTCAGGAATGTTGTGTGATTCCTTTGCTCGTTTCGGGTTGGCCGCAGGGGCGTTCCGATCTTTTCGCAGTTTGAACTCGGCTAGGTAACAGAGTCTCGATTGTTTCTGACTACCCCAGATGGCTGCGGTTCCGGTTGGAGTCGGAAACTTGATGCCGAGGTGATATGTGGATGGTACTGCCTTCATGGAGTTGATCCAAGGGGTTCCCATGATGGCGTTATAGATGGCCGGGTTGTCGACTACTGCAAACTTGACGATCTTTGTGACTTCCTTTGCCATGACCGGGAGCTTAATTCTTCCGAGGGTCATGGTAGTGACGCCCGAAAACCCAGTCAAAGGTTTTGGCTCAGGGACGACTTCCCCAAGTGGGATCTTCATCCTGTAGAGGGTGTCGCGGAAGATGACGTTGACCGTACTTCCTGTATCGACGAGGATGCGGCCGACTTCGAGATCCTGAATTACCAGGTCGATAACCAAAGGATCGCAGTGGGGTTTGTCGATTCCGATGACGGTTTCCTGTTCCTCGAAAGCGATCGTGTGGTTAGGAACATCGCTGTCTGGGAACCAGTTGGAACTTGTCTCGGCTTTTCGCCCGTAGGCTTTTATCGACGAGACAGAGTCTTGGTAGAACTGTGATCCTCCGATGATCATGTTTACCCTTTGGCAACTGCTGTTGTTCCCTTGGTCGTCCTGTCTCCTTCCGCGTTTTTCCCCTGATTGATTTTCGGTTGCGCGGTCCTCGGAGACAGTTTTGTTGGTCTTTGGGCGGTCGGAGTCCAGGAGCAAGTCCTTTATACTCTTGACCTTTGATAGTTCGCCGGTGAGGAGCTTTGCGGCGAGCCGGGTGCCAAGAACCTTGCAGTTCGCAGTGGAGTGACCTCTGGTTTCGTGGAACTCGCAGTAGGAATTATCCTTGTACTGGTTCCTGGTCCAGGTGTTTCCGGAGGTTCTGCCTTGCTCCAAGTTGATGGCGTAGTTATGCTTGCCTTGGGCGTCTTCCCCTTCGTGATGGACGTTTTTGTCGTTACGAGTGGTTTTCTTTTTCGAGGACGTTTTCTGTGGTCCGTGCTTCTGCGATAGAAGCTTCATCTCTTCTTCCATGATGATGAAGTCCGTTGCTTTGTGGAGAGTATCCTGGATTGTCCGCGGCTTTTCCAGTAGTATCCACTTTCGGAACTTCGACTTGTACCAGAGAGTTTTCCTCAGGACGTCGATTGCGACATTGTCGCTGATGCCTGTTACTCTGGCCTTCACCAGCTTGAACCTTTGCATGAAGTCGCGGAGCGACTCGTCCTCCTTCTGAGCTAGACTCCATAGGTCCATGTTGGACGTTTCTCTGTCCATGAACATGGAGTATTGTTTGAGAAACGCCGAGGCCAGTTGGCGGAAGCTTCCGATGGAGTTCCTTTTGAGCCGGGAGAACCATTCGAGCGCAGTGCCTTTGAGGTGCTCGACGAAGAGAAGACAATGACCCGCGTCTCGTTCGCGCTCCGGGAGTTTGCACCTACCCATTGCGATCTGGAAGGACTGCAGGTGCGACTTAGGATCCGTCGTACCGTCATAGACCGGGATTTTGATTTTCCCTGGGTCTGAGATGCGTGTTTCCGTGATCCAAGTTGTGAACGGTGTTTTCCATGCTTCCTCGAGAAGTCTATCGATCTCGGGGGCGGAACTGGTCGCCTGATGGATTTGCGATTTCACCGCTTTCACTTCGGCCATGGTCTTTTTGAGAGATTCGCGGAGATCATGGATCTCGCTATTGCTACCGGCGTTCCTCCGAGTTTATCGGCGCTGGTCGTGATGGATCCGAGCTTGATCTTCCGCGAGTTCTTCCTGCTCCATCCAGTAGAGTTCTTCTTCCTCTTCTGTCATGGGCCTATCGAAGGATACCGTCTGCCGAGCGGACTGGCTTCGGGTCCTCCTGGGGTGGATGTCAGCGTCTTCATCGGAAGGATCCGATTGGTCGCTGATATCTAGATCGATGCGCTCGACGTTGCTTTCCTTGTTTCCCGTAGCCGGAGGTGGAAGGTTCTGCGAGGTCGTTTGCTGTCCTTTCGGAGCCGTTTCCTCGGGAGTGGGCTCTTTCGAGGTATCCTTTTCTCGTGCTTCGGGAGATCCGCGCGGCAACTTGCTCCTCGCAGTTAAGGTGTCGACCTGTTTTGCGAGCGAGGTTATCAGCTTGTGCTGTTGTTCCGCCCGTGCCTGGGCAGAGGTAAATAGTTCCTTCATTTGCATGAGCGCCTCAGCGTTTGCATCAGCAGTGACTGTGGACGCATCTCCAGCTGGAGTCTTCTCAACGTTGGCGTCGACGGGTGTTCCGTCTAGCGCTGGCTGATCTTTGGTGACGTTGGTAGACATGATCGAGCGTGTGCAGTTGCGAGATAGATAGATCCATAACCCCCTCCTTGGCGCCAAAGCGTGGGAACGAAATTAGCACCGTCAAATTAATTTGATTTGGAGGAAAGCCAAGTGAACCAAGCCTTCCCTGAAGGTCCGGATATCTGTTGGGCGCACGACACAATCAATGCGACAAAGAAAATATGAAAAGAAATAAAATCGTAAGAACAAAGAATGGAGCAAAAGATCTTATTTCGAATCTGCGTTTTGGCGTGAACAACAGGTAAGAGCCTGCGGCTACAAGAGCTGTCGGCAAGTTTCGCTAGTCTAGCAACCTAAGTTCTAACCTAGTTGAGTCGCAGCTCGCTAGTAAAAACGGAAAATAATGCCTAAGTTGCTCTAAGTGCTAAGTGCTCACGGAAGTTTGGTGATGATTTGCTTCTCGCTGAAGCTCTCCTTTTATACTCCTCTTAAGGCGGTCTATCTTCGCGGGCTGAATCGGGCTTTTCCATTTTCGTCCATCTTCGTGTTTATCGGGAAATTTGACATTTACCTTCGGAAAACTTGACATTTATCTTCTGGTAACTTGACATTTATCTTTATGTGAGGATAAGGATAAACCGTCATAGTTATCCTTCCTTTTCGGAAAATCGTAAGTGGGCCGTTTTGGCCACGTTGGGCCGTTTAGACGTTTTTACGGTTTTTCGGAAGAACGGTCTTTGAAGGTTTCGATGTTTCGAAGGAACCCAATTCCTTGTATAGTCGAGATGTCGGTGTTTAGAATAAGCGTGATGCGTACCAAACTCCGCGAAGATTGATCGAACAAGCCAAGATGGGATCGGACCGAGCACGACGGGACCGAGACCAGGACAAGGGCCGTGGACCTGCGCTAGGCCGGGGTGCCGCCGGCGCCAGGCCGGGTGCCGCCGGCGCCAGGCCGGGTGCCGCCGGCGCCAGGCCGGGTGCCGCCGGCGCCAGGCCGGTGCCGCTGCGGCCGCTGCCGCCGGTGCCAGGCGTCTTGCCGTCCGTGGGTTTTCCGTTTTTGATCTTTCCCGTTAGTCGTTAGATGCGGAAATCTTTGAGTTTGGGAGGATCTTTAGCCGAGATTTCGAGATAATCGTTTCTTACCCAGCGAGACTCCTCGAGTAATGGGATTGAGATGGACTTGGATTCGTAGACTTTCCGTCTTCAAGGGTTTGAGCAATGAGGCTTCGAACTTTAGACGTTTAAAAGATGAATCTTCTAAACAATCGTGAAGGCTTTGCGGAAGAATCATTGTAGTTCTCGGACGATCGGACATGGGTTTAAGGGACCAAGATGCTGCCGTTGCCGAGATCATGAGGCGATTGCGGATGGGCGCCGGGACCCTTGCGCTGGCGCTGAGCGAGTGGGCGAACCTTCCGTGAGTTTTTGAGTGGCGGCTCGTTTTTGGTTTTGATCGTCACTTAGTTTTCTTTCGAGGACTTTCGGGTGACGATTTCGTCGTTGCCGATTTTGACCCCAAGAATCGCACAACTCACCCAATCTATGCAGGCTTTAGTAGCCCAACGAAACCCACCGCCACCAGCTCATTGATGTCTTGCATATTTACATGTTTTTAGCTATCATATCTTGTGCATTTTTGCTCATTTAGATTAGGCATTAGGCATCTTTAGGCTCATTTTGCATTCATAAGTCTCTATCAGGTGTTGGAGTATACTTTGGAGATTTTGGAGATGTTTGGAAGTTTTGTGATGAAAAAGAGGGGTTTAAAGATGAACATGGAAGGAGGCCTTAGAAATGTCTTCTGATGCTAAGATTTTTTGGAGACACAGCAAATTGAGTTAGCTTTCCAATGGAAGTGGTTTCAAGTCATTTTGACCTGTATTGGAGAAGTTATGATCAATTCACTTGAAGCATGTCAGGTTGGCCGGACGCGGCCTGGACTGCTCGGGTGAGAGTACCCTCATGAACACACCAGGGACAGGCAAGAACGGACCATGATCTTGTGACCAGACTGCTCGGGACACATGACCCGCGGGGCGGCAGCCAGGACATGAGCGGTCTGTGCCTAGCATCTGTGAACAAGATACCAGCGGCCTGAAGGGAATGGACACAGTTCATGCGCCGCCTAGAGTGCTGGATTGGACGGATGGACAAGGGCCAGGTTGCGCGGTCAGAGATGCTCGGGGTGCATGACCCGCGCGGGATTGGACGGATGGACAAGGGCCAGGATGCGCGGCCAGAGGAGCTCGGGGTGCATGACCCGCGCGGGATTGGACGGATGGACGAGGGCCGGATGCGCGGCCAGACGTGCGCGGCTTGACTGACCCGCGCGGCCTGGTGGATTTCTCGGACGGGACGACCTGCTCGGGTCAGGACACGCGGCCAGGACATGGGCAAGCTGACCCTGAGCGTTTTTGGCCTCTCTTTTCTCATTGGTCGAAAATCACTTGGCCAAGGGCTTTGTAGACTTTCTCCTTTATGTTTTTAAGGATTTCCAAGCCCCATATAAATACTCTTGTATCCCCTTTGAGGGACTTATCTCATTTTCTATCTAAGAACACATAAACCTCTTGAGTAAAGTTTCATCTTGATTCATAATCTCATCTTTGTCTTTGTGTTCTTGATTGTTTGATTTCATATCCTTTCTTTCTCTATATGTTTGAGCTTGAATCTATCATGGGTTTAAGAGTAAGCATGTGGATTAGTGAGTAGATCCTTCTAAGATCCATGGGTTAGGGTGATAGAGAGTGATTAAGTTAGATCCAAGGTGTCTATTGTTAGATCTATCATTTCCTTGCATAGATTTGGTGTTTTTAAAGCTATATTTGAGTTGGCCTCTCAAGCATAGAGCTATAGGCATTTCATGCCGAAAGGTGTTCTATGAAATGCCTGAACCAACTCATCTATGTTTTTAGCTTGCTTTGCCTAAGGGATTAGTTGTCAAAGGAGCTAGGATTGCTATTAGACTCATTCTCCATGTTTGCTTTGATCATTACAGCCAAAGGGATTTGGTGTACTTGGGTGATCATTGCAAAAGAGCATTCATCTAGGGATAGAGCTTGCTTAGTTTTGTTGTCTAGGCATAAGGATTAGATTGATTGAAAAGTTAGCATCTTGGATTGAAGCTTAATCATTTGATATCAAGTCCCTATACCCATGGGTCTCACTCTCCTCATAAGAAAGAAAGTTCAATCTTTTATTGCAATTTTAATATTGTCTTAGTTTCATAATCATCTTCTCATCTTGATTGCACTTAGATTAAGCATGAACTTGCATTTCCTTTGCATTAGAATCTCTTAGAATTGGATTGACATCTTGTATTCTACAACATTTGATTAGGACCCTAGAAAAGTCTTATCATCAAATTGGCGCCGTTGCCAAGTTCTAAGTTGATTTTGACATTGGGATTTAGTTATTTGCTTGAGACTAAGTCATTTTTCTTTTTATTGTATCTTGTGATATTGGTTCTTGCCTCTTCTATCTTTGACTTTCAGGTGTATGATCACAAGAAGCAGAGGGGCATCCAACTTGGTTCCTACTGTTGAAGAGATTGCTGCACTTGAGAGGGAGATAGCTAGACAAAGAAGAGAAGTAGAGCAACAGGCTCATCTTCAAAGGTTGGGGTTTGAGATGGAGAATCTGCCTCAAGATGGTAATGTCCACGGGGACAATGGTCCAAGAGCTGACAATCCTAGACCACCACGCCAGCCACATCACCAACCACGCCAAGCAAGAGCCATTGGAGCCTATGACCAACCTCACATTCATGGTCATAGGTTGGGAATCAGAGCACCAGCTGTGGAGAACAACAACTTTGAGATCAAATCAGGGCTGCTGCATTTGATTGAGAACAACAAGTTCCATGGCCTTGCTGTGTGTTGGTGTCAAAATCGGTCGCGACGGAATCAATGACTGAAAGTCTCTAGAAAGTATTTCTTGAAACAAAAAGTCTCGGATAATTTCTAAAAGGAGTTATACGAGATTTTCTCAAATTAGAATATCCACTCTCTGTGAGATCGGAAGACTACGGGCGTCTTGGTGAGAGTCCCGGAAGATCGGTCCGCTCGCCCAAGGATATCAAGATTCGATCACCACAAAAACCCTAAACATAAAAGAATCTGCCTCGAAACTTCGAAGAGGTCGTTCTCTCAAACCGTGAGGAACCAGAAAACGATCAAGATATCAAATCGAAGCCCTCGCCGAGATCTACAGCCTGGCGCCGGCGGCCAGCCTGGCGCCGGCGGCACCGCAGGCGGACTGGCGCCGCGGCACCGACACGGGCTGGCCTGGCACCGGCGGCACCGTGGCCGGGCGACCTGGCGCCGGCACCCGGCCTGGCGCCGGCGGCACCGTCCGCAGCGGGCGGCCTGGCGCCCGCGGTACCGGCCTGGCGCCGGCGGCACCGACTGCAGCGCTGGCTGGCGCCGGCACCGACCTGGCGCGGCGGCACCGTCGCGGGCTGGCCTGCGGCGGCACCGCCTGGCGCCGGCGGCACCGTCGCCGCAGGCTGGCCTGGCGCCGGCGGCACCGACTGGCGCCCGGCACCGTCGCCGCGGGCTGGCCTGGCGCCGGCGGCACCGGCGGCGCCCATCGCCGCAGGCTGGCCTGGCGCCGGCGGCACCGTCGCCGCGGGCTGGCCTGGTCTCGGTCCCATGGTGTTCGTTCTGATCCCATCTTGGCTTGTTTGGATCAATCATCATGAGCTTGGGGCGGTCGGCTCACGGAATAAACATCCCGACTTCGAATGGAATGCGTCCTCGATGTTTTACGACAAAAACTAGAAGGATTGGATTTCGTATAAATATCGCATAAAACAAGGTCGATTAACTTGAACATCGATCCTTTAGGCTATACGGTTTATTTTCACGAAAGATAGTCTTTCGAGAAATCGTATAAAGCGTTCAACGACTTAAGGCGAGTCCACGGACTTACTTACGATTTTGAGAATTCAAGCCCATTCAGGCTATGGCGGTTTATCCGATTTCCTGAACATCGGATAAACATCAAGTCGCCAAAACTTCGAGGATAATTACGAAGATCGGCTTAGCGGAATATTTCTGAAGAGATAAACTTGGGCCCAAAGGCGAGGTCCATCATCCTAAGGCAAACCGACCTAGGAGTGAGTATATAAGGAGAGCAAGAGCAGGAGAGAAGAAAATCCGAAAATCCTAGATTGGAGACTTAGAGCACCCTAGCTTAGAGAACTTAGAACTTAGGCGGTTAGGCCAGCGAGGCAGGTTCGAGCGTCTGGCAGCCTCTTGTTCTAGTTTTATCTTCTCCGCAGACCCGACGTTCCTCGGAAGGATCTAACTATACTTTTACTTAGAGCTCCGCGCATAGAAACCCTAGGCATTATCTTGACATGCCGCTATGACCAAGCGCTCATATTAGGCGAACCAGGCCCTAGAACGCGTCTGGCGCCTCCTGCTCGAAATCTCGCTCCTCGGAAGGATCGGACAATTCTTTACTTAAGAGCTCCGCGCCGAAACCCTAGGCGTTATCTTCGACATGCCTGTTTCTATGACAAAGCCATCATCGACGAACCCGCCCGGCGGTTCGATCTCTTGTTCAATTCTTTCTAACTGAACTTCGTCCGACTTGATCCTCGAAGAGTGCATTAGGCAGCCTTTCTTAAGGTCCAGTCTCAAATCTTAACAAATCTTTTCCGCATTTATTGGTCACTTGTCGTTGGCTGTCGCGAGAATCCGGACCTTCAAGGAAAGTCGGGTTAACTTGGCTTTCCTCCGCAATCTTATTCATTAAAATTGGCGGTGTGAATTCGGTTCCCAGTTTGGCTAGAAGGAGGGACGGATTACTCTTACTCATCTGACGCCAAAGCAGTCGAACGATGTCGGAAATATAAAAGAAAAAGTTGCAGTTCGTCAGCGATGGTAAAACAACTCCAGCAGCGACTGTTCCCGGTAGCAGCAACACCAAGCGCCCGCGGTGCTTTCCGAGCAAATCAAAACCTAGCGGCTTTCCAAGCAGGAAGAGCAGCGAGCTCACAATTTCTCTATCTAAGCGAAGAGACAGCGATAAAATCTATCAAACCCGAAAATTAGTCTTGATTCAGTTAGAGAAATCGCAACAAGCAAGGTTTCTGAAAAGCGTTTCTTCGAGAACCTCTGAGGAAAATAAAACTTATTCTCCTCGAAATCTTGGAAACCCTATATTACTACAGAAACGAAGCCGCGGCAAATCGGTTCACGATTCCCACGCCATACTTCTTACAAACAACTCGAGGAATAAGCGGAAGCGAAAGGAGTGGGAGCTTAATCTTACTAGGGCGACATGCCATAGGGTAAGATCAATCTTCCCAGTTAAGCCTTAGTGAGAGCCCAATTTGTTCTCCTTTGTGTCTAGGTCAAAATGGCTTTCGTTTCATCTCAATCGGAGTTTCCGTTGAGATTTTCACGAAAGAAAATCACTCTCCGCCACCTCGCCCATGGACGAGAACAACCATCACCAAGGTCACCTGGCCCATGGCCACCTGCCTGTGGAAACCTCACTTTGCTCTCCTTTGAGCCTAGGTCAAGATGGTTTTCGTTTAGTCTCAATCGGAGCTTCGTTGAGATTTTCTGAGAAACAATTTCGTTGTCTCGACCACCTCGCCCATAAGAAGGATCTCTCTGTCCCGTCATAGGGCCGAGCAGTCCTATCTCAGTACCATGCATCTTTGCCTGAGTATTTCGTAACTTCGGTCTTTGAGTCCGTGAGCCGGTCGGCGAAGGCGAGAACAACTGGCAGCATCGGCGGGACCGCGACGAGCGGCAAAAGCGGCGCTGGCCAGCCCGGACACCCGGCCTGGCGGCCGCACGACACCTGGCCTCGCAGCGGGCGACCTGGCGCCAGCGACACCGACCTGGCGCCCGGCGGCACCGGCATGGCGCCCGGCGGTACGCGACACTGGGCGGCCACCTGGCCTGGCACCGGCACTGGCCGCCGACGACCGCGACCAGCGGGCGACCTGGCCTGGCGGTGGGGCCTGGCCCATCCGTGCAGTCGTCTCGTGATCTCGGGCAGCGGCAACATCTTGGTCCCTTAAACCCATGTTGGGTTGTTGAAAAACATGGCGATTCTTCCGCCATACCGATTTTTTGAGTCATTATTTAAAATCTAAGTTGAAGCCTCATTACTCAAACCCTCGAAGGCGGAAAGTCTACAAATCCAAGTCCATCTCCAGTCCTGATACCGAGGAGTCTGTTGGATTAAGCGATTATCTCATAATCACGGCTAAAGATCTTTCAAACTCAAGATTTCCCTAAAGCGACTAGCGGAAAGGTCGAACGCGAAAAACCCACAGGCGGCAAGGTGGCCTGGCACGGCGGCAAGTGTCCCTTGAGCCGACCTGGCGCCCGGCGGCACCGACCTGGCGCCCGGCAGCACCGATCGCGGGCCTGCCTGGCGCCCGGCAGCATGCGGGGAGCGGCGGCACCGGCCTGGCGCCCGTGACACGCGAGCCCGGCCGGCTGCGCCAGCGGCACCATCCGCAGCGAGCGATCCTGGCGCCCGGCGGCCTTCCAGTCCGCCAGGCGCCCTGGCGGCCGCACGCGGAGACGCGGTGGCGCCTGGCGGCATCCGGCCTGGCGCCCGGCACCCGGCTGGCGCGGTCCGACCCTCGTCCTGGTCTCCGGTCCTATCGTGCCGGTCGATTCCATCTTGGCTTGATGGGATCAATCTTTGTAAGTTTGAATGCGATCCGCGGTTATTCTAAATACCAATGCGTCTCAACTATCACGAAATGGGATTCCTTGGAATGAAACCTTCAAAGACTATTTTCTCGAAAAATTTTGTAAAGGTTTTAATTCTTTGTAGGACAAAAAGCGTCTTGAGAAACTGCCGTAGAATTTAGGAACACAAGATTTAGGTGGACAGTCTAGCAAGCTAAGTCTTAGGCAAAATTTCCAGTCTTGTTCCATCGTTCCTTGATTGTCGGGCAGAACATGCAAACCGATCTAGTCTCTCGAAGAAAGCGATAAGCCCAGCGTTCTAAAAGCATACTCATCCGCTTCTAAAGAAGAAAAAGCGATACCTGAAGCCGGAAGAGCGGCTAACCCGTTTTCTTCGTAAAAAGGGGAAGTGATGCGTATACTATATCCGTATAATCCCATCTTGAAAACTTTTGCTTCAGCATCAAGAGCGCTTTGACAAAGAAAACTCTGCAGCAATAAGATTCATCTTAAGAGCATTAAGCGGCATAGCCAACCGTTACAAACATAGTCCTGAAAACTCTATGTCACCTCTGTTGCAAACTTCGCAACTAAAAGTGTCCCGGCGATCAGACTAATAACCTGACGGTGAACTCTGAAAATAACGAAATAACGGTAAAACTCCACGAGTAGTTGAAGCAGCTTTAGATCAAGGTCGAAATCATAAGCGGAAACATCTCCGTGTAATCGGCGGAAACATGCTACTTTAATAATCTGCGATTTTCTATCTCCATGAAACGGTCATCCATTACTTTAGGTATAACAAAAAATTTTTATCACGAACCATTCATCGTGTAACTGAAACCTAAAGTGGAAGATCGTTTCTAAAGCCATCAGCCGTAACTCAAAAACTCCGCTATGCTTGGCATGTCTATCTCGGCAAGCGCTATTTGGCCCTCGGCCAACCATACCTCCGTAAAGCCGGACCTAAATTCGGCATCCCCATTAAGGAAAATCGTAAACTAACATGACCTTAATAAGGTCATGTGGTCTGATCGTTACCAAACAACTTCATGGCGTCACGGCTGAATCTAGCCTCCATGCCAATCCAAAGCTCTTGGCGACCACGCTTCAATCATAGCGGCTAAAACAACAATCCACGATTTGTTCATAGAGCGCCAAGTGACTATTACATGCAATTTGTCGCATAACCCAGAATGGAAATCATACGATAAACTCTCCATACCAAAACTCAGTCCTAACAACCATATGGTTAGCGGAAGATTCAAACTCGCCGTCAATGGATTAAGTTTATCGCCCGTAAAGACTGCATGAAAAGAAACACTTCGTGACAAGGCTCCAGAGTTATCACGAGTCATCCTTAATAAATACAAACAAATCGGGAAGGCCAACACTTCACGAAGCAGCTGTGAATGTAGGCGGCTTCTCCGGAGTCGAACTTACGGCGACCTCTTGGTCCCTCGTCACAACGAAACAACAGTTTCTGGCTGCGAACATTAATAAAATATCTCCAAAGCCAGCGACCATTTCAACCACGAAATGCGGCACAAAGGAAACTTCGACCTTCAGCACTGCGAGGCGTCATTGCCTTCGAAGGACATTCTTTTCCTCAAAGCGTTCGAGGCGAAATCCTCGTCTCTAGAACTCAAAACATACAAACACACCTTTAAGCGGTAACATGCCTCTAAACTGGCATCATTTTAGTTGTTGCTGATCACAACAAGCGAACTCTAGCGTCCTAAACAGAGACAAATAGCAGCCCTTCAGGGGTAGGCTCTCTTGCATCCGACAAGGATAAACATAGCTAGCTACAAAGAAATCAAAATTTTGGTCTAGCTCTTCGTAAAGAGTAGCTTCGACTCCGCGCCGAACAAATCATATAAGCCGACAACAATTGGCAGTTTTTAAGCGGTGCGAGTCAGGTTAAAATGCATAAACAGAACAACAGCCGATTTGTCATCGCCAAAGCCTCTCGGTCAGAGAGTAAACCTAGGTCTTGCCTAAGCCCAGCCGCTGGATCTTGACATCTCCACCGACATAGTATGGTATCACGAGATCAAAATTTGTCTCTTCACTTAAGCTATGCGTTTCACGAACTTTCATCATCGGTGGCGGAAAATCTGGCTTTATGCAAACAATAGATGCGGTGATCATCGGGGAACTAGGAATGAGGCGACAACTCACACCCTCTTTCTCATGCTTGAAAAACTGAAGTTCATAAATAATCGAAAAACAAATACATCAACAGCATCATGCTCGAAAGTCTCTCATGACACATAACCAGACCATATAAGTCTGGGAAAACAGATCACAAGGGTCTTAAACTCCAAAGCGAACTACGGAAGGCTTGATCCCTACAACAAAGTGCGTAGGCAGCCTTGGCAGCCCCAATCTTACCACTTTCAGCGGACCTTTCAACCATTGATTCCGCCTATCTTACCTGACATGTCTTATGCTCGCAAGAACATCGAAGGTTCTAACGAGCTGGGGGCTAACTGTTGGTGTCAAAATCGGTCGCGACGGAATCAATGACTGAAAGTCTCTAGAAAGTATTTCTTGAAACAAAAGTCTCGGATAATTTCTAAAAGGAGTTACGAGATTTTCTCAAATTAGAATATCCACTCTCTGTGAGATCGGAGGAAGACTTCTGATGTGACGAGAGTCCCGGAAAGATCGGTCCGCTTCGCCCAAGGATATCAAGATTCGATCACCACAAAACCCTAAACATAAAGAATCTGCCGAAACGAAGAGGTCGTTCTCTCAAACCGTGAGGAACAGAAAGCGATCAGGATATCAAATCGAAGCCCTCGCCGAGATCTACAGCCTGGCGGCACCCGGCCTGGCGCCGGCGGCACGCGCCACGCGGGCGGACTGGCACCCGGCGCCGACACGGGCTGGCCTGGCGCGGCGGCGCCTTTCCGTGGCGGGCGGCCTGGCGCCGGCGGCACCGGCCTGGCGCCGGTGGCACCGTCGCAGCGGGCGGCCTGGCGCGGCGGCACCCGGCCTGGCGCCGGCGGCACCGTGGCGGGCGACCTGGCCAGCCGGTACCCGACTGGCGCCGGCGGCACCGACAGCTGGCCTGGCGCCGGCGGCACCCGGCCTGGCCGGCGGCACGTCGCGCGGGCTGGCCTGGCCGGCGGCACCGGCCTGGCGCCCGGCCTCCCGTCGCCGCAGGCTGGCCTGGCCGGCGGCACCGACCTGCGCCGGCGGCACCGTGCGCGAGGCTGGCCTGCGCCGCGGCACCGACCTGGCGCCGGCGGCACCGTCGCCGCGGGCTGGCCTGGCGCCCGGGCACCGTCGCCGAGGCTGGCCTGGTCTCGGTCCCATCGTGTTCGTTCTGATCCCATCTTGGCTTGTTTGGATCAATCATCATGAGCTTGGGGCGGTCCGCGCGGAATAAACATCCGCCGACTTCGAATGGAATGCGTCCTCGATGTTTTACGACAAAAACTAGAAGGATTGGATTTCTCGTATAAGATATCGCATAAAACAAGGTCGATTAACTTGAACATCGATCCTTTAGGCTATCACGGTTTATTTTACGAGAAAGATAGTCTTTCAGAAATCGTATAAAGCGTTCAGCGACTTAAGACGAGTCCACGGACTTACTTGATTTTGAGAATTCAAGCCCAATCAGGCTATGGCGGTTTATCCGATTCCTGAACATCGGATAAACATCAAGTCGGCTTCGAGGATAATTACGAAGATCGGCGAAGCGGAATATTTCTGAAGAGATAAACTTGGGCCCAAAGGCGAGGTCCATCATCCTAAGGCAAACCGACCTAGGAGTGAGTATATAAGGAGAGCAAGAGCAGGAGAGAAGAAAATCCGAAAACCTAGATTGGAGACTTAGAGCACCCTGCTAGCTTAGAGAACTTAGAACTTAGGCGGTTAGGCCAGCGAGCAGGACTGAGCGTCTGGCGCCTCTTGTTCTAGTTTTATCTTCTCCGCGACCCACGTTCCTCTCGGAAGGATCTAACTATACTTTTACTTAGAGCTCCGCGCAGAAACCCTAGGCATTATCTTGACATGCCCGCTTCATGACCAGCTCATATTAGGCGAACCAGGCCCTAGAGCGTCTGGCGCCTCCTGCTGCAAATCTCCGCTCCTCGGAAGGATCGGACAATTCTTTTACTTAAGAGCTCCGCGCATAGAAACCCTAGGCGTTATCTTGACATGCCCGCTTCATGACCAAGCTCATATTAGGCGAACCAGGCCCTAGAGCGTCTGGCGCCTCCTGCTTTCGCAAATCTCCGCTCCTCTCGGAAGGATCGGACAATTCTTTACTTAAGAGCTCCGCACAGAAACCCTAGGCGTTATCTTCGACATGCCTGTTTCTATGACAAGCGCTCATACTAGACGAACCCGCCCAGGCGGTTCGATCTCTTGTTCAATTCTTTCTAACTGAACTTCGTCCGACTTGATCCTCGAAAGAGTGCGTAGGCAGCCTTTCTTAAGGTCCAGTCTCAAATCTTAACAAATCTTTTTCGCATTTATTCGGTCACTTGTCGTTGGCTGTCATGAGAGAATCCGGACCTTCAAGGAAAGTCGGGTTAACAGCTTTCCTCCGCAATCTTATTCATTAAAATTGGCGGTGTGAATTTGGTTCCCACACTGTGGAGGATCCCCTTGATCACTTGGACACATTTGATAGCTACTGTAGCTTGTCCAAGATTAATAGAGTTTCTGAAGATGCTTTCAAGCTGAGGTTGTTTCCATTCTCTTTGGGAGACAAGGCACATCTGGGAGAAGGCTGTTCCAAGTGACTCATCACTACTTGGAATGAGTGCAAGAGAGCATTCCTAGAGAAATTCTTCTCTACCTCAAGAACAGCCAAAATCAGAAATGAGATCTCTAGTTTTCAGCAGAAGAACAGAGAGCTTTAGTGAAGCATGGGAGAGGTTCAAGGGCTATTGGTCTCAATGCCCACATCATGGCTTCACCAAGGAGAGTTTGCTTAGTACCTTCCAGAGGTGCTCTACCAGAGTTCAGGAGCAGATTGGACACAGCCAGCAATGGGTTCTTCTTGGGCAGAACTGAGCAGGATGCTGAGGAGCTGGTGGAAAACATGGCCAGGAGTGACTCAGTCTACAGTGAGGAGCATGATAGAGCCAACAGAGGCACTGATGAAGATGATCCGCACACAAGAAAGGCCCTGAAATCTCTCAAGAAAAGTTGGACAAGCTTCTTGTAGAGAAGGCTAAGCAAGAGCAGCTTAACTCCATTGGGAACCAGCAACAGCAACAGCCTGCTAGGACTACTGAAGTTCATGGTGTAGAAGGTCAAGAGGAGCTGTGCTTCATCAATTCTAATGGCACATGGTATAGGAAAGAGCCCAACTTCCAATACCAAAACAACTACCAGCAAAGACCTTACTACAACAATCACCAAGGAGGTTACCAAGCAAACCAGCCTACTCAACCCCAAGGAAGCTCTTCTCCAGCTCAGGCTCCAAGTTCAAATTTGGAGTCCATGTTCAAGCAACTCTTAGAAGCTCAAGAAAGAAATGCTAAGACCATTGGTGATGAGTTCAAGAACATCCATGCTAAGATTGATGGAACCTATTCTGACCTCAACAACAAGTACATGCAACTTGCCTCTCACCTCAAAGCTTTGGAGAGCCAAGTTGCATCCATGTCTTCATCCTCCAAGAGTCCAATGGGATCTCTACCAGGGAAACCAGAGAAGAACCCTAAAGAAACTTGCAATGTTATCCTCTCCACTTCTTCAAGGATTGCATTGAGTGATCATAAGAATGATGTTGATGAGATTGAGAGGCTAGTGCTTGGAAATCAGATTGAACATGATAAGAGACTGGTTGTTGCCACAGCTGAAGCTAGAGTTGTGAAGAGAGCTGATAAGAAGGTTCAAGGAAAGACTGATGAGCCTAAGGTTGAGACACAAGTTGAGAAGAGTGCTAACCCCAAGCTGAAAGAAGTGAAGGAAGAAGACAATGAGGTTGAGCTATCACCATATGATAAGCTCCCTTACCCTCAAAGGTTCCTCACCAAAGCTCAGAAAAAAGTGGTCTCCAAATTCAGAAAAGAACTCAGTGATATTGGAGTCAAGCTTCCAGAGATCAGCAATATGCATGCTGCTCATGTCCAAATGATGCTCATAAGGACATTCTCACCCACCAAGCTGAAGTGGCTGAATTTTGGACATCTCACTTCTGAAGATTGATCCACCAATCCCTCCCAAGTCCCTCCCTAAGCTTGAGTCTCAAGGGAAGTTCACATTGTCTTGCTCTCTTGGTAAACTAACTATGGATGATGCTCTTGTTGATAGTGGAGCTAGTGTGAATGTCATCTCCTTGGATATGGTGCAGAGTATTGGGATTGAAAGCATGGAAACAGATACTCCTCCTCTCATCTTTGGGGATTCCTCTTCTACAACCCCACTTGGCATAATCAAGGACTTCCCCTTGAAGATTGGATCATGCACCATACCTATTGACCTCACTGTTTTGAAGATGACATCTGAAGAAAGAGTCCCTTTGATCCTTGGCACTCCTTTCCTCACAACAGTTGGAGCTTGCATTGACTTTCCCAACAAGAAGGTCACTCTCATGCATGTCAACAAAGCTGTCTCCTATCCTCTCCAGCCCCCACTCGCATCAGACTATTGTGGGACAATAACTCGTGCTGCACAAGCCGTTGAGAAGCCCCAAGATGAAGAGGTTGAAGGTAAGAAAGAGGGTCTTGATGGAGAGTGTTCTAAGGAGTTGTGTGTTGAGCACTTGGAAAGTGCTAAAAGAGAGGGGATGGCTGGAGCCTTAAGGGCCACTCATGGCAAGAAGAAGATAGTGAAAGAGCCTCCTCTTGATTTGCTCTCACACACTCTCACTCTCCATCCAAAGAAGCTCAAGGATGGAGCCATTGAGTACAAGATCAAGCATAAGGGCAGGTCCACACCATTCTCAAATGCTAGAGCCATCATCACTCCTCAGCTCCAAGATGACCCAATCAAGCTTCAAGAGCTTCTCTCTCAGGTCCTAACCATCACACTTGAAGGTGGGAAGGATCCTCCTTCTCACTAGTCAAAGAGAAAAGGTAGTCAAGCTAAGTGACTCAAAACAAGCTCACTTGGGAGGAAGTCCCATGGTTATCCTTGTATATAGCTTTGCAATTTCGAATTTCCTTTTTAGTTTTTAATAAAAGTGGTCAAGATTTTCAGGTTGAGCAAAGCACTAGAGGAGAGAAGAATGGTGGTGAACCACTTAAGCCCCATGATCCATGTAGCAGCCTCCTCTAGTTGCTATGAACCAAGCCAGCTTCTAGTCATGACACAAGCACCATGCCCAAATCTCCTTGTGCGGTATTACTCCAACCCTTCTTGTATATACATTTGATTTTGCCTTGTTGAGGTATCTCTTACTCTCTTACTCACACAGGAGACTGTGTGATTTAAGTGTGGGGGAGGTACCGGATATTTGATCATGTTTGCTTTGTGATTTTGAGTCTCATGCATTGCATTGTACATTCATAAGTGCATAGAAAATCCAAAAATTTTTAAATTTTTGAACCATGTAGATTGCATCACTTGCATCCTTAAGATTGAGTCTAGAGCATATAGGTTGCATTCATTTGCATGTGGAGCATTGCCTTGTAAAGAACACTTGTTTGCACTGAATTTGGCACCCTAGTTAAACATATCAAGTAGCTTGAGCACCTTTTGAAAAAGCTTGCATGCTTTGAGCCTTGAAAACCCTTCTTGAAACTTGCTTGCTTGCTTGATATTGGCATTGTTCTTAAGACCAGCTCCATCCTGAACTTAGACTTGAATGAACTTAATCTCTCTTGCATATGGGCATTTGCATACTTAGTCATGGATCTCATACACATTTGGGTTATCTTTTTCCATTGTACCACCCTTTGTTAACCCAAATGGCACTCCCTTACCCTTGAACCCTATCCATTCTTTGAAACCTACATTGATTTGCTTGAGTGAGGCCTCTTTTGATAGCTTGTCATGTGCAAAATCTTGAGAGTATTGGGAGCGACATGGATTTGTTCTCATCTCTTGCTAGCATAGGGTCATCATTTGAGCTAGCTTCTAGGATGGTGAGTGAAGTGTTTGTTACCTAATGGTTTACATTTTGGGTTTGGGGATATGGCAATGTTGAGATTGTTGAACAAAGAAACTTTTGAGAAACAAAAAAAACCCTAGGGACCTAGAAATAAAAAATGAAAAGCTCTTGATTGAAGTTTTGACCTTCCCCCTCATGTATATATATATATTAAAAAAAAAAAAAAGAAAGAAAAGAAAAAAAAGAAGGAAAAGAAAAAGAAAAAGAAAGATTCAATAAGATAGTGGGGAAGGAAAAACTTAAGAGTTAGAGTTTAGAATGTGAATAGAGGTCCTTAGAGGTTGAATCATGAGAAATAAAATGTTCATTGGGTGAGTGATGTGAGTATGTCTTCATTTTGGGTTATGGGATGAATAAAAAGGGTGTAGATCTTGTAATCACTTAGGAATTGGGTAGAATGATGAGGATGGATCCATGTATGCATGAATTGCTCCTAGTCTTAGATAAATTTTGCATAATGATCAAGCTCCTTGATTTTTGAGTGACTGCCACCTTGAAATGAAGCATTGAACCCTCCTTTTCATCCTTATTAGACCATTTGATTACCTAGCCAAATGATTGAGATCATGTGCCCATTTGTGAGACTTCACCTTGTGTGTGTGTGTGTGAATCAATGTGAGGGCTGGTTAAGAGAGCATGTTAGTTGATAGGCATTGCATCTTGTGTAGAGGCATAAGAGTAATTGATAGGCCTTGTGAAGCTAGAGCATAATAAGAGAGTTTGCTCATGCTATTTGCTATGTTTCTTTAGGATGTCAGGTTGAGTGCTATGAGTGTTTCCTTTGGCTTTGTTCCCATCCTTGCATCCATCCATCCCCCTTGTGTTTGAAAAGTTTACTTGAGGACAAGCAAAGGTCTAGTGTGGGGGAGTTGATGTCTTGCATATTTACATGTTTTTAGCTATCATATCTTGTGCATTTTTGCTCATTTAGATTAGGCATTAGGCATCTTTAGGCTCATTTTGCATTCATAAGTCTCTATCAGGTGTTGGAGTATACTTTGGAGATTTTGGAGATGTTTGGAAGTTTTGTGATGAAAAAGAGGGGTTTAAAGATGAACATGTACGGAGGCCTTAGAAATGTCTTCTGATGCTAAGATTTTGTGGAGACACATAAAATTGAGTTAGCTTTCCAATGGAAGTGGTTTCAAGTCATTTGGACCTGTATTGGAGAAGTTATGATCAATTCACTTGAAGCATGTCAGGTTGGCCGGACGCGCGGCCTGGACTGCTCGGGTGAGAGTACCCTCGCGGAGCACACCAGGGACAGGCAAGAACGGACCATGATGCGCGGCCAGACTGCTCGGGACACATGACCCGCGGGGCGGCAGCCAGGACATGAGCCGGTCTTGCTGACCTAGCATCTGTGAACAAGATACCAGCGGCCTGAAGGGAATGGACACAGTTCATGCGCCGCCTAGAGTGCGCTGGATTGGACGGATGGACAAGGAGCCAGGTTCTTGTGATCAGAGATGCTCGGTGCATTACCAGCGGGATTGGACGGATGGACAAGGGCCAGGATGCGCGGCCAGAGGAGCTCGGGTGCATGACCCGCGATTGGACGGATGGGCGAGGCGGATCTGCTGGCCAGGCGTCTTGTGGCTTGACTGACCCGTGCGGCCTGGTGGATTTCGGGCGGGGCGACCTGCTCGGGTCAGGGCCAGCGGCCAGGACATGGGCAAGCTGACCCTGGCGTTTTGGCCTCTCTTTTCTCATTGGTGAAAATCACTTGGCCAAGGGCTTTTAGACTTTCTCCTTTATGTTTTAAGGGTTTCCAAGCCCCATATAAATACTCTTGTATCCCCTTTGAGGGACTTATCTCATTTTCTATCTAAGAACACATAAACCTCTTGAGTAAAGTTTCATCTTGATTCATAATCTCATCTTTGTCTTTGTGTTCTTGATTGTTTGATTTCATATCCTTTCTTTCTCTATATGTTTAAGCTTGAATCTATCATGGGTTTAAGAGTAAGCATGTGGATTAGTGAGTAGATCCTTCGAGATCCATGGGTTAGGGTGATAGAGAGTGATTAAGTTAGATCCAAGGTGTCTATTGTTAGATCTATCATTTCCTTGCATAGATTTGGTGTTTTTAAAGCTATATTTGAGTTGGCCTCTCAAGCATAGAGCTATAGGCATTTCATGCCCGGAAGGTGTTCTATGAAATGCCTGAACCAACTCATCTATGTTTTTAGCTTGCTTTGCCTAAGGGATTAGTTGTCAAAGGAGCTAGGATTGCTATTAGACTCATTCTCCATGTTTGCTTTGATCATTACAGCCAAAGGGATTTGGTGTACTTGGGTGATCATTGCAAAAGAGCATTCATCTAGGGATAGAGCTTGCTTAGTTTTGTTGTCTAGGCATAAGGATTAGATTGATTGAAAAGTTAGCATCTTGGATTGAAGCTTAATCATTTGATATCAAGTCCCTATACCCATGGGTCTCACTCTCCTCATAAGAAAGAAAGTTCAATCTTTTATTGCAATTTTAATATTGTCTTAGTTTCATAATCATCTTCTCATCTTGATTGCACTTAGATTAAGCATGAACTTGCATTTCCTTTGCATTAGAATCTCTTAGAATTGGATTGACATCTTGTATTCTACAACATTTGATTAGGACCCTAGAAAAGTCTTATCATCACTCAACGCGAAGACGAAGAACCTTCCGACGATGACGCTAACGCAAACCCGTTTGCAGTTCTAGGTCAAAACAGAGCTCGCAACCAGCACAACAACCAAAACAACAACGACGATCGATGGGATCGCAGCTTTAAGTTTGAGATTCCAGAATATCATGGTACTCAAGTTCCAGAAGACCTTCTTGATTGGATTGCCACCGTCGACGAGATTTTAGAATTCAAGCGCGCCCCTTTGGAGCACTTTGTTCCAGTACTAGCCATGAGATTTCGTGGGAGAGCAGCCGCATGGTGGTCACAACTGAAGACGTCCCGTCTTCGTGTACACAAACCTAAGATCGAATCATGGGAAAAACTGAAGAAGCATATGAAGAAAACGTTTTTACCTTATAACTATGAGGCTCTTATGTCTCAAAAACTACACCACCTCCGCCAAGGCTCACGTTCAGTGGAAGAATACTCCACCGAATTTTTTTTGCTGCTGAACCGTATTGAGCTCCAAGATACCGAAAGTCATATTGTTGCTCGATTCATTGGAGGCTTACGATTACAGATCCAACACTCTTTGAATCTGTTTAATCCTTTAACAGATTCTGAAGCTCACCAACAAGCATTGACTGTTGAATCTCAAACAAAGGTCAACTCTTCAAATTGGAGCTCGGCGCGTCAACCGCGTACGACTCAGACATCAACGACCCCACAAGAGACAACCACGCCTGAGACAGCTGTAGTAGCAACTGAACCTAACCGTCCAAATCGAGTTGGAACCCTTCGTTGTTTCGCATGCGGCGAACCTGGTCATCGCCAATCCGCTTGCCCAACACGTAATCGACGAGGACTTCTCCTTGATAGTTCTGGTCGGGACGTTGAGCTCGAGTATCACGACGACGAGCAGCCCCCAGTTTATGACGAACCACCAGAGGAACTGGAACCTGATTCCGGACTCTCTTTGATGCTGCGACGCTCATGCTTGGCTCCACACGCACCAGTCCAGCACCCACAACGGAATGCACTTTTCCAGTCGCGTTGCACAATTGCAGGAAAGGTTTGTAATTTCATTATCGATTCAGGTAGCAGCGAGAACGTCATTGCCACAGATGCTGTTAAAAAATTACAACTCCAAGACGAAGAGCACCCGCATCCCTATAACCTTTCATGGCTTCAACAAACTAATGACCTTCGTGTAACCCGTCGTGCCTTGGTCACATTCTCTGTTGGTGATGCTTATCATGACCAACTATATTTTGATGTCATACCAATGGACGCGTGTCATCTGTTACTAGGACGACCATGGGAGTTTGATCGCAGAGTTACACAAGATGGATACCTCAACACTTATACTTTTAAGTATAACAATCGGAGTTTTACATTAAAACCATCGAATCCACAACCGTCTCCTCCACCAGTAACACAAGTTTTGTTACTACAGAAGGCACCGTTCGAAGCTATTATGCGTAATGAGGGCCATGTGATACTTCTCTTACCAACACCTGCGCCATCAATCCACAAGCAACACAGTCAACCGGAGTTCTCAGCTTTAATACAATAATTTGCAGATGTGTTCCCGGATGATCTTCCGCCCGGCTTACCACCACTACGTGACATACAACATCAAATTGATCTTGTGCATGACGCATTACTCCCGAACCGACCACATTACCGAATGAGTCCCACTGAACATGAAGAACTTCGCAAACAAGTTGAAACATTTGTTTCTCAAGGTTTCTTACATGAGAGTTTGAGTCCTTGCGCGGTTCCAGCCTTACTAATTCCTAAAAAAGATGGTTCTTGGCGTATGTGCGTAGATAGTCGTGCTGTTAACAAGGTCACGGTTCGTTATCGTCTTCCAATACCTCATTTAGATGACCTTCTTTACCAGATTGGTACTGCCCGAATCTTCTCCAAACTCGATCTTCGCAGTGGCTACCACCAGATTCGTATTCGGCAAGGAGATGAATGGAAAACCGCCTTTAAAACACGGGAAGGTCTCTTTGAGTGGTTAGTTATGCCATTTGGCCTCTCTAATGCACCTAGTACTTTCATGAGAGTCATGAACCAAGCTCTACGGCCCTTCATTGGAAAATTTGTGGTTGTTTACTTCGATGATATCTTGATATTTAGCCTGACTCTTGAGGATCATCTTCTCCATCTCCGCGAGGTTCTTCTCGTCCTCCGGCGCGATACAGTTTTTGCTACAATGAAAAAGTGTTCTTTTGGATCCTCTCAAGTTCACTTCCTCGGTTATATTGTCTCTTCCGAAGGCTTATCTGTCAACCCCGAGAAAGTTTCCGCAATAAAAACGTGGCCACAGCCTATTACTCTGTCAGAGGCTCGTAGCTTCCATGGGTTAGCATCATTCTACCGGCGCTTTGTCCCACACTTCAGTTCCATTACGGCACCACTTACGGATTGTATTCGTACCGGCTCATTCACATGGACACCAGCGGCCACAAACGCCTTCACTATCATCAAAGAGCAGCTATGTTCGGCGCCTGTCCTCGCGCTGCCAGACTTTACTTTGGTCTTTGAACTTCATTGCGATGCGTCAAAAACTGGCATTGGTGCGGTTCTGTGCCAGAAGAATCGCCCTATTGCTTTCTTTAGTGAAAAAATATCTGGAGCTCGGTTTCGTTACAGTACATATGATATTGAGTTCTACGCTATCATTCAAGCCGTCAAACATTGGCGTCACTATTTATTTCATAAAGAATTTGTGCTCTATACAGATCACGACGCGCTTAAACATCTCGGGAACCAAGACAAAGTATCAGCTCGCCATGCATCTTGGATCTCTTATCTTCAACAATTTACCTTCGTGATCAAGCATACCTCCGGAGTCACCAACAAAGTCGCTGATGCTTTAAGCCGACGTCACGCTTTACTTGCTGTTCTTCATGTGTCAGTTCCAGGGTTCGCGTCGTTTGCAGACCTTTACCCCACTGATGTATTTTTTGGACCAATTTGGGAAGCTGCCTCAACTGGTTCTTCCGCGCCATACTCCATTCATGATGGTTTCTTATTTCGTGATAACCGTTTATGTATTCCAGATTGCAGCCTCCGTCTACAATTGATCGCCGAACTCCATAATGAGGGCCATATTGGGCGTGATCGTACACTCCATTTGATATCAGTTTCTTACTTTTGGCCTTCTCTCCGGCGCGATGTAGTCCGTTTTGTCGAACGCTGTGTAACTTGTCAAACTTCTAAAGGACAAGCTACTAACGCTGGTTTATATCTCCCTTTGCCGGTTCCTACGCAGCCATGGACGGACATCAGTATGGACTTTGTTATGGGTCTTCCTCGGACGCAAAAGGGTTATGATTCTATTTTTGTTGTTGTGGATCGTTTCTCTAAAATGGTTCACTTTATACCTTGCAAGAAAACAACTGATGCTGTGCAGGTGGCAACTCTGTTTTTTCGTGAGATATATAGACTCCATGGCCTTCCGTTGTCAATTGTGTCTGATCGAGATTCTAGGTTCCTTGGTCACTTTTGGCGTTCGTTGTGGAAACTACTTGACACAAGTCTTGATATGAGCTCTGCTTACCATCCTCAGTCTGATGGCCAAACGGAGGTCGTTAACCGCTCCCTGGGTAATCTTTTACGTTGCTTGGTGGGATCCTCTATTAAGTCTTGGGATTCAAAGCTCCCTCAAGCGGAATTCGCTCATAACCATGCCCTTAACAGAAGTACCGGGTTCAGTCCATTCCATATCATTTATGGTAATGTACCGCGTGGACCACCTGATCTTTCTTCACTTCCTGATCGTACTCGCCTCCATGGTGGCGCTGAAGCCTTCGTCGACACCATCATTGATACCCATGCTCAAGCAACAACGAATTTGGAGACCTCTGTCGCAAAGTACAAGAATGCAGCTGATTCTCATCGTCGTCGTCTCGTCTTTGAAGTCGGAGATCTTGTTTGGGTCGTCCTTACTGGTGATCGTATGCCTTCTCACGCCTACAACAAACTCAAAGCTAAGAAAATCGGTCCGGTCAAAGTTCTAGAACGCATCAATGATAACGCTTATCGCCTCCAACTACCGGCAAATATCACTACTTCTGATGTGTTCAATGTAAAGTACCTCTCCCATTACTTTCCACCAGATCATGTTCCAGATTCGAGGACGAATCCTTCTCACCCCGGGAAACCTGATGCAGCAGCATCTACACCGCCATCATCTTAACCGTCTCTTACGACTTTCCTTTTATTTATGTTATTTCTGTTTCTCTTTATTTACTTTCTTGTTGCTTAAGTTTTCCTTTTTAGAATAAGAATGATCTTTCCTAGTCAGTTGTGACTTGAGAATAGATCACTATATAAAGAGGCATTAGCCTTAGCTTTTAAACACAGAATTTGATTAATAAAACCCAGAGAGCTTTCTCTTTTTCCTTGTTTATCGATTTGATTCAATTCATCGTTGCAAGAAGCAGGTCTCTAGAGTGGTAATAACCCCTAGATTGAGCTGTCATCGTTCTTACCCTCCATCACTGGAGAACTTCAATTTAGGCTAATTCAAGCTTGATTGTGTTTGATTGAGGGGTTTTGATTCTTAGAGATTCTTATTGCTCATAAAAAAAAAAAAAATATGAGCATGAGAATTCTCTAGGATGTTCTAAAGCCCCCCTTTTTGCTGAAAGCTTTGTTTCTTGTGAGTAATTGATCATTGAAATTGAATTCTTATGCTTTTGATCATGTTTCTCATCTTGAGAGGTTTTTCTTTCTTAAGCTCACTCTTTTCCAATGTTTAAAATTTCAGGTACCAATGGGGCGAAAGAGTGAAGCTGATATAGAAGTTGAGAAGCAAGAGCGTGCAGCAAGACACACTGCTCAGTTTGGGAAATCTTTGGGTTCACAGCCTGGTTCAGAAGAGGAGCGCCGCCAGCAAGCTTTGGCAATGCTAAGGAAGAAAGCACAAGCCAAGAAAGATGGGAAGAGAGTTGTTTCTGATAAGGGTGTGGCTGATGGTGCTCACAAGCAAGCCAAGAGGGATGGAAAGAGAACAGCTGTTGGGGACAGTGTGACTGATGGTGCTAACAAGCCGGCTCCTCCCAAGAGAGCTAAGGCACCAAGAAACTCTAGTGTGGGAGCTCTTGTGGTAGAGAAGACCAACAACAAAGGTGATCATGCACTTGCTCACACTATGAGGGCTATGACTCCACCTAGGAGAGCACCAGATCCTGTGCAAGAGAATGTAGAAAGCCTTAACCAGCACACCATGGAAGAGAAGTTGGCAAGGGCTAGAGCAAAGAAGCAAGGCAAGAAGCCAATGGTTGCAGAAAGTGAAGGTGAAGAGGATGAGATATCTTCTAATGATGAGCATGCTGATCCTAAATCAAAGTATGACAAGAGGGTTAGGTCCAAGACACCTACTGAGGATGAGCTGGTAGACCTTTTGAGGAATGGCATTGCTTGGGTCCCTACCAGATTTGTTCATAAGATGATCTTGCAAGAGATATACCTTGATGATGATGTTGAAACCATGCTTGAGCACATGAAGGTTGGAAGCCTCTACTCAGCAGCTTACCCTACTCACAAAGAAGTCTCTTGCCAATTCTTGGCTACACTAGAAGCAACCTTTCACACTTCCAAGCATGCACAGCAAAGATGGGGAGAGATAAAATTCAAGATTGAGGGTAAGGTGTACTCCATGTCTTTCACAGAGATTGGTGAAGTTCTTGGCCTTGAGGATCAGAAAAACTCTTCGCTTCCCACACTCATGACAGCCCCTAAGGAGAAGACCATTGCTGAATCAATGTGGACCTTGTTAACAGGACAAGGGAGAGGAGGCCACAAGAAAGAGAAGAATGGCGCTATTAGGCATCCCATTATCGCTATCTCCACAGGCTGCTTAACCACACCCTCTTCCAGAAGAAAGAGATAGGGAATGTTGCTGCAGAGGAGCTGAGATTCCTTCACCAAACCGCCCGACACTTTGCTTCCTTTCCTCGACTCCCTGTTGTCCCGGATGACTTCTACTCAGATTTTTGTATGGTTGGCTTCCTTGTTCAGCGCTTCGTGCACTACAAGAGTTGGGCTTGGACAAACCGTGACTCAGGACCTCAGATTGGTATTGGTGGATGGATAACTCCATTATTAGATTACCAAGGGATTGATTTGGGTGATGATGGAGTAGGTCCTACTTTCTTGGATGGAGCTTACCTGAAGAAGGCTCAGTTCCTAAGTGGAAGGTTTGATGGGAAATGCGTTTATTCCTATTCGAGAGGTGGCAAAAGGGCTGAGCTGTTGCTTCCTAACTCAGAACTCACTTCATTGAGCACTTCAGGAGACATCATCTTTGACATCAGTGAGGAGCACCTCTTTAGGAGTCATGGACCCCTTTGCCCTGTGACCCTTCCCAAAGGTGACAAGGCAGCAAGCAAAAAGTATGCCTATGAAGAGGAGCACACCAGAAGAGCCACTGCTCATCTCTGTTGGTGTCAAAATCGGTCACGACGGAATCAATGACTGAAAGTCTCTGGAAAGTATTTCTCAAAACAAAAGTCTCGGATAATTTGAAAGAAGTTATCGAGATTTTCTCAAATTAGAATATCCACTCTACGGTGAGGTCAGCGGTTATCTCGAAATCTACGGCTAAAGATCCTTCCAAACTCAAAGATTTCCCTTACGAGCGACTACGCCGGAAAGATCGGTCCGCTCGCCCAAGGACATCAAGATTCGATCACCACAAAACCCTAAACACAAAAGAATCTGCCTCGAAACTTCAAAGAGGTCGTTCTCTCAAACCGTGAGGAACCAGAAAGCGATCAAGATATCAAATCGAAGCCCTCACGAGATCTTCAAAGCGCCCGTTCTGACACGGGCGCCTGGCGCCGGCGGCAGCGTCCGCAGCGGGCGGCGTGGTGCGGCGGCACTCCGGCCTGGCGCCAGCGTACCCGGCCTGGTGCGGTGGCGCAGCGTCGAGGACCGGCCTGCCCCGGCGGCACACCCGGCCTGGCGCCGGCGGCACTCGGCCTGGCGCCGGCGGCGCAGCGTCCGCAGCGGGCCAGCGTGGCGCCGGCGGCACTCCGGCCTGGCGCCGGCGGCAGCGTCCGCAGCGGGCGGCGTGGTGCCGGCGGCACTCGGCCTGGCGCCGGCGGCCGCAGCGTCCGCGAGCGGCCTGGCGCCGGCGGCACTCGACCTGGCGCCGGCGGCACCTGGTCTGGCGCCGGTCGGCGGCCCTTGTCCTGGTCTCGGTCCCATCATGATCGGTCTGATCCCATCTTGGCTTGTTTGGATCGATCGTCGTGAGTTTGAATGCGATCCGCGGCTCTGGAATGAACATCTTCGATTCGGTTGGAATCGTCCTCGATGTTTTACGACAAAAATAGAAGGATTGAATTTCGTAGAAGATATCGCATAAAACAAGATCGATTAACTTCGAACATCGATCCTTTAGGCTATCGCGGTTTATTTTACGAGAAAGATAGTCTTTCAGAAATGCGTATAAAATGTTCAGCGACTTAAGACAAGTCCACGGACTTACTTACAATTTTAAGAATTCAGGCCCAATCAGGCTATGACGGTTTATCCTATTTCCGAACATCGGATAAACATCAAGTCACCGAAAAATAGGGAAAACTTCGAGGATAATTACAAAGATCGACGAAAATGGAATACTTCTGAAGAGATAAACTTGGGCCCAAAGGCGAGGTCCATCATCCTAAGGCAAACCGACCTAGGAGTGGGTATATAAGGAGAGCAAGAGCAGAGGAGAGGAGGATCGAAAATCCTAGAATATAGACTTAGAGAACTCTGCTAGCTTAGAGAACTTAGAACTTAGGCGGTTAGGCCAGCCAGGCAGGACTTAGAGCGTCTGGCGCCTCTTGTTCTAGTTTTATCTTCTCCGCAGACCCTTGTTCCTCGGAAGGATCTAACAATTCTTTTACATCAGTGAGGAGCACCTCTTTAGGAGTCATGGACCCCTTTGCCCTGTGACCCTTCCCAAAGGTGACAAGGCAGCAAGCAAAAGTATGCCTATGAAGAGGAGCACACCAGAAGAGCCACTGCTCATCTCTGTTGGTGTCAAAATCGGTCCGACGGAATCAATGACTGAAAGTCTCTGGAAAGTATTTCTCAAAACAAAAAGTCTCGGATAATTTGAAAAGAAGTTATACGAGATTTTCTCAAATTAGAATATCCACTCTCTGGTGAGGTCGAAAACGGTTATCTCGAAATCTACGGCTAAAGATCCTTCCAAACTCAAAGATTTCCGCATCGAACGACTAACGCCGAAAGATCGGTCCGCTCGCCCAAGGACATCAAGATTCGATCACCACAAAACCCTAAACACAAAAGAATCTGCCTCGAAACTTCAAAGAGGTCGTTCTCTCAAACCGTGAGGAACCAGAAAACGATCAAGATATCAAATCGAAGCCCTCACCGAGATCTTCAAAGCGCCCGTTCTGACACCGACGCCTGGCGCCGGCGGCACCCGGCCTGGCGCCCGGCGGCACCCGGCCTGGCGCCCGGCGGCACCCGGCCTGGCGCCCGGCGGCACCCGGCCTGGCGCCCGGCGGCACCCGGCCTGGCGCCCGGCGGCACCCGGCCTGGCGCCCGGCGGCACCCGGCCTGGCGCCCGGCGGCACCCGGCCTGGCGCCCGGCGGCACCCGGCCTGGCGCCCGGCGGCACCCGGCCTGGCGCCCGGCGGCACCCGGCCTGGCGCCCGGCGGCACCCGGCCTGGCGCCCGGCGGCACCCGGCCTGGCGCCCGGCGGCACCCGGCCTGGCGCCCGGCGGCACCCGGCCTGGCGCCCGGCGGCACCCGGCCTGGCGCCCGGCGGCACCTGGTCTGGCGCCCGGCGGCACCCGGCCTGGCGCCCGGCGGCACCCGGCCTGGCGCCCGGCGGCACCCGGCCTGGCGCCCGGCGGCATCGTCCGCGTGCGGCGGCGGCGCATACCAAGCAGGCACGGCCAGCCCAGCCCACGGCCGGTCGACGGTATCCTGGTCTCGGTCCCATCATGCTCGGTCTGATCCCATCTTGGCTTGTTTGGATCGATCCTCGTGAGTTTGGTACGATCACGGCTACGGAATGAACATCTTTCGATTCGGTTGGAATCGTCCTCGATGTTTTACGACAAAAAATAGAAGGATTGGATTTCTCGTAGAAGATATCGCATAAAACAAGATCGATTAACTCGAACATCGATCCTTTAGGCTATGCGGTTTATTTTACGAGAAAGATAGTCTTTCCGAGAAATCGTATAAAACGTTCAACGACTTAAGACAAGTCCACGGACTTACTTACGATTTTAAGAATTCAGGCCCAATCAGGCTATGACGGTTTATCCGATTTCCCGAACATCGGATAAACATCAAGTCACCGAAAAATAGGGGAAAACTCGAGGATAATTACAAAGATCGACGAAAATGGAATACTTCCTGAAGAGATAAACTTGGGCCCAAAGGCGAGGTCCATCATCCTAAGGCAAACCGACCTAGGAGTGGGTATATAAGGAGAGCAAGAGCAGAGGAGAAGAGGATCCGAAAATCCTAGATTGGAGACCTAGAGAGCTCCTGTTAGCTGATAGAACTTAGAATTTAGGCGGTTAGACTAGCAAGGCAGGCCCTAGAACGTCTGGCGCCTCCTGCTTTAAATCTCGCTCCTCTCCGGATCGAACAATTCTTTTACTCAGAGCTCCGCACATAGAAACCCTAGGCGTTATCTTCGACATGCCTGTTTATGACAAAGCTCATACTAGGCGAACCCGCCGGATGGTTCGATCTCTTGTTCAATTCTTTCTAACTGTACTACGTCCGACTTGATCCTCGAAGGGTGTAATGTGAAGCCTTTCTTAAGGTCCAGTCCCAAATCTTAACAAAACCTTTTCCGCATTTATTCGGTCACTTGTCGTTGGCTGTCGCAGAGAATCCGGACCTTCAGGGAAAGTCGGGTTAACTTGGCTTTCCTCCGTTTTTATTCATTAAAATCGACGGTGTGAATTTCGGTTCCCACAGTTTGGCGCTAGAAGGAGGGGGGGACGGATTACTCTTACTCATACGGCCGCAAAGCGCTTGATCGAACCGATGTCCGGAAATATGAAAGAAAAAGTTGCAGTTTGCGTCAACGATGGTAAAACAACTCCAGCAGCGACTGTTCCTCCGACCAACGCTTACGCAAACGCCATAGTGCTCGAGCAAATCAAAAACCTAGCCGCGGCTTTCCGCCACAGGAAGAGCACGAAAACGAGCTCGCAATTTCTCTATCTAAACAGAAAGGGCAATGATAAAATCTATCAAACCCCAAAAATTCGTCTTGTTACCAAGTTAGAGAAATCACAACGAGCAAGGTTTCTACGAAAAAAGTTTCTTTCGAGAACCTCTCGGAAAAATAAAACTTATTCTCCTCGAAACCTTGGGGAAATCCTATATTACTCGAGGAACAGAAGCATGGCAAATCGGTTCACCGATTCCCACCGCCATACTTACAAACAACTCTCGAGGAACAAGCGGGAAAGCGAATGGAGGTCGGAGCTTGATCTTACTAGGACGATTTGCCATAGGGTAAGATCAGTCTTCCCAGTCCACCTTAGTAAGAGCCCACTTTGTTCTAGGTCAAAATGGCTTTCGTTTCATCTCAATTGGAGTTTCCGTTGAGATTTTACGAAGAGAACAAAGTCACTGTCCCGGCCACCTCGCCGTGGGCAAGGACAAACATTAACGAGGTCACCTCACCCTCCGACATGGCTACTTCGCCACAGGGTGAACTCACCTTCGTTATCCTTTGATTCTAGATCAAAGTGGCTTTCGTTCGTCTCAATCGGAGTTTCCGTTGAGATTTTCACGAAGAGAACAAAGTCACTGTCGGCCACCTCGCCGTGGGCAAGGACAAACATTACCGAGGTCACCTCACCCTCCGACATGGCTACCTGCACGGACAGAACTCACCTTCGTTATCCTTTGAGTCTAGATCAAAGTGGCTTTCGTTCGTCTCAATCGGAGTTTCCGTTGAGATTTTCGATGGAAACAAAATCGCTCTCCGGCCACCTCGCCCGTGGACGAGAACAACCATCACCAAGGTCACCTCGCCCATGGCCACCTCGCCTGTGGAAACCTCACTTTGCTCTCCTTTGAATCTAGGTCAAGATGGTTTTCGTTTCGTCTCAATCGGAGCTTCCGTTGAGATTTTACGAAGAAAACAATGTCGCTGTCTCGACCACCTCGCCCATGAGAAGGATCTCTGTTCCGTCATAGGATGAGACCGGTCCTGTCTCAGTACCATGCATCTTTGCCTGAGTTTTCGTAACTTCGGTCTTTGAGTCCGTGAGCCGGGGATCGGCGAAGGCAAGAAACAGCAGCATCGGCAGACCGACCACGCCACTACGCCTGGCAGAGCGCATACCGCAGCAGAGCGCTTTTTGCCGGGCGCAGGCTCGCCCTCTCCGCCTCATGCCGGGCGGCAGGCCCATCGTTCCGTCTGGCGCCGGCGGCAAGGGTCCTGGCCCATCCGTGCAGTCGCCTCGATCTCGGCAACGACAACATCTTGGTCCCTTAAACCCATGTTTGGATTGTTCGAGAAACGGCGATTCTTCCGCAAAGCCTTCTCGATTTTTTAACAAAGTTCGTATTTTAAAATCTAAGTTCGAAGCCTCATTATTCAAACCCTCGAAGACGGGAAGTCTACGAATCAAGTCCATCTCGATCCCGACACTCGAGAAATCTCGGAAGACCATAAAGGTTCGAATGATGAATGGATTTCGATTCATCGATTAAACGATCACGGTTATTCTAAACACCAATCGCTCGACTATACTAGGAAATGGGATTCCTTCGAATGCGAAACCTTCAAAAGACTATTTTCTCAAAATTTTGTAAAGGTTTTAATTCTTCGTAGGACAGGAACAAAAGCGTCTTGAAAAAGTAGAATTTAGGGAACTTAGGACCTAGGTGGATAGTCTAGCAAGCTAAGTCTTAGGCAAAATTTCCAGTCTTGTTCCATCGTTCCTTGATTGTCCAGGCAGAACATGCAAACCGATCTAGTCTCTCGAAAACCGAGAAACGATCGCCACGCTGCTCTAAAAGCATACTCATCCCGCTTCTAAAAGAAAGAAAAACGAGACAAGCCTTCGGAAGAACGGCTAACCCGCTTTATTTCAGAAAAGGGAAGTAGGTACGATACTATACCCGTATAATCCCATCTTGAAAACTTTTGCTTCAGCATCAAGACAATGCTTTGACAAAGCAAACTCGCAGCAATAAGATTCGCCTAAAACGCTTAACGGCATAGCCCAACCGTTACAAACATAGTCTTGAAAACTCTACGCCGCCTCGCCGCGAAACTCGCGACTAGAAGCGTGTACCAACGTCAGACTAATAGCGATGGTGAACTACGAAAATAACGAAATAACCTTCGTAAAACTTCGATGAGTAATTGAAGCAGCTTTCATCAAAGGTCGAAATCATAGCGGAAACATCTCCCGTGCAATCCGCTGAAACATCGGTACTTTGACAATCTGCGATTTTCTATCTCCATGAAACCGGTCATCCATTACTTTCCTATAACAAGAATATTTTAAACAAAACAGCCTATGGAAAAACATGATCGGTCTCATGCAAAACGACTTCGCAGTAACGCAAAGTGAATGAGAAAAACATAATCCGTGGTCGCAAATATCGCAAGTAATTTGTGAGAAAAACTCTCCAGTTACCTTTACAAAAACCCTCTTACATCACTTTTACGAAAAATCCTTTGTATGGTCGAGTCAATTCATACAAAGCAACTTTAAAATAAACATAATGGGTCCAACGAGTAACTGTCATAGACAGTTTTGCTCCACAAGGTTTCTGGCTCCTGCTTTCACTCCCAGCGGTTACATCCGAAAGCAGGAAATAATCACGCAGGCTAACCCGCACATGTCCTCGTCGATCCCTTAAACTTTTCCCGGATAAAATGAAGCGATTTTCATGCAACAAAAATTTATCTGAGCCATTCATCATTATAACTAAGACCTAAAGTGGAAGATCGTTTCTAAAAGCCAGCAGCCATAACTCAGAAAACTCCGCTATGCTTGGCATGTCTATCTCGGCAAACGCTATTTGGCCCTCGGCCAACTACGCCCTTCTGTAAAGCCCGGACCTGAATTCGGCATCCCCATTAAGGACAATCGTAAACTAACATGACCTTAATAAGGGTCATGGTCTGATCGTTTACCAACAACTTCCTTGGCGTCGGCTGAATCTAGCCTCCATGCCAATCAAAGCTACTGGCGAGCACCGCTCCAATCATAACGGTTAAAACAACAATCCACGATTTGTTCATAGAGCGTAAGTGATTATTACGCAAGCAATTTGTCGCATAACCCAGAATCGAAATCATCGATAAACTCTTCATACCAAAACTCAGTCCTAACAACCATATGGTTAGCGGAAGATTTAAACTCATCGTCAATCGATTAAGTTCTATCGCCCGTAAACACGGCATGAAAAGAAACACTTCGTGACAAGGCTCCAAGAGTTATCACGAGTCATCCTTAATATATACAAACAAATCGGAAGGCCAACACTTCCGCGAAGCACTGTGAATGTAGGCGCTTCTCCTGGGTCGAACTTACGCGACCCCTTGGTCCTGCATCGAACCAAACAACAGTTTCTGGCTGCGAACATTCGCAAAACATCTCCAAAGCCAGCGAACATTTCAACCACGAAATGCGGCACAAGAAACTTCGACCTTCAGCACTGCGAGGCGTCGCTAGCATTTCGAAGGACATTCTTTTCCTCAAAGCGTTCCAGGCGAAATCCTCGTCTCTAGAACTCAAAACATACAAACACACCTCTAGCGGTAACATGCCTCTAAACTGGCATCATTTCGTTGTTGCTGATCACAACAAGCGAACTCTAGCGTCCTAAGCGGACAAATAGCAGCCCTTCAGGGGTAGGCTCTCTTGCATCCGACAAGGATAAACATAGCGCTATACAAGAAATCAAATTTTGGTTTAGCTCTTAGTAAAGGAAGTAGCTCGACTCACGCCTAGACAAATCATATAAGCCGACAACAATTAGCGGATTTTAAGCGGTGCGAGTCAGGTTAAAATGCAAACAGGCAAAAGCGAAAGCCGATTTGTCATCATGAAGCCTCAGTCGAGAGTAAACCTAGGTCTTGCCTAAACCCAGCCACGCTGGATCTTGACATCTCACAGACATAGTATGGTATCACGAGATCAAAATTTGTCTCTTCACTTAAGCCTATTCGTTTCACGAACTTTTAGCGTAAATCGGTAAACCGCGGAAAATCTCGCTTTATGCAAACAATAGATGCGGTGATCATCAGGGAACTAGGAATGAGGCGACAACTCACACCCTCTTTCTCATACTTGAAAAACTGAAGTTCATAAATAATCGAAAAACAAATACATCAACAGCATCATGCTCGAAAGTCTCTCATGACACATAACCAGACCATATAAGTCTGGCTGGAAAACAGATCACAAGGGTCTTAAACTCCAAAGCGAACTACGGAAGGCTTGATCCCTACAACAAAGTGCGTAGGCTGCCTTCGAAAGGCGCAGCCCCAATCTTACCACTTTCAGCGGAGCCTTTCAACCATTAATTCCGCCTATCTTACCTGACATGTCTTATCGCCGCAAGAACATCACGAAGGTTCTAACGAGCTGGGGGCTAATTGTTGGTGTCAAAATCGGTCCGCGGCGGAATCAATGACTGAAAGTCTATGGAAAGTATTTCTCAAAACAAAAGTCTCGGATAATTTGAAAAGAAGTTATCTGAGATTTTCTCAAATTAGAATATCCACTCTCACGGTGAGGTCGAGCGGTTATCTTGAAATCTACGGCTAAAGATCCTTCCAAACTCAAAGATTTCCCGCGAGAGACGACTAGCGCCGGAAAGATCAGTCCGCCCAAGGACATCAAGATTCGATCACCACAAAACCCTAAACACAAAAGAATCTGCCTCGGAACTTGAAGAGGTCGTTCTCTCAAACCGTGAGGAACCAGAAAGCGATCAAGATATCAAATCGAAGCCCTCACCGAGATCTTCAAAGCGCCCGTGCTGACACGGACGCCTGGCGCCGGCGGCACCAGCCTGGCGCCGGCGGCACGCTGCCACGCTGAAGCCGCCTGGCGCCCGGCGGCACCGACCTGGCGCCCGGCGGCACCGACCTGGCGCCCGGCGGCAGGCGTCATCGCGGGCGACCTGGCGCCGGCGGCACCAGCCTGGCGCCGGCGGCACTCGCCTGGCGCCGGTCGATGGCCCTTGTCCTGGTCTCGTCCCATCATGCTCGGTCTGATCCCATCTTGGCTTGTTTGGATCGATCCTCGTGAGTTTGGTACGATCACGGCTATGGAATGAACATCTTCGATTCGGTTGGAATCGTCCTCGATGTTTTACGACAAAAATAGAAGGATTGGATTTCGTAGAAGATATCGCATAAAACAAGATCGATTAACTTCGAACATCGATCCTTTAGGCTATCGCGGTTTATTTTCACGAAAAGATAGTCTTCAGAAATCGTATAAAGCGTTCAGCGACTTAAGACAAGTCCACGGACTTACTTACGATTTTAAGAATTCAGGCCCAATCAGGCTATGACGGTTTATCCGATTTCCGAACATCGGATAAACATCAAGTCACCGAAAAATAGGGAAAACTTCGAGGATAATTACAAAGATCGTGAAAATGGAATACTTCCTGAAGAGATAAACTTGGGCCCAAAGGCGAGGTCCATCATCCTAAGGCAAACCGACCTAGGAGTGGGTATATAAGGAGAGAAGCGGAGGAGAAGAGGATCCGAAAATCCTAGAATCTAGACTTAGAGAGCTCTGTTAGCTGATAGAACTTAGAATTTAGGCGGTTAGACTAGAAAGCAGGGCCCAGAGCGTCTGGCCGCCTCCCTCATAAATCTCCGCTCCTCGGAAGGATGGGACAATTCTTTCACTTCAGAGCTCCGCACATAGAAACCCAGGCGTTATCTTCGACATGCCTGTTTCTATGACAAGCGCTCACTAGACGAACCCCTGGGCGGTTCGATCTCTTGTTCAACTCTTTCTAAACTGAACTTCGTCCGACTTGATCCTCGAAAGTGCGTAGGCAGCCTTTCTTAAGGTCCAGTCCCAAATCTTAACAAAACCTTTTCCGCATTTATTCGGTCACTTGTCGTTGGCTGTCGCAGAGAATCCGGACCTTCAGGGAAAGTCGGGTTAACTTGGCTTTCCTCCGTTTTTATTCATTAAAATCGACGGTGTGAATTTTGGTTCCCACAATCTCTTTGGTCCTCCTCGCTACAAGCTCGAGCAATGCACCAGTGTCCTGCCTCTTGGGCCCCTTCGCCAAGCTCATGACCAGATTAGTACTCTCCAGAGTGGAACAGGGCTCAAGATAGGACCATTTTCAAGCGCACAAACCAGTGCAAAGATCTGAAAAGGACTGTGAAGAGGCAAACTGAAGCTTCAGCTCGGTTATTGAAGAAAGTGGCTGATGTTCTAGCTAGGGGAGCTGTAGCTGGCTGTAAGGCTGAGGACTTTGATCTTGATGCTTTCAGTGCACCCCCTCCTCAGCCACTTCATGACCCCTCTGCACCACAAACCAAGAAGCAAGTTCTCCGCCGCTTGAGGAACCCCTACATCGCCCCATCCGAGTCCGGAAACAAGTCACCTTCCCTAGACACCACAGCTGATGAAGATGACTCTGTGGGTGAGGCATCAGCCTCATCCCACGCTCCATAGAGGTACTCCAACACCCTATCATTGTATATACCATTCATCATTTCATTTAGATTTTATTTATCTTTCTTTTTTGGGCCCTTCTCCACATTTAACAAACACAGAGACTGTGTGAATTAAGTGTGGGGGAGGTGTCAAGTTGCTGATAGTCTTGTGTTCTATGTCATATGCATGCATTTGTAGATAGTTATTGCATAGAAAAACCAAAAAAAAGTTGAAAATTTTGAAAAGCACAAAAAGAATCATGTAGTTGCATTAGGATTGAGTCTAGATCATTCACTTGCAAAAAAAAAAAAAAAAAAGAAATCATCATATAGGTTGCATCATGCATAAGGGGACAAGGATGATAGTTGCCTTAAAGATGCTCATGCTAAGTTCTTAAGGTGATAACCTTTATAATCATAGTAATTAGCTTGAGCAATCTTAGGATAACTTGTAAACTTTGAGCCTTGAAAACTCTTCCTAAAGCTTATTTGATTGATTGATGCTCTCTCTTTGAAGTTTGCTCCCGTCATATTTAGACTCTAAGTCTCTTGCCCATGGTCCCTTGTGTGCTGAGTCATGGATAGAACACTTGAGTTGTCCCTCCCATTCTTTGCCTATCTTTTTGGACAAACTCAAGTGGTACTCCACACCCTTAAACCCTTACCTCCTTTCAAGCCTTCATTGTTTGTTGAGTGAGGCCTTCTTTGGAAAGCTTTACATGTGCATAATGTTGAGAGTATTGGGAACGACAATTGATATACCATGGATTTTACCCGTTTTTACCCATGGTATATGAGTGTTTTTACTACTATTATCTATGTTTTGGAGTCTATTAGGTATGTTTTTAGGTTCAGAAGTACTTTGGAGAAAAGTGATGTTTTAGGTGCCTTTTTGGAGCTTAAAGAAGAGTTCACCCGTGATCAAGACCAGAGGTCGACACCAGAGTTACACATCGATCGATGCACACTCTGTGCAATCGATCGACACACATTAGCCGAAAGACGATACATCGAGACAATAATCGATCGATGTACACCTTGTACTATCGATCGATACTAAGGCGGCAGAAAGACAAGTTGGACCTGGCCGAACTTGAAGCCCAAGATATCACATTTTACAAGAATGCCCCTGACGAGTTTTTTAACCTAATGAACTCATATTTATATATGTCTAAGTGTTTTGGCAGAGATACACAAGTTTTTACAAGTCATAAAAGTTTTCATAAGTTTCTAAGTTCTAAAAGAGTTTCTTCTTCTTCTACTTATTTCTATTCAGTTCTTTATTTGTTAACAAAGGTTATAGAATTCTAGATCTAGAGGAGAGATCCAAAGATATTTGTGATTGGGACCTAAGTGTTCACCCTCTAATAGGTCTATGAATTTCTATTATTACCTTGTTGCTATGAACTACTTAGCCATGTCTGAGTAGATTCATTTGTTAGATTTAGGGTTTAAATAGGATATGAGGGATTGGCCCCAACCAATAATTGCTATAGTTGTGATATATATTGTTAGGATTGTTCACTAATGCTTTTTCTAGCTTAGATACCTAGAACATGAACTTGGATTGCATTGTTTATTACATGCAATACCTGACAACATCCTAAACATGCTATGACCCTCTTGAGATATGCGAAAGCTGATCTAAGATAATGGTGAGCATTGTATCAACTCACGCATAAAGCTTGCTTAGAGCCGTATCGATCGATACTCCTATAGAGTAATCGATCGACGTAGCTAGAGGTGTATCGGTCGATATTCCTATCGAAACATCGGTCGATATTCCTATCGATACCATCGGCAGAGTAGCCGACCACAACACCATTTAGCATCTACGTAATAGATGGTCTAAATAATGCGAGAGCTGATGGATTCATTTAATAAGTGTTAAGCTCTGACATATCATGCAAGCAACTTGTTAGCCTTTATAGTATTTATAATCCTGAATTCCTGAATACTTACCCTGAATCTAACTACTTTTCTTTATTGTTTTAAAACCAAATCCTTTCAACTGAGTAATCTTATCCTTACTCAGCAAACCTGCAATTTACTTTAAACCATTTTCAACCTAGCATAGTCATTAAGATTGCATCTTATTTGTACACTAGCTCTCTGTGGATTCGATCCCTAAGTACTACAACTGAACCTCTTATTTGAGAGAATAAAGTCACTCCTTAGGGTAATTTGAGTAATATCAAATTTGGCGCCATTGCCGGGGAGCTTTGATACAATAGGATTTAATCTGATTATGTCTAGGTTATTTCTATTTTTATTTTAATTTGTTTTCTGACACAAAATTTTTTTCCTGTCTTTTCAGGTACATGCCCCGCAGTACCAGAAGCAACAAGGAATCTCAACTTTTGTTCTCAGAAGACCCGACTAGCTTGGAACGTTCAATCCGCAAGGAAATCCGTTCCGCATCGATCGACGCCATCAACTGCCTGTCGACCGATATTGACGCACCCCTGCCGACCGAGACACCATCTTCGTCGACCGATACTCGCACCTTCACGTCGACCGACACCACTTCACCGTCGACCGACATCTTTCATCCGAAATCGATCGATACCCTTAATCGTATATCGATCGATACTGTTCCGCGAGTCATGGTTGCGCTTATTATTCTCACACGAGATGAGAATGGAGACTTGCGTGACCAAGAAGGTCACCTTCGTAATGAAGCAGGTCAGAAACTCAACGCTCAGAATGAAGTAATCCCTGAGCCAGAAACTGCACCTACAGGAGCTGTTCAACCTGTAGAAGAGGCTGCTCGAACACTAGCTGACTACAACCGCCCAGATCAGTTCTACACCAACAGATCAGCCATTCGTCCCCCTGCTATTCAGAGGCGATTTGAGCTCAAGCAGCGTACTACACCCTTGTGGGACAGACACCTTACTATAGACTGTCCAATGAGCATCCCATGGACCATCTTGGAGAGGTTCGAGGATCTCATATCTGCTATCAAAGCCAATGGAGTCCTGTGGACTACCTTCTCTGTAAGCTCTTCAAACACTCTTTATCTGGAGAAGCATTACAGCGGCAAGCAGCTACCGGGATCTCTTACATCCTGGAGCGACATCAAAAACGCATTTTTGCGTAACTTCTTTGATGATGCGCGCGCTGAAGACTTAAGGAGAAAAATTGCCACATTCAATCAGGAGCCTGGAGAGTCATTCAAGGATACCTGCATCAGATTCAAGTCTTACCAGCGAGACTGCCCACACCATGGATTCAACAAAGTGCAACTGCTCTGCACTTTCTTCAGAGGCATCGCACTGAAATATCAGATGGCTCTAGACACTGCGAGTGAAGTCAACTTCACCACAAGGAATCCTGAAGATGCTGTGAAGCTAATAGATAACCTAGCATCCAGCAACAGCACGAAGAACATTGTAAGAGAAAGATCTGCAGCGTTCCTTGGAAAGGAACAAATAAATGAGGTACAAGCTACACTTGACAATGTTCAGAAACTGCTAAACAAGTAAATCTGCTCAGTGGAGGATGCAGAAGCTGATGAAGAAGATGACTACATAGAAGCAGAAGTCAACTGGATCAGTGGAACCGGATTTCAGAGATCTGGAAACCAAGGAAACAGAAACTTCGCAGGACAGAGAGGAAACTTCAACAGCAGCAACCCCAACAACAACAGGAGTTATGGAAACTCATCTTACATGAAGCCACCCACACCAACCCCAGAAGGAAAGCTAGAAGACATGCTCAGCAAAGTTCTCGAAAGCCAGCAGTAGTTAGAGGTGAACTTCAATGGAAAGATCGACGCTGTCTACACCACTTTGAACACAAAGCTTGATGCTTTGAGTACCAATGTGAAGAAACTAGAGAGTCAAGTGATTCAGACAGGAGAAGCTGTTAAGAAGCAGGAAGCTTTGGGAAAAGGGGTTGGAGAAGAAGCAACAGACCACAACGTCAGTGCTATCATAGAGGATGATTTTTGGAGAGTGGTAAGGCAAGAGAAGCTGCAAGAGGGAGACTTCCAGATCGAAAGTATTGGCGGCAACCACTGGAATCGATCGATGTCAGGACATCCACATCGATCGTTGTACGCCAACACCAATCGATCCATGGAACCAGACGAGCATCGACCGATGGATCTTGAAGAATCCACCAACGAGTGCAACGCCGTGAAGATACTTACTCACGAGGAGTTCGCAGCAAAGCACCCACATCCGCCCAGCCCTTACAACATCGACCGATAGGACAGACGTCCCATCGATCGACCGAATGATAAAGAAATCGATCGACACAATCCAGAAACTGTCGATCGATATTCTGATATCACACGCCGAGTGCAACTTCCCAAGATAGATGTTGCACGACTTAATGCACTCCAGGAGCAATCTAAGCCTTCCAGAAACCCACCAACCGCCATAATGAAGAAACCCACGGATATTATTGATCCAATGGAGATAGAAAAGGAAAAAGATGGCAGAGTTCTCAGAGAAAGGAAAGAGAAGGTTCCTAAACACCTTAAAAGAGGAGTTAATGAGAAAGAGTTGACAAGTTTCAGAAAGAGAGTTCTAACGATACCTACAGAGAAACCCTTTGAAGAAGCCTACTTTTCACACAGATTATGGATGTTTTTCAGAGAAACTAAGCAGACAGAAGAAGACATTGATGTCTTGCATATTTTCATATATTTAGCCATCTTTTTATTGCATTCTTTGAGTTGTAGGCTAAGGTTTAGGCATGTCTAGGATCATTTTGCATTCATTTGTCCTTATCAGGTGTTGGAGTATGCTTTGGTGAGATTTGAGGTGTTTGGGAACCTTATGACCCAAAAAAAAGTGAAGAATCAAGATTGTCCATAAGAAGAAAAGTAAAACCAAGAGAAGAGAGTTGGACCGGGTAGCCTTGACCGGCTACACACACATGGACGGATCAGGTGGGATCAGCTCGTACGGATGACCGGGCTGATGCGTCCAGACTCGAGCACCCGGATGATGAGAAGCAGCTGGACGGCCGGGGAGATGCGTCCGGGTAGGAGCACCTGGACGGGAGATCAAGGCGTGACCAGACTGATGGACGGCCGGGGAGATGCGTCCGGGTACGAGCACCCGGACGGGAGAACATGATGCGTCCAGACCGAGGGCGGCCGGGAGATGCGTCGAGTACGAGCACCGGACGGGAGAACATGATGCGCCCAGACTCGAGCACCGGATGATGAAAGCAGCTGGGCGGCGGGGAGATGCGTCGAGTACGAGCACCGGACGGAGAATATGATGCGGCCAGACCGAGGACGACCGGGGTGGCCTGTCCGGCTAGGAGTACCCGGTCGTGAAGAAGGTGCTAAAGACCGGGGTGAGACGACCGGGGTGAGACGGACGGCCTGGAACCCGGACGGAGCAAAGAACACTGCCAGCTGGACGGCCGGGTAACCTGGACCGGGTATGATGGTGTTGATGCTACCCTGACCGAATTTTATGCTTCTTTCCCATTGGTTTAGACCCATTTAGCTTAAGGACTTTTTAGTAATCTTGTTTTATGTTTCTAGGGCTTTTAAGCCTCACTATAAGTACCCTTGTTATCCCTAATTAGGGACTCATGTTATTTTCTATCTAAGAACACATAAACCTCTTGAGTAAAGCTTCATCTTTGATTCATAATCTCATCTAATCTTTGTGTTCTTGATTGCTTGATTTCATCCCCTTTCTTTCTCTATATGTTTAAGCTTGAATCTTCAATGGGTTTAAGAGTGAGCATGTGGATTAGTGAGTAGATCCATTTAAGATCCATGGGTTAGGGTGATTGAGAGTGATTAAGTGTAGATCCAAGGTGCTTAGTGTTAGATCTATCATTTCCTTGCATTGATTTGGTGTTCTTAAAGCTATATTTGAGTTGGCCTCTCAAACATAGAGTCATAGGCATTTCATGCCCGAAAAGTGTTCTATGAAATGCCTAAACCAACTCATCTATGCTTTTAGCTTGCTTTGCCTAAGAGATTAGTTGTCAAAGAAGCTAAGATTTCTATTAGACTCATTCCCCTTGTTTGCTTTGATCATTACAGCCAAAGAGATTTGGTGTACTTGGGTGATCATTGCAAAAGAGCATCCATCTAGAGATAGAGCTTGCTTAGTTTTGTTGTCTAGGCATAAGGAATTAGATTGGTTGAAAAGTTAGCATCTTGGATTGAATCTTAATCATTTGATATCAAGTCCCTATATGCATGGGTCTCATTCTCCTCATAAGAAAGAAAGTTTTACTTTTTGTTGCATTTTACTCATTGTCTTAGTTTAATAATCATCCTCTTCAATGATGGCATTTAGATTAAGCATAGACTTGCATTCCCTTTGGTTTATGATCACTTAGAACTGGTTCGACAATCTTTTATACTACATCATTTGATTAGGACCTTAGAAAAGTCCTTTCATCAAATTGGCGCCGTTGCCAAATCACTTAGAACTGGTTCCCACTGTTGAAGAGATAGCTACACTTGAAAGGGAAATAGCAGGAAGGAGAAGAGAAGAAGAGCAACAAGCTCACATTCAGAGGTTGGGGTTTGAGATGGATGATCACCAGCATCAACCTCAAGATGGCAATGGTCAAGGAGCTGACAACCTTGGACCACAGCGCCAGCAACAACAACACCCACAGCGGCCAGCTAGAGCCATTGGCACCTATGACCGTCCTCACATTCATGGCAATAGGGCCGGGCATCCAGCACCAGCTGTGGAAGCTAACAACTTTGAGATCAAGTCAGGCTTGTTGAGTGTGATTGAGAACAACAAGTACCATGGCTTGGCTGTAGAAGACCCATTTGATCACTTGGACAAGTTTGATAGCTATTGTGGCTTGTCCAAGACCAATGGTGTGTCCGAAGATGCCTTCAAACTCAAGTTGTTTCCATTCTCTCTGGGAGACAAGGCACGCCAATGGGAGAAATCTCTACCTAGTGACTCCATCACTACTTGGGATGATTGCAAGAAAGCCTTCTTGGAGAAGTTCTTCTCCACATCAAGGACAGCCAAGCTGAGGAATGAGATCTCAAGTTTCCAGCAAAAGAACTTGGAAAGCTTTAGTGAAGCATGGGAAAGGTTCAAGGGGTATCAAGCTAAGTGCCCACACCATGGTTTCTCCAAGGAGAGTTTGCTGAGCACATTCTATAGAGGTGCCCTTCCTGAGTTTAGAGCAAGATTGGATACAGCAAGCAATGGCTTCTTCCTGGGCAGGTCTGAAGAAGATGCTGAGGAGCTGGTTGAAAACATGGTAAAGAGTGACTCAGTTTATAGTGGAGAATATGACAGAGCTGATAGAACAACCAGAGCTGATGACAACCAGATCAAGAAGGAAATCAAATCCTTACAAGAGAAGATAGACTTGCTGATTGCTAACCAAGCCAAAAAGGAGCAGATCAACTTTGTCGGTGGTCCAAGTTAGGACACTCCTCCTAAGGTTAATGAAGTTGAAGGGTTAGAAGGGCAAGAAGAGCTTTGCTTCATCAACAATAATGGTACTTGGTACAGGAAGGAGACTAACTTTCAGTACAACAACTACCAGCAAAGGTCTTATCCCAACAACCAGCAAGGAGGCTATCAGCCCAAGCAAAACACTCAGCAAGGGAACTACCAGCCTAGGCAGAATCCTCCTCCTGGTTTTACAAACCATGGCAATCAGTCTACTCAAGCTCAAGGTAGCTCCTCCCAAGCTAAAGCTCCAGATTCATCTATGGAAGCTATGTTCAAACAATTATTGGAAGGTCAAGCTAGAGCAGCCAAGGACATTGGCCATGAATTCAAGACGGTTCACTCCAAGATTGATAACAGCTATACTGAGCTGAACAACAAGATTAGAGCTTTGGAGAATCAGTTTTCTTCTATGAACTCTCAGCCAAGTCGCCAACAAGGAACACTACCAGGAAAGGCTGAGCAAAACCCCAAGGAACCAATGAAGGCAATCACTTTGAGAAGTGGTAGAGAGCTACCTCCAAGAACTCTCCCCAAGGATGGTGAGACACTAAGTGGGGGTGGCGATCAACATTGATGATGATGTTGTGATTGTAGATGAGAAGGTTGATGAGGAGATTCTAGAAAATATTGTTGAAGCTAAGGGTAAAGGAAAGGTTGGAGAAGAGAAGAAAACACTAAAGAATGGCGAAGCTGCCACTCCAACAAAAGTGTCTTCTTTTGTTCCTCCTCCCTATGAACCTAAGCTGCCATTCCCTGGAAGATTCAAGAAGCAACTCTTAGAGAAGTACAAAGCACTCTTTGAGAAGCAAATGAGTGAAGTTCAAGTCACAATTCCCATCATTGATGCCTTCATGCTTGCCCCTCAATACAGCAAGTTCTTGAAGGATGCTGTGGCTGCCAAGAAGAAGGAAATGGAAGGCATGATGGTTCTTACTCATGAGTGCAGTGCCATCATCCAGAGATTGACAATCCCTAAGAAGCTAGAGGATCCAGGCTGCTTTACCCTACCTTGTGCCATTGGTCCTTTGATGTTTGAGAGATGTCTATGTGATTTGGGAGCTAGTGATCAGTCTCATGCCTCTATCTGCTGCCAAGAAGCTTGGGTTCAGCCAATACAAGAAGTGCAAGCTCTCTTTGGTGCTTGCTGATCGCTCAGTCAAATTCCCCATTGGTATCCTTGAAGACCTCCCTGTGATGGTGGGAAATTGTGAAATTCCTACTGATTTTGTTGTGCTTGAATGGATGAAGAAGCTAGATACCCCTTGATCCTTGGAAGACCATTCTTAGCCACAGCAGGAGCACTTATCAATGTGAAGGAAGGCAAGATTGATCTTCATTTGGGGAAAGAGCACACTCTCCATTTTGATATCAATGAGGTAATGAAGAGGTCAACTGTTCAAGGTCAAGTGTTTTACATAGAGGAGATGGAAGCTCTTGCTGATGAGCTCCTTGAGGAATTGGCACTTGGAGAGTTGGCAATAGGGGACCCCTTGCAGCATGCTTTGACAGTGGATAAAGAGGTCCAAGTGGTTGAGAACCAAGAGAGTGATGCTATTGTGGCCATGCTGGATTCTCACAAGAAGATTGAGGATAAAGGCCAGTATGAGGAGCTCAAACATGAGGTGCACCAAGCTGTTTCAGCCACTCAACAAGAGGACACCCAACAAGATGATTGGAGTGAGCTCAAGGCACCAAAAGTGGAGCTAAAACCTCTTCCCCATGGTGTAAGGTACGCATTTCTAGGCCTAATGAGTCATATCCTGTCATTGTGAGTAGTGAACTTACTGAACTTGAGCTTTCTCAACTTTTAAATGCACTTAAAAAGTTTAGAAAGGCAATTGGGTACTCACTAGATGATATTAAGAGGATATCACATTCTTTGTGCATGCATAGGATACATCTAGAGGATGAGTCAATGACTTCTATTGAGCATCAAAGAAGGTTGAATCCTAACCTGAAGGATGTTGTAAAGAAGGATATTCTTAAGCTCTTAGATGCTGGTGTTATCTATCCTATTTCAGATTCTAAATGGGTATCTCCTGTGCATGTAGTCCCAAAGAAAGGTGGTATCACTGTGGTTAAAAATGACAAGGATGAATTGATACCAACTAGAACCATAACTGGCCATAGGATGTGTATTGATTATAGAAAGCTCAACTCAGCATCTAGAAAGGATCATTTTCCATTGCCATTCATTGATCAAATGCTTGAGAGACTTGCAAACCATCCTTTCTATTGTTTTCTTGATGGGTATTCAGGGTTCTTCCAAATCCCCATACATCCCAATGATCAAGAGAAGACAACATTCGCATGCCCCTATGGCACCTTTGCTTATCGAAGGATGCCATTTGGGTTATGTAATGCTCCAGCAACCTTTCAAAGGTGCATGATGTCTATCTTCTCGGATCTCATTGAGGATATAGTGGAGGTATTCATGGATGATTTCTCTGTCAACGGATCTTCGTTTTCTGCTTGTTTGTCCAACTTGTGCAGGGTCCTACAGAGATGTGAAGACACCAACCTAGTGCTGAATTGGGAGAAGTGTTATTTAATGGTCAAAGAGGGAATTGTGCTTGGACACAAAATTTCAGAAAAGGGCATTGAAGTGGACAAGGCTAAGATTGAGGTGATGGTCAGCTTGCCACCACCAAACAGTGAAAGACATCAGGAGCTTCCTTGGCCATGCTGGGTTCTATAGAATATTCATCAAAGACTTGTCAAAGAATGCTAGACCCATGACAAAGTTGCTATGTAAGGAGGCAGCTTTCAGCTTTGATGAAGATTGTCTTGAAGCCTTCAAGAAGATAAAGGGTGAACTGGTTAGTGCCCCCATTGTCCAGCAACCTGATTGGGACCTCCCTTTTGAGATAATGTGTGATGCTAGTGACTTTGCTGTTGGGGCTGTCCTGGGACAGAAGAAGGATGGAGAGACTCATGTGATTTATTATGCTAGCCAAACCCTAAATGATGCACAGATGAGGTATGCCACAACAGAGAAAGAGATGCTGGCCATTGTCTTCGCCTTTGAAAAATTCAGAAGCTACCTGGTGGGTTCCAAGGTCATTGTGTATACTGACCATGCAGCTTTGAGACACCTCTTAGCAAAGAAGGATGCCAAGCCAAGACTACTAAGGTGGATCATTTTGCTTCAAGAGTTTGACTTGGAGATTAGAGACAAGCCAGGGATTGAGAATGGAGTTGTTGATCACTTGTCAAGGTTGAAGATTGAAGGTGGAATCCCTATTGATGAGGGACTTAGACAAGAGCATGTCATGGCCATCATGTCAGTGGTGGCAGTCATTGAGACTGGAAAAAAGATTGAAGAGGTTAAGGCAGCTGAAGAGAAGGGATCTTGGTATGCTGATTTGGTTAACTACTTAGCCACTGGAAAGGAACCATTGGGGCTTGCAGGGTATGAGAAGAAGAAGTTCTACAAAGACTTGAAGAGATACTATTGGGATGAACCATACCTCTACACCCTATGCAAAGATGAGATTTATAGAAGAGTGGTAGCTGAAGAAGAAGTTGAAGGAATCCTCTCACATTGCCATGGATCTTCCTATGGAGGCCATTTTGCTACATTCAAGACTGTCTCAAAGGTGCTACAAGCTGGATTCTGGTGGCCACAGATGTTCAGGGACTCACAAGACTTCATTTCAAGATGTGACTCTTGCCAAAGGAGGGGGAACATTACTAAGAGGAATGAGATGCCTCAAAACCCAATCCTTGAAGTGGAAGTGTTTGATGTTTGGGGGATTGACCTCATGGGACCTTTCCCTTCTTCTTATGGCAACAGATACATCTTGGTGGCTGTGGACTATGTATCAAAGTGGGTGGAAGCAATAGCAAGTCCTACAAATGATTCAAGAGTGGTGGTCAAAATGTTCAAGAGCAATATCTTCCCAAGGTTTGGAGTTCCAAGAGTGGTCATAAGTGATGGAGGTTCACATTTCATCAACAAGGTATTTGAGGGTCTTCTCAAGAAGAATGGAGTGAAACACAAGGTTGCAACACCCTATCACCCTCAAACAAGTGGCCAAGTGGAGGTCTCCAACAAGCAAATCAAGGAAATCTTGGAGAAGGTTGTAGGAACCAAGAGGAAGGATTGGTCAGCCAAGCTTGATGATGCTCTTTGGACATATAGAACAGCATTCAAGACTCCTCTAGGCACTACTCCTTTCAACCTTGTCTATGGGAAGTCTTGCCATCTGCCAGTTGAGCTTGAATACAAGGCATTGTGGGCTGTGAAGCTTCTAAACTTTGACATCAAGTGTACAAAGGAGAAGAGACTTCTTCAACTCAATGAATTGGATGAGATAAGGATGGATGCCTTTGAGAACTCAAGGATCTACAAGGAAAAGACTAAGGCTTTCCATGACAGGAACATGCTCAAGAGAGAGTTCAAGGCAGGAGATCAAGTGCTTCTTTACAACTCTAGACTGAAGTTGTTTCCAGGAAAGCTAAAGTCAAGATGGTCTGGTCCATTTGTAATCAAAGAAGTGAGGCCTTATGGAGCCATTGTATTATGGGATAAGCAGGGTAATGACTTCACAGTGAATGGCCAGAGACTCAAAGAATACATGGCCACAATACCAAAGGAGGATGGGACATCAACCCCACTCTCTGATGCTCCCCTTGCCTAACCTCAAAGGAGGCAAAGTCAAGCTAGTGACTTTAAACAAGCTCACTTGGGAGGAAGTCCCATGGTTATCCTTGTAAATATTGCATTAGGATTTGTTCTTTTTCAACAATAAATCACTTGGAGAATGGTGAGAGCTTGGGAATGGGTTGGATAAAGTTTTGAGATGGAGGAAGTATAAAAAAAAAAAAAAGAGATTGGAGGTTTGGACCGGGTAGGGTGGACCGGGGTCGCCTACCCGGTCGGGAAGCGTACTGGAACGGACCGGGGTGCGGTTTCCGGGTAGGAGCACCCGGTCGTGAAGCTGACGGACAGATGGACCGGGGACAGGCGTCCGGGTGCAGCGTCCCAGTCGGGAAGAAGGTGGAGCAGGACCGGGTCTGTCCGTAATGGCACCGGTCGGACTGCTTCACCAGATCCAGGACCCGATGGAGCCCCCATCAAGCACAAGACCACGACCACGACCCAGGTAAGTTTTTCTAGCCCTAAACCGACCCAAACCCACCCAAAACCGACCCAAACCCACCCAAAACCGACCCAGAACCCATCCACCCGACCCAGAACCTCCTTAAAGCCCTAATCCACCCTTTCTCTCCTCATTTCATCTTCTTCCTCACATCATAATCCTCTCTAGCCTCCAAGAACATAAATCCCCATAACTTTGTCAAATCTCAACCAAATCACAAATTTCTTTTTCCCACATCCAAGCCTTCTTCCCCTAGATCTAATTCCTTGAATCTTTTCATCTTTATCCTTCATCCAAAGCAAGTTTCAGGTACCAATGGGGAGAAAGAGTGAAGCCGATCTAGAAGTTGAGAAGAAAGAGCGTGCAGCAAGGCACACTGCTCAGTTTGGGAAACCTTTGGGCTCAGAGCCTGGTACATAAGAGGAGCGCCGCCGGCAAGCCTTGGCAATGATAAGGAAGAAAGCACAAGCCAAGAAAGATTGGAAGAGAGTTGTGGTTGATAAGAGTGTGGCTGAAGGTGCTCACAAGCAAGCCAAGAAAGATGGGAAGAGAGTTGTTGCTGATAAGAGTGTGGCTGATGTTGCTCACAAGCAAGCCAAGAGGGATGGAAAGAGATTAGCTGTTGGAGACAGTGTGGCTGATGGTACTCACATGCAGGCTCCTCCCAAGAGAGCTAAGGCACCAAGAAACTCTAGTGAGGGAGCTCTTGTGATTGAGAAGACAAACAACAAAGGTGATCATACCCTTGCTCACACTATGAGGGCTATGACTCCACCTAGAAGAGCACCAGACCCTGTGCAAGAAGTTGTAGAACACCTCAACCAGCAAAACAAGGAAGAGAAGTTGGCCAGGGCTAGAGCAAAGAAGCAAGGCAAGAAGCCAATGGTTGCAGAAAGTGAAGGTGAAGAAGATGAGACATCTTCTAACGATGAGCATGCTGATCCTAAATCAAAGTATGACAAGAGGGATAGGTCCAAGACACCTACTTAGGATGAGCTGCTAGACCTTATGAGAAATGGCATTGCTTAGGTCCCTACCAGATTTGTTCATAAAAGGATCTTGCAAGAGATGTACCTTGATGATGATGTTGAAGCAATGCTTCAGCACATGAAGGTGGGCAGCCTCTACTCAGCAGCTTACCCCACTCACAAAGAAGTCTCTTGCCAATTCTTGGCTACACTAGAAGCAACCTTTCACACTTCCAAGCATGCACAGCAAGGATGGGGAGAGATCAAATTCAAGATTGAGGGTGAGGTGTACTCCATGTCTTTCACAGAGATTGGTGAAGTTCTTGACCTTGAGGATCAGAAAAACTCTTCACTTCCAACACTCAAGACAGCCCCTTAGGAGAAGACCATTGCTGAATCAATGTGGACCTTATTAACAGGACAAGGAAAAGGAGGCCACAAAAAGGAGAAGAATGGAGCTATTAGGCATCCCACTATGCGCTACCTCCACAGGCTGCTTAACCACACCCTCTTCCAGAAGAAGGAGGTAGGAATTGTTGCTGGAGACGAGTTGAGATTCCTTCACCAAACCGCCCGACACTTTGCTTCCTCTCCTCAGATCCCTTGTCCCGGATGATTTCTACTCAGATTTTGGTATGGTTGGCTTCCTTGTACAGCCAGGCACTACAAGAGCTGGCTTGGACAAACCGTGACTCGGACCTCAGATTGGTATTGGTGGCTGGATAACCTCATTATTGGCTTACCAAGGGATTGATTTGGGTGATGATGGAGTAGGCCCTACTTTCTTGAATGGAGCTTACCTGAGGAAGGCTCAATTTCTAAGTGGACGGTTTAATGGGAGATGTGTCTACTCTTACTCAAGGGGTGGCAAAAAGGCTGAGCTGTTGCTTCCAGCCCACAACTCACTTCCTTGAGCACTTCAGGAGACATCAGCTTTGACATCAGTGAGGAGCACCTCCTTAGGAGTCATGGACCCTTTGCCCTGTGAACCTTCCCAAAGGTGATAAGGATGCAAGCAAGCAGCATGCTTATGAAGAGGAGTACACGAAGCACCACTGCTCATCTTTTTGGCCCTCCTCGCTACAAGCTTGAGCATTGCACCAGTGTCCTGCCTCTTGGACCCCTACGCCAGGCTCATGACCAAATTAAAATCCTCCAGAGGTAGAACAGGGCTCAAGATAGGACCATTTTCAAACTCACCAACAAGTGCAAAGAGCTGAAAAGGACTGTGAAGAGGCAAGCTGAAATTTCAGCCCGGTTATTGAAGAAAGTGGCTGATGTTCTAGCTAGAGGAGCTGTAGCTGGCTGCAAAGCTGAGGACTTTGATCTTGATGCTTTCAATGCACCCCTCCTCAGCCACTTTATGACCCTCTGCACCACAAACCAGGAAGCAAGCTCTCCGCCGTTTGAGGAACCCTTACATCGCCCCATCCGAGTCCGGAAACAAGTCACCATCCCTAAGCACCACTGCTGATGAAGATGACTCTGAGGATGAGGCATCAGCCTCATCCCATGCTCCATAGAGGTACTCCAACACCCTATCATTGTATATACCATTCATCATTTCATTTAGTTTTCATTTTTCTTTCTTTCTTTGGACTCTTCTCCATATTTAACAAACACAGAGATTGTGTGAATTAAGTGTGGGGGAGGTGTCAAGTTGCTAATAGTCTTGTGTTTTATGTCATATGCATGCACTTGTAGATAGTTATTGCATAGAAAAACCAAAAAAATTTGAAAAATTTGAAAAGCTCAAAAAGAATCATGTAGTTGCATTAGGATTGAGTCTAGATCATTCACTTGCATTAAAAAAAAAAGAAAAAAAAATCATCATATAGGTTGCATCATGCATAAGGGGACAAGGATGATAGTTGCCTTGTAAAGATGCTCATACTAAGTTCTTAAAGTGATAACCTTTATAATCATAGTAAGTACCTTGAGCAATCTTAGGATAGCTTGTAAACTTTGTGCCTTGAAAACTCTTCCTAAAGCTTATTTGATTGATTGATGCTCTCTCTTTGAAGATTGCTCCTGTCATATTTAGACTCTAAGTCTCTTGCTCATGGTCCCTTGTGTACTAAGTCATGGATTGAAAACTTGAGTTGTCCCTCCCTTTCTTTGCCTATGTTTTTGGACAAATTCAAGTGGCACTCCACACCCTTAAACCCTTGCCTCCTTTCAAGCCTTCATTATTTGTTGAGTGAGGCCTTCTTTGGAAAGCTTTACATGTGCATAATGTTGAGAGTATTGGGAACGACAATGCTTGGTCTCCATTTTAGCTAGATTAGACATTCATATTAGCTTCTAGGATGGGGGTGAGTGTTGTAAAGTTTGATCTTGGGAGTGTGAAAAAGAGAGGAAGGAAATGGTAGACTCTTAGAACTCAAAAGTGATTAAGGCTTTAGAGATTAAAAAAAAAAAAGAGAGTCTAGCTCAAGTTTGTGATGAAAGTCTTGGCCCCCATTTATAAAAAAAAAAGAAAGAAAAAGAGAGGAAAAAGAAAAATAAAAAAAAAAGATGAATAAAGAAAGGGGGCTAGCAAAAGTTGTTATGAGCTAGCAAGTGTTTAAAAAGTGTAAAAAATCCCTTGTAGACTTCAAAAAGTGAAGAGTTCTAAGTGAGAAAATGTTCTTGAGAGTTTGGGAGCTCTTTGGGTGAGTGAAGAGAGAGTGGGGCTTGGCATTGGGGAATAGAGTAAAATTTGCTTTCATGTTTAGGAAAAGGGTAGGACAATGGAAATTGAGCATTGTATGCATGAATTGATCCCTTTCTTAGATATATTATGTGCAATGTCAAGGCTACTTTGTTTTGAGAGTAAACCACCTTCAAAGATCCTTTTTGAACTACTTGATTTATTTTGCATCAAGGCCTTTCTCACAAAACCAAATGACTTGGACCATTTGACCATTTGCAAGAGATCTTTTGAGTTTTCTTAATGATTGTTAGAGGGCAAATGGATTTGTGGATTTTGGATTCATGATGAGTAAGTGTAGGGATCAAAGGAGTTAAGATAGGCCTTGTGAAGTTAGAGTTGGATTGAGTGTTTGCTCTAGCTAGTTGGTATGATTATACAAGGTTATCAAGTTGAGAACTAAGAAGAGCATTCTTTTGGCTATGAGTCCCCTCCTTCAAACCTCTCCTCCTTAGTCCTTACTAGTTTACTTGTGGACAAGTAAAGGACTAGTGTGGGGGAGTTGATGTCTTGCAAATTTTCATATATTTAGCCATCTTTTTATTGCATTCTTTGAGTTGTAGGCTAAGGTTTAGGCATTTCTAGGATCATTTTGCATTCATTTGTCCTTATCAGGTGTTGGAGTATGCTTTGGTGAGATTTGAGGTGTTTGGGAACCTTATGACCCAAAAAGAAGTGAAGAATCAAGATTGGCCATAAGAAGAGAAGTAAAACCAAGAGAAGAGAGTTGGACCGGGTAGCCTTGACCGGCTACACACACCCGGACGGATCAGGTGGGATCAGCTCGTACGGATGACCGGGCTGATGCGTCAGACTTCGAGCACCGGACGATGAGAAGCAGCTGGGCGGCGGGGAGAATCGCGTCGGTAGGAGCACCGGACGGGAGATCAAGCGTGTCAGACTGATGGGCGGCGGGGAGAGCGTCGAATGCGAGCACCGGACGGGAGAACATGATGCGTCAGACTTCGAGCACCGGACGGGAGAACATGATGCGCCCAGACTCGAGCACCGGACGGAGAACATGATGCGTCAGACCGAGGACGATCGGGGTGGCCTGTCCGGCTAGGAGTAACCGGTCGTGAAGAAGGTGCTGAAGACCGGGGTGAGACGACCGGGGTGAGACGGACGGCCTTTAACCCGGACGGAGCAAAGAACACGGCCAGCTGGACGGCCGGGTAACCTGGACCGGGTTGGATGGTGTTGATGCTACCCTGACCGAATTTTATGCTTCTTTCCCTTTGGTTTAGACCCATTTAGCTTAAGGACTTTTTAGTAATCTTGTTTTATGTTTCTAGGGCTTTTAAGCCTCACTATAAGTACCCTTGTTATCCCTAATTAAGGACTCATGTTATTTTCTATCTAAGAACACATAAACCTCTTGAGTAAAGCTTCATCTTTGATTCATAATCTCATCTAATCTTTGTGTTCTTGATTGCTTGATTTCATCCCCTTTCTTTCTCTATATGTTTAAGCTTGAATCTTCAATGGGTTTAAGAGTAAGCATGTGGATTAGTGAGTAGATCCATTTAAGATCCATGGTTTAGGGTGATTGAGAGTGATTAAGTGTAGATCCAAGGTGCTTAGTGTTAGATCTATCATTTCCTTGCATTGATTTGGTGTTCTTAATGCTATATTTGAGTTGGCCTCTCAAACATAGAGTCATAGGCATTTCATGCCCGAAAGGTGTTCTATGAAATGCCTGAACCAACTCATCTATGCTTTTAGCTTGCTTTGCCTAAGAGATTAGTTGTCAAAGAAGCTAAGATTGCTATTAGACTAATTCCCCTTGTTTGCTTTGATCATTACAGCCAAAGAGATTTGGTGTACTTGGTTGATCATTGCAAAAGAGCATCCATCTAGAGATAGAGCTTGCTTAGTTTTGTTGTCTAGGCATAAGGAATTAGATTGGTTGAAAAGTTAGCATCTTGGATTGAATCTTAATCATTTGATATCAAGTCCCTATACCCATGGGTCTCATTCTCCTCATAAGAAAGAAAGTTTTACTTTTTGTTGCATTTTACTCATTGTCTTAGTTTAATAATCATCCTCTTCAATGATTGCATTTAGATTAAGCATAGACTTGCATTCCCTTTGGTTTATGATCACTTAGAACTGGTTCGACAATCTTTTATACTACATCATTTGATTAGGACCTTAGAAAAGTCCTTTCATCAGACATCAAGAGGATGTTCAACCAAGTCAGAGAAAGTATGAAGAAGAGGATCAAACTTGAGAAGAAGGGTGATCCAGGAAAGTTTGTTGTTCCTTGCTCAGTACATGGGAGCAACTTCCCACGTGCCCTATGTGAAACAGGATCTGGAGTTAGCATCTTACCCAAGGTGATAGCAGACCATCTAGGTCTGAAGATAGAGCCTACTGAAGAATCATTCATTTTTATGGATTGTTCTCAGCAGAACTCTTGAGGAATTGTGAGAAACCTTGAGGTTACCATAGGAGAAGCTCTAATTCGGGTAGACTTCCATGTCTTGGACGTCAAGATAACCCTACCTACTTCTTTGCTACTTGGAAGAGCCTTCCTAGCCACAGTTGGAGCAGTCTGCAACCTTGGACAAACAAAGCGTGCCTAACCTGATCAACCTATGGTCTACTATGATCCGATGCGAGTCATCAAGGTCCCTAAGAAGATCCAGGCGGCTCAGACCTTGCAGCTGTTTGCTATTTTGGAGATGAATATGATTCTGGCCGAATCTGAGACAGAGACCGCAGAATCGATCGATAGTAGCACTGTCTCATCGATCATCTCTGGTGAACTGACATCAATCGACAGCCACACATGGTCATCGATCAATTCTTTATTCAATCAGATCGAGGAGGAGTTTCCAGAAGGTGATTTCGAAGTAAACATGTGGGAGAACGACTACTACATCCCACCACATGCTGCAAATACTACTCACATTGAGGAGTATACTGATGATTACGAGGAGGAGAGCTATAGAGTGTCACAACCTTCCAGAAGATGAAGATCGACTTCTCCACCACACCCTCAGAATCCGCGACATCGTCGGCGGGGCCACATCCCCATCGTCGATACTACTTACCTCGCATCATTCGACAACACAGTCAACAACAAGCGAGACGGAGACTGTTGGTGTTAAAATCGGTCACAACGGAATCAATGACTGAAAGTCTCTGGAAAGTATTTCTTAAAACAAAAAGTCTTGGATAATTTGAAAAGAAGTTATCACGAGATTTTCTAAAATTAGAATATCCACTCTCGGTGAGGTCAAAAGCGGTTATCTCGAAATCAGCGGCTAAAGATCCTTCCAAACTCAAAGATTTCCCGCCGAGCGACTAGCGGGGAAAGATCGGGCAACGGAAAACACACGGGCGTAAAGAACCCCTGGCGCCCGGCGGCACCGGGCTGGTGCGGCGTCCATAAGCGGCCTGGCGCCAGCGGCACCGGGCTGGTGCGGCGTCCATAAACGGCCTGGCGCCCGGCGGCACCGGGCTGGTGCGGCGTCCATAAGCGGCCTGGCGCCGGCACCGACCTGGCGCCCGGCGGCACCGGGCTGGTGCGGCGTCCATAAGCGGCCTGGCGCCGGCACCGACCTGGCGCCCGGCGGCACCCGGCCTGGCGCCCGGCGGCACCGGGCTGGTGCGGCGTCCATAAGCGGCCTGGCGCCGGCACCGACCTGGCGCCCGGCGGCACCCGGCCTGGCGCCAGCGGCACCGGGCTGGTGCGGCGTCCATAAGCGGCCTGGCGCCAGCGGCACCGACCTGGCGCCCGGTCGGCGGCCCTCATCCTGGTCTCGGTCCCATCATGCGGCGGTCTGATCCCATCTTGGCTTGTTTGGATCGATCCTTGTGAGTTTGGTACGATCACGGCTACGGAATGAACATCTTCGATTCGGTTGGAATCGTCCTCGATGTTTTACGACAAAAACTAGAAGGATTGGATTTCGTAGAAGATATCGTATAAAACAAAGATCGATTAACTTGAACATCGATCCTTTAGGTTATCACGGTTTATGTTACGAAAGATAGTCTTTTGAAATTGTATAAAGCGTTCAACGACTTAAGACAAGTCCACGGACTTACTTACGATTTTAAAATTCAGGCCCAATCAGACTATGACAGTTTATCAATTTCGAACATCGGATAAACATCAAGTCACCGAAAAATAGGGAAAACTTCGAGGATAATTATGAAGATCGGCGGAAATGGAATATTTCCTGAAGAGATAAACTTGAGCCCAAAGGCGAGGTCCATCATCCTAAGGCAAACCGACCTAGGAGTGAGTATATAAGGAGAGCAAGGGCAGAAGAGAAGGGGATCCGAAAATCCTAGAATCTAGACTTAAAGAACTTAGAACTTAGGCGTTTAGGCCAGCGAGGCAGGACTAAGAGCGTCTGGCCGCCTCTTGTTCTAGCTTTATCTTCTCCATGACCCTGTTCCTCTCGGAAGGATCTAACAATTCTCTTACTCAGAGCTCATATAGAAACCCTAGGCATTATCTTCGACATGCCTGTTTCTATGACAAGCGCTCATACTAAGCGAACCGCCCAGGCGGTCTCTTGTTCAACTCTTTTAACTGAACTACATCCGACTTGATCCTCGAAAGTGCGTAGGCAGCCTTTCTTAAGGTCCAGTCCCAGATCTTAACAAAACCTTTTCGCATCTATTCGGTCACTTGTCGTTGGCTGTCGCGAAGAATCCGGACCTTCAGGAAAGTCGGGTTAACTTGGCTTTCCTCCGCAATCTTATTCATTAAAATCGGCGGTGTGAATTCCGGTTCACACAGTTTGGCGCTAGAAGGAGGGGGCGGATTACTCTTACTCATCTGACGCCAAAGCAATCGAACTGATGTCGGAAATATGAAAGAAAAAGTTGCAGTTTCGTCAGCGATGGTAAAACAACTCCAGCAGCGACTGTTCCTACGACCAGCAGCTTACGCCAAAGCGCCGGTGCTCGAGCAAATCAAAACCTAGCAGCGGCTTTCCGCCACAGGAAGAGCACGAAAACGAGCTCGCAATTTCTCTATCTTAATAGAAAGAACAGCGATAAAATCTATCAAACCCCAAAAATTAGTCTTGTTACCAAGTTAGAGAAATGCATAGCGAGCAAGGTTTCTACAACGTTTCTTCGAGAACCTCTCGGAAAAATAAAACTTATTCTCCTCGAAACCTTGGAAACCCTATATTACTTTCGCGGAACAGAAGCCGCGGCAAATCGGTTCACCGATTCCCACTGCCATACTTCTTACAAACAACTCGAGGAACAAGCGGAAAGCGAAAGGAGGTCGGAGCTTGATCTTACTAGGACGACTTGCCATAGGGTAAGATCAGTCTTCCCAGTCCGCCTTAGTAAGAGCCCATTTTGTTCCCCTTTGTGTCTAGGTCAAAATGGCTTTCGTTTCATCTCAATCGGAGTTTCCGTTGAGATTTTACGAACAACAAAGTCACTGTCGGCCACCTCGCCGTGGGCAGGACAAACATTACGAGGTCACCTCACCCTCCGACATGGCTACCTGCATACAGGGCGAACTCACCTTCGTTATCCTTTGAGTCTAGATCAAAGTGGCTTCGTTCGTCTCAATCGAAGTTTCGTTGAGATTTTACGAACAACAAAGTCACTGTCGGCCACCTCGCCGTGGGCAGGACAAACATTACCGAGGTCACCTCACCCTCCGACATGGCTACCTGCGCCACAGGGCGAACTCACCTTCGTTATCCTTTGAGTCTAGATCAAAGTGGCTTCGTTTAGTCTCAATCGAAGTTTCCGTTGAGATTTTACGAAGGGAAAAAAATCACTCTCCGGCAACCTCGCCGTGGGCGAGAACAATCATCACCAAGGTCACCTCGCCCATGGCCACCTCGCCTGTGGAAACCTCACTTTTCTCTCCTTTGAGTCTAGGTCAAGATGGTTTTCGTTTAGTCTCAATCAGACTTCGTTGAGATTTTACGAAAAACAATGTCGCTGTCTCGACCACCTCGCCCATGAGAAGGATCTCTCTGTCCCATCATAGGGCGAGACGGTCCTGTCTCAGTACCATGCATCTTTGCCTGAGTTTTAAGTAACTTCGATCTTTGAGTCCGTGAGCCCGGGGATCGGCGAAGGCGAACAACAGCATCGGCGGGCCGACACGAAGGCAGAGCGCTGGCGCCCGGCGGCGAACCGACCACGCCCGGCGCCTGGCGCCCGGCGGCAGACCGTCCATGCAGCGCCTGGCGCCCGGCGGCAGAGCGCCTGGCACCAGCGGCGAACCGACCACGCCCAGCGCCTGGCGCCCGGCGGCGAACCGACCACGCCCGGCGCCTGGCGCCCGGCGGCGAACCGACCACGCCCGGCGCCTGGTGCGGCGGCGAACCGACCACGCCCAGCGCCTGGCGCCCGGCGGCAGACCGTCCATGCAGCGCCTGGCGCCCGGCGGCAGACCGTCCATGCAGCGCCTGGCGCCGGCGGCAGGCCGTCGTTCCGATCTGGCGCCCGGCGGCAGGCCGTCGTTCCGATCTGGCGCCCGGCGAAGGGTCCTGGCGCCCATCCGTGCAGTCGTCTCGTGATCTCGAACAGCGACAACATCTTGGTCCCTTAAACCCATGTTGGATTGTTAGAAACCACGGCGATTCTTCATAAAAGCCTTCTCGATTGTTTAACAAAGTTCATATTTTAAAATCAAGCTCGGCAATATTTTCACGAAACACCATTAAGTAAAGTCATACAAGATCATATGAAGCGATAAGTACCTAACCAGTTGGCTCATAGCCTGGAGGGTAAGAGCCTCACTTTCAGTGGCGTCTTGCCCAATGTCTCCATTTGTCTAAAGCACCCACCTTAGCCTTCTTGAGTTATCGCCTACTTCTCCTCCCTTTGTTTCAGCGATTCTGTAATGTTCCTTGGACACATTGTCAATTTAACCAGCAGTACGAAGCGAGAACAGGAACTTGGGCGTTCATATCTCTCTTCGCTCCGATATTCGTCAGAATTTCATCAAAAACCGATTCTCGTTCGGTATCAAACTTTTCAAAGTCCTTTGGCGATGAACCGTTAAAGTCCGCGAAACAAAGAGAGCGGACAAGAGGCAGCGAGCGATTGATGAGACTAAGGTAGAACATGCAAACCGATCTAGTCTCTCGAAAAACGAGACCACGATAAGCTGGCGTTGTAAAAGCATACTCATCCCGCTTCCTAAAAGAAAGAAAAAGGCGTACACAAGCCTTCAGAAGAGCGGCTAACCGTTTTCTTTAAGTAAAAGAAAAAGGAAAGTAGGTACATATAATCCCATCTTCAAAACTTTTGCTTCAGCATCAAGACAACGCTTTGACAAAGCAAACTCGCAGCAATAAGATTAGTCTAAAGACACTAGTGGCATAGCCAACCGTTACAAACATAGTCTTGAAAACTCTCGTCGTCTCTCGCCATAAACTTCGCGACTAGAAAGCGAGACCAGCGTCAGACTAATAGCGACGGTGAACTACGAAAATAGCGAAATAACCTTCCGGTAAAACTCCATGAGTAGTTGAAGCAGCTTTAGATCAAAGGTGAAATCATAGCGGAAACATCTCCGTGTAATCAGCGGAAACATATCGCTACTTTAACAATCTGCGATTTTCTATCTCCATGAAACTGGTCATCCATTACTTCCATTATAACAAGAACATTTTAAAACAAAACAGCCTATGGAAGCGTGGTCGGTCTCATGCAAAGCGATTTGCTTGATGCATAAAAGTGAATGAGGAAAACATAATCCGTGGTCGCGAATATCGCAAGTAATTTGTGAGAAACACTCTCCGGTTACCTTTGCAAAACCCCTCTTACATCACTTTTCGAAAAATCCTCTGTAAGGTCGAGTCAATTCATACAAAGCAACTTTATTAAAATAAACATAATGGGTCCAACGGTAGCTGTCATAGACACTTTTGCTCCACAAGGTTTTGGCTCCTGCTTTCCTCCCTGCGGTTACGTCAGAGCAGGAAATAATCACGCAGGCGAACCGCTTTATGTCCTCGTCGATCCCTTAAACTTTTCCCCGGATAAAATGAAGCGATTTTCATGCAACAAAAAGAATTTATCTGAGCCATTCATCATTATAACTAAGACTAAAGTGGAAGATCGTTTCTAAAGCCATCAGCCATAACTCAGAAAACTCGCTATGCTTGGCATGTCTATCTCGGCAAGCGCTATTTGGCCCTCGGCCAACTTCGCCCTTCCGTAAATCGGACCTCAATTAGGCATCCCATTAAGGACAATGGTAAACTAACATGACCTTAATAAGGGTCATGGTCTGATCGTTTACCAACAACTTCCTTGGCGTCGGCTGAATCTAGCCTCCATGCCAATCCAAAGCTACTGGCGAGCACCGCTCAATCATAACGGCTAAAACAACAATCCGCGATTTGTTCATAGAGCGCCAAGTGACTATTACGCAAGCAATTTGTCGCATAACCCAGAATCGAAATCATACGATAAACTCTTCATACAAAACTCAGTCCTAACAACCATATGGTTAGCGGAAGATTTAAACTCATCGTCAATTGTGGGAACGAAATTCACACCGTCAATTTTCGATAAATAAGATTGCGGAGGAAAGCCAAGTAAACCGACTTTCCTTGAAGGTCCGGATTCTCTGCGTTGCCACACGAAATCGATAAAGTTCAATAGGTAAAAATAAGAGTTTGAAATATTTGCCGAAGGCGTTTTATTAGATGAAAGAGAGCAGTACAAGGATTCTCAGAAGAGCAGATTTGCGATTTAAAGAAAAATATAAGTCGCAGGCAGCCAAGCGTCCTAAGCCTTGCTCGCTCGTAGTCTAACCACAAACCACTAGTTTTTCTAAGCTAGCAGGATACTCTAAGTCTAATTCGGATTTTTGGATGCTCTTCTCTTCTGCTCTTGCTCTCCTTATATACCCATCTCTAGGTCGGTTTGCCTTGGGGTGATGGGCCTGCGCTGGGCCAGCTTATCTCTTCGAAATGTTCCATTTCGTAGGTCTTGTAATTATCTCGAGTTTTCCGCTATCTTTGATGACTTGATGTTTATCCGATGTCACCGTAGAATCGAGGTAAGCTATAACCTGATTAGACCAAACTCACGAGGCTGATCAAACAAGCTAAGGTAGGAATGAACCGAACACGATAGGACCGAGACGGGGCGGGCGGACTGGCCGCCGGAACCGACCAGCGAGGATGCATCAGCTAGGCGAGTGCCGGCGCCAGGCCGGCCTGCGTGGCAATTACGCCCGGCGCCGAGGCCAGGCTTCGTCGAATTACGCGGCGCCAGGCGACGGCGTGGAATTGCCCGGCATAACCAGCCAGCGTCCAGCGTGCGCCCGGCGCAGGGCGAAGTGCCGCGGCGCCAGGCAGCCCGTGTGGCGAGTGCCGCCCGGCGCAACGGCCAGCGTCCAGCGTGCATTGGCCGAAACGCAGCGTGGCCAGATGCCGCGGTGCCAGGCGAATGCCGCCCGGCGCCAGGCCAGCCAGCGTCCGCGTGCGCGGCGCCAGGCGAGTGCGCCCGGCGTAGGCACCAGCCAGCGTCCAGCGTGCCGCGGCGCCAGGCGAGTGCGCCCGGCATGAGCGGCCAGCGTGGCCAGTGATGCCGGCATCAGGCGGTCGCCCGGTATGAGGCCAGCCGGCGTCCAGCGTGCCGCGGCCAGGCGGGTCGCCCGGCGTAGAGCCAGCCAGCGTCAGCGATGCGCCCGGCGTGGGCGATCTCGCTGTCGTGGGTTTTCGTTGTTCGATCTTTTCCTCTCGTTAGTGGTTTTGGGAACTCTTTTCAGTTTGGCGGAAGGTCTTTGGCGTAGATTCGAGATAACCGTTTTGACCCAAGCAGTTAGCCCCAGCCCGTGGAGTCGGGAGCGATTTTCTTGAGCGAATGATATGAATTTTTGAAAATCGAAATCTTGGCTAAGGATTTTTCCGAGAGAATCTGTGTCTTCTCCCCTTTTTTATAAGTAGCCAACCCTCCTTCTCATTCTTCACATCTTTCCAAATTCTCTCTTCTTCTCTCTCGAAGAAAATGTCTTCATCCCAAGTTGAAAGAGTGGTTCGATGTTGAGATGGGCGAGGCCGGAAGCTCCGTCGGTTCCGACCAGTCAAGCTCCGCCGTTCAGGCGTTCTAGAGCTATTCCGTCCCTGACTGATGGGTTTGATTCTTTCAAGGCTAAGCTATCGGCGCAGTGCTGCGAAAGGCTCGGCGGGCGAGGACTGAGGCAGCCGATGTTTCTTCGTGGCTCCAACTCCTTTGCCTGCTCCTTTGGTTCCAAGTTCTGAAGTCCCATCCGATGCCCTCCGTCCACAGAAGGGGTTATTGTTCCCGAACAGACTCTCGATGTTCAGATCCATCCATCGGGTTCTTGACTGCCCGATCATGATCTCGGAAGAGATGATGCGATAGAATCTGCACCTCTTCCGGCGGCGGGAACTTGTCTTAGGACTACCAGCGTGGTGCGCACCACTGCAAGGAAGGGCAAGAGCTGGCGTCCGGGCGAAAAAGCGAGGAGTCGCGGCGAAGAGCGACCTCCTCGAGCCATTGGCGCGTCATCGTTCAAGGTTCGATTTTGTTTGTAACTCTTACCGCGGTTTTGCGATGATACCTCTTTCCTTTTGCGGACAGTTTGTGTCTCTGATCGTGGAATGCTTGGCGAGTCGCGGGTCAGAAGTCATTCGTCTATCGAAGGAACTGGAGTCGTCGCAGGAAGCGTTGAAGCGTACTAAGGCGCGTACAGACTGTCGAGGATACCCATGCCTTGAGCGTCAACGAGGTTAAGTATCAGCGATCTTGGTAGCGACCTTGGGAAGACCGCTGCTTCGTTACTCAAGGTGAAGAAAGAGAGTAAATCCTCGGAGTCCGCCGTCTTCGGGAAGGTTCAGGCTCATGAGGAGATGAGCGCCCGTAGAACCTCGGAGGTTGCTGATGCCAGTGAGGACTTCTATGGTCGTCGGCGAGGATGGCCATCCTGTTTGAGTCCTTGATAGCTGTCCGTAAGAGGACTTGGCTTTAGCGAGGATGAGGGAGTCTGAGCGAGCTCGAGTTGCGAGGTATGAGGCCCGTCTTTGGACTTGGAGGAAGCCAGATTATCGTCACTGTAAAGGAGTGGGGCCACCGAGGGAGATTTAGGTCGATCCTCGCCGGTCTGCAAGCGAATGCACCTAGCTCCGACCTCGAAAATTGGAAGATCGGGGCGTGGGAAGATGCGAGAGGTGGCGGGCCGAGGCGGAGTAGTGGCGATCTCGGACTGAGGGCGGCGGGGAGCTGTCCCTGCGCCAAGTGAGGATGAAGATGGCGCTCACTGGGCGTCTAGGTCTATCAATCCCTTCTGGGATTTAGTTTTTATGTGTTTGGCGTTTAAGAGGCCATGATGTATTACGGGACTGGCGTTGGTGGCCGAATCCACTGCCTTTTATGGGGTTTTGTTTGAATTTCCATGAGTCTCAATCTATGAAGCGTTTTTAATTATTTATGAACTTCAGTTTTTCTTTGAAGTATGAGAAGGAGGGTGTGAGTTATCGTCTCATTCCTAGTTCCCGATGATCACCGTACCTATTATCGCATAAAGCGAGATTTTCAGCGGTTTACCGATTCTGTGAAAAACTTCGTGAAGCGAATAGGCTTAAGTGAAGAGACAAATTTTTGGATCTCGTATACCATACTATGTCTGTGAGATGTCAAGATCCAGCGTGGCTGGAGTTTAGGGCAAGACCTAGTTTTACTCGGACTGAGGCTTTGCGATGACAAATCGGCTTCGTTTTGCCTGTTTGCGATTTTAACCTTTCGTTACCGTTTAAAATCCGCGAATTGTTAATCGGCTTATATGATCTGTTTTGGCGTGAGTCGAGCTACTTCCTTCTGAAGAGCTAGACCAAAATTTTAGATTTCTTGTATAGCGGCTATGTTTATCCTTGTCGGATGTAAGAGAGCCTACCCTCGAAGCGGTTATTTGTCACATTTAGGGCGTTAGAGTTAGTTTGTTGTGATCAGCAACAGCGAAATGATACGTTTTGAGAGTGCGTTTGTATGTTTTAGAGGCGAAGATTTAAGTCTGCAGTGTTTTCTTGGAAAAGAATGTCCTTGGCGTTAGCGGCGTCTACCATAGCAGCTGAAGGTCGATTTTTCCTTATGCGCATCTCAGCGTTGAAGCGTTCGCGGGCTTTGGGGATGTCTTTTGCGGTGCTGCGCAGCCAGAAAACTGTCGTTCCGTTTTGGGCCGCGGACCAAGGGGTAGCGTAAGTTTGACCAGGGGCGTCCACATTCACAATGCCTCGTGAAGTGTTTGGCCATCTGGGATTTGTGTTTGGATGTGATAATCGCTTTAGCGGACACTAGATCCGCTGTTTGTGGCCGTCTCGGCTGATTTTGAAAAAGTGGTGAAAAGTTTGAAAATTTTAGAGTCTTGAAATTTGTGGGAGTATCACGGTATCGTACCCTCCCCTTTTAAATTGGGGGATAGCTGAATCCGCCGATTGGCGAGTTGCCTCATACCCTTGTCTGGGGATCAAGCCATCTCGTAGTTCTTTTGTACCGCGCTTTATCGTTTAGTGGTAGTATTTTTGAGGTGCATCGCATTCAAGTTCTCGGGATTTTGGCGTCTTGCATGTTTGCGATTTGGTATGAGCCTGGTGGACTACTTTTATGACTTTATGCGGTCCTTCGGTTTGCTCGAGTTTTCCTGCGTTTGGTTCGGCGGTGTTTTGGAAGACTTTTAGTAAGACTAAATCGCCTTCTTTGAACCTGCGATGGCGCGTTTGAGTTGTAGTATCTTGCGGCGGCGTGCTGGTAATTCTGGATTGGTGAGTGCCAATTGCGGCTCATTGATGAGTCGAGGTTGTCCAGCATCATAGCGTCGTTTAAATCCTCTCTTCGGGGAGGAATCTTCTCCGTACTCAGGAATTCTACTTCGGCGGGGATCATACATTCCGTTCGTAAGCGAGGCGAATGGAGTTTCACCGTAGCCGTCTTGGGGTTGTGCGATCGCGACCAAAGAACTCCTTGAGCTCCTCGCCCATCGCCCCTTCTTGGCGTCTGAAGCGTTTCTTGAGTCCGTCAAGGGCGGTTTTGTTGATGGTTTCTGCCTGTCCATTGCATTGCGGATATCTGGGAGTTGACTTTGTAAGTCGTATTTTCCATTTTAGCAGAATGCTTAATCAGTAGAGATAAATTGAGATCCATTATCTTTACGATTTCGTGCGGGACCCCATGTCTAGTTATGATATGTTTCCAGGCGAAGTTCTCGACTTGTGTGTCCTTGATACTTGCGTAGGATTCGCTTACCCATTTGGAAAAGAAATCCGTAAGGACTAGGAGGAAGCGTTTTGTTTTGATGGGTGCATAGGTCCGGCGATGTCCATGGACCATCATGAAAGGATAGGGGGCGAGATCGAGGAGAGGATCTCCAGCGGGTTGATGGATTGTTGGAGCATGCCTTTGGCATTTTACGCCAGGCGAACTTCACCGATCTTTACCATGGTTGGCCAGTAATAACCGTGGCGTTTGATTTTAACAGCGAGATCTTCCGCCAGAATGATTTCGCATGATCCTGAATGGACCTCCTTCATGATTCTCCTTGCTCTTTCCCCTTCTGCATGCCATGAGAGGACGAGAAACACCACTTGTAAATTTCTCCCTCTATCGTGACATACCGTGCGGCAGGTTTTACTTCACGGGCAGCCCATTTTGGTGGGTAAGGTTCCATTCCGCGATATAGGCTCAGTTGGTTCTAACCAAGGGCTGTCGCAGCCATACTCGATCGGGTTCACATCCGCTTCCGGCTGATCCTCGACTTCTTCCGCTTCTTCAATCTCGTCCTGGATTAGATTGATGACCACTGGTGGTCGATGCTCGGATGCTTTCGATGAACTTCGGCCGGGATTACTCTTTGGAGCCCTGGATCTGAGCTTGGCGAGGGCAGCCAAGCGTCAGCCTGGGCGTTTTCAGGCGAGAATTCTGGTCAGGCGGCGGTCAGCCGAGCCAGCTCTTGGGCGAGTTTTAGATATCGTCCATCCTTTAGTCTCGCCTCATATTCTCCGCTGTATTGATTGGCGACTAACTGAGAATCGCGGTAGCGCGAATATTGCAGTTTTTAACCCATGGGCCAGCCCTGATCCTGCGGCGAGTGCTTATATTCTGCCTCATTGTTTGAGGCGTGAAAAGCCAATCGGAAAGACTGTTCTAGGATTTCCCGTTTGGAAAAGTGAGCCGTATCGATTCGGATCCTTGTTTGGATGAAGATCGTCGGCGTGGAGGACCCAAGTTGAGTTTGGTTCCTCGATAGTCATGTCTCTAGTGGGTAATTCTACCGGAAATCCGCCAGTACTTGGGATTTTGCACATGTCCTTGGCGGTATTGACGTCGTACTCGCTCATTCGATTGCCCATTTCGCGAGCCTCGGATTGACTTGGACTATGCAGGATTATTAAGTAGCGGGAGCGTGGTGAGAACCACTATAGCGTGAGACTGGAAATATGGTCTTAGTTTTCTTGCGAGGTTATGACAGCGAATGCTAATTTTTCCATTAGAGGTATCGAGTTTCGCATCCAGTAATGTCTTGCTACGTAAAAGATTGGTTTTGTTAAGCGGCGTTCTTCCATTATCAAAGGCGCCACTGACGCCGTTGCGGAAACTGCGATATAGAAAGGTTAAGCCTTCCACGGTTTTGCGAGGACTGGTGGAGTGGCTGAGTAATGTTTCAATTGCTGGAAAGCTTTTCACATTGCTCCGGACCATTCGAACTTCTTGTTTCCCTTCAATGTCTCGTAAAATGGTAGGCACTTATCCGTGGACCGTGAGATGAAGCGGTTCAAGCGCCAGCGACTCTTCGGTTAGCCTCGGACTTCGCTTGGTTCTCGGGAGACCATTTCTATCAGTCGTCGATTTGTTTTGGGTTGGCCTCGATTCCGCGATGCGTTACGAGGTATCAGAATTCTCCTGATGCCACTCCGAATCTACATTTTGCGGGTTGAGTTTCATGTTATGCTGGTTGAGTCGTGCAAAACATTCCTCTGGTGGGCTATGTGGTGCGTGTTAGTCAAAAGTTTTCACGAGCATATCATCGATGTATACTTCCATAGTTTTGCCGAGCTGTTAGGCAAACATTTTGATGACAGTGGCTGATATGTTGCACCTGCGTTTTAAGACCGAAGGCATTACCTTATAGCAATACGTTCAGCGGTCTGTGATGAGCGCCAGTTTTTCGCTGATGCGTCGAGATTCATCATGATCTGATTGTAACGGAAAAAGCGTCCATGAGCGACGAAGCTTGTTTCCGCGGTTGCCGACCAGTCGGTCAATGTGTGGGGCGGGGAAATCAATCCTGGACGAGCTTTATTCAGATCCGTGAAATCGACACAGACCGCCATTTGCGTTTTCTTTTTACCGGGGGGTTGGCGAGCCAGTCGGATACCTGACTTCTGTTATCGACCCTACTTTGAGGAGTCTTCGACTTCCTCATTGACTGATGGCAGCGCTCAGGTCCCAACTTTCGTCTTTTGTTTCACGGGTTTGTGAGTTGGAGTGCGATGTTAAGTTAAGTGACATGTTACGCTAATGTCGATTCCGGCATATCCTCCGCTACCATGAGCGTACTACTGAGGTTCTTTTGAGGCATGCGATGAGCTCTGCTTTCATCGGTTCGGAGGTTAGCTCGATCTCGACACACCGTTCGGGGAAGAATCGTCGAGACGATTGAAACCACCGGTTAGCAGGTTAGTTCAGCTTCCCTTCAGGGCCTCGGCTCTTTGGGACTGCCAGAAGGTCTCGGTGAATTAGTAACCGTTTGCTTTTCGAGAGTTTGATTTCAGAATTTTTCGTTTTAGTTCGGTGGCGAGGTAGATCTGAGCTGCTCGTGACTACCATGTATTGTCGACCCGAAGCGTTGGGAACTTGAGGCACAGGTGGAATGTTGATGGGATGGCTCTCATGGAGTTTAGCCAGGGAGTTCCAACTATCGCATTGTAGGATGTTGGACCATCGATCACCAGGAATTCCGTGTTTTGGCGGCGCTCGGCTCGACTAGGAGGTTAGTTGAACCGAGGGTCATAATTTCTCGAGAGTCGAGTACTGGGCTGGGGTCATCGTGGGGCCTTGAGGCGGCGCCCATCCTCTCGAGGTGCTTTTGTAGATAATATTGGCGAGCATCCGTGTCGACCAATACCGTGCTACGTCGATGTCCTGGATCGTGAGTTCTATTACGAGGAGATCGTTGTGAGGTTTGACCGTCGCGAGCCGTTGCTCGATCCTCGAAAGATCACGATGTTGCGGGCTGGCGAAGAAGTCATACTGAACTTTGATCGTCGGTGGTTTTCGAGTTAGAGAATCCGTCCCCCTCCTTAGCGTAGCTGTAGGAACGAAATTCACACCGTCAATTTTCGATAAATAAGATTGCGGAGGAAAGCCAAGTAAACCCGACTTTCCTTGAAGGTCAGTTTCTCGCGTTGCCACCGAAATCGATAAAGTTCAATAGGTAAAAATAAGAGTTTGAAATATTTGCCGAAGCGTTTTATTAGATGAAAGAAGGCGAGTACAAGGATTCTCCGAAAAACAGAGATTTCGCGATTTAAAGAAAAATATAAGTCGCGGGCAGCCAAGCGTCCTAAGCCTTGCTCATTAGTCTAACCACCTAAACCTAGTTTTTCTAAGCTAGCAGGATACTCTAAGTCTAATTCACCAGTTTTTGGATGCTCTTCTCTTCTGCTCTTGCTCTCCTTATATACCCATCTCTAGGTCGGTTTGCCTTGGGGTGATGGGCCTGCGCCTTTGGGCCCAAGCTTATCTCTTCGAAATGTTCCATTTTAGTAGGTCTTTAATTATCTCGAGTTTTCGGCTATCTTTCGATGACTTGATGTTTATCCGATGTCACCAAGAATCGGGTAAACGCTATAACCTGATTAGACCAAACTCACGAGGGCTGATCCAAACAAGCTAAGGTAGGAATGAACCGAGCACGATAGGACGAGACCCGGGGCGAGGGCAGCGGACTGACGCCAGACCGACCAGCGAGGATGCCGCCAGCGCTAGGCGAGAGTGCGCCCGGTATGAGCCGACCTGCGTGGCGAATACGCCCGGTATGGAAAGGCTGCGTCAGTGCCGCCCGGTATCAGGCGACCGGCAGGTTACGCCGGCGCCAGGCCAGCCAGCGTCCAGCGATGCCCGCTGGCGCCAGGGCCGAGGTGCCGCCCGGCGCCAGGCCGGCCCGTGTGGCGATGCCGCCCGGCATAGGCGACCGCGTCCAGCGTGCCGCCCGGCATGGAGCCGAAGTGCCGCGGCATCAGGCGGCCAGCGTGGCAGTGCCGCCCGGCGCCAGGCGAATGCCGCCGGCCGAGCCAGCCAGCGTCCAGCGTGCCGCCCGGCAGAGCGAGTGCGCCCGGCGCCAGGCCGGCCAGCGTGGAGTGCCGCCCGGCCGGGCGAATGCCGCCGGCGTAAAACCAGCCAGCGTCCAGCGTGCGCCCGGCGCCAGGCGAGTGCGCCCGGCGTGGCAGCCAGCGTCCAGCGTGCCGCGTATGGGCGAGAATGCGCGCCCGGCATCGAGCCAGCCAGCGTCAGCGTGCGCCCGTATGGGCGAGGCCGCCCGGTGCCAGGCCGCCAGCGTGGCAGGAACGCGCGGCATGGCGAATGCGCCCGGCGCCAGGCCAGCCAGCGTCCAGCGTGCGGCGCCAGGCGAGTGCGCCCGGCGCCAGAGCCAACCAGTCCAGCGTGCGCGGCGCCAGGCGTCTAACTGTCCGTGGGTTTTTAGTTGTTCGATCTTTTCCTCGTTAGTCGTTTGCGGGAACTCTTTTCAGTTTCGGAAGGTCTTTAGCCGTAGATTTTGAGATAACCGTTTTGACCCAACATCAATCGATTAAGTTCTATCGCCCGTAAACACGGCATGAAAAGAAACACTTCGTCACAAGGCTCCAAAGTTATATGAGTCATCCTTAATATATACAAACAAATCGGAGGCCAACACTTCCGCGGCAGTGTGAATGTAGGCAGCGCTTCTCAGGTCGAACTTCACCCTTGGTCCCTGCGTCCAAGCCGAAACAACAGTTTCTGGCTGCGAACATTAAAAAACATCTCAAAGCCGAACATTTCAACCACAAAATCGCGGCTGGGAAGCTTCGACCTTCAGCGGTCGCGAGGCGTCATGCTTCGAAGGACATTCTTTCCTCAAAACATACAAACACACCTCTAGCGGTAACATGCCTCACAAGCTGGCATCATATGCGTTGTTGCTGATCACAACAAGCGAACTCTAGCGTCCTAAACAGACAAATAGCAGCCCTTCAAGGGTAGGCTCTCTTGCATCCGACAAGGATAAACATAGCGCTATACAAGAAATCAAATTTTGGTTTAGCTCCGTAAAGGAAGTAGCTTCGACTCGCGCTAGACAAATCATATAAGCCAACAACAATTGGCAGTTTTAATGAGTGCGAGTCAGGTTAAAATCGCAAACAGGCAAAAGCAGCGTTTGTCATCGCCAAAGCCTCAGTCAGAGTAAACCTAGGTCTTGCCTAAACCCAGCCCGCTGGATCTTGACATCTCACAGACATAGTATGGTATCACGAGATCAAAATTTATCTCTTCACTTAAGCCTATTAGTTTCACGAACTTCGTAAATCGGTAAACGCGGAAAATCTGCGCTTTATGCAAACAATAGGAATGCGGTGATCATCAGGGAACTAGGAATGAGGCGACAACTCACACCCTCTTTCTCATGCTTGAAAAACTGAAGTTCATAAAAATCGAAAAACACATAATGGCCTCTAGCGCCCAGACCAAAACAAATACATCAACAGCATCATGCTCGAAAGTCTCTCATGACACATAACCAGACCATATAAGTCGCTGGAAAACAGATCACAAGGGTCTTAAACTCCAAAGCGAACTACGGAAGGCTTGATCCCTACAACAAAGTGCGTAGGCAGCCTTGAAAGCGCAGCCCCAATCTTACCACTTTCAGCGGGCCTTTCAAACATTAATTCCGCCTGTCTTACCTGACATGTCTTATCGCTCGCAAGAACATCGCGAAGGTTCTAGCGAGCTGGGGGCTGCTTGTTGGTGTCAAAATCGGTCTAGCGGAATCAATGACTGAAAGTCTTTGGAAAGTATTTCTTAAAACAAAAGTCTCGGATAATTTGAAAAGAAGTTATACGAGATTTTCTCAAATTAGAATATTCACTCTCGGTGAGGTCAGCGGTTATCTCGAAATCAGCGGCTAAAGATCCTTCAAAATCAAAGATATCCCGCCGAGCGACTAGCGGGGAAAGATTGGGCAACAGAAAATCCACGGTGACAAAGAACCCTGGCGCCCGGCGGCAGCGTCCATAAGCGGCCTGGCGCCCGGCGGCAGCGTCCATAAGCGGCCTGGCGCCCGGCGGCAGCGTCCATAAGCGGCCTGGCGCCCGGCGGCAGCGTCCATAAGCGGCCTGGCGCCCGGCGGCAGCGTCCATAAGCGGCCTGGCGCCGGCGGCAAGCCTGGCGCGGTCGGCGGCCCTCGTCCTGGTCTCGGTCCCATCATGCGCGGTCTGATCCCATCTTGGCTTGTTTGGATCGATCCTTGTGAGTTTGGTACGATCACGCTACGAATGAACATCTTCGATTCGGTTGGAATCGCCCTCGATGTTTTACGACAAAAACTAGAAGGATTGGATTTCGTAGAAGATATCATATAAAACAAAGATCGATTAACTTGAACATCGATCCTTTAGGTTATACGGTTTATGTTACGAAAGATAGTCTTTTTCGAGAAATCGTGATAAAACGCTCAACGACTTAAGACAAGTCCACGGACTTACTTACGATTTTAAGAATTCAAGCCCAATCAGACTATGACGGTTTATCCAATTTCCTAACATCGGATAAACATCAAGTCACCAAAAATAGGGAAAACTCGAGGATAATTATGAAGATCGACGAAATGGAATATTTCCTCAAGAGATAAACTTGGGCCCAAAGGCGCAGGTCCATCATCCTAAGGCAAACCCACCTAGAGTGAGTATATAACGAGCAAGGGCAGAAGAGAAGGGATCCGAAAATCCTAGAATCTAGACTTAGAGAACTTAGAACTTAGGCGGTTAGGCCAGCGAGGCATGACTTAGAACGTCTGGCCGCCTCTTGTTCTAGCTTTATCTTCTCCGCAGACCCCTGTTCCTCTCGGAAGGATCTAACAATTCTCTTACCCAGAGCTCCGCATATAGAAACCCTAGGCATTATCTTCGACATGCCTGTTTCTATCACAAACGCTTATACTAGACGAACCGCCCAGACGGTTCGATCTCTTGTTCAACTCTTTTTAACTGAACTACGTCCGACTTGATCCTCGAAAGGGGTACGTAGGCAGCCATTCTTAAGGTCCAGTCCCAAATCTTAACAAAACCTTTTCCGCATCTATTCGGTCACTTGTCGTTGGCTGTCGCAGAGAATCCGGACCTTCAAGGAAAGTCGGGTTAATTTGGCTTTCCTCCGCAATCTTATTCATTAAAATCGACGATCGATACGGCACCAGCACAATCGACCGATAGGCCTGAATAACCATCGACCGATTCAGAACCTGTGCCATCGACCGATACATACATCCAACCATTCCAGGTAACAAATTCAAATGTACTTAATTTCGGTAATCTAATCCCGGATGAGTTTGGTATTTTCAAAGATTCACAAGGCTTTGCACGCTCAATGGATGGACGAACACTCCACATATCCAGAGAAGACATTGCAGACGTCCTACCGTTAGCCAACGGATCCCACAACCTATTCCAGCAACAACTCTACGGACCAGACCACCATTATCAGCACCAGGAGGCAGACACAACAACCGAGCCAAAGGAAGCTGAATATAACCATCTCAACAGAAACGATCCATATTTTCAACGGAAATCGATCGATACAGAGTGTGTCGCATCGATCGATAAGCATCCCAAAATTCGGAAAGAGAGCCTTTCGATATGGAGTTCGAAAATTCTTTTGGGAGCAGAGAGATGAGTATGGGGTCTACAGAGACGAGAAAGGGTTTGCTAGAGGAATAGATGGTGACGTCATCAGAATTTCTAAAGACGACATCAAGAAACTGCTTCAAAGAACTTCAATGGACGAGCGCTCCTACATCTTTCTACCAGAGCACGCTAGTTCATTTACAAGAAGAGAATTGGTGCAAGAAACCTACACCAAAGACGAGATCAACGAGATGTTCACTGGTTTACTTGGAGAACGCAAATGGGAAAAGCTCTCCATGGAAAAGAGGATAGAAGAGGCCACAGAAAAGCTTTGCAGTGAGATGAACTGGATGTTCAGTGCAGACCAGGGATTACTCAAGAAGGTTCAACGTCTTGAGTTCGAACTTGAAGATCTTCGCAACGCACAGAACCATAGTCCGAAAAGATCAAAATCGATCGACGGAGTAACATCCACATCGATCGATACGAAGCCTACACCATCGACCACTTACTCAAAACATGAGGTTGATGAGTCTCTTGGAGATATCTGGAAAGAATTGAAGAAAGCAGAAGCTCGTCTCAGCAGCAAACTCACCAAAACCTGTGAACCTATCTTCCACAACCTAGCAGATCTAAGCATCTGCACAGAAGAGATGAAGAGATCTATCCGCCTTATCAATGAAGCACATGCAGATATGAACCCCGCTGCACCTTGCAATCCTTTTGGAGGATTGACTCGTCTGAAAGCAATTGAGAGGAAAATTTCTGATATACACTTCTTAGTAGACAAAGAAGTGGAGGAACTCGCACTCCGAATGGACACTATGCAGCAGGAGACTGAGAAGTTCCACCGTCAACTTGATTATTAGGCTGCATCGATTGCATCAATCGACGAGCTCAACCTCACATTGATCGATAGGCGATTGAACGAAATCGACGGCCAGATGAAGCTCTTTGCCGAGAAGCTTCACGAGAATCTGCAGAAGCAAAAATCGACCGATGAACAACCAGTTGCATCGATCGATATACAGACTTCATAGATCTGCACAAGAGCTGATTTGGATAAATTAGCTGATGAAGTCTACACGGCAATAACAAGCGTGGATGATTCACAAGATAGACGTCTGGACCAAACGTATTTCCCGCTTATTAACGAGGTTGGAAGCATGGAATCTAGCATAGAAGGGATGCATAATGAAATTAAAGCCATTCAGAGGCAGCTTGCGTGCAGACCTGCACCCTTAGCATCGATCGACCGAGGATCCAGCGCATCGATCGACAGAGGATCCAGCGCATCGATCGATGGACTTCAACAGCCATCGACCAACATTTCAACAAAGGAATCGATCGACACCAGCTCCATCCACGACAAAATGATCCAACGCCTTGATTCAATGCAAGCGGAGCTCTGTGATCTTTCAGAACATGCCTACAAGAAATTAGGATGGCACGAGTTCAGCATTGAAGGTCATGAAGGAAGAATTCAAAGGATCGCTGATGAGTTGATTGAGATAAAGAAGAAACAAACCAGAGAACATGAAGCCACAAGAAGTCTATTTGATGCATGGTTCGTGAGAAGAAGATCTGAGAGGATACTTGTTTCTCAACAAGTACCTGGACTTCATCTCGGTAGCTCATTCCATCCAAAGTCAAGCTAGATGACTATAATCAAAGCGCTTAGTGGGAGGCAACCCACTGTTACGTAGTTTTTCATTTTATTTTATCTTTAGGATTTTATTTTTTAGTATTTGTTTTCTTTGCAGTTCACGACTAAATGATTGCTACTGAAATTGACCGACATGACACAGTCCATATCGATCGACATGAACCACACAGAAGCGATCGTGGCGACTCAACATCGATCGATCGAGGATCCAGCGCATCGATCGACAGAGGATCCAGCGCATCGATCGATGGACTTCAACAGCCATCGACCAACATTTCAACAAAGGAATCGATCGACACCAGCTCCATCCACGACAAAATGATCCAACGCCTTGATTCAATGCAAGCGGAGCTCTGTGATCTTTCAGAACATGCCTACAAGAAATTAGGATGGCACGAGTTCAGCATTGAAGGTCATGAAGGAAGAATTCAAAGGATCGCTGATGAGTTGATTGAGATAAAGAAGAAACAAACCAGAGAACATGAAGCCACAAGAAGTCTATTTGATGCATGGTTCGGCGAGAAGAAAGATACAGAGGATACTTGTTTCTCAACAAGTACCTGGACTTCATCTCAGTAGCTCATTCCATCCAAAGTCAAGCTAGATGACTATAATCAAAGCGCTTAGTGGGAGGCAACCCACTGTTACGTAGTTTTTCATTTTATTTTATCTTTAGGATTTTATTTTTCGTATTTGTTTTTCTTTGCAGTTACGACTAAATGATTGCTACTGAAATTGACCGACATGACACAGTCCATATCGATCGACATGAACCACACAGAAGCGATCGACGAAGGCGACTCAACATCGATCGATACGCATCACGGTCAGGTATATCGTTCTCAATTTTTTTTGATATCAGTGTACTTTAATATTGCCTATGCCTTCACTGGACTGGTTATACACTGGGGACAGTGTATGATTTAAGTCTGGGGGGATGATTACTGATGCTGTTTACCTTTTGATTTCATCTAAAAATGTTTTCAAAATGGTTTTTATTGAGTCAAGAAAGGGATAATGATAATTTAAATTTTCACTTTTTATCTATCCAATCTTATCTTTTAGGCACAATTCTTAGATTTGTTGATGCCGAATGTACTATAGATGCTAAAGTTGATCACCTGTCAGCTATGACAACACTTTCATTGATTGTCTGGAGGAACCAAAGCTGATTTCCAACCTAACCTGACATTCTTTGCTTGTCTTGGGGATTGGTATACATGGGATCAGATGCTTAAAACAAGTCTGGAAGGTAAAGCCATGTGTAGATAATTTTATCACCCTCTCTCTCATTTTCGAAATTAGATTTAACTTTATTCAGTTCTTCTAAAAAAAAAAAAAATCAAAAAAAAAAAAATCAAAAATTATCTTAAATTTATGTTCTAGGATTAGTTAGTTTTTAACTAGGAAGAAATTCGAACAGGGCTTGGCGGTTACCCCCCTCAAGACTTGGTTCATAAGAATTCTATAGGTAAAGGGTTCAAACAGGGCTTGTTGGTTACCCCCTTCAAGACTTGCTTTGCAATGAATCCTAGGATATAGGTAAAAAAGAAGTGAACAGGACTTGGTGGCTGCAACCATTAAGGCTTGATTCATGGAAGCCTGTCCAATCTTGGTCAATGTCTTGCGAATGAAAGCAGACTTGACTAGGAGAGAAATAGTAGAGAGAGAGGATAGGAACTAATTTTTACCTGCAGGTCCAGATACTTGTTTGAGCAACCTTGCATCCTGTGATCGATACTCCCAAGGTAAAGCCTGCACTTTTATTTTTATGTACATAAATGAAATCAGTAGAGGGGTTAGTCATACATGATTGCTAAGTTGTTGGCTACGATATCAAGGTTGTTTAATTAGGATATTTCATAATGTGCTTCCGTGATTGACAAACTCTTAGATGTGGTTTGCAACAAAGTAGAGGTTATGATTCTAAGTTTGAATTTGATTAAGTACCTGCTTTTCAGAACCTCTTTCATAAAGATTGCATGTGTGTTTGCTTGAGGACAAGCAAAAGGTTAAGTCTGGGGAGTTGATATACCATAGATTTTACCCGTTTTTACCCATGGTATATGAGTGTTTTTACTACTATTATCTATGTTTTGGAGTCAATTAGGTATGTTTTCAGGTTCAGAAGCATTTTGGAGAAAAGTGATGTTTTAGGTGCCTTTTTGGAGCTTAAAGAAGAGTTCACCCGTGATCAAGACCAGATGGCGACACCAGAGTTACACATCGATCGATGCACACTCTGTGCAATCGATCGACACACATTAGCTGAAAGACGATACATCGAGACAATAATCGATCGATGTACACCCTGTACTATCGATCGATACTAAGGCGGCAGAAAGACAAGTTGGACCTGGCCGAACTTGAAGCCCAAGATATCACATTTTACAAGAATGCCCCTGACGAGTTTTTTAACCTAATGAACTCATATTTATATATGCCTAATTTTTTGGCAGAGATACACAAGTTTTTACAAGTCATACAAGTTTTCATAAGTTTCTAAGTTCTAAAAGAGTTTCTTCTTCTTCTACTTATTTCTATTCAGTTCATTATTTGTTAACAAAGGTTATAGAATTCTAGATCTAAAGGAGAGATCCAAAGATATTTGTGATTGGGACCTAAGTGTTCACCCTCTAATAGGTCTATGAATTTCTATTATTACCTTGTTGCTATGAACTACTTAGCCATGTCTGAGTAGATTCATTTGTTAGATTTAGGGTTTAAATAGGATATGAGGGATTAGCCCCAACCTATAATTGCTATAGTTGTGATATTTATTGTTAGGATTGTTCACTAATGCTTTTTCTAGCTTAGCTATCTAGAACATGAACTTGGATTGCATTGTTTATTACATACAATACGACAACATCCTAAACATGCTATGACCCTCTTGAGATATCGCAGCTGATCTAAGATCATGGTGAGCATTGTATCAACTTCAGCATAAAGCTTGTTTAGAGCCGTATCGATCGATACTCTATAGAGTAATCGATCGACGAAGTTAGAGGTGTATCGGTCGATATTCCTATCGAAACATCGATCGATACCATCGGCAGAGTAGCCGACTGCAACACCATTTAGCATCTACGTAATAGATGGTCTAAATAATGCGAGAGCTGATGGATTCATTTAATAAGTGTTGAGCTCTGACATATCATGCAAGCAACTTGTTAGCCTTTATAGTATTTATAATCCTCAATTCTCAATACTTACCCTAATCTAACTACTTTTCTTTATTGTTTTAAAACCAAATCCTTTCAACTGAGTAATCTTATCCTTACTCAGCAAACCTGCAATTTACTTTAAACCATTTTCAACCTAGCATAGTCATTAAGATTGCATCTTATTTGTACACTAGCTCTCTGGGGATTCGAACCCTAAGTACTACAACTGAACCTCTTATTTGAGAGAGTAAAGTCACTCCTTACGGTAATTTGGGTGATATCAACAATGCATGGTCTCCATTTTAGCTAGATTAGACACTCATATTGTCTAGTGTTGGGGTCAAAAACGGTTATCTCAAATCAATGGCTAAAGATCCTTCCAAACTCAAAGATTTCCCGCATCTAACGCCAACGGAGGAAAGATCGGGCGACGGAGAACCCACAGGAGGCAGAGAATCCCTGATGCCGGGCGGCAGGGCAGACGGAGCCGCCTGGCGCCGTGGCAAGCCCCCATGCCGGGCGCAAGCACGACGCTGCCGGCCGCCGGGTAGCACGACTTAGCCGCCTTACGCCGCGCGGACGCGAGCCGCCTGGCGCCGGTCGATGGTCCTCGCCCTGGTCTCTGTCCTCGTCCTGGTCTTGGTCCCATCATGCTCGGTCTGATCCCATCTTGGCTTGCTTGGATCAATCCTCGTGGGTTTGATACGATCGCGGCTACGGAATTAACATCTCGATTCGACTCGATTGGAATCATCCTCGGCGTTTTACGACAAAAATTGGAAGGGTTGGATTTCTTGTAGAGGATATCGTAAAACAAGATCGATTAACTCAACATCGATCCTTTAGGCTATGCGTTTATTTTACGAGAAATATAGTCTTTCCGAGAAATCGTATAAAACGTTCAAATGATTTAAGACAAGTCCACGGACTTACTTACGATTTTAAGAATTCAGGCCCAATCAGACTATGACGGTTTATCCAATTTCCCGAACATCGGATAAACATCAAGTCACCGAAAAATAGGGAAAACTCGAGGATAATTACGAAGATCGGCGAAAATGGAATATTTCCCGAAGAGATAAACTTGGGCCCAAAGGCGAGGTCCATCATCCTAAGGCAAACTGACCTAGGAGGAGTATATAAGGAGAGCAAGAGCAGAGGAGAAGGGGATCCAAAATCCTAGATTGGAGACCTAGAGAGCTCCCTGCTAGCTGATATAACTTAGAATTTAGGGTTAGACTAGCAAGGCAGGCCCTAGAACGCCTGGTCAGCCTCCTGCTCACAAATCTCCGCTCCTCGGAAGGATCAGACAATTCTTTTACTTCAGAGCTCCGCACATAGAAACCCTAGGCGTTATCTTCGACATGCCTGTTTCTATGACAAACGCTCGATCTCTTGTTCAATTCTTTCTAAACTGAACTACGTCCGACCTTATCCTCGAAAGGGGTACATAGGCAGCCTTTCTTAAGGTTCAGTCCCAAATCTTAACAAAACCTATTCCGATTTATTCGTCACTTGTCGTTGGCTGTCGCAGAGAACTGACCTTCAGGAAAGTCGGGTTAACTTGGCTTTCCTCCGTTTTTATTCATTAAAATCGACAGTGCGAATTTCGGTTCCCACAGTTTGGGGAAATCAGCCTATGGAAAAAACATGATCGGTCTCATGCAAAACGATTTCGCAGTACGCAAAAGTGAATGAGGAAAACATAATCCGTGGTCGCGAATATCGCAAGTAATTTGTGAGAAACACTCTCCGGTTACCTTTGCGAAAACCCCCTCTTACATCACTTTTACGAAAAATACTCTGTATGGTCGAGTCATTTCATACAAAGCAACTATTGTAAAATGAACATAATGGGTCCAACGGGTAACTGTCATACACAGTTTTTGCTCCACAAGGTTTCTGGCTCATGCTTTCACTCCCCGCGGTTACGTCCGAACAGGAAATAATCACTCAGGCAAACCCAAGACGGTCCCAAGGCCGATCCCTTTAAACTTTGTCCCCTCGATAAAATGAAACGATTTACATGCAACAAAAAAATTTTATAATGAACCATTCATCGTGATAACGAGACCTAAAGTGGAAGATCGCTTCTAAAAGCCATCAGCCATAACTCAGAAAACTCCGCTATGCTTGGCATGTCTATCTCGCAACGCTATTTGGCCCTCGCCAACTACGATTCGTAAAGCCCGACCTGAATTCGCATCCCCATTAAGGACAATCTTAAACTAACATGACCTTAATAAGGGTCATGGTCTGATCGTTTACCAGCGACTTCCTTGGCGATACGGCTGAATCTAGCCTCCATGCCAATCCAAAGCTACTCTTGCGACCACGCTCCAATCATTAGCGGCTAAAACAACAATCCACGATTTGTTCATAGAACGCCAAGTGACTATTACGCAAGCAATTTGTCGATAACCCAGAATCGAAATCATACGATAAACTCTTCATACCAAAACTCAGTCCTAACAACCATATGGTTAACGGAAGATTTAAACTTATCGCCAATCGATTAAGTTCTATACCGTAAACACGCATGAAAAGAAACACTCGCCACAAGGCTCCAAGAGTTATATGAGTCATCCTTAATATATACAAACAAATCCCGAAGGCCAACACTTCACGAAGCACTGTGAATGTAGGCGGCTTCTCTGGGTCGAACTTCGCGACCCCTTGGTTCTAAGGCCCAAACCAAACAACAGTTTCTGGCTGCGAATATTCGCGAAAACATCTCCAAGCCCGCAAACATTTCAACCACGAATGCGCACAAGGAAAACTCGACCTTCGGCATCGGCGAGACGCCGCTAACGCCAAGGACATTCTTTTCCTCAAAACGCCCGCACGAAATCCTCGCCTCTAGAAATCAAAACATACAAACACACCTCTAAACGGTAACATGCCTCTAAACTGGTATCATTTCTTTGTTGCTCATCACAACAAACTAACTCTAACGCCCTAAACAGACAATAGCAGCCTTTAAAAGGGTAGGCTCTCTTACATCCGACAAGGATAAACATAGCGCTATACAAGAAATCCCAATTTTGGTTTAGCTCTTAGTAAAGGAAGTAGCTCGACTCACCAGACAAATCATATAAGCCGACAACAATTGGCGGTTTTAAGCGGTGCGAGTCAGGTTAAAATCGCAAACAGGCAAAACGAAAGCCGATTTGTCATCGCCAAAGCCTCAGTCAGAGTAAACCTAGGTCTTGCCCTAAACCCAGCAGCTGGATCTTGACATCTCACAGACATAGTATGGTATCACGAGATCAAAATTTGTCTCTTCACTTAAGCCTATTAGTTTCCGCGAACTTTTCGTAAATCGGTAAACCGCGGAAAATCTCGCTTTATGCAAACAATAGGTACGGTGATCATCAGGGAACTAGGAATGAGACGACAACTCACACCCTTTTTCTCATACTTCGAAAAAACTGATGTTCATAAAAAATCGAAAAAGTTTCATAGATTGAGACCGCAAAAGTTCAAACAAAGCCCCAAAAAGGGGCAGGGATTCGAAGCAACCAACGGCCAGTCCCGGTTAATACATCATGGCCTCTTGGCGGCGAAACACATATAAAACAAATCCCGAAAGGATTGATAAACCTAGACGCTCCCAGGAGCGTCACCTTCATCCTCAAACTCACCCGCGATAGGGACAGCCTCGCCGTCGCCTCCCTCGGTCGCACCACCACTACCCGCCTCGTCCGCACCAGCCTCGCAATCCTCTCCCGCGCGCTCCTGATCTTCTGAGTCCTCGGAGGTCGGCGCAAGGGTGCATTCGGCCTGCAGGCCATCAAGGATCGAATCAAAGTCTCCCTCGGAGGTCGCCCACTCTCCTTTACAGGACGATAGTATGGCTTCCTCCGAGTCCAAAGACAGGGCCTCGTTACCCCGAAGCAACTCGAGCTCGCTCAGACTCCCCTCGATCCCCGCTAAATCCAAGTCCCTCTTGCGGACAGCTATCAAGGACTCAAACAGGATGGCCATCCTCGTCGACGCACCAAAGAAGTCGCCACGAGCATCGGCAACCTCCGAGGATCCATATCCATGTTCCGTGTATTTGCTCTTTCTCCTTCTTCACCTTGAGTAGTGAACTCGCTGTCTTCCCAAGGTCACGCTCAAGGTCGCTGATACGAACCTCAAGCTAGGACGCCTGGCAGCATGGGTGTCCTCGACGGTCTGCAGAGCAGCCTCAAGACGCTTCAGTGCTTCCCGCGATGACTCCAGCTCCTTCGATAGATCTAATGACTTCCCACCCACACTCGCCAAGCATTCTCATTAATCAGCCACACAAAATGTCCGCAAAAGAAGGGGTAAGTATCATCATAAAAAGGGGGATGATGACGAATTTCCTGCAAAAGAATCCTTAGTCGAAAATTTCGATTTTCAGAAAACTCGACCATTCGCCCGCGAAAATCGCTCCGATCTTACGAGCTGGGGCTAACTGTTGGGGTCAAAACGGTTATCTCAAATCAACGGCTAAAGATCCTTCCAAACTCAAAGATTTCCGCATCGAACGCCAAAGGGGAAAGATGGGGCAACAGAGAACCCACGGGCGCAGAGAATCCCTAGCGGTGGTAGGCGACGGAGCCGCCTGGCGCCGGGCGTAAGCCTCTGGCGCCGGGCGTAAGCCTCTGGCGCCGGGCGCTTAGCACGACGCTGCCAGCCTGGCGCCGCAGCAAGCTCATGCCGGGCGTAAGCACGACGCAGCCGCCTGGCACTGGTGGCAAGCCCGGTAGCTGGCGGCAAGCGTGGCAGCGGCGGTCTGGCGCCGGGCGTAAGCCTCTGGCGCCGGTCGACGGTCCTAGTCCTGGTCTCGGTCCTCGCCCTGGTCTCGTCCCATCATGCTCGGTCTGATCCCATCTTGGCTTGCTTGGATCAACTCGTGGGTTTGATAATGATCGCTGCTACGAATTAACATCTCGATTCGACTCGATTGGAATCATTCTCGATGTTTTACGACAAAATTAGAAAGGTTGGATTTCTCGTAGAGGATATTGTGTAAAACAAGATCGATTAACTCGAACATCAATCTTTTAGGCTATTCGGTTTATTTTACGAGAAAGATAGTCTTTCCGAGAAATCGTATAAAACGTTCAAATGATTTAAGACAAGTCCACGGATTTACTTACGATTTTATGAATTCAGGCCCAATCAGACTATGACGGTTTATCCACTTCCTAACATCGGATAAACATCAAGTCACCGGAAAATAGGGAAAACTCGAGGATAATTACGAAGATCGATTTAAAATGGAATATTTCCTGAAAAGATAAACTTGGGCCCAAAGGTGAGGTCCATCATCCTAAGGCAAACCGACCTAGGAGTGAGTATATAAGGAGAGCAAGAGCAGAGGAGAAGGGGATCCGAAAATCCTAGATTGGAGACCTAGAGAGCTCCTGTTAGCTGATAGAACTTAGAATTTAGCGTTAGACTAGCAAGGCAGGCCCTAGAACGCCTGGTCAGCCTCCTGCTCGCAAATCTCCGCTCCTCGGAAGGATCGGACAATTCTTTACTTCAGAGCTCCGCACATAGAAACCCTAGGCGTTATCTTCGACATGCCTGTTTCTCTGACAAACGCTCATACTAGACGAACCCGCCCAGGCGGTTCGATCTCTTGTTCAATTCTTTCTAAACTGAACTACGTCAGACTTGATCCTCGAAGGGGTAATGAGGCAGCCTTTCTTAAGGTCCAGTCCCAAATCTTAACAAAACCTTTTCCGCATTTATTCGGTCACTTGTCGTTGACTGTCGCAGAGAATCCGGACCTTCAGGGAAAGTCGGGTTAACTTGGCTTTCCTCTGTTTTTATTCATTAAAATCGACAGTGCGAATTTCGGTTCCCACATCTAGCTTCTAGGATTGGGTTGAGTGTTGTAAGGTGTGATCTTGGGAATGTGAAAGGTTTTTGAAAGAAAAGGTTTACTCAAGGAACTCCAAGTTAATAAGTGATTTAGTCTAGAAGGGATAAGAGTAATGAATAGTTCTAAAGCTCTAGTTTATAAAAAAGAAGTCCTGGCCCCCATAATAAATAAAAAAGAAAAATAATAATAATAATGAAAAGGGGGCTAGCAATGTTTAAGAAAGAGCTGATAAGAGTTTAAAGTGTGAAAAATCCCTTGTAGACTTCAATAAGAAAGAGTTCTAAATGAGAAAGTATCTTTGAGTGTTTTGGTGGAATCTTTGGGTGAGAGATGTGAGTGGTTTTGACATTGGGAATGAGGATGTAGTTTATGTATTTGGGAAAAGGGTAGAACAATGGAGATTGAGCATTGTATGCATGAGTTGATCCCTTTCTTAGATATATTATGTGCATTGTCAAGACTACTTTGTTTTGAGAGTAAACCACCTTTAAAGATCATTCTTGAACTACTTGATTTGCTTTGCATCAAAGCCTTTTTCACCAAACCAAATGACTTGGACCATTTGACCATTTGCAAGAGATCTTTTGAGTTTTCTTAATGATTGTTAGAGAGCAAGTGGATTTGTGGATTGTGGATTCATGATGAGTAAGTGTAGGGATCAAAAGAGTTAGGATAGGCCTTGAGAAGTTAGAGTTGGATTAAGTGTTTTCTCTAGCTAGTTGGTATGATTATACAAGGTTATCAAGTTGAGAACTAAGAAGAGAATTCTTTTGGTTATGAGTCCCCTCCTTCAAACCTCTCCTCCTTAGTCCTTGCTAGTTTACTTGAGGACAAGTAAAGGACTAGTGTGGAGGAGTTGATGTCTTGCATATTTTCATCTATTTAGCCATCTTTTTATTGCATTCTTTGAGTTGTAGGCTAAGGTTTAGGCATGTTTAGGATCATTTTGCATTCATTTGTCCTTATCAGGTGTTGGAGTATGCTTTGGTGTGATTTAAGGTTTTTGGAAGCCTTATGACCTAAAAAGAAGTGAAGATTCAAATTTGGCCTTGAAATGAGAAGTGAAATCATGAGAAGGAGAAGTGGTCTGGGATGACTAGGCCTGGGAAAGGTACCCGGTCGTTTGAGATGTGCTGGAGCAGACCAGACCGGGGTGGCCAGTCCGGGTTCAAGCACCCGGACGATGAGAAGCAGACGGACGGACCGGGGAGACTCGTCCGGGTAAGGGAACCTGGACGGGAGAAGAGGACGCGGCCAGAACAAGGGACGACCTGGGTGGCCTGTCCGGCTTGGAGCACCCGGTCGTGAAGAGAGTGTTGAGGACCAGGGTGGGACGGCCGGCTTGGTGAACCCGGACAAAGCAAGGACGCGGCCAGAACTGGACGGCCGGACCGGGTTGGACCATGCTGGTTCATCCCTGACCGAGTTTTGTGCTTCATTCCCATTGGTTGAGACCAATTTGGCTCAAGGACTTTTTAGTAATTTTGTTTTATGTTTCTAGGGCTTTTAAGCCAAGTATAAATACTCATGTTATCCCTAATTTGGGACTTATGTTATTTTCTCTCTAAGAACACAAACCTTTGAGTAAAGTTTTATCTTTGATTCATCATCTCATCTTGTGTTCTTGATTGTTTGATTTCATCTCTTTTCTTTCTCTACATGCTTAAGCTTGAATCTCTCATGGGTTTAAGAGTAAGCATGTGGATTAGTGAGTAGATCCTTTTAAGATCCATGGGTTAGGGTGATTGAAAGTGATTAAGTGTAGATCCAAGGTGCTTAGTGTTAGATCTGTCCTTTCCTTGCATTGATTTGGTGTTCTTAATACTATATTTGAGTTGGCCTCTCAAACATAGAGCCATTGGCATTTCATGCTTGGAAGGTGTTCTATGAAATGCCTGAACCAACTCATCTATGCTTTTAGCTTGCTTTTCCTAAGGGATTAGTTGTCAAAGAAGTTAGTATTGCTATTAGACTCATTCTCCATGTTTGCTTTGTTCATTACAGCCAAAGGGATTTGGTTTACTTGGGTGATCATTGCAAAAGAGCATTCATCTAGGGATAGAGCTTGCTTAGTTTTGTTGTCTAGGCATAAGGAATTAGATTGATTGAAAAGTTAGCATCTTGGATTGAACCTTAATCATTTGAGATCAAGTCCCTATACCCATGGGTCTCATTCTCCTCATAAGAAAGAAAGTTTTACATTTTGTTGCATTTTAGATATTGTCTTAGTTCAATAATCATCTCCTTCAATGATTGCATTTAGATTAAGCATAGACTTGCATTCCCTTTGCTTTGTGGTCACTTAGAACTGGTTCGACAATCTTATATAGTACATCATTTAATTAGAACCCTAGAAAAGTCCTTTCATCAGCTCCTGGAGTCCGACCGCCCAAAAAACCGACAAGACCGTCTACGAGAACCACGCGCCTGAAAGTCAATCGGGTGAGAAGCGCGGAAGGAGACAGGACGACCAGGGAAACAACAGCAGTCGCCAGAGGATAAATACGATTATCGGAGGGTCACAATTCTATCAAGACTCGGTCTCGTCGATCAAAGCCTACGGGCGAAAAGCCGAGACAATTTCCAACTCGCTTCCGGAAAGCAACACACCCAACCACACGATCGTTTTTGAGGAACAAGAAACTGTCGGAATCGACAAACCTCATTACGATTCTCTAGTTATTGACCTGGTGATCCAGGATCTCGAAGTCGGCCGCATCCTTGTCGATACAGGAAGTACGGTCAACATCGTCTTCCGCGACACCCTCTATAGGATGAACATCCCACTTAGGGAAGTCATCCCAGAGCCAAAACCTTTGACTGGGTTTTCGGGCGTCACCTCCATGACCCTCGGGAGCATCAAGCTCCCGGTCATGGCTAAGGAAGTTACAAAGATCGTCGAGTTCGCAGTAGTCGATCACTCGGCCATCTTCAATGCAATCATAGGAACCCCTTGGATCAACTCCATGAAGGCAGTACCGTCCCCATATCACCTCGGCATCAAATTTCCGACTCCAACCGGAACCGCAATAATCTGGGGGAGTCAGAAATAGTCGAGACTCTGCTTCCTAGCCGAGCACAAACTGCGAAAAGATCGGAACAACCCTGCGGCTAACCCGAAACGAGCAAAGGAATCACATAACATTCCTGAAAACTCGAAAAAGATGATCCAGAATCATCCAAGCATGCAACGATTCAAGACAGCGACAAAGTCTCCGAGTCCATCGCCGTAAAAGCAGACAACTCAACCCCCACACAGACCACCGATCCGGCTAGTACGATCGGAATGGCAACACCTGGGGAGTAAAAACGTCCGCAGCAACAATCAGAACTACGAGATGGCTTGATCCTCGAAAAGAGGTAGGTAGGCAGCTTCGTGAAACCAGCGAGTTCAGCTATCCCTCACCAAAGGGGAGGGTACGATACTCCTATACTCCCACAAAGACGCGAAATACCCGCACATGTATTCGAAATTTTCGAAACTTTTTTAATAAAATTCTTTATATCAATCTTTCAATGCGTACTTAATACAGTAACGCATAAAAACTTCGGAAAAACGAAAAATCATATCTTCGGGGAAACGCGAGACGTCGCAATTTCCCAAAGGTATCAAAATCGCATCATCCATCAAAACAGTCCACCTGCGACTTCAAAAAAAAAACAAACGCCCGTCAATTGGCCCCGACGGACGAAAACAGAAACGTTTGACTAATACAAATCCGTAGTCAGAACTTTTCGCAAGAATAAGGTCCTCTTACATCCGACAAGGATATCATAGCGCGCTATACACGAAAATCCGAAATTTTGGTTTAGCACTCCGGATATTCTCTGGAGATAGCTCGATTCTTACTACACAAGTCGCATAAGCCGGCGCCAAGTCGCGGACTTTAATCAGGAAGAAATCACTAACAGGCAAAACGAAAGCCGATCAGTCATCGCATAGCCTTAAAGCTGAGAGTAAGCCTAGGTCTTGCCCTAAACCCAGCCTTGCTGGATCATAACATCTCACAGACATAGTATCAACACCAGATACGAGATCCAAAAACATGTCTCTCATCGCTAACACCTAAAACACTCGCTACAAAGTAGTATACGGACCTAGCGACAAAATAAGAGTTAGAATACTAAGTGACTACTCGAATTCTACCCTCTACACTTGACGAAAGTATAAATCAAATCACAAGGCAAATTTCTGCAAAATCTACACATAATATATATTTAAGCCGCGGAAACGGCAGGGATTCAAAGCCACCAACGGCCAGTCCCGAAATATACAAAGTTACGCGACCTCCTACGGTTGCAGAATATACAAATAAACGGCCACACCCGGCCAAGCATGCAACCATCAAGATAAAGGGATACAATCCCAACGATCCTCAGTAATCGAGGTCAGGGAATCCGGACATGGAGATTTCGAACGAATCCATGGGCTGGTCAACTTCTTCATCTACGCCTTCCGCGTTTCCACCTGCTCCGGTCTCCACCGTGTCCTCCGAAACCTCGATGGGTTCCCAAAGCTTCCGGACCCTTCCCTCGATCAGAGGAACCAAGGATTCAGCATGAGCGCATTCGCTCATGAGCGCATTCGCTCATGATGGAAGCTTTCGAGGATCGAGGATCTCTCGCTTCAAAGCCGAGGAAGCCGAACGTGAACTCTTCCGTTTCCGGACAGAGGTTGAGGAACAAAGCCGGAAGCAGGCCGAACTTCATTCTCTAGGCCTCGTGCGTGCGGAAATGAGAGGAAGGAGAGCGATCATTGCCGAGATGTCGCGGAGGGCTGAATCGTTTGCCACCGAGTTCGAGAGCTTGAAGGAAGCTCAAGAGTCTGTGGGTAATTTCTGCGAGTGTCGGGGTTCGGTTGCTAACCTTTCATCTCAGCGATCTCGGAGGAGAAGGAGAAGTCCGGGTTCCGCGACTTGTAAAGGTTAGCAGCGAACCCGACACTAAATGACCACAGACTCTTGAGCTTCCTTCAAGCTCTCGAACTCGGTGGCAACGATTCAGCCCTCCGCCATCTCGCAACGATCGCTTCCTTCCTCTCCTTTCCGCACGCACGCAGGGCTCGAATGAAGTTCGCCTGCTTCCGCTTTGTTCTCAACCTCTTTCCGGAAACGGAGGAGTTCATGTTTGGCTTCCTAGGCTTTGAAGCGAGAGTTCCTCGATCCTTAAAAGCTTCCATCAAGCGCCGCTCCGAACACCCTCATTCCCTGTACGAACATAGGATCAGAAAAATATATATGCAACAATAGTAATATATACGATCAAAGTTCAAAGGATAAACCTCATTGATTAGACGAGAACCCTCGGCAAACACATTCTTCTTCGCTTCATCCTCGAACGACTCATCGGTAGTAAACGCTGGAGGGAGACCATCGAACAAGTTGCTAGGCAGGAGAAACTCGCTAGTTCCACCCCCTTACCCCGGAACAAAGCTGGGGTCTCCTCCTAACGGCGAAGAATCTCCCGAGACCGTCTAGGATTCGACCTCTTTCCCTTTCCAAGACCTATGTCTCCGCCTCCGAACAGGCAAGACAGCAATCGGCTCAACATCACACGGAACATCGGAAGGCTGAAAAATTACTCCAGAATAACGACCTTTCCCGAAGAAGATCTCGTTTGACAAAAAGATCAGCATGAGTGTGCGCAACAACCCTGTTCACTGCACGATAAACAAAAGTTTTATCTTCATGCTGCTCAAAGTACCAAAACGAAAACAGAATTAGTCAGATATCACATTGAAGTTCCACTCTGAAGGAATAGGTGAAGGCAGCTTTCTCAACGGACTCCTCGCCTATTCGACAAAGAAGAAGCGCCGAACCACGATTTGGGGTTCGAAGTAGTCCCCTGAATTATGGCCATATTCTTCCTAGGGATCATGGAGTACGAACCTTCGATCCCCGTTGGCTTAGAATACCAAAATCCCTCAAAATCGCTAGGGCTAAGGTCCATACCTAGCTCGTAACTCGAGACTAGCACGCCAAGCCAACTCTCCAAGGACGGGACGGTGAGCGGGCTGATCGAAAGCCCGAAACGATGAAGCGCACGGACAATGGCACTGGGGATCGGGAACCACACGCGGCAGTACACGAGAAAGGCTTCATAACAAGTAAAGAAGCCCTGCGGAGGATTCCTTGCACTCTCGCCATCGGTCGGGATCCGGAACTTAACCCCACTCGGAACTTGGTAAAAGTTTCGAAGAATCGTGAGGTACTCGGGAGAGACCATGCTTGGTAAGAAGGACGCGCCCGGCATCCTCAGAGGTCTCCTGGGGATAGGGATGTCCCACGGGGGCGGAGATGAGCCACATAAAGCCTTGTAGTATGCCTCCCTCGCATCTTCCTCAACTCTTTCTTTGTCGACGGGAGAATCACCTGAAGATGAATGAGAAGAAGAATTCTTCTTAGAGGATCTTTATCTTGAAGACATTTTTTCTTGAGAGAGAGACTTTAGTAGGTGAAATTCTTGTGATAAAGTAAGAATGACTAAAAATTCTTACTCCATCTTTATAAAGAAGAAAAATTCACTATTTACTCCGACTTTCGCAAACGACATGCGTCTCCACACCTTCCTATCTAGCTATACCGCGAGCTATGACCTGTTACCAAAAAACCACGGTCCTAGCTAGCTGGGGGGCTAACTGTTGGGGTCAAAATCGGTCAAAGACGCAATAAACGCCCGAAAGTCCTTGGAAGGAATCAAGTGACGAATAAAACCAAGAAAAACTAGTTACTCGATGAAACGCCGGAAGAGATGATCGCGATCGTAGTCCCGACACCAGCAGGAGCGCCACGCCTAGCCTCGGTGCCGGGCGCGAGAGCACACGCCTGGCCTAGCGCCGGCGCCGTTTCTCGCTGCTGGTCCTGGCGCTGTGCCAGCTCGCTCACAAGAGGTCTCGGCGCCCGGCGCCCGGCTTCGCCGATGCTGGTCGAGCGCCCGGTGCCAACTCGCCAGCGCAGGTCTCGGCGCCCGGCGCCAGCTTCGCCAGCTGGTCGGCGCCCGGCGCCCGGCTTCGCCGATGCTGGTCCTGGCGCCGGCGCCGTTTCGTTCGTTGGCTACTGGAGGCTGAGCATCCGCGGTTCAGGTCCCGAAGCCCGCGCGGGACTACTCGACAGGTGCGACTTTTCCCCGCGAAACCGCCTCGACAACTAGTCCAATTCGCTGCTTTGCATCTTTGCTCGAAGACTCACCGCTCAACTCTTTGAAGACGGAAACCTAAGAACCCCATTTCGTTTTGGTCGGAATAAATCAGGAAGGCTTCGGGAGACCACCAAAGGTTCGGTTGACGATTGGATTTCGATTCATCGTATAAAACGATCACAGTTATTCTAAAAACACCAGTCATCTCGACTATACGAGGAGTTGGAGTCCTTCGGCAAAACAAGTACCATAACAGGCTAGTTTCTCGTGAAATCGTAAAACGTCCACTGTCAAAACAACGCCCTGAATGTCCGAACGCCAATTAAGCGGCCCACTACGACTTTCGAGGATCAAGTCGAAATGGACATGACGGCCATGTTTATCTTTACATAAAGAGATAAATGTCAAAGTTTCCCGAAGATAAATGTCAGGTTTCCCGAAGATAAATGTCAAGTTTCCCGATAAACATGAAGATCGACGAATATGGAAGAAGCCCGATTCGCGATAGATTCGGCCCAAAGGAGGAATAGACCGTCCTAAGAGGAGTATATGATATACCATGGATTTTACCCGTTTTTACCCCTGGTATATGAGTGTTTTTACTTCTATTATCTATGTTTTGGAGTCTATTAGGTATGTTTTCAGGTTCAGAAGCATTTTGGAGAAAAGTGATGTTTTAGGTGCCTTTTTGGAGCTTAAAGAAGAGTTCACCCGAGATCAAGACCAGAGGTCGACGTCAGAGTTACACATCGATCGATGCACACTCTGTGCAATCGATCGATACACATTAGCCGAAGGACGATACATCGAGACCATAATCGATCGATGTACACCTTGTACTATCGATCGATACCGAGGCGGCTGAAAGACAAGTTGGACCTGGCGAACTTGAAGCCCAAGATATCACATTTTACAAGAATGCCCCTGGCGAGTTTTTTAACCTAATGAACTCATATATTTATATGCCTAAGTGTTTTGGCATGAAAAACAAGCTTTCTTTTCATTCAAGTCTCTTTCATATACAATCTTTTACAGTAATAGAAGTTTTAAGTGTTTCTTCTACTTCTACTCATTTTCTTTCAGTTCTTTATTTGTTAACAAAGGTTATAGGATTCTAGATCTAGAGGAAAGATCCAAAGAGATTTGTGATTGGAACTTAAGTGTTCATTCCTCTAATATATCTATGATCTCCTATTATTACCTTGTTGCTATGAACTACTTAGCCATGTCTGAGTAGATTCACTTGTTAGATTTAGGCTTTAAATAGGATATGAGGGATTAGCCCCAGCCTATAATTGCTATAGTTGTGATATTTATTGTTAGGATTGTTCATTAATGCTTTTCTAGCTTAGCTACCTAGATCATGAACTTGGAATTGCATTGATTTATTACATGCAATGCCTGATAACATCCTAAACATGCTATGACCCTCTTGAGATATGCGAAAGCTGATCTAAGATCATGGTGAGCATTGTATCAACTCGCGCATAAAGCTTTCTTAGAGCCGTATCGATCGATACTCCTATAGAGTAATTGATCGACGTAGCTAGAGGTGTATCGGTCGATATTCCTATCAAACTATCGAGCGATACCAGCTGCAGAAGTAGCCGACCGCAACACCATTTAGCATCTAAGTAATAGATGGTCCAAATAATGCGAGAGCTGATGGATTCATTTAATAAGTGTTGAGCTCTGACATATCATGCATAAAACTTGTTAGCCTTTATAGTATTTATAATCCTGAATTCCTGAATACTTACCCTCAATCTAACTACTTTTCTTTATTGTTTTCAAAACAAAATCCTTTCAACTGAGTAAACTCATCCTTACTCAGCAAACCTGCACTTTACTTTAAACTATTTTCAACCTAGCATAGTCATTAAGATTGCATCTTATTTGTACACTAGCTCTCTGTGGATTCGATCCCAAAGTACTACAACTGAACCTCTTATTTGAGAGAGTAAAGTCACTCCTTAGGGTAATTTGAGTGATATCAAATTTGGCGCCGTTGCCGGGGAGCTTTGATACAATAGGATTTAATCTGATTAGGTTTAGGTTATTTCTATTTTGTTTTAATTTGTTTTCTGACACAAATTTCTTTTTTCTTGTCTTTTCAGGTACATGCCGAGCAGCACCAGAAGCAACAAGGAATCCCAACTTTTGTTCTCAGAAGACCCTGCTAGCTTGGAACGTTCAATCCGCAAGGAAATCCGTTCTGCTTCGATCGACGCCATCAACTGCCTGTCGACCGATACCGACGCACCCCTGCTGACTGAGACACCGTCTTCATCGACCGACACTCGCACCTTCACGTCGACCGACGTTACTTCACCGTCGACCGACATCTTTCATCCGATATCGATCGATACCCCTAACCGTATATCGATCGATACTACTCCGCGAGTCATGGTTGCGCCTATTATTCTCACACGAGATGAGAATGGAGACTTGCGTGACCAAGAAGGTCACCTTCGTAATGAAGCAGGTCAGAAACTCAATGCTCAGAATGAAGTAATCCCTGAGCCAGAAACTGCACCTACAGGAGCCGTTCAACCTGTAGAAGAGGCTGCTCGAACACTAGCTGACTACAACCGTCCAGATCAGTTCTACACCAACAGATCAGCCATTCGTCCCCCTGCTATTCAGAGAGGCGATTTCGAGCTCAAGCCGCAGTACTACACTCTTGTGGGACAGATACCTTACTATGGGCTGTCCAGTGAGCATCCCATGGACCATCTAGAGAGGTTCGAGGATCTCATATCTGCTATCAAAGCCAATGGAGTCCCTGTGGACTACCTTCTCTGTAAGCTCTTCAAACACTCTTTATCTGGAGAAGCATTGCAGTGGCTTAAGCAGCTACCACCAGGATCTCTTACATCCTGGAGCGACATCAAAAATGAATTTTTGCGTAACTTCTTTGATGATGCGCGCGCTGAAGACTTAAGGAGGAAAATTTCCACATTCAATCAAGAGTCTGGAGAGTCATTCAAGGATACCTGGATCAGATTCAAGTCTTACCAGCAGACTGCCCACACCATGGATTCAACAAAGTGCAGCTGCTCGCGACTTTCTTCGAGGCATCGCGACTGAAATATCAGATGGCTCTAGACACCGCGAGTGAAGCCAACTTCACCACGAGGAATCCCTGAAGATGCTGTGAAGCTGATAGACAACCTAGCATCCAGCAACAGCACAAAGAACATTGTAAGAGCAAGATCTTCAGCCGCCCTTTGGAAAGGATAAATGAGGTACAAGCTATACTTGACAATGTTAAAAACTGCTAAAAAGCAAATCTGCTTAGTGGAGGATGCAGAAGCCGATGAAGAAGATGACTACACGTAAGCAGAAGTCAATTGGATCAGTGGAACCGATTTGAGGTCCGGAAACCAAGGAAACGTAAACTTCACAGACGAGAGGAAACTTCAACAGCAGCAACCCCAACAACAACAGGAGTTATGGAAACTCATCTTACATGAAGCCACCCACACCAACCCTAGAAGGAAAGCTAGAAGACATGCTCAGCAAAGTTCTTGAAAGCCAGCAGCAGTTAGAGGTGAACTTCAATGGAAAGATCGACGCTGTCTACACCACTTTGAATACAAAGCTTGATACTTTGAGTACCCATGTGAAGACACTAGAGACTCAAGTGATTCAGACAGAGAAGCTGTTAAGAAGCAGGAAGCTTTAGGAAAAGGGACTGGAGAAGAAACAACAGGCCACAACGTCAGTGCTATCATAGAGGATGACTTTTGGAGAGTGGTAAAGCAAGAGAAGCTGCAAGAGGAAGACTTCCAGATCAGAAGACGTACGCCAACAACAATCGACCGATGGAACAAGACGAGCATCGATCGATGATCTTGAAGAATCCACCAACGAAAGTGCAATGCCGCGGAAGATACTTACTCACGCAGGAGTTCGCAGCAAAACACCCACATCCGCCAGCCCTTACCACATCGAATCGACAGACAGACGACTCCATCGACGAATCGATTGATAAAGAAATCGATCGACACACCTGAAGCTGTCGATCGATATTCAGTTATCACACCGAAAGTGCAACTTCCCAAGATAGATGTTGCACGACTTAATGCACTCAGGGAGCAATCAAAGCCTTCCAGAAACCCACCAACCGCCATAATGAAGAAGCCCACAGATATTATTGATCCAATGGAGATAGAAAAGGAAAAAGATGGCAGAGTTCTCAGGAAAAGGAAAGAGAAGGTTCCTAAACACCTTAAAAGAGGAGTTAATGAGAAAGAGTTGGCAAGTTTCAGAAAGAGAGTTCTAAGAATACCTACAGAGAAACCCTTTGAAGAAGCCTACTTTTCACACAGATTGTGGATGTTTTTCAGAGAAACCAAGGAGACAGAAGAAGACATCAAGAGGATGTTCAACCAAGTCGAGAAAGTATGAAGAAGAGGATCAAACTAGAGAAGAAGGGTGATCCAGAAGTTCGTTGTTCTTGCTCAGTCCATGGGATCAACTTCCCACGTGCCCTATGTGATACAGGATCTGGAGTTAGCATCTTACCCAAGGTTATAGCAGACCATCTAGTTCTGAAGATAGAGCCTACTGAAGAATCGTTCATCTTTGTGGATTGTTCTCAGCAGAACTCTGGAGGAATTGTGAGAAACCTTGAGGTCACCATAGGAGAAGCCCTAATTCCAGTGGACTTCCATGTCTTGGACGTCAAGATAACCCTACCTACTTCTTTGCTACTTGGAAGAGCCTTCCTAGCCACAGTTGGAGCAGTCTGCAACCTTCAGACAAACAAACTGTGCCTAACCCTGATCAACCCTAAGGTCTACTATGATCCAGTACGAGTCATCAAGGTCCCTAAGAAGATCCAAGACGACTCAGACCTTGTAGCTGTTTGCTATTGTGGAGATGAATACGACTCACAAGGCGAATACGAGACAGAGACCGCAGAATCGATCGATAGTAGGACTGTCTCATCGATCATCTCTGGTCAACAGACATCGATCGACAGCCACACATGGTCATCGATCGATTCACTATTCAATCAGATCGAGGAGGAGTTTCCAGAAGGTGATTTCGAAGTAAACACGTGGGAGAACGACTACTACATCCCACCATATGCTGCAAATACTACTCATATCGAGGAGTATACTGATGATTACGAGGAGGAGAGAGCTATAGAATGTCAAAACCTTCGAGAAGATGAAGATCGACTTCTCCACCACAACCTCAGAATCACGACATCGATCGACAGGGCCTTCTCCCCATCGATCGATACTACTTGCCTCGCATCATTCGACAACACAGTCAACAACAAGCGAGAGGGAGACTACTCCATCGGGAGGTTGGCAAGCGACGACCAGTACGAGAGCTTCGCAGTCGAGCCGCCACACCAACATACATCACCCAACCCGAAGAAGTCTCATCGATCGACACGGCACGAGTACAATTGACCGATAGGTCTGAACAACCATCGACCGATTCAGAACCAGTGCAATCGACCGATTCATACAACCAACCATCCCAGGTAACACATTCAAATATACTTAACTTCGGTAATCTAATCCCGGATGAGTTTGGTATTTTCAGGGATTCACAAAGTTTTGCCCGCTCAATGGATGGACGAACACTCCACATATCCAAAGAAGACATTGCAGACGTCCTACAATTAGCCAATGGATCCCACAACCTATTCCAGCAACAACGCTACGGACCAGACCACCATTATCAGCACCAGAAGGCAGACACAACAACCGAGCCAAAGGAGGCTGAGGATAACCATCTCAACAGGAAGGATCCATATCTTCAACAGAAATTGATCGATACAGATTGTGTCGCATCAATCGATAAGTGTCCCAAATTCGGAAAGAGAGCCTTTCGATATGGAGTTCGAAAATTCTTTTGGGAGCAGAGAGATGAGTATGGGGTCTACAGAGACGAGAATGGTTTTGCTAGAGGAATAGATGGTGACGTCATCAGAATTTCTAAAGACGACATCAAGAAACTGCTTCAAAGAACTTCAATGGACGAGCGCTCCTACATCTGTCTACCAGAGCACGCTAGTTCATTTACAAGAAGAGAATTGGTGCAAGAAACCTACACCAAGGACGAGATCAACGAGATGTTCACCGGTTTACTTGGAGAACGCAAATGGGAAAAGCTCTCCATGGAAAAGAGTTTGGAAGAGGCCACAGACAAGCTTCGCAGTGAGATGAACTGGATGTTCAGTGCAGACCAAGGAATACTCAAGAGGGTTCAACGTCTTCAGCTGGAACTTGAAGATCTTTGCAACGCACAAAACCATAGCCAGAAAAGATCAATATCGATAGATGGAGTAACATCCACATCGATCGATACGGAGCCCACACCATCGACCACTTACTCAAAACGTGAGGTTAATGAGTCTATTGGAGATATCTGGAAAGAATTGAAGAAAGCAGAAGCTCGTCTCAGCATCAAATAAACCACAACCTGTGAGGGGATCTTGCACAACCTAGCAGATCTTAGAATCTGCACAGAAGAGATGAGGAGATCTATCCGCCTTATCAATGAAGCACATGCAGATATGAACCCCGCTGCACCTTGCAATCCTTTTGGAGGATTGACCCGTCTGAAAGCAGTTGAGAGGAAAATTGCTGATATACACTTCTTAGTAGACAAAGAAGTGGAGGAACTCGCACTACGCATAGATACTACGCAGCAGGAGGCTGAGAAGTTCCAACGTCAACTTGATTATCAGGCTGCATCGATTGCATCGATCGACGAGCTCAACCTCACATCGATCGATAAGTGATTGACTGAAATCGACGGCCAGATGAAGCTCTTTGCAGAGAAGCTTCACGAGAATCTGCAGAAGCGAAAATCGACCGATAAGCAAGCTGTTGCATCGATCGATATACAGACTTCAGAGATCTGTACCAGAGCCGATTTGGATAAATTAGCTGATGATGTATACACAGCAATAACAAGCGTGGATGATTCACAAGATAGACGTCTAGACCAAACGTATTTCCCGCTTGTTAACGAGGTTGGAAGCATGGAATCTAGCATAGAAGGGATGCAGAAAGAAATCAAAGTTATTCAGAGATAGCTTGCAAGCAAACCTGCGCCCTTAGAATCGATCAACCGAGCAACCAGCGCATCGATCGATGAACTTCAACAGCCATCAACCAATATTTCAACCGAGGAATCGATCGATACCAGCTCCATCCAAGACAAGATGATCCAACGCCTTGATTCAAGATAGGATGGCACGCGGTCAGCATTGAAAGTCATGAAGAAAGGATTCAAAGGATCACTGATGAGTTGATTGAGTTAAAGGAGAAACGAACCAGAGAATATGAAGCCACAAGAAGCCTATTTGACGCATGGTTCGGTGAGAAGAAAGATACAGAGGATACTTGTTTCTCAACAAGTACCTGGACTTCATCTCAGTAGCTCATCTCATCCAAAGTCAAGCTAGATGACTATAATCAAAGCGCTGAGTGGGAGGCAACCCACTGTTAGGTAGTTTTTCATTTTATTTTTATCTTTAGGATTTTATTTTTCGTATTTGTTTTTCTTTGCAGTTACAATTAGACGATTGCCACTGAAATCGACCGACATGACACTGTCGATATCGATCGACATGAACCAAAAAGAAGCGATCGACGAAGACGACTCAACATCGATCGATACGCAACACGGTCAGGTATATCGTTCTAAACTTTTTGATATCAGTGTACTTTATTATTACCTATGCCTTCACTTGACTGGTTATACACTGGGGACAGTGTATGATTTAAGTTTGGGGAGGATGTTACTGATGCTGTTTACCTTTTGATTTCATAAAAAAAAAATGTTTTCAAAATGGTTTTTATTGAGTCAAGAAAGGGATAATGATAATTTTAATTTTCACTTTTTATCTAACCAATCTTTTAGGCACCATTCTTAGATTTGTTGATGCAGAATGTACTATAGATGCTAAAGTTGATCACCTATCAGCTATGACAACACTTTCATTGATTGTCTGGAGGAACCAAAGCTGATTTCCAACCTAACCTGACGATTCTTTGCTTGTCTTGGGGCTTGGTATACATGGGATCGGATGCTTCAAACAAGTTTGGAAGGTAAAAGCCTTGTGTAGATAATTTTATCACCCTCTCTCTCTCATTTTCGAAATTAGATTTAAATTTTCTTCTAAAAAAAAAAAAAAAAATCGAAAATTAACTTAAATTTATGTTCTAGGAATAGTTAGATATTAACTAGGAAGGAATTCGAACAGGGCTTCGCGGTTACCCCCCTCAAGACTTGATTCATAAGAATTCTATAGGTAAAGGGTTCGAACAGGGCTTGGTGGTTACCCCCTTCAAGACTTGCTTCGCAATGAATCCTAGGATATAGGTCAAAAAGAAGTGAACAGGACTTGGTGGCTGCAACCATTAAGGCTTGATTCATGGAAGCCTGTCCAATCTTGGTCAATGTCTTGCAAATGAAAGCAGACTTGACTAGGAGAGAAATAGTAGAGAGAGAGGATAGAAACTAATTTTTTACCTGCAGATCCAGATACTTGTTTGAGCAAACCTTGCATCCTGTGATCGATACTCCCAAGGTAAAGCCTGCACTTTTATTTTTATGTACAGAAATGAAATCAGTAGAGGGGTTAGTCAGACATGATTGCTAAGTTGTTGGCTAGATGATCAAGGTAGCTTAACTAGGATATTGCATAATGTGCTTCTGTGATTGACAGACTCTTATATGTGATTTGCAACAAAGTAGAGGTTATGATTCTAAGTTTGAATTTGATTTAGTCCATGCTTTTCAAAACCTCTTTCATAAAGACTGCTCAGTGTTTGCTTGAGGACAAGCAAAAGGTTAAGTCGGGGGAGTTGATATACCATGGATTTTACCCGTTTTTACCCCTAGTATATGAGTGTTTTTACTACTATTATCTATGTTTTGGAGTCTATTAGGTATGTTTTCAGGTTCAGAAGCATTTTGGAGAAAAGTGATGTTTTAGGTGCCTTTTTGGAGCTTAAAGAAGAGTTCACCCGAGATCAAGACCAGAGGTCGACGCCGAGTTACACATCGATCGATGCACACTCTGGCAATCGATCGACACACATTAGCCGAAGGACGATACATCGAGACCATAATCGATGGATGTACACCTTGTACTATCGATCGATACTGAGGCGGCTGAAAGACAAGTTGGACCTTGCCGAACTTGAAGCCCAAGATATCCAATTTTACAAGAATGCCCCTGCCGAGTTTTTTAACCAAATGAACTCATATATTTATATGCCAAGTGTTTTGGCATGAAAAACAAGCTTTCTTTTCATTCAAGTCTCTTTCATAAACAATCTTTTACAGTAATAGAAGTTTTAAGAGTTTCTTCTACTTCTACTCATTTTCTTTCAGTTCTTTATTTGTTAACAAAGGTTATAGGATTCTAGATCTAAAGGAAATATCAAAAGAGATTTGTGATTGGAACTTAAGTGTTCATTCCTCTAATATATCTATGAACTCCTATTATTACCTTGTTGCTATGAACTACTTAGCCATGTCTGGGTAGATTCACTTGTTAGATTTAGGGTTTAAATAGGATATGAGGGATTAGCCCCAGCCTATAATTGCTATAGTTGTGATATTTATTGTTAGGATTGTTCATTAATGCTTTTCTAGCTTAGCTACCTAGAACATGAACTTGGATTGCATTGATTTATTACATGCAATGCATGATAACATCCTAAACATGCTATGACCCTCTTGATATATGCGAAAGCTGATCTAAGATCATGGTGAGCATTGTATCAATTCGCGCATAAAGCTTGCTTAGAGCCGTATCGATCGATACTCCTATAGAGTAATCGATCGACGTAGCTAGAGGTGTATCGGTCGATATTCCTACCGAACTATCGAGCGATACCAGCGGTAGAAGTAGCCGACCGCAACACCATTTAGCATCTAAGTAATATATGGTCTAAATAATGCGAGAGCGGATGGATTCATTTAATAAGTGTTGAGCTCTGACATATCATGCAAGCAGCTTGTTAGCCTTTATAGTATTTATAATCCTGAATTCCTGAATACTTATCCTGAATCTAACTACTTTTCTTTATTGTTTTCAAAACCAAATCCTTTTAACTGAGTAATCTCATCCTTACTCAGCAAACCTGCATTTTACTTTAAACTATTTTCAATCTAGCATAGTCATTAAGATTGCATCGTATTTGTACACTAGCTCTCTGTGGATTCGATCCCCAAGTACTACAACTGAACCTCTTATTTGAGAGAGTAAAGTCACTCCTTAGGGTAATTTAAGTGATATCAGTATATAAAGAGAGCTTGGGGCGAGGAGCAAGAGGAGAAATTTTGAGAGCAATATTAGCAGCAACATAGCACTTAGAGCAACTTAGGCATTTTTTCCGCTTTTACTAGCGAGCTGCGACTCAACTAGGTTAGATTTAGGCGGCTGGACTAGCAAACTCATCGACAGCTCTTGTAGCCGATCTCTTTCCTGTTGTTCACGCTTAAACGCGAATTCGGAAATAAGATCTTTTGCTCTATCTTTTGTTCTTACGATTTTTTCATTCCCATTTATTATATATTGATTGTATCGTGTGTGGCCCAGCAGATAACCGGGACCTTCAGGAAAGGCTAGGTTTACTTGGCTTTCCTCCGATCTACAAAACTTGACGGTGTGAATTTCGGTTCCCACACCCACCAGCAACAGCAACTACAGCAACAACAAGAATCTCAACAATTCTTTCTACCAAAATCCACCACAAACTACTCAGGAAGGCAAGATTGAAGCAATGCTTGATTCAGTTCTAGAAGGTCAGCAGAGGCTTACAGTGGATTTCAATGGAAAGATAGATGCTGCATACAATAGCCTGAATGCAAAGTTTGACACCTTGAGAACTCATGTGAAGAAGCTAGAGACACATGTGATTCAAACAGCAGAAGCTATTAAGAGGAAAGAAGCCTTAATAAAAGGGAGAGAGGAAGATCTCATCAAACACCACATCAATGCCATCATAGTGGATGATTTCTGGCAAGTGGATGATCATGAGAGACTTCAAGAGGGAGACTTTGAAGTAGAGAACTCCATGAGTATCGGCAGTTCTCACTGGTGTCGACCGACGCCAGACGATAGTCATCGATCGACATGGGAAGATGACTATCGATCGATGTTCGAGTTACCACATCGATCGACAGAGTCTACGAAGTCTACAGCCACGAACAGACTAGTCCGAACCATGACACACGCAGAGTTCGCAGCAAGACACCCAAACCCACTCCACCCTTTCATCGATCGATACCACGAGGATGATATCGATCGCCAACATCGACCAGACATCGATCGACATGATACATCAAACATCGATCGACATGCAACCATTAAACAGCAAGTGCAGCTACCAAAGATAGATGTAGCCCAGACTCTATGCACTTAGATCCCGACCCAAACCTACAGAAAACCCACCAGAAGAAGTTGAAGATACATCAGAGCCTATGGAGATAGAAAAGGAAAGTGAGAAGAGAACCCTAAGGAAAACGAAAGAGAAGGTTCCCAAGCATTATAAAAGAGAGGCTAATGCAAAGGAGTTGGAAAATTTCAATAACAGAGTTCTAAAAATTCCAGTATAGAGACCCTTTGAAGAAGCATACTTCACACAGATTGTGGATGTTTTTCAGAGAAACAAGAGTAACAGAGGCTGATATTGAGAAGATGTTCAATCAGATCAGAGAGGATATGCAGAGGAAGATCACATTGAAGAAAAAGAGTGATCCTGGAGAGTTCATTATCTATGCCTGGTACAAGGCATTGAATTCTCACATACACTATGTGATACAGGAGCATCAGTCAGCATCCTACCAAAAGTTGTGGCAGACCAACTAAGTCTGAAGGTAGAACCTTCCAAGGAATCATTCAACTTTGTAGATTTTTCTAGAAGGAACTCATTAGGAACTCATTAGGAATCATCAGAGACATTAAGGTACATATTGGTAATGCTCTAGTTCCAATTGACTTCCATGTCCTAGACATAATGTTAAATTGGAATTCTTCTCTACTACTTGGAAGAGCATTCCTAGCTACTGTGGGAGCCGTCTCCAACTTACAAACAAGCCAGATGTGTTTGACACTCATCAACCCAAAGATTCTTTATGATCCAGTCAAAGTTGTCAAGCCACAGACGTCCTGCAAAAACCCTCCAGATGAAGCAAAACTCGTAGCAACATGCTATTGTAAAGAAGAGTACGAGACAGAGTACTCGGAATCGATCGACACCCATACCGACACATCGATCGACCAGTTCGTCATCACATCGATCGATACAAGGAACAGTTTTCACTCCACATCAATTGATAGTACACCTATGTATTAAGTTGATCACTTTCCAGGTGACTACTTAGATGGAAGTTGGGAATCAGACTACTACCAGCCTACAAGTGCAGTAGAGACAAGATATTAAGAGTATGATGAGGACTACAACAGGAACATACCATATTCATACATCCGCAGAGAAGATGAGGTATACCACCCTCCAGTGGAGACAGAAGATGTTGAGTATGATGAAGATTTTTGGGAAGAAAGAGAGATTGAGTACTCTTTCATTCGCAGAGATGAAGTGCCCACCCCATATGTTCCCCAGCCATTCATTCCAACAAGACCGTTTTTATCAGCCTACAAGGATAACACCAGTCTCAATCAGATCCCAAGATCAGACAGAAGGAAATCGATCGACACCAGCATCTACACATCGATCGATACGACAGTTTCAAAGAGGCGAGATGATTGGCCAGCTCACTGCAACGTGACGATCCATAGTATCAGAAGATGATAGCCGACGCAGACTATGAAATAGCCTGCACGAGAGAGCCTTACTTCAAATACACCTAACAACTAGAAGATGCAACATTGATCGACGGCAACACTTCCGCATCGATCGATAAGGTACCTCCCGAGTACAAGGAAGAAAAGGTTAAGTATGGAGTATACAGAGACATGTCTGGACGTCCACGAAGCATCAAAGGAAAACTCATTCCAGTATCCACCATCCACATTAGAGACATCCTGCAAAGAGCTTCGCTATATCCAAATCCTTACAGCAGAGCAGAGATGGATGAGAGGCTCAAGGATATCTACACCGTTCAGTATGCTTCAATGAATGATTTCAAGTGCAAACTTGATAGTGTCTACCATCCCACTCAATGACAAGATTACATGTTTGACCACGATCATGGAGAATCTTGCAGACGACGTTGCCACCATAATGAGGCAGAAACCACAAGGAGTTTCAGCAAGGAAGCCCTGGAAACCTTCGACATCCAACGAGTTTCCACACCATACAACGATCGATGCTAGTTTGATACCATAGACCGATGCAGTTCATCCAAGATCGATCGATACCACCATCGAGCAATCGATCGATATATGCTTTACAAGACTCGAAGAGCAGTTATATTCTTTTGAAGAAAGATTTGGTAGTTCCTATTACCCCATGAGTGATGATATGAATGCACTCAAAACAAGAATGGTTGCTTTGCAGCAAGAGATGGACACGATTCAGAACCAACTCGATTTTCACCTGAAGACATCTCTATCGATCGACATGACAACTCGCACATCGATCGATCATCAGCAAGCACCAGTAGAGAACCAACAGAAATCGATTGACAGCAACAACTCCACATCGATCTACACCAGCATTACAGCACAATACAATCCTATGAAAGAGGAGATACTCAACACCATCAAGACAGATAAAAAATGGGAAGAACAAGCCTTAAAGGAGAAAATTGATGTGTTTTACTGCAGCCTCAACACCAACTTCAGCTGGATAGCCAAGAGAGATGAGTTAATGCAGAAAGAATTGGATTTGCTCCGCAACAACCAGAAGCAGTCACCATCGATCGACACAGAAGACACCACATCGATCGATATGGAGACAAGCGAGCACAAGGAATGGAATACAGAATTCCAATACAGACCAAAGTATGGAGTTAGAGCTTATGATACTTACCAGAGAAAGAAGAGAAGTTGGGCAGACACAACAGAGGATCCAGCCACTCAACGAAGAAAAGCCACCTACACCAAGAAAGAAGTTGACAAGATGATAGCTGATATCTATGAAGCCTTACAATATTCAGAGGATGAATACTACAGGAAGTTTGATGACATCTATTTTCCCTTCGACAGCAGCATTGAAACTCTGCATTCACGGACAGAGAGGATAGATAAGGAGATCAAGGCTATTCAGATACAACTTGCAACTCGCCCTTCATCCTACACATCGACCGATATGCCAACACGTGCATCGATCGACGAGGGCACTACGAAATCGATCGACATTGAAGCAACAGCATCGATCGATACAAATACACCATCAGTCCGACAGGAAACCATCACGGAAAGACTGGGTGTGCTACTTTCAACACATGAGGAACTGTCAGAGCCATCAGCATATGCTTATAAAAAGCTTGGAAAGCATTAGTTCAACATTGAAAACTTTGAGAAGAGGCTACAATTGCTGACAGATGAGTTAGCCGATATGCAAAAGAGATGGACCAGATCAGATGATGCCTCAAGAAGCTTCACTGCAACTCAGTGCACAGAAAAAGAGGATGTTTGTACACCAGTAAACAACTTTTTTCACACCAACTAAGCCATTCAACCTCCAAAGTCAAGCTAAATGACTATAACAAAGCGCTGAGTGAGAGGCAACCCACTATTAGGTAATATCATCTATTTTATTCATTACTAGTATTTATTTTTGTTTTTATTTATGCAGGTCAAAAAAAAAATCCGAGTAGACGTTTGCCATCTCTATCGATCAACGCGACCAAGTCGACATCGATCGACGCCACTACATCCGCCACGATCGACACGCTTTCATCTACATCGATCGATATAGTATCGGTCAGGTATAATGTTCTAACTTGTTTAATTTCGCATTTATATTATGGCTTTTATAAACTCCGACTGTTTTACACTGGAGACAGTGTAATTTAAGTCTGGGGGGATTACTAATGATTATCTACAATTTTGAGTCTTATTTAAAAATGTTTTCAAAAAAGTTTTATTGAGTCAAGAAGGGGACAATGATCTTATCTAGATTTATTGCTTGTCATTTAACCACTTTCTAGACAAGTCTTAGATTCACTGATTACAAAAGTACTAGAGATACTAAAGTGGATCAACCTGTCTACTATGTTTGCACCTACTGAGAGTGTTTGAAGGAACCAAAGCTGACCTCCAACCTAATACTGACATTACCTGCTTGTCTTGGGGCTTGGTATACATTGGATCAAGTTCATCCTACAAGTCTGGAAGATAAAAGTCTGTGTGTTTCTGGTTCCCTTCTCTCTCTCTCTTCAAGCACCCTAGATATAAAAGATTGAGATGATTTCCTAAAGATGCAGAGGGGTAGGAGTGTCTCCTATGACCCCAATATTCTAATTCAGAAAGGAATGATCACACATTGTGGAAACGAGAGGTAGGAGTGTCTCCTGTGACCCCATTATTTGCTACACTTTTTCCAAATAAGAGCTACTAAAGTAAAAAAGCCAATAAGATGAACAAGATGGACTGCATCAGCATCACTGTTCATTGAAATTGAAACTATAAGGATTCAGAGAAGAGAGAAAGAGGGAAGAAAGGGATCAGAGAAGACTACCCGTGTGTTCAGAAACTTGTTTGAGTAAGAATCTATGTGTCCTTTGATCGAGACTCCCAAGGTAAAGCCTACACTTTTATTTTATGCAAGAAATGAGGTTAGTAGAGGGGATTATCAGACAGGATTAATTAAGTTGTTAACTAGGAGAACTTGGTTGCTATACTAGGATATGGTATAATGTGCTTTTGTAGTTAGGATGATTATGACTTGGCTTGCACTACTAGAAAGATATGACTAAGTTCTTTAAACTTTTTGAGTCCCTGCTGTTTTCAAACCTTTTCCAGAGAGACTACCAGTTGTTTTTGCTTGAGGACAAGTAAAAGGATAAGTCCGGGAGAGTTGATATACCATGAATTTGACCCGATTTTAGTCATGGTATATGATAGTTTTAGGATATATTTAATCCATTTTGGAGTCTAGATAGCATATTTACAGGTTCAGGAGCAATTGGAGGAAAGATGGTGTTTTTGGAGCATTTTGAAGCACTTTAGAGATTTCACCCGAGATAACCATATCCACCACTCAAGGTCGACACGGAGAGAGATGCGTCAATCGATACACCATCAGTGGTATCGATCGATATTAATTACATAGAAGCCCAATTTGGTCACAGCCGACTTGAAGCCCAAGAATTCAACTATTTACCAAGATACCCCTAACAAGTTTTAACCTAATTACTTAGTATTTATGTCTTGCCTAAGGGTTTTGGCAAAACAAGAGTTTTTTTAGACATAGTTCCTACCTAAAGGTTTTTCATACCATTGTTTTGTGAGAGAGAGAGAGAGAGCTACAATTGAGAGCTTTCTTGAACACCATTATTTTCTATCTATTCTATCTAAGCAGTTTTATTAAATTGTTATGATGTTTTGCTTGGCTATGTCTGAGTAAACCTTTGTTAGATTTAGGATTCAAATAGGTTTTGAGGGATTAGCTGAATACTTGAGCATGTGATATTCATCTTAAAAGATTGTTCTTAATACTTGTATAGGAGTAGCTAACCTATACATGATGATAGTGGATATTATCCTTGGATTTATCTTCATTTAGTCAGAATTTGTTAGGCGCAAGCGACAGCATGGTCTAGCAAATCTCTGGTGAACTTTTATCAACCTGCGCTTAAAGCTTACTAGAGGCGCATCGATCGATTCTCCAATAGAGACATCGATCGATTGACGCGAAGCTATGTCAATCTATACGTGCGACAAGAGGTCGATCGATGCCTTTCTGATTATGACCTGCGCTTGTAGTGAATCATTGGTTCTAGTAATAGATAACCCAGAAAACGACAGTGGTACTGTTATTGTTACCGTTGGGTTCTATAATATCATGCAAGCATCTCACATAGGCATTCATACTATTATAATCCTGATAACTTGAATAGAAATCCTAAGTCTAACGCCGTCATCATATCTGTTAAACACCCCTAATCAATCACTTGAGTAATTGTCTTGCTCACCAGTTTTAAGTTTACTTGCAATTTACTTCTTTGAAATCTCCAACCTAGCTTAGTTACAATAAGGTCTAGTGTGTTCCCTAGCTCCCTGTGGATTCGATCCCTAACTACTACAATTTGACCTCTTTTGATGAGGGTAAGGTTGCTCTAGGGTAATTTGAGCAAGCATCAAAAACCTAGAATCAATCAAATTAAATCTAAAGGCAATCAAAGCTCCCCGGCAATGGCGCCAAATTTGATCTCACTCAAATTACCCTAAGGAGTGAATTACTCTCTCAAATAAGAGGTTCAGTTGTAATACTTAGGGATCAATTCCACAAGGAGCTAGGGAACCTATTAAATCTAATCAGAGAACCAATTCTAGGTGAATTGTGGTTTTTATGGTTTAAAGCAATGTAAATAATCCTATGTGAGCAAGGTAGTTGCTCGACTAACAAGATGATTGGGTTAAAACTTTAATTGGAAAACGCTAGACGTAGGGTTTCTATTCAGGTATTCAGATATTATAATCCAATAGATGCCTAATAGTTGCTTGGATGATATATTAGAGCTCAACTACATTATTTAACAAAAGTCAATCAGCTCTCGCAATTTTTGGACGAGTCTATTAACTTGATCTAATTATCAGAAAAAGAATGTTTGATCACCAGCAGTGTCGATCGACGATCTTAGAGAGTTATCGATCGATACACCTTTCACACTGTCGATCGATTGTCCAGTAGGGATATCGATCGACGAGCTTCCAATTAAGCTTTATGCACGGGTTGAATGATGCTCACTAAGCTTCCTAGATCACCAAATCACCTTACTCTAGAAATATTAGCTCAGTAGATAGGTCAGGACAGTATTATTCAAGAGGGCTCAAACATACAAATTTGTAGGGTTCAATATTCTAGTTAGCAATTCTAAAACAAGCATAAAGACAACCTATTGATGAATATCACAACTTAGCAATCTATAGCTGGAGCTAATCCCTTTAACCTATTTGAACCCTAAATCTAACAATGGAACTACTCACACATGGTTAAGCAATTCATAACACAAGCAAAGTAAGAAAACTGCATAGTATAGATAGATATAGTAGTAATGGAGTTTTAATCACAAATCTCTCTGGATCTTCTCTCCAACTCTCAAAATCTCTCTAAGCTTTTGCTATGAAAATAAGAATACAATTAAGCTCTCTTGCCTCCTAACACCTAGGCAAGTATTTATCTATTAGGTTAAAAATTTGTCAGGGGTAATCTTGTAATTTGGTGAAGTCTTGGGCTATAAGTCGGCTGGAACCAATCATAATTTTACTCCAAAACACTCCTGAACCTGAAAACATACCTAATAGGCTATAAAACATAATAATTATTTAGTAAAACACCAATATACCATTGGTGAAAGTGGGTCAAATCTATGGTATATCAACTGGGTTGTACCATTTTGTACCGAGTTGTTTAAATAGTCTAAGGTCAAACTCTGGTAGAGTTTTACTTTTGTAATTGTGCAACAGCGTAAAACCTATATTAGATGGTTAAGATAAACATCTTTTATACACTATATGTAATTAAAAACCAAAATATTAAATGTTTATTAAGATGATTACATTTCAAAAATCATGATATTACAAAACTTATATTTTCATGACTCGGTCAAACCACAAACACCTTGACTATGTCGGCTAACTTGTCCATTAAGTGCCCCACCCTTACCCAGTTCAAATCTCACCTACTGCACTCTTTTTCTTTCTATTTATAAAACACTTATAATCAGTCTCACACCACAAGGGCAGCTGGCCGGAATCTCGTACTGGGCATCTGCCACAAACCCAAGCATGTCGTATTGTCTCTTCAAAGCCTTCATGTGCATGTCCTCCTCGTATGGATGAGCCATGATTCCGATTTAACAAGAGAAAAAATTATAGAGAGAGAGATGTGGTTGAGATAAATGACGACACCAAAAAAAATTGGATTTAATACACGTCTTCTTCGATTTCGCATCGATTTTGGCGAGAGGGAAAATTTGAAAAATCTGGGTGGGATATTTTTTAACGATTTTCATCATTGAAGTTTCACAAAGTATGTAGTTTTACTAAAACCTTCAAAGTTTTACTTTTGTAATTGTGCAACAGCGTAAAACCTATATTAGATGGTTAAGATAAACATCTTTTATACACTATATGTAATTAAAACCAAAATATTAAATGTTTATTAAGATGATTACATTTCAAAATCATGATATTACAAAACTTATATTTTCATGACTCGGTCAAACCACAAACACCTTGACTATGTCGGCTAACTTGTCCATTAAGTGCCCCACCCTTACCCAGTTCAAATCTCACCTACTGCACTCTTTTTCTTTCTATTTATAAAACACTTATAATCAGTCTCACACCACAAGGGCAGCTGGCCGGAATCTCGTACTGGGCATCTGCCACAAACCCAAGCATGTCGTATTGTCTCTTCAAAGCCTTCATGTGCATGTCCTCCTCGTATGGATGAGCCATGATTCCGATTTAACAAGAGAAAAAATTATAGAGAGAGAGATGTGGTTGAGATAAATGACGACACCAAAAAAAATTGGATTTAATACACGTCTTCTTCGATTTCGCATCGATTTTGGCGAGAGGGAAAATTTGAAAAATCTGGGTGGGATATTTTTTTTAACGATTTTCATCATTGAAGTTTCACAAAGTATGTAGTTTTACTAAAACCTTCAAAGTTTTACTTTCGTGTTTTTTGCAAAATTCTTAGTTTTACTGCACATAGATGAATAATTCTATGGTTACACCAACTAGATTGTGTTTCCTATATGAATTTCTTGTGTTGCTATATATAAATATCATTGATTCCATGACCTATAAAAGTTTTCTAAACCCACAAGTTAAATTTTATTAAAACAACTAAAGGAGTAATGTGTTTCCTTCCAGGTGAATAAGAATTTGCAAGGATGTGTTCCAAATTTTTTACAATTTAAGGTATATTATGATAAAGTATCTACATGCAAATTTTTACTATATCTACTCAATAACATATGAATAAGTATCGTGATGAAATTTTTTACTATGTTTTACTCAATAACATATGAATAATGCATCTAATTTTATAAGTCATACGAAGTTTTACTACGTTTGCCTTACAAGGGAAACAGTACAGCCGAAAGTTTGAAACAAACAGGGACTACTGTGTTCATTGAGTTAAACATACAGCGTAATGAATATACGATATGTCGGGTCCTGAGCATATACAAACCAAGTTCAATGTAAAATGTTGGTAAGACTTTGTGTTGGTTTCAATTAATCAAATGTCCAACTTCGTAAAAACCAGTCAACCTTTTTAATAGATCAAACTTCGTAATCGTCTAACTAGGAGAATCTTAGGATAAACTAGTAAATAAGAACCAGAAATTTTAACTATGTCATTAACTTTAGGAATTACTTGAACATCCAAACTCCCAGAACTACATCGATAGTAAGAATAAAACAGCCTCCTAATATCATTATCTTAGTCCTTATTTTGGGACCTTCAGTTCTTCGTATTGGTTTAAGAAATTGAACTTCTTATGCTAGTATTTGAACTTTGTACTCCAACTATTGTATCTCAACAGTGAAAGCTTCATTTACCCATCTGAAGACATGATTGTCGTTCTCGAGCTACAACATATATTTTTGTATACGTAGTGAATAATTATTAAGAATACACTAAAACACGTAAATTGCTGAGACATCTGAAATGTTAGCATGACAGACTTTGCAACGGAAAAACGGCTGCTCGGTTTGAGTTAAAACTTTCCCAAATATTTCATGCTAATGTATGTGACACGTTTGGTGTACTTGTCATGGCCAAAGTAGAATCATGACCAACCAGTATCTATTGATTTGATAGACCATATGATTTTGCAATCTTCAACTTATATATAAAGCATATCATATTTATAATATGTATCAACATATAAATGTATCAGATATAATTTGAATATGTTATAAGAGAGTGTAATCTGAATGATATCATATGTCGGAAATAGATTTGATTTCAATGTCATTCCAATCATCTTTTTGTTGATTGGTCTCCTTCTTTTCATTCTTTCTCCAAAAGAGGAAGAGGAGATCATCATGTGGCAACCTGATAAATAAATGATTTAGATTCAATATTTGTATTAGCAAAATATATAGAATCATTAATCATATGGTTTTAGACATATTGAAAAACTTACATGTTTGTAAAATAAATTACTTCCAGCAATGTTGGGTTGATCAAGACAAGTGAAGCATCAAATCCATTTGTGACCTCGATATCTCATATTTACAATAATTTGCAAAAGCATAAACATTATCAAACGAGTGTGATTTAATCACCTAAAAATATAAATATAAATACTGTAGATCCTAAAATCTACACTAATTATTTTGTAGTGTTTGAGATGTTAAACTAGGGAGAAAAATGATGTGGACAACGACTTCCTTAGAACACAACGATTTAAACAGATTCTGGTTGATAACAATGGACTTTTATTGATTTGTATAAGTTGAATACAATGAAGAAATGAGGTCGAGATTATAAACAAGATCGAAGAGAATATAGAATTAAAGCGAGCTAAAGGAGATAGATGTATTGCTGGTTCTCTCTCTAGGGTTATTCTGCGTATCTTCCTTATGTGATTGTCTTCTCTTTTATATTGTCTTGACTCCGCGATCTCATCTAACTCCTTCCTCGATCTCCGGAATCTCTTTCTAGATCTTCGAGGTCGCTGAGACCAGATCTTGGATCCTTTCGCAGTGGGCATGGTCTAGCTAATCTCTTTCTTTGGCCCATATCCCACATTCCTCATGTTTCCTACTCGGTCACGTAATTGCGATCGAGCTCGATTATATAATGAGTGTGGGCCTTCGGCCCATCTACTTTGTAGTTACTTTTGGGTCTAACATTTGTCCCCCAGCCTTTTTAGTGGAACTCGTACACAAAATGGTGAAAAGTTTAATAACCGTTACCGTTTCATACCTCGAGAAAAAAACACTCCACGTGTCGAAGTACACCGCGATCAGTCGGCCACTTGCGGATCGTGTGGTCGAGATTCTAACTTCGTGCCCGGTTATGATTATAACCGTTGGGAATTGTCTCTTTTTTGACATTATTTAAAGCGTCCTCATCTTCTTCTTGACGACATTTCCTCTTTTGAGAACTCGATCTGCACCCGCTTTTTTCCTTTATCTTTGTCTTTGCTTATATAAGATGGCGAATGAAAAATACGGTCCGCACATCCCGACGGTCCTCGATGGCAAGCTCCTTAATGATTTCTTCGAGCTTCCAGGGGTTGACTACATCGTTACGATTTCTCTTCCGGAGGACGGAGAGTCTCCCGAGAATGTGAGACCCGGTTATTGCGGGGACTACTTGGCTCACTTTAGGGAAGGGTTCTTATCGTTTCCGATCCCGTTGTTCATCTTCGACGTCCTCGCAGATCTGGGAATGGCTTTTACTCAGATGTGTTCGAACTTCTGGCGCTATTAAATGACTTCATGGGTTCGAGCGAGGGAAGAGGGTCTTAAGTTTGGACTAAACGAGTTAAACCAGCTCTGCATTTTAAAACGCAACAGCTGTTTCTCATGTACGATACTTCTTTCTCCTCGAGGGGGTCGAACGATTGTTGAAGCGATTCGGCCAAAGATGAAAATTGGAGAGCTCAGTTCTTTTTCTTCAAAGTTGACCGGGCTTCAGTTGGAGATTTTGATTTTAGTCGGATCCCTTTCGAATGGAACGACGACGTTGGTACGTCTTTTCGCATTGTGTTTCTTATGTATGAATTGAGTCGATTCTGTCTGACCTTCGTATGTTGTTCACAGAGGTTTTCGGGAGCGCGCCATTGACTCCGGAGCTTAAAGGGATGATGGCGGTCTTGCGTCGAGGCGACCCTCGATGGCTCGATTTTACCCCGGCGCGAATTCAACATGCCGATACCCTTCCTCCTGGACAAAATCGGGCTCCACCTCTGGCCCTGGCGGTTCCGGTGAGGCCGAGCAGAGCTCGTCAAACTAGAAGTAAGTTACATCCTTGTTACGAGATGGTTTCCCTTTCGATACGCTAAAACTGTGTGTTTACTACTGCAAGCTAACAGTGTAGATGTAGTAATTTAGATTCAATTCCAGAGGATCAGTTTACACTTTATTCTTATACGATCAATATCAAGCTAAGACAATATGGGGGGTTTTTAGCTTGATTGGTGACGTGCAAGAAAGTAAATGATTGCAAATATAAATTCAAGGTTTAAAAGAGCTAGGTTCAGAGTGATTTATTGGGATACCTAGGATCATGAGCCACACAACTATTCAGGAACACAATACAAGCCAATATAGAAGTTGAACAACAAGATTAGATAAACCCACTGTCCTGGTGTCTACCTATTTATAAAACAATCCTAATGCCTAAACTGTCGTTTGGATTAGAGAATGATGACAAGCATTAAGCTCAGATTCAAATGGTTCACGATTTGCCTTAACATCAGCTTTCGTTGGCTAAGGACAAATCGCCTATCTATGCTTTTTCTAGCAACCTAAAACACTTTTGATGATTAGATTAAACCTATAATCAGAAGCTAAATTGTCAGTTTAACACATGCAATAAGATCAGCAATAGATAGAGATTCAAATAATAACAATCCTATTTGTGTCTAGCTCATTGATCGATGATCCCTAACACTCTAAACCTAACAAGCTGACTACTCAGCCATGAACAGAGAAAACACAGAGATGAAGACTGAAATAAACATGGATATAATTGCAAAATAAGTAGAGATAGGGTTCAGGATAATCTTCTCTATGGAGAGAGAGATGGAGCCGTCTCCCTTTTACAAGCTAGCAAATCCAAGAATCAAAGCTCTAAGGTCTAGTTTCTCTCTCAAAAAGTAGCGTAGAAAATAATAGAAAAGATGAAAATAAGATATATCAAAAACCATATGCGGCTGGGAGAGAAAATAGGGAGATTAGGGCAAATCCCGAAATAATTATGGTTTCCTTAAAAATCTCTGCCGCTGGAACAGGCACTCGGGTGCTCCGCTCGATCGGGAACATCCATCAGACTGTTCTGCATGAAAATCACCAGATTGCACTCTTTTCTGCTTCTTTTGCTCCAGCTGGTCCATCTCTCATCTAATACAACTCCAGACCTGTAATGACTCGAAAAGGACTAGAAAGACTCGATAAAGACTCTAGAAAACATTGTTAGAATGTGCCAAAAAGACAACATATCAATTCCCCCAGACTTAGATCATTGTTTGTCCTCAAACAATGTCAAGTATCAAGAACAGGGAGAAAGGTTTGAAAATGTGGGAACTCTCCTATTCTCAGCAACCATACGTCAACCACGAATCTCTGAACCATACAAGCAGTAAACTAGAACAGCACACCCTTACCGGAACCCCATTGACTGCTGTTCAAAAATCGGCTCCATACTCTACATCTCAAACCTGAAAGAGCAACACTATCGAGACAGAACTCCCTACATTCATTTAAGAGCAGCGTGAGCTTCTCATCACAGGCACTATTCAGGGTAGACGGGATAGGTGTAGAACAGGCTAATTTTAATGTTGGAGTTAAAGAGTGTTTAGGGGCTACCATATTTAGAGGATGCGGGATATCGCGCAGAACTGCAAGAGAGGACGGATCCATTAATGTCCACAGCCCCTACTCATTTTTGCTCTCTCTGGAACGATTGTTCTTTGTTTGGGAACAGTAATCAGACTGCTCAGCTCGTTCTCCTCTACATGCTCTTCAAAAATTGGTACCAACTCCTTACTCGTCATTCCCAGTGGCTCGTGTTCCCTTGAATTCATCTCCTTCTCCATCACCATATGCTAAATAGAATGAAAGATAGAGATTTTTTAAAAATTTTAATTTTTTTTTCTTTTTTTTTACAAATTCGAAAAGAGATGGCGAGGTGACGAAGAAGGAGGTAAAATGTGATGTTAGGGATGCCACTGGTGGTTCTGATTCGCACCGTTCTGGTTCTCCACCCCTGCTCTTGCGCAGTTCATTGGTTATGGAGCGGTTGCTCCCTTAATCTGCTTGTTCTCCTTTCTGACTGGATTTATGCAGCAGTAACGAGTAAAAGGCTGCGTCGATCCTTTCCTCTCCGACCTTTTTGCACATATCTGCACATATAACACTGAAAACAAATGCATGAAGGTGGAATAAGGCTAAGGTACAAGGTGGGAACTAGCTAAAGATGAGCTAGTCACTCAGGAACAGTAAGACAGATATAAAGGATAAGAAGTCCTGAGTGTAGGTCTCGTTTCCCTGATCTAGTGCCCATAACAAGAAGAATTTCATTCAAGATTAGGTTCAAGTTAGGTGGAGTTAAGTTTACCCAGTGTAACCTGATCGGCCGAGAACTTCTGGAGTGTCAAGTGAGATATGTCAGGGTGTTCCAGGTCCACATGTGTGTCTTTCGACACTGCTAAGGTCACTGAATAAGATAACTAAAGCACGAGGTGGTTAGTGATCAACACGGAATAAGGTCTTAATTCCCACAAAATTTTGACTGACTCGATCCTAAAAACTGACTCAAATTGACTCAAAAGAAAAACAAAAGAAAGAAACGAGTTAGTAAACAACGAAGACCCTCCCCTAGACTTACTTTACAACGTCTCGGTGTGAAAATAAATCAGAGAGAAGGTGAAAACAAGAATAACCATTTTTTGTTGAGATACTTACCTGGTGGAGCCGTGCTCCACGAAAATTCTGGGTGTTCCATCGTCAGAACTTCTCCTGGAGCGGCTGCTCACTTCATGAGAACAGGGTGCTCCGTTTCTGCAACCCAGATTTTTGAAGTATCTTGGATTTTTCTGATTTTTGACCTGAGACTCAATAAACTAAAACCAAAAATAAGCAAAACAAAATAAACCAATTTAAATTTACACTTACCAGTGGGTTGCCTCCCACCAAGCGCTTGGCTTAAGTCACTAGCTTGACTTGGTGATAGGGATCAGTCGGGTTGAGCATGAGGGCTTGTTCCAAAAAAAGCTCCACAATCAGACATGTTCAGTTTCAAAACTCTGCTCAACAACCCTTTTACAGCAGCTTCTCCTTTCTCTTTCAGCTCATCAGTGAGAATAACTCTAACTTTAGAGAAAGGTTTTGAGGTACCCTTGCACTTTACCTCATACTTAATGGATTTCTCATCACACAAGCAAGGTATCAAAGTCATTGTAGGATCACCCTTGACCCTTTTCTTCTGGACTTTATCATTCACCTTTGCTTTCCCAGTGAGTTTGTTGGTATCAGTGTGAGGATCTCCATCCAGGACTTCCTTTATCTCACTGTTCTTACCAAGCTCGTTCTTTGGAACAGATTTCAGCCATTCTCCACTAACCATTGAGATGCAAGAGGTGTGTAGTGTGTGAAATCTGGTGGGGACAGCCTTATAGAAAACCTTCTTGTTGATGTTGGATAAGGAGAGTCTCTTATTAGGCATATCAATGATTGCTCCCACTGTCGCCATAAATGCCCTTCCTAGGATCAATGGCATCTCATGATCCTTGCTCATCTCAACAATCTGAAATTCGGTATGGAGAATACAGTCCCCAACTTGGACAAGAAGGTTGCGAATGGTGTCATAAGGAACTGCTCTGGAAGAGTTTGCAAAAGCCAGAGTCACCTGAGAAGGCTCAACATCAGCAATGCCAAGCTTGTCTACAATCGCCTTTGAGACAAGATTCACACTAGACCCGGAGTCACAAAGAGCATCCTTAAATTCCACTCCAGCAATGGAACAGGAAAAAGCAAACTTTCCAGGGTCATCAACCTTAGGTAGTACTTTCAGTGCTGGTGTAGACAGTGCTTTGGTATAGAGGACTTTAATCTCCTCTTGAGTCTCTCTACAATTTTTAAAGAACATGAGCAATGGACGAATCTGCCGAGCATCTTCAAATCCAAGTTCCTTAGGAAGCTTTCTCACCATTTTGTTAAAGATTTCCAGCTGCTCTGCACTGATGGGATCCATCAGATGTCTAGGTGAAATCGGATAGGGAACCTTAGGAACATAGACTCGCACTGGTGGAGTCTCAGCTGGTTCGTCGGGAGCACTCACGTCAGAGCTAACAAAGTGCTCTGTCATCTCGTCTGCGCCCAGAGCATCTCAGAAAATGGATGCTCCATTTCGTTTTCCTCAGCTTCCTCACATCTCAGCTCTGTTGCATTACAGTGCTCAGTCCTAGGATCGATCACACTCTTTCCCCGAAGAGTTTCTTGCTGCCTCTTAACAGATTCAGCAGTTTTAGCAAGCTGAACATCAATCCTCCTTATGTGGCACCAAACAGTATCATATTTTGCATTCAGATCAGTGAACATGTTGTCCATCCTGGTGTTGATGTCTGTGGTAACCTGATTCAACGCCTTGACCTGAACCCGCTGACTCTGGAGCATTTGTTGCATCATGATACTGAGGTTTTTCAGCTCATCCTGCGGAACACTCGTGGCTGGAACAGCTTGTTCGTTGCTCTGCGACTGTTCATGTTGCTGAAAGTTCTGCGGGAAGCCTTGCTCCATGCTGAAGACGTGTCCTTGGTTGTTTTTTAGTATCTGATCAACCTTGGCTGTCAGCTCATCTATCTTCTGGGTATCAACACTATTCCCTTTCTTGGAGCGGTTGCTCTCCTGATTTTCATTCGCTGAACTAGCTGCCATGTTCTCAGTCAAGCTTAAACGCTCCATCAGTGGTCTGAGTCATGAAGTCTCCATTACTTAAAGTGTTTAGAGCACCTTGGTATTTCCAGTCCACTCCATCATAGAAAATGCCCAGGAGGTAATCATCATCAAATCCATGGTGAGGGCATTCTCTGCGGTAGTCATTGAAGCGCTCCCATGCGTCGAAAAAAGGCTCATCATGGAGTTGTCTGATTGAGGTGATCTTGTTCCTCAATGCAGCAGTTCTCGCCTTAGAGTAGAAATTGCTGAGGAACACTGATCGGACCTGTTCCCATGAAGTGAGAGAGCCGGTAGGGAGGGAGTTCAACCACCGTACAGCTTTTCCATCAAGAGAGAATGGGAATTGCATGCACTTGATGTAGTCTGGTGGCACACCAGTCGCGCGAGTGAAACTGCAGAATTTTTTGAAACTCTCAATATGCTCCATTGGAATTTCTGCTGAGAGACCAGAGAACACTTTTCTCTGCACCAGATCAATCAAAGCAGGCTTGATCTCGAAGTCCTGCCTGGTGCAGGGTGGAGGAACAATGGCAGAGCGCGTAATAGGGATGTTACGCGGAAGGTTTCTTTCCCCGATCGGAACAGTCTGCGCAGCCTGTTCTTGCTGCGCGAGAGCAGCCTGTTGAGCAGCATCCTGTTGAGCTTGGATAGTCTGCTGCATCTGAAGCATCTGCTGTTGCATCAGTGCCATTGCAGCAGCAAGATCATCCTGATGACCTTGATCACCCATAGTGGTGTCGGTTGGCCTTGGCTGTTGACAATTTGTTCTTTATAACCTTGCGAGCTCCTGATTGGTAACTGTAACTAACTCTCCTGATGTGTTTCTCCGAGTATGTCTAGTGGTCATGCACCTGGAGCATTAGCTTCAACAAAAAGGATAGAACAAGTTAGAGGTCTTAGACTAAATATATAACCGAAAAATAAAGGTAAGAAGCTGGTCCCCGGCAACGGCGCCAAAACTTGATACACTAAAACTGTGTCTTTACTACTGCAAGCTAACAGTGTAGATGTAGTAATTTAGATTCAATTCCAGAGGACCAGTTTACACTTTATTCTTATATGATCAATATCAAGCTAAGACAATATGGGGGTTTTTAGCTTGATTGGTGATGTGCAAGAAAGTAAATGATTGCAAATATAAATTCAAGGTTTAAAAGAGCTAGGTTCATAGTGATTTAATGGGATACCTAGGATCATGAGCCACACAACTATTCAAGAAAACAATACAAGCCAATCTAGAACTTGAACAACAAGATTAGATAAACTCACTGTCGTGGTGTCTACCTATTTATCAAACAATCCTAATGCCTAAACTGTCGTTTGGATTAGGGAGTGATGACAAGCATTAAGCTCAGATTCAAATGGTTCACGATTTTTCTTAACATCAGCTTTCATTGGCTAAAGACAAATCGTCTATATATGCTTTTTCTAGCAACCTAAAATATTTTTGATGGTTAGATTAAACCTATAATCAGAAGCTAAATTGTCAGTTTAACACAAGCAGTAAGATCAGCAATAAATAGAGATCCAAATAATAACAATTCTATTTGTGTCTAGCTCATTGATCCATGATCCCTAACACCCTAAACCTAACAAGCTGATTACTCAGCCATGAACAGAGAAAACACAGAGATGAAGACTGAAATAAACATGGATATGATTGCAAAATAAGTAGAGATAGGGTTCAGGATAATCTTCTCTATGGAGAGAGAGATGGAGCTGTCTCCTTTTTACAAACTAGCGAATCCAAGAATCAAAGCTTTAAGGTCTGGTTTCTCTCTCAAAAAGTAGCGTAAAAAATAATAGAAAAGATGAAAATAAGATATATCAAAAGCCACAGGCGGCTGGGAGAGAAAATAGGGAGATTAGGGCAAATCCCGAAATAGTTATGGTTTCCTTAAAAATCTCTGCCGCTGGAACAGGCACTCGGGTGCTCCGCTCGATCGGGAATAGCCATCAGACTGTTCTGCATGAAAATCACCAGATTGCACTCTTTTCTGCTTCATTTGCTCCAGCTGGTCCATCTCCCATCCAATACAACTCCAGACCTGTAATGACTCGAAAAGGACTAGAAAGACTCGATAAAGACTCTAGAAAACATTTTTAGAATGTGCCAAAAAAGACAACATATCACCTTTGTGTTAGGATTAATGTTTGCTTCTGCTTTGCAGAGCCTAAGGAGAAGGAGGCCTTATCAGAGGGTTCTAATGAGTCTTCGAAAGGCATACCTTCGGAGAAGACACAAGAGACCCGAGGTTGGGTCTTTCGATCGAGGTCGACTGCTGACTTGCCGAGGACCGCGGCAAGACCGGTTTCTGTGGTTATCCCACCCGATGGAGACCAATTGGCTCTGATCGTTCCGGACGGATCGACAGACAATTATCCTCAGGAATCAGGGGCTGGATCGACGGTGCGGAAGGCCAAAAGGAGACATCTAACGCCGATTCTTTCTGGAGGTTCGAGCTCGTCCTTCGTATTTTTCTGTATGACAAAGACGTTCCTATCTTCGAGGACCCGGAAAGTTTGGCTCTTATGTGGCGTAAAATTGGAGCAAAGGACTTTGTCCTCCCTGATCTTGATAGGATGTCGGATCGTGACGCGTATACCCGGATGGCGGTAGCTAATGCCAGGGTAAAGCTCTTTCTTCTTCGTTTTATTATATGTGCTCGTAATTTTTCAGTTTATAAGTCTTGCTCGTATTGTTCTGGTCCCGAACAGGCTATGGTGGCGAGCAACGATTATGCCGCCGCGATGGAGGCGCGTCTGGCGGCTTTTCCAGACAAAGACGAGGCCGCGGGCTATTTACTGACTATCCAAAATCTTCGCATCGATCTTGAAGCTGCTAACATCAAAGGTCATTAGAGTCTCCGGAAGGTAGAGGCTTTGAGGGAGAAATTGGTCGCTGCGGAGCAGGATAAGCTCGCTGCTCAGGGCGACGTAGAGGCGATCAATTTGAAATGTAAGAGGGCGCCTGAAGGTCGGGACAGGCTGTTCGGAAAGAAAGTCGTTGATCTCGTCAGTCCTTGTCGAACAATATGGCGTGGTTCATATAGTGTAAGGGAAAAGCTGAAGAAGAAGAAGATGGAGGTGGCGGCAGAGGTTGCTTTGCAGGAAGTGAGGGCAAAGATTGATGTTCTTTCGGCGTACCAGGAGGGTGGATTTGAGCTCGAGGAAGAGTTGGAGCGTCTTCGGCAAAAGGAGATTATCTGCGATAATGGCTGCGGTATCCGATTCTTCCCTTCAGAGTCTTGAGCTTTTTCAAGTGTCCGGTGAATCGATTAATCAGGATGTCGACGATGCAGTCGACCAGGCAGATTCTTGAAGTTTATCTTAGAATATGTTTTTGTTGTTCGTTTGGTTTTATTTTCCTTTATCTTTTGAATGATGTTGAACATATAACGAATTTTATCAACGGATTATCTAGGTAATTACCTTTGTAATCTTTGGATAAAGTGTTTTAATATAATTTGTTTGTCCTTCGTGTGTTTGTTGGGCAAAGGTCAGAGACTGATCAGGAATCTGCTTTGCGGACCGATGAATGGTCTGAGGAAATTTTTGTGAAAGTTTTAAATTTTGTTTGGGGCTGTACTCGTTGCCGAGCTGCCTACGTACCCCTTTCGGGGGATCAAGCCTTTCGTAGTTCGTAAATTTCTCTTTTGTGACAGCATATTGGGTCGCTGTCGTATGATTTCATGTAGGTTAGTCCCCCAGGTCGGTATTCGACATTTCGAGGTCGATTATTGGGCTTTACTTGTAATACTTCTTCAAGTTGAAAGCGTTCCAAGGTCTCATTACATGGAGTCTGTTTTTGCACTTTTCCAGCCCGTAAACGTCGGGGCGTACTTCTCCTGTTACTTTATAGGGTCTTTCCCATTTGGCTCCCAGTTCTCCTGCTCCGGGTCTCTGGCACCGTCGAACACTTTTCTTAGGACGAGGTCGCCGACGGAGAAAGATCGGTCTCGTATGTTGGCTTCGTAATACCGGGCTGCGGCCTATTGATAGTTTTGCACGTGAATCGCTGCCCTTTCACGCTGTTCTTCTATCATGTCAAGTCGATCGACCAACATTTCTTCGTTGATTTGGATGTTTTCGGGGAAGGTCGTTCTTCTTTGACTCGTGACTTCGATTTCTGCGGGAATTACGGCTTCGAATCCGTAGGATAGGGAGAATGGAACTTCTTGGGTTGCTGTATATGGGGTGGTCCGACAGGCCCATAGTACTCCATGCAATTCCTCGCTCCATCATTCTTTTTTCAGGTCGAGTCTTTTTTTTTCAAATTGTTTACTATAGTCTTGTTGGCTGCTTCGGCGTGACCGTTGGATTTCGGGTATCCCGGGCTCGCGGTTTTCAGTTTGATCCTCCACTTATCACAAAATTCGGTGAAAGATTTAAAAATGAACTGAGGTCCATTGCCGGTTATGATCTCATATGGAAGACCATGTCAAGAAACGACATTTCTCCAAACGAAGTTCTTAACAGTCGTTGTTGTAATCTTGTGGTATGCTTCTGCTTCTATCCATTTGGTAAAGTAGTCGGTTAGGACTAATAAGAATCAAAGTCTGGGCGAACTCGATTGCACGAATGGGCCAACTATGTCCATAGTTCATTTCATAAAAGGGTAAGGTGATGATACGAATGATAACTTTTGTGTTGGCTGGTGAATCATGGAAGCGTGTCGTTGGCATTTATCGCATCTGAGTGAGAATTGCTCACTGTCTGCGGCGATAGTTGGCCAGAAATATCCATGTTTCTTGATTCTAATTTCTAGCGATCTTCCTCCGAAGTGGCTTCCGCATGACCCGTCGTGCGTTTGTTTCATGATCGTGAAGGCTTCTTTGAAGGTTACACAGAACAAATATGGTTCACTTAGACTTCGTTTGTAAAGTTTATCTTCCATAATGCAATATCGAGAGCTTCTTGCTTTTAGCTTTCGAGCTTCCCATCTCTCTGGTGGGAGTTCCCCAATTTTTATGTAGTTTATGATCGGTGTTTTCCAGTCGGGTCGCGCTTCGAGTTCGGTTCTGAAGGATTCGTGGGCTTCTGAATTGGTTTCGAGATCGGCATCCTCTAATGGTAGCGTTGGTAAGATCGGTACTCGAGTTTTTTCAGGTCGAGCATCTTCATCTTCGACTGGAAAGGTGTTGTAGTTGTCGTCGTCTTCTTCCTCGAGGTTGATTTGAGATCTTTTGATTTGTGATAAATCGAGCTCCTCGTCTTCGAGATCCTGAGTTGCCCTCAGGGCTTGGCTCCTTGTTATGGTGGCGTTGACTTGACGAGGTTCGTTTTCCCGGAGGTCTTGGTCCTTGAGCGGGATGTTTATACTTGGTTTTTCAATTCCCTCGACTGGTATAATTCTTTTAAAGGTTAGGTTTGAGGTCGATGCCAGAGCGGCGAGGGCGTCTGCAGAGGAATTTTCTCCTCTTGGGATTCTGGTGAGCTCGAACTGGTCGAATTGCTGAACGATTTGCTGTAGAACAGCGAGGTATGCTTCCATCCTTTCATTTTTGGCCTCATATTCTCCGTGGAATTGACTTGTGACAAGCTGAGAATCGCTGAACGTGCTGATCTTCTTCGCTCGATGCTTATGGCGAGGCGGAGTCCTGCTATTAGAGATTCGTATTCCGCTTCATTGTTTGATGCATGAAAACCAAGTCGCAACGATTGTTGGATCATTTCGCCTGTCGGAGATTCGAGCTGTATCCCGATTCCGGATCCTTGTCTCGAGGACGCACCGTCCACATGGAGTTTCCATTTATCGGTCTTAGATTCTTTATCGGACTCCTTAGGAACGAGCTCTGCGACGAAATCGGCGAGTACTTGAGCCTTCGAGCTCGTTATAGGTTTGTACTCAATGTCATATTCGCTGAGTTCGATCGCCCAGTTGGCTAGCCTTCCTGATTGGCTGGGACTATGGAGGATCGTTCGCAGTGGTTTTGAAGTCATTAATTTTATAGAATGTGATTGAAAGTAAGGTCTCATCTTTCGGGCTGCTGTGACGACTGCCAGTGCGAGCTTCTCCATTGCGGGATATCTAGTCTCGACATCGACTAGCGATCTGCTCAAGTAATATATAGGCTTTTTCTCATTCCCTTCTTCGCGAATGAGCACTCCGCTCACCGCGCGTTCCGAAGCTGCGACATATAAGAGGAGGATCTCCCCTTCGAAGGGCTTGGAGAGTATGGGCGGCTTCTTATGTAGGCTTTTAATTCCTTCAAAGCGAGGTCGCATTCTTGGTTCCATTCAAATTTTTTGTTCCCTTTTAAGAGTTTATAGAAAGAGAGACATATGTCGGTCGACCTTGATATGAATCGGTTCAAGGCCGCTATCTTTCCTGTGAGTCGTTGTACCTCTAGGACTGACCTGGGAGGGTGTGTGTCAATTAGTGCGGCGGTCTCTTTTGGTTCCCAAGTACCCTAGGAATTCTCCAGAGGCTACCTCGAAAGTACACTTCGTCTGATTCAGTTTCATTCCGAATTTATTGAGAATGGCAAAGCATTCCCGAAGTTGCGAAACATGGTCTAAGGCTTGTGATAATTTATGAGCATGTAGTCGATGTATACTTCCATCGTTTTTCCGAGCTGTTTGGAGAACATTTTTTTACCAACCTTTGGTACGTTGCTCTGACGTTCTTTAGCCCAAAGCGCATTACCTTGTAACAATAGGTTCCTCGCTCGGTGATAAAACTGGTTTTCTCCTGGTCATCGGGGTTCATCAAGATCTGATTGTAGCCGGAGTAAGCGTCCATGAACGAAAGCAACTCGTGTCCTGTTGTGGCCTCTACTAAAAGATCGATGTGCGGTAATGGGAAACTATCCTTCGGGCATGCTTTGTTGAGGTCTTTGAAATCGACGCATACCCTCCATTTCCCATTTTTCTTCTTTACAACGACAGGGTTAGCTAGCCAATCCGGGTATTGAAACTCTCGGATGGATCCGATTTTGAGGATTTTATCGACTTCGTTGTTTACGGCTTTGGCCCGCTCGGGACCGAGCTTCCTACGTTTTTGCTTTACTGGTTTGAAAGTTGTGTCAACGTTCAGATTATGTGAGGCGATGTTAATGTCGATTCCGGGCATATCTTCGGCCGACCACGCGAAGGTTTGAATGTTCTCCTTTAAGAATGATATGAGGTCGGTTTTAATCTTTTGAGATAGGTTATTCCCGATATTAACGATCTTTTCTGGGGATGCCTCGTCTAAGGGTGTAATGCTAGATAACTCCATTTCAGAATTTTTGATCGGGGATCCGATCTCTTTTTTGCTAGCGCGGTTCTGGGGATGCGAGCTTCTGAATCCATTCATGTAGCAAACTCGGGATCGTTTCTGGCTCTCATAAATGGTTTTCGCACCAGTAGGAGAGATAAACTTTAGAAATTGATGGTATGTGGAAGGAACGGCTTTCATCTGGTTAATCCAGGCGCGGCCCATTATGGCGTCGAACGGGATGAAATGCTGAACCACGGCAAATTTGGTTTCGAGTTCGAGATCGCAGACTTCAACACTCATCGAAGTGGTTCCGGGAAATTGTATCATGCGGCCACCGAGGCTTGCAAAGGGTATTTTTTCGAGAGTGTCTAGGGGAGGTGGATGCTTGATCGATTTGAAAGCTTCTTGTGAAAGAATGTTCGTTGCTCCCCCGGTATCGACGAGGATTCTTGAGAAAGTAGTTCCTCCCAGATTCAATGTGATGACCAAGGCGTCGTCATTGGGCATGTCTAGTTTGGCGATCTCGTCCCCGTAAAAGATTATCCTATTATGGCCGCGAGCTTCTTTCCATGGACCGTCGGTCCTATGTATTGGTTGGTTTGCTCTTGATATTGAAGTTTTCAGCCGTTTCTTGGCAGAGGCTTTGTCTTCGATTTTCGTTTCCCCTCCTTTTAGTCGGTAGGCCAACGTATGCGGATTCCCCCAGCGACGTCGGTTCTTTTGATTGAGAGAGCTCGACGTCGTTTTTCTTATAAACGTGCCTTAGTTGGCTTTTGGCAGGATCCATTATCGTGCTTAGGAACCTTAGGTCGGATTCTTAGCAAGGATGTTAATCGTTTTTCGGCTCACTGACGGCGCCAAAATGTAGATCCTAAAATCTACACTAAGTATTTTGTAGTGTTTGAGATGTTAAACTAGGGAGAAAAATGATGTGGGCAACGACTTCCTTAGAACACAACGATTTAAACAGATTCCGGTTGACAACAATGGACTTTTATTGATTTGTATAAGTTAAATACAATGAAGAAATGAGGTCAAGATTACAAACGAGATCGAAGAGAATATATAATTAAAGCGAGCCAAAGGAGATCGATGTATTGCTGGTTCTCTCTCTAGGGTTATTCTGCGTATCTTCCTTATGTGATTGTCTTCTCTTTTATATTGTCTTGACTCCGCGATCTCATCTAACTTCTTCCTCGATCTCCGGAATCTCTTGCTAGATCTTCGAGGTCGCTGAGACCAGATCTTGGATCCTTTCGCAGTAGGCATGGTCTAGCTAATCTCTTTCTTCGGCCCATATCCTACATTCCTCATGTTTCCTACTCGGTCACGTAATTGCGATCGAGCTCGATTTTATAATGAGTGTGGGCCTTCGGTCCATCTACTTTGTGATTAGTTTTGGGTCCAACAAATACCTTTGCAAAAACTTCATTTTCTTCTTCTAGATGAGCTTCTATTTGTTAAGAATATTTTCCCCATAAATAACAGACGAGGCATTGACCACTCACGAAGAATAATATATTAATTGTAAAACATATACTTTGTTGAAAACATGTTTGTTACTGGTGAGTTATTTATTATCTTACTTTGTATCACGTAAGTAAAATTCAACTTATTCCTATATTTTTCAAAAACTTGTACGGTTTGAATATTTCCCATGTCAATCACTTGCCTAGCAACATCTTAAAATTTTGTAAGACGTAAAATACTAATGTTAAATATTAGAGAAAATTTGGAGTATAAAATGTCTATTATAAATTATAAGAGAAAATTAGTAAAATAAAATAGATAATGCAATAAAAATAAATAAATAAATATATATATATATCATTTTTTTTACCAATTAGAATGTTTGTTTCAGATTTCCTGTAACATCCCGAGTTGTGATATGTGGAAAGGCTTAAGAGAATTGATTTGGCTACCTATGTCACCAAAGTCAACTTACCTTTTCCGGAGCACATCCAGAAAGAACTCCAGAGTTAAGCGTGCTTGAGCTGGAGTAGTGGAAGGATGGGTGACATGTGGGAAGTGATTCGCGATAGCGTGCGAGTGAGGCCAAAGCACGGGAAAAGGTCGGGTGGTGATTGCAGGGTCAGTAAATAATGATTTCGAGCCTTTCGGAAATTTAACGACCGACCGTCGGATGGGATGGGGCCCACGGGCCGAGAGAACGGGCGTGGGTGGCCCATTAGCCGTGGGCGGCCCATTAGCCGTGGGCGGTCGGGCGTTACAAGTGGTATCGAGCTGGTTAGCCGCCTCGTTCTGACCTGAGAAGCGTCTTGAGACTGTTGTAGCAACGAGGACGCTATGCTCTTTGAGAGGGGTAAATTGTAACATCCCGAAGTTGTGATATGTGGAAAGGCTTAAGAGAATTGATTTGGCTACCTATGTCACCAAAGTCGACTTACCTTTTCCCGAGCACATCCGTAAAGAACTCCGAGTTGCGTGCTTGAGCTGGAGTAGTGGAAGGATGGGTGACCTGTCGGAAGTGATTCGCGATAGCGGCGAAAGTGAGGCCAAAGCACGGAAAAGGTCGGTGGTGATTGCGGGGTCAGTAAATAATGATTTCGAGCCTTCGAAATTTAACGACCGACCGTCGGATGGGATGGGGCCCACGGGCCGAGAGAACGGGCGGTGGCCCATTAGCCGTGGGCGCCCATTAGCCGTGGGCGGTCGGGCGTTACAAGTGGTATCGAGCTGGTTAGCCGCCCGTTCTGACTGAGAGCGCCTTGAGACTGTTGTAGTTTAACGAGGACGCTATGCTCTTTGAGAGGGGTAAATTGTAACATCCCGAAGTGATATGTGGAAAGGCTTAAGAGAATTGATTTGGCTACCTATGTCACCAAAGTCGACTTACCTTTTCCCGAGCACATCCGTAAAGAACTCCGAGTTGCGTGCTTGAGCTGGAGTAGTGGAAGGATGGGTGACCTGTCGAAGTGATTCGCGATAGCGGCGAAAGTGAGGCCAAAGCACGGGAAAAGGTCGGGTGGTGATTGCAGGGTCAGTAAATAATGATTTCGAGCCTTTCGGAATTATTAACGACCGACCGTCGGATGGGATGGGGCCCACGGGCCGAGTGAGCGGACGTGGGTGGCCCATTATCTGTGGGCGGGTCGGGGCGATCCTGGAGGAGTGTTGTTAAAGGGTGAGGTCTTGGGTTCGAGGAACGCCAAGCGCACCAATAACCTACCGGTGGATGTGGAGGCGTTTCCTCCTACGGTGAGGGTAGGATCGGTGCCCTGCAGGACTGTGAGCCAGGATGGGTCGTCACATTTCCATTTCCAATATTTTCATAACTCGCAAAAGTTAGAAAGCTGTTCTCGGAACATAGATCCAAGCAGCGTGTTATTAAAGTTTTGCTTATGATAGACATCTTATATGCATATAGGTTGTTTGTCGATACTGGCTAGATGCTGGGATATTTAGAATTTTTTTATCTTACGCCATTCTTCAATAGATAGATTGAATTGAACACAAAGCATATGATTTTTCATGAAAGATCAAATCTCTAGAAACACAGAGAATTATAAGAATAACTTTTTTTATTAGTTTTAGAAACTACTCAAAACTAAAACTCTTAATGTTTCTCTCTTAGATCTTATCTCAATTTTATGGAACACCTCTCCATAAGACCTCTATTTATATGAAAGACAATTCCCTTTAACATGTGGGATATGGAAAACACAAACCTAATCTAAATAGAAAACTTCTTTTTCCTATTTCTATATTTCGTTATTGTGTTTATCTTAACATATTCAACATCCAATAATATGTTAACTTTCCACAAGCTTGGAATCATCTAACATTCACCCCCTTAATTCCAACTTGAATTAGGGAGATCAATTTCTTGAACTCCAATTAAGCTCCTCATTTGCTTGAACTTAATCATCAAGTAATCATCGATCACCACACCATAATGTGCGAATCCACCCATTGGATTCTCATCCCAGCGAGTAACAACACCTTCATAACCTTTACCTTTGGTCACACCGATCACACCAATTGGATTCTCATCCCAGCGAGTAACAACACCTTCATAACCTTTACCTTTGGTCACACCGATCACACCAATCGGTATCAGTTTCTCAAAGAAACTGTAGGCAAAGTTAGCCTTCTGGTTAATGGTACCATTGTCGGTCTTGATCTCCATCATGTGAGCTGCTTTCTTCCGCTTCAATCCCTTCATCTTCTTGATCTGAGTCTGGACGCTCTTCTAGCCTTCCTCGCTTTCGCACTGCTTGGCATACCCGGTGAAAGTCTTCTCCTTAAATTTGGACCAGTTCTTGTAGAACCTTCTCCTGACCTCACTCAAGCTAAGATGAGTCTTCCGGACTAATCTTACTGCGACAAGAGCTCTGGTCACGTCCGCCATCTTGCGTACGTGAGCTCTAGTAGGGATGTTGGTCTTCTTCTCAACACATGGCACATTTATCTCTGGTTCATCTTGAGCCACTGAGATCTTTAACCTTAACTTCATTGGTACGTGTGTTCTGTTACACGCTTCCAGCTGTGTATCGCATATCCCTGCATGAGTAGTGTTACACGCTTTCACGTTTGTGTCACATACCTCTGTATGTTCAACACCAGCCGATCTATCCACAAGCTCCCACGTCTTGTTTCTTGTGATAGACTCCATCTCGGCTACAATAGCTTCAAATCCACTTTCTTCACAAAGTAGATTGAACCTAGCTGAGGTAAACTCTCCCCCTCTATCAGTGAGAAAGGTTTTAATAGGTTCCTTTAACCTTTTGAACCGATAGAATACCTCATGCTTCTTCTTCAATAGTATATCTGGGAACGAATGTTTAATTTGCTTCCCAGCTGGACATGTGTTACACACGCTTTCTTTGTGTGTTACACTCGGCATCAACTTCTGAATTATCACCTCCCTTACACGATCAGCTCCAAGTTGTCGTGACTTGTTGGCGTTCCAGATGTATTTTGATGTGGTTTGTTCTCCCACCTGGAAATCAACGTCTTCATCCTCATCGACCAAACTGTGTAGTTTGTCAATGACAACATAGGACATTGGATGGATGTAGATCCGAAGTCCTTCGTGCGTGGAGCCCTAGTTATGTCCGCCATCTTGCTCACGTGATCTCTTGTTCACAAGCACCAGTATCTTAGCTTCAACTTAAGCTTAGATCGAGTCTCCAACCTGAGAGCTCTGATACCAATTCAAATCTTAAGAGACACAAAGAATTATAAGAATAACTTTTCTTATTAGCTCTAGAAACTACTCAAAACTAAAGTTCTCAATGTTTCTCTCTTAGATCTTATCTCAATCTTATGGAACACCTCTCCATAAGACCTCTATCTATATGAAAGACAATTATCTTTAACATGTGGAATATTGAAAACACAAACCTAATCTAAATAGAAAATTTAACATGTGGAATATGGAAAACACAAATCTAATCTAAATACAAAACTTCTTTTTTCTATTTCTATATTTACTTATTGTGTTTATCTTAACATATTAAAAATCTAATAATATGTTAAGTTTCTACAAGCTTGGAATTATTTAACAAAAGAGACATGGAACACCCTACACTTATATAAGAACATTTAATTAATAGGATAAAAACATTGAAAGAGTGCTTACAGTTTCATCGTCTAGAATCAACTCTAGAGAATCTACGATAATTGGTGTGTGGCATCTATGAATAAAACAGCTTAACCTGAATATGCCACCTAGTTTTAAATGGTTTCACATCATTAATGAAGGTAATGCTCTAATTAGAAGACATTTTTTGAGGTTTGTTTGTAGGTGACGATGCATAGGCAGATGAGTTGTTATGTATACATATAACGATATATTTCAGAATTTAAAATTAATTTTGGAAATATTCGTTTTGTTTAAGTAATATGAATATTTTAGGATCATGCCATACTTTTAAGAAAATACTAGAATATCATCTGCGTTGAAATGCAGATTATGTCTTTTAATATGATTTATAAAATCAATAAAATAAAATTTTTGTGTTTTGTTAAGTTATTAAATAAAATATTTGGTTATTTGACCAAATGAGCTCGGTCATATCCGATTCTACCGACATAATATCTAATTTATGTATATTATTATATGAGATAACAAGTTCCCAAATGTAAAAGTTTCCAAAATGATTGTATTAATTTTGTTATATAATTTTGAAATTATATAAAATTTACATTTTTATTATATTGTACTATTATCATCATTAGTTAATAGAATAGATAATTAGTTTTGCAACAGTCGATAAAATTTTATTACTTTGAAATAATAAAAAATGAACATACTTACATAATGAGAGAACTGGAAATTTATTTCTTAAATTTTATAATTTTGAGTCTAAACTAAAAATAATTAAGGAAATCTGAGTTATGCTAAATATTTTACTCTATTCTATTAGGGAAAAAGAGTCTATTCTAAAATAAATATTTTAATAGAATGTAAACTAAAAAATTAGGAAAATTCTGAGATTTATTAAATATTATACTCTTTTATGTCTGGGAATTTTATTAAATATTATTTTATATTCTATTATGGAATTTAAAGTATATCCTGATGAATTAAATATGTTCTGCTTTGCAAATATCTTAGCAATTTTAGATGATAATATTAAATTTGTTGCTTTTGAATTTATTTTTAATATTTAGTTTTTTTTTTTAAATCATAAAAGGGTATATTCAAACATACCTCAACTATTTTAGTAATATACCAATAATTTATTGAATTAAATTTCATCATATATAAAAGATAATAAACTGTTGCATGACATACTAAATAATGTTCAACTTAGATCCTTAGATGTTAGTATAGGCTAACCTGTTAAGGGAAATGTATAACTAAATATTTTATATGAAAATCTTACTAAATGGAAAAAATATATGATATTGAACTGTAATAGATCACTTGAAATTTATGTTAAACCGGCAAATAACATTCCAGTTAGTATCAAAATACCAGTTTTCAAAGTATAATACGTAAAAAGTTATGAACTTATGATTTATGAAATTGGAACAAAATGGTTTGTGTACGTTATTTAAATATATAAGCTAAATCAGGATGTAATGAAGCCTGAATTACAATTGGGTGCTCAAACCGATATGTAATGAATCGGTTACATGGTTAAATGTAGAAATATTTTTTGAACCCAAATATTAAAAGTGGTCGACATTTTTAATAACATACCTCTAATGATTGACTCTACGCAAAGAAAAAAATACAATAGCACAAATAGTGGTAAACACATGGAGTATAAGTTTTTTTAAGGTTATTTTATACATATGATTATATTTTAGTATATTAAATATTTAATAATTTAGTAAGTATAATATAAATGTATTTATGTATATGATATACCATGGATTTTACTCGTTTTTATCCATGGTATATAGGTGTTTTAAGATATATATATATTTAATATATATATATATATATATATATATATATATATATAATGTTTTGGAGTATATTAGGCATGTTTTCAGGTTCAGGGGCATTTTAAAATAAAGTGATGACTTTGGAGCATTTTGTGACCATCAAACCAGACCAGAGGTCGATATATTCAGAGACAACAATCGATCTATGCATATTCTGTGTCATCGATCGACATCAGTATCCAAAGGTCGATGTATCAAGATTATAATCGATCGATGCACATCCTGTGACATCGATTGATACAGTCGCGCAGAGACAGAATGGTTCCAGCCGACTTAAAGCCCAAGTTTTTACCAAATTACAAGATTGCCCCTGACAAATTTTTTAACCTAATGAACTCACTATATATAGCTTGCCTATGTGTTTAAGGCAATGCATGCTTTCTATTTTGTTCTAAGTTATTGTTTAAGGTTTTTAGAGATTCTTAGAGCTGGAGAGAAGATTCAAAGAGATTTTTAATTGGAACTTCATTATTTGTCTCTCTATCTATCTATCTATAAGTTTCTTTATCTTGTTGCTATGAATTTCTTAGCCATGTCTGAGTAGTTCCATTGTTAGATTTAGGGTTTAAATAGGTTGTGAGGGATTAGCCCCAACTATAGATTGCTAAGTTGTGATATTCATTGTTAGGATGTTCTTAATGCTTGTGTTTTAGAGTAGCTAACTAAAATCTTGACCTAGGATTGTTTGTTATTCTGATTTCATCCTGAATACATCCTATTCAAGCTAAGATCACTAGATAAAGGCGAGAGCTAATCTAGAGACTTAGTGAGCATCTAATTCAACCCGCGCATAAAGCTTACTAGAAGCGCGTCGATCGATATTCCTATAAAATAATCAATCGACGGAGCGAATAGTGTATCGATCGATACTCCTATAGAGTCATCGATCGACACTTTCTAATTGATCATCCCGATAGGTGAGATCATTAGATCTAGTCATGAGACGAATCTAGAAAGCGAACGCTGATCGATTTGTGCATAAGCTGTTGAGCTCTTTAATATCATGTATGCAACTTGTTAGGCATCTATAGGATTATAATCCTAATTATTTGAATAGAAACTCTAAGTCTAGCTACTTTCTTTAATTGTTAAAACCCTCAATCAAACCCACCGAGCAACTGCCTTGCTCAAACTTGCACTTTAAAGTTAAATCATAATCAACCTAGCTTATTCACTAAGGATTAGATCTTTTGTGTTCTCTAGCTCCCTGTGAATTCGATCCCTAAGTACTACAACTGAATCTCTTATTTGAGAGAGTAATTCACTCCTTAGGATAATTTGAGTGATATCAAATTTGGCGCCGTTGCCGGGGAGCTTTGATCGCCATTAGATTTAATCTGATAAGTTCTAGGTTATTTCTTTTTAATTGCTTATAACAAAAACTTTTCTTGTCTTTTCAGGTGCATGACCAGCAGTACCATAAGCAACAAGGAAACTCAGCTACTATTCTCAGAAGATCCTGCAAGCTTGGAACGTTCGATCCGCAAAGACCAACGCTCCACGTCGATTGACATCAACACCAGTTCGTCGACCGATACTCATACACCAGCATCGACCGAGACATCTTCTCCGTCGACCGATACTCGCACACCAGCATCGACCGAGACATCTTCTCCGTCGACCGATACTCGTTCATCACCGTCGACCAACACTAATCTTTCGTCGACCGACATTTCTCATCCGACATCGATCGATACCTCAGTCTTTACATCGATCGACACTCAGCCACGAGACATGGTTGCGACACTACAATGAACCTCTTATTTAAGAGAGTAGCTTGAAGGTTAATTTGAGCATATCATACACACTTGTGGGACAGACACCCTACTTTGGATCATCTCACGAGCATCCTATGGACCATCTGGAGAGGTTCGAGGATCTCATATCTGCTATCAAAGCCAACAGAGTCCCTGAGGACTACCTTCTCTGCAAGCTCTTCAAGTACTCTCTTGCTGGAGAAGCTTCGCAGTGGCTTAAGCAGTTACCACCAGGATCTCTTACATCCTGGAGGGCCATCAAGAACGCATTTCTGCGTAACTTCTTTGATGACGCACGCGCTGAAGACTTGAGGAGCAAGATTGCTACATTTACTTAGGAACGTGGAGAATCTTTCAAGAATTGTTGGATCAGATTCAAGTTTTACAGGCGAGATTGTCCACACCATGGATTCAACCAAGTGCAACTACTCAGCACTTTCTTCAGAGACATCGCACTACAGTATCAGATGGCTTTGGACACAGCTAGTGAAGGAAACTTCAACACCAGGAATTCAGAGGAGGCTGTAAAACTTATAGAGAACTTAGCATCCAGCAACAGCACCAAGAACACTGATTTTGACAGAAGAAAATCTGCAGCATTCCTTGGGAAGGAGCAGACGGATGAAGTAAAAGCAAATTTGGATAGTGTTCATAGGTTGCTAAGGAAGCAGGTTTGCTCAGTAAAAGATACAGAAGCTGTAGATGCAGAGGATGATAACATAGAAGAGGATGTGAACTTCATCAGGAGAGCTGGATTTCAGAGGTCTCGAAACCAGGGAAGAAACAGAAACTTCTTTAGACAAAGAAGTAACTTCAATCAGAATTCACAGAAGCCCTTCAACAACAACAGGAGCTATGGAAATTCATCTTACCAGAATCCACCACCACCAACTCAGGAGAGAAAGATAGAAGCCATGCTTGACCAAGTTATTTAAGGTCAACAGAAGCTGACAGTGGATTTCAATGGGGAAATTGATGTTGTCTACACCAACCTGAATACAAAGTTTGAATCTTTGAGCACCCATAAGAAGAAATTAGAGACTCAGGTGGTTCAGACAGGAGAAGCTATTAAGAAGCAAGAAATGTTAACAAGGGGGATAGGTGAAGAAGAAACAAAACACCACGTGAATGCCATCATAGATGATGATTTCTGGCAAGTTGTGAAGTTTGAGAAGCTGCAAGAAGGGGATTTCGAAGTGGAAAGTTCTATGAGTTTCAGCGAGTCACATTGGTATCGACCGACGTCGACTAGTGACCATCGATCGATGGACTCTACACCGAGTTGATCGACGAGCTTTGACGAGCATCGATCGACACCATCAGCGGAATCGAGTGTTTTGTGCAATGCCGTGAGGATAATGACTCACAAGGAGTTCGCAGCAAGACACCCGCATCCACCCAGTCTTTTTTGTGTCAAAATTGATCGGCATCAAGAACCAGCCATCGATCAACAAAGAGAAGATGGCATCGATCGAGAGCCTCCAGCACCCATCGATCGACGTGCACCTCTCACATACCGAGTGCAGCTACCAAAGATTGATGCAGAATGACTCATTGCACTCAGACAACAATCCAAACCTTCAGATACACCACCAGACACCATCAGCACTCAACCTAAAGATGCATTAGAGCCTATGAAAGTTAATAAAGCTACAGAAGGGAGAACCTTGGGGAAGAGGAAAGAAAAGGTTCCCAAGCATCTGAAGAGGGGAGTCAATGAGAAGGAGATGGATAGTTTCACAAAGAGAGTTCTCAGAATCCCCCTTGAGAAACCTTTTGAAGAAGCCTACTTTACCCACAGGTTGTGGATGTTCTTCAGAAAAACTAAGGAGACTGAAGAAGACATTAGAAGAATGTTCCATCAGGTCAGATAAAAGATGAAGCAGCGGATCACATTGAAGAAGAAGAGTGATCCAGAGAAGTTTACAGTACCCTATGTAGTGCAAGGTATCACTTTCCCACGTGCCCTCTGCGACACAGGAGCTGCAGTAAGCATCTTACCCAAGGTGATGGCAAACTATCTATGTCTGAATATAGAGCCTTCGGACGATTCATTTGTATTTGTAGATTGTTCTCAAAGGAACTCAGGAGGAATCATCAGAGACCTCGAGGTGCAGATTGGTAATGCAATAGTTCCAGTTGACTTCCATGTCCTGGACATCAAGCTGAATTGGAATACTTCTCTACTACTTGGAAGAGTATTCTTAGCTGCAGTAGGAGCAATCTGCAACATGCAGACTAACCAATTATGTCTGACTCTCATAGATCCAAATGTCTACTATGATCCAGTCAAGACAAAGAAACCCAGCATAGAGATTGAGGATTATCTAAGATTCGTTGGAGTATGTTTCTGTGGAGAAGAGATTGATTCAGAAGTTGAGTATGAGACAGAGTATGACGAATCGATTGGCGACAGCAATCACACATCGATCGATCTTCGTCTATCAGAATCAATCGACGCACCAGCAGAGGAATCGATCGACGCGCAGTTCGCTCAATGGAAAGAAGAATTCCCAGATGGTAATTTTTCTATTGACAGTTTGAAAAATGATCATTATCACCCCACTTTTGCTATTAATACTGCCACATCCGCGTCTAGACATGAAGAGTATGATGAGGATTACAAGAAGGAACGAGCTATAGAGATTCAAGATCTTCTTTCAAAAGAAGAAAGGTTTCCACACCATTCCTACAGACATTGGAATGCAACATTGTTCGACAGAGACTACATAACATCGATCGACACTCCTCATCACCAGTCAAATCGACTACACGCATCGATCGACACACCCTACATCGTATCGATCGACATTAAGGTGGCCGACATGAAGAAAAATGGAAATTTTTCAATTGGAAGTTGGGATGATTGCTATAAAGATAGGTTTGCAGTAGAGGAAACATCAGATTCCCTAGAAGCAGACAAGATGAGTAGAGGTTTCACCACAGAAGACTTCTTCAAATCCAGTGGAGGAGCTGATATTCAACCTTCACCATCGATCGACAACACTGCTGCAACATCGATCGATATCCATCCATCCACATCGATCGATATCCATCGATCGATATGCATCCAAACCCTATGTCCGAGGTATGCAAACAAGACCCTATAGATAATGGAAATCTAACACCGGATGAGTTTGGTATTTTCAGGGATCAAGATGGCCATGCACGAGCTATGGATGGAAGAATTTTTCAAGTATCAAGAGAAGATATTGCAAACATTCTTCAGGTTGCCAATGGACCAGACAACCTCCTCATGCAACAGCGCAGCAATCCAGAGCACCAGCAGGAAGTTACAGACGAGCATAATGATGCAGCTGGCAGATTCGAGCCAACACCTCGACCACATACTCAACCATGGATCGACAGGACATCTCTACAATTGATCGACATGACACACATACCATTGACCGATAGGCATCTACCCACATCGATCGACACAGAGAATCAGCCATCAACGATATACTCAAAGAAGGAGATTGATGAATTTGTCCATGGTATCTACAAGGAATTGGGAAAATCAGAGGAGCATTTAACCAAGGGCCTCGACGATATCTACTTCCCTCTCGACAACAGCATAGCGTGGTTAACCACACGCATAGATGAGAAAGGCGAGAGCTGATCTAGAGACTTAGAGAGCATCCAATTCAACCCGCACATAAAGCTTACTAAAAGTGCGTCGATCGATATTCCTATAGAATAATCGATCGACGGAGCAAAAGGTGTATCGATCGATACTCCTATAGAGTCATTGATCGATACTTTCTAATGGATCATCCCGACAGGTGAGATCATTTGATCTAGTCATCAGACGAATCTAGAAAGCGAACGCTGATCGATTTGTGCATAAGCTGTTGAGCTCTTTAATATCATGCATGCAACTTATTAGGCATCTATAGGATTCTAATCCTGATTACCTGAATAGAAATCCTAAGTCTAGCTACTTTTTTTAATTGTTTAAACCCTCAATCAAACCCACCGAACAACTGCCTTGCTAAAACCTGCACTTTAAAGTTAATCATAATCAACCTAGCTTAGTCACTAAGGATTAGCTCTTTTGTTTTTCCTAGCTCCCTGTGAATTCCATCCATAAGTACTACAACTGAATCTCTTATTTGAGAGAGTAATTCACTCCTTAGGATAATTTGAGTGATATCAATATAATTGTTAAGAAACCACGAAAATAGGATATATTAATAGTTCACATATACAGTATATCTAATTTAATTTATTAAGTTAGTAACAAAATGGTCCAACAATAGACATGTATACATTAGATTTTTTAATGACTCTATTTAATAGAGTAGATTGTGAGAAAATTAGTTATTTGCAAACGATTTATTTAACTATTAATGTTGTGAGATCTTGTAATTGTTGTGACCAGGAACTTTAGCAAGATAACCATCGGGGGCAGCATTTGGAGGCTGGAAATTGATACCACACTTAAATCCGGTAGGGCACTGATCCACAAACTGAATGTTTCATTTTTCTTTATCGTTGCAACCGCAACATTGACATTTTTGGGAAGAACAACTCCTACGTACATTAAACAACAAGCCATATATTTTCCGTGGTGTGGGTCGCATTAGACTCATAGATGAAGGTTTATATATAACCAACATAGCATCGTGTTGGTCGCCTCAAATCTTATGTAGAATTCGCTTAAGGCGACCACTATGTGTAAATTGCCTGGTCTTGAGATGGTACAGTGAGGACATTACCAGACCTCGTCAAGTGCCATGGAGGCAAAAGCGAGCCCTATATAAACCAAATACCTTACTTGGATTTAACACATGTTCTTAATGCATGTTTTTAAACTTTACACTTAGAACTTATTTAGGAAAATACTTGTGTTTATATTACTTGGTTGATTGGTCTGAACTAGATTAGATATGCTGTAAAGTGAGAGCTGATTTTAAACCTTGTTTTTTTACACTTATTTTCATGTCAGCATTCGTACTTTGTTTTATTTTAAACATTGTTTAGTGAACATATCAAACCCGTAATGCATTGTTGTGTTATTAAATCTCATTTCATATGAGTATGATCTCGATTCAATAAGATAAGTCATCTTTTTAGATCAGATAGTTAAGCTACTAAATAGAAGTTTTAAGATTTAGGATGAAAAAATTTATTATTGAATTTAGCTTTTAGTAAAAACAAACACTTTTATTTTGAGGAATCTTAAATTTTCAGTGACATTTATAGTGTAACTTTCACTATTTGTGCATTTAATTGAAAAATGGTCAAACATGTCTTAAATATCTATGTTAAACTTATAAGAAATACAACATTGTGCAAATAAATATTTAAACTTAAGTACTATACATTTTGTTTAATGTTTTGGTAAAATTGTATATTTACCTGTCGCATCAGATTATTTTGTCAAAGTGGACGCTACACAACATCATTTTTTAACAATACATTAAGAAAACATGGCTGTTTTATAAATTTTAATTATTTTAATAAAATTAATCAAAATAATTTATAAATAAATTACCATTACCTTATAGTAAATTATTCTTTTTAATATATCATGATTACGCAACAATAAAAATTAATTTAATGCACGCAACATTAACTAAAAACAAGTTGCATGAGAGCAAGCACTATGATTTATGTGCTACAACGGTGATATAATTCTTGTTTAACGGATTGAGCAAAAGATAAAAAAAATAAAATAATTGTAATATAAGATAAAATAAAATTATTTCGTTTAAATTAGTTTTTGGTTAATTTTTTTATAATTAACTAGAATTTAAAAATGACTACATTTTTTCTTTTGCGGCATATATATGATTTCATTAAAATGCAAACAAAATATATGATATTTTAATTGTTTTAAAATTTTGAGTATTTATTTACACAATGCTATATTGATTATTTGAACATTTTGCGTAAAAATTAATACCCACATCATTTAGAATTAATAGTGTTACCTTTAGTCCGGAACATCATGGCCCAATGGTAAGGATGGGCTCATTCCTGCATCCACGTTGCAAGTTCGAACCCTGCTGGAGGTAATTACCTCATGATGTTTCGGGACACCACATGGATATGAGATCATGCTTTAGGGTCCATTTTTATACCCGAAGAGAGAATTTATCCATGGGCTGCATCTCGTCTTAGGGATTAGTCTGGACCCTTCCATAACTCTGGGATACCTCAGGGTTAAACGAAAAATAAAAAATAAAAAATAGTGTTACCTTTAAAACAAAGATTCAGTCTAGCATTTTTAAAAAAACAAAATATCTGATTCACAATTTTGTTTTCTTATCTTCTGTTTCAGATACTTTGTTTGAAACAATAGATAGCACTGATTTATATGGAGATATTAAGAATCTTTCCATTTCACAACTTCTAGCCTTAGAGCATAATTACGAAACTCAAATCTCACTTAGGAGTTTCAACTTTAATGAACACCCATCAAGAAAATTTCTGGTTTTGATAGCTATTTTATTAGTGCTCTCAACACTTCTATGAAGACAACTTAGATGATCCACTACCACTTCATCAGAGTGTTGAGGAAAAGAACAAAGAAAATATATGAAACTCATTTTATCTCAAAGAACAACTCCAAAAAAGATGTATGCGAAGTTGATGTGACAAAAGGTTGCCAGCAAAGTAGAAATTCTTCTATAAAATTGTAACATCTCGGTTTGTGATATATAGAAAGGTTTAAGAGAATTGATTTGGCTATTTATGTTATTTAAGTACATTTATCTTTTTATTAACACATTAGAGAGAACTCCAGAGTTCAAAATACTTGATCTTGAATAGTGCAAGGATAACCTATCGAGAAGTGATTTGTGATATCATGCAAGTGAGACAAAAGCACGCACTACAAGAAAACATACCTGTAATGAGGAAGTATTACGCGGAAATATATTCCTCATAAATTTACAAGTAAATTACTATGACTTTACAAGGAAATGGATTTTCGTCGTAAAGTCGTTGTAAAGTTACAAGAAAACAGTTTCGTTGTAATTTACATGTAAATTTATGTCGACCGTACGAGGAAAGAGAAAATTCGCCGTAAGGTTCATACAAGTTTACAAGGATTTTACAACAAAACATGTTACCGTTATTTTTGGTGAAAGCGTACTTTACCAAACTAATTTCGTTGTGCATTAGTTGTAAAGTAGATGTTACAGAGTTGTAAAACTCTAGTAAATGTTTTCTTTGTAAATCAATAGTTACATCTTCACCTACCTATGTATTTTACACGAGGTTCTACCTTTCATGCATACGAATATGGGAGACGCCGGTAACAAGTAACTATGGAATATGTGTGAAAGGCAAACCAGTCTTTTACAAAATCTTGCAAGAAGATTATTGAAGTGGAATTTCTGGGGTTTTTGAAGCTGAGATGTGTCCTCTTCAAATGTGATTGGTTTGACCCCGTTGTGAACAGAGGTGTTCGATTTAACAAATATGGTGTTGTGGTTGTCAATCTGGAAGAAGATACAACAAATTCGAGCCTTTCATCTTAGCTTCTCAAACCGAGCAAGTTAGCTTCATTCCATACCCTCGCCTTAGAGATTCCGTAATAATTTGGTAACAAATAGTTGCTGGAGAAGAACCATCTTTGCAAGAAGAACCGTGTATCACTGAATTCGAGGTACTTGAACAACAAGCTGATGAAATCCTTCTTATTGACCCGTATAACCGTCAATTTGAAGATCTTCCCGACGATATGACAGATGAAGCAGGTGAAGATGAGTTTGATGCAAGTGATGATGATCATTGTATTGATATCGATGTTTTATAATTTAAATATCTTTAATTTTGAATATTTACTAATATTATAATAATACGGCAATGAGGTGTAAATTCTTCGTAATTTTTACAAGGAGTTTACAAGGAAGTACTTATAAAATACTCGTAATATTTACAAGGTGTTTACAAGGAAATACTTGTAAATTCCTCGTAAAGATTACAAGGACATTACATGACAAGACTTGTAAATTCGTCGTAAAATTTGCAAGCACTTAAAGACGACTTTACAAGGAAGTTGTACGAGTCTTTTACGACAAAGCCCGATAACGACATTACGATGAATTTTCGCTTTTACGACGAATATGGTTCGTCGTAACTTATATGAGGAAGTTACGACGAAACTTCCATTACGACAAGCGTTTTACAACGAAACTCTCTTCCTTGTTAATTCATCGTAACTCTTCTAACCCCTAGAAACAATTTGGAAAGTGATTTGTATACATGTCATCACTACAATCATTCTCACAAAAAAAAAAGATGACATGTCACTTAAAAAGATGACACGGCTTTATAAATAGTGACATGGCATTAAACTGAGTGTGACATGTAAAATTTCCTTATACGGATTTATATTATTTGGCAAGAAATTATAAATATGGTAATAACTAGTAACTCATATATCATCATTTATATAAATTTTTCACAAAAATATTTATTTTTGGTAAGACTTTTAAAATATATTAATAACTTATAAACCAATATTGAAGTAATGTATATATATATATATATATATATCACATTAATAAAAAGAAACTTAATGAGATTACAAAACTAAACTAAATTTGCATCAACAAATACAAAATTAAGGCAAACTGATTTCCGATTTTAACATATTCTAACCAAAAAAAAACAAAAGCTCAAATTTATTAGAATTTATATTTATATAAATATCTTATATAATAAAGTTGAACTATCTACCTTCTTAAGATGTCCACGTCGCGCAGAAGGATGGAGAGAATGACGCCACGTGTCTAATCGGTAGTGGAGCGTTTTTTGTCACGTGTTATGTCTCTCTCTCGCGCATCTGTGGTTGATGTTGTGTTCCCACGCGTTTGTTTCAGTTTTAGTCAACACTAATAAGAAACTCAAAACGGACACTTTCACAATCTCCGACGGTTCAATTCTTAAAATCTTTTAATTTCCACCAGGCTTCGAAACGTCTGTGCAAATTTTCTCCACAATCTTGAAGATGGCATCATCTGCTTTATCACTTCTCTTCTTTTGCGTTTCAACTTGCCGTCTTAGGGTTTCCAAATTTTTAATTGTGGCTTCTGAATACTGCGCACAATTTAAGTTCTTCAGGTGACCAGCACAAGATCTCGAAAATCATTGAGATGTTGATTAATTAGTTTGCCAAATCTCCTCGACCAAATCAAAAGGTTTGTAATTTGAATGATTTTTAGAGTTTGCATTTGATTAAGGGTTTTTAATTTATTGGATCAATTTATGGAATCCGTTTCATCATATCATGTCACTTCTTAATTCAGTTTCTACAAAGCATGAGATTTTTTTAATGGGGCTACATTTTTGGCTAAATTTGTAATTTGGTTAATGTGGTGTTACGTTGGAGAATGAATCTGGGTTCTTTTTAATGATAAATACTTCGAAGATAAAGGTCTTGCTGGTGAGTGGGATGAAGTTGGGATGTATCTCCCAGGGTTCAATAAGGTCAATGATAATCGATTATGGGAATTTTGTTTGAGATAACAAAGGTATCTTGAAACTCCAGATTATGGGAGGGGTAAAATATATCAGCTTGAATTGGCAGAACCAGCTGTGCAAAAATCTGAGGCCTAACCATGGGTTCAACACATCAACCACTTTGAAAAAATTATATATCTCTTATTCTTTGATGTATCAGCTTGAATTGGCAGAACCAGCTGTGCAAAAATCTGAGGCCTAACCATGGGTTCAACACATCAACCACTTGAAAAAATTATATATCTCTTATTCTTTGATGTATGCCATCAAAATTTTATTTTATCTTTAACTTACCTAAGTACTGAAATGGATTTTTGTTCAAGTTGTACAGAGTCTTGAACATTCTTGAGTTCAACAGCATGAGGGAAAAAATGCCAGTGATAGTGCATGATGAAGATTGAAACTCTGACTACTTTCTAAGGAGTAGGGAAGTAAGTGCGACATGTGACTTCAAAAACAAACCTTAAACAAAGTAGACATATCCTCCTTTTGAACTTATTTTATTCCACTACGTTCTTTCGCCAGTGTTATGTTTGAAAGAGTTTTCAAGAAATCTGGAGAGCGCATGCTTGATCATTCGTACATTATATACATCTGGGATTGATCATTAATACATATAAATCGTAACTCTACTTACTGACCTTTTATAGGATGTTATCAAAATGATATTGCTAGCTTTATTAGAAACTCATGTTGGATGTGATTTTGACTTAAGTGAATCTTTTGTATTCTCTACATTTCTAATTGTGGCAGCAGAAGCAATATAACACAAGTTGGCACATTTATAATTAATTAACCTGTTATGATCTGTGTTTGAACCAGATTAAAGTTGGGTACACAATGCAGGAAGAAACTGTGCTTAGTGTTGATATGAAAGCAAACATTTTTTTGTGTCAAGTACAATCCTGGCTCAGGCAATTTCATTGTGGTATATTTAAAGACTTCACCGACTTTGCATCTCACACTGATTTCTTATGCATGTTTGAGATACCCAAACATGATCAGTTTAACACTACCACACTTTGTCACATAGAATCTTTAGTTCGATAGAAAGACTTGGACAAAAAAAAAAACGACTTGGACTTTTAAGCCTATTGACCTATTGCAGGTTGGATCAGCTGATCATCTTCTCAATTATTACGATAGGAAACACAATCCAACCACGTCATGTTTCAGTGGAGACACAAGAAAGTGCTTTCTTATGTGAGTTTCTTACAAACATGAGATAAACTGATTTTCTTATGTGAATGTAGGTTCTTTTTAATAAGTCCTTTTAATATGTTACAAAACCTATTGTAACATATTATTCATCAAAACGGTGGTTTATCGTAAACTAACAGGCAAAATAAATAATAGTTATACTCATCCTATTCCTTTGTCAAATAATTACTTATCCATCCAAGTAAAGGGCAAGTACATTCAGCACCGATGGTATGAAGCTTCCCTATAAATTTTTATGATATTTATTAAAAAATTATTCAACAAAGAAAACAAAAACTGACGATGATTTCTGCTACTAGAGAGTGGACGTCAATGATCATCTATTTTATGGGTGTTGTAAGTTTCAAAAACAAGCAGAGTAAGATAAAATGCTTGCGAACTGCTAACTTTAATAAAATGGTAACAGTTGCATGGTGCCTATTGACCTCCCAGATGAATTAACAAGCTAAACTCCTAACTAAATTATTAACTACATTCTAACAATTGCCTTCGATCTTTCTCCCAACCCATGAAAACCTTCTTATCGAGTATTTACGGAAACTTAACTCATCAAATAACAAAACTTTAGAGTCTTCAAAAATTAAAGTACCGCCTGTCGCACGTAGTAGAGCCCACGGGCTGAATGAGCAGACGTGGGAGGCCTATTATCCGTGTATCAGAATGAAATCCAGACGAGTGTGGAGCCTTGTGATGTCTTGCATATTTACATGTTTTTAGCATCCATATCTCATGCATTTTGATCATATAAGTTAGGCATTAGGCATCTTTAGGTCCATTTTGCATTCATTTGTCCTTATCAGGTGTTGGAGTATGCTTTGGTGTGATTTGATGTGTTTGGAAGCCTTATGGCCCAAAAAGTGGTGAAGAATCAAGTTTGGCCATGAAAAGAGAAGTCAATCCATGATCTGGTCAAGAGAAAGATGAGCATGGACAGAGGCCTTAGAGATGTCTTCTGTTGCTAAGATTTTGTGGAGACACAGCAAATTGAGTTAGCTTTCCAATGGAAGTGTTTTCAAGTCATTTGGAGCTATATTGGAGGATTTATGATCAGTTTACTTTGAAGCACATCAAGCTGACCGGGGAGAGTGGTCCGGGATGAGCAACCCGGTCGGGAAAAGAGCAGCTGGATGAGAGTGTTCCAGGATGACTAGGCCTGGGAGAGGTACCCGGTCGGTTGAGAGGTTCTGGACGAGATCAGGTCGGGTAGATCAGTCTGGTTTGATGCACCCGGTCGGGAAGGACGCCAGCAGAACGGACGGCCGGGTAGGATTGGACCGGCTTGATGACCCCGGTCGGGAGAAGGTTGAGCTGGATGAGAGTGGACCGGGTAGGGCAGTCCGGGATGCTGCACCCGGTCGGACTGGACGACGGCCAGAACATGGATGATCCGGGATGTCAGGACCGGGATGGGTCATTTGGCTAACCCCTGACCGAAAATCATGCTTGTTTCCCATTGGCTGAGGCCTAATTGATTCTAAGGACTTTTTAGTAATTTTTAATGATGTTTCTAGGTTTTCTAAGCCTTGTATAAATACTTTTGGGATCTTCTTTGTGAGATCTAACTTCTTTTCTCTCAAAACACTTTTAGATCTTGAATAAAGTTTAGATCTTGAATCCTTCTTCATCTATTTCTTTTGTGTTTACTAGATTATTTTTATCACTTATCATGTTTAACCTTGAATCATCCATGGTTTTAAGGTTTTCCATGTCTATTAGTGAATAGATCTATCTAGGGTTCATGGGCTTGGGAGACTAAGGGTGATTAGGTGTAGATCTAAGATGTTTTAGTGTAGATCTATCTTTTCCTTGCTTGATTGAGTGTTCTTCTTGCTATTTTGGAGTTGGCCTCTTCAAAATAGAGCTATAGGCATTTCATGCCCGGAAGGTGTTCTATGAAATGCCTGAACCAACTCATCAATGCTTTGAACATCCTTTACCTAAGGGATTAGTTGTTAAAGGTATTAAGATAGCTAGTAGACTTATTCTTAATGATTTCTTTCATATTATTCAACCTAAGGGATTAGATGCTTGAGTTATGTTAGTGAATGAGCATTCATCTAGGGATAGAGCTTGCTTAGGATTGTGTCTAGGCTTAAGGTGTTAGATTGATTGAAAGTTTGCCATCTTAGATTGAAGCTTGATCACCCAAAGTCAATTCCCTTGTCCCAAGAACCCCCTTGCCTCATTGAGAAAGAAAGTTCACTCTTTTATTGCATTTTTTATATTGTCTTAGTTCATAATCATCTTCTTATCATGGTTGCACTTGGATTAAGCATATGTTTGCATTTCCTTTGCATTAGAATCTCTTAGAATTGGATTGACATCTTGTATTCTACAACATTTGATTGGACCCTTGAAAAGTTCATTCATCAAATTGGCGCCGTTGCCAAGTTCTAGTTTTATTTTGACATTGGGATTTAGTCACTTGCTTGAGACTAAGTCTTGTTACCTTGATCTAGTTACTAATTCCCTTTCAAGTGGTTGTTCTTTTGCAAGGTACATTCACAAGAGAGGAAGATCATGTCTCTTGACTTTGAATCAATGTTCAAGGCTATTTTAGAGGGTCAAGAAAGAATGATATCTAGAAGCTCCACTTATTGTAACAGAGCTTATGAGCCAACAACCCAATTGGAGTACGAACCACATGGAAACCTTGGTCAAGAAAGCCAATATGGATATGGTGAGAGACACCAACCTTGGGCTTTAGAGTATGAAGAGCAAGAAGTCAAATCCCCTCAAGCCTCCAATGAAGAACACATCACCAACATGCTTGAGAAGTTGTTGGAGAATCAAGAAAGAGGAAGGCTTGAGATACAAAGTCAAATGAGCTCTCTTTCCACCAAGGTAGATGCTCATGGCAAGACTCTTAGCTCAAGGATGGATGAAACTATAACACATGTGAAGTCTATCAACAACATACTGTCTCACATCATTGAAGATAAAGAAGAAAGCATCATTCCCCTTTACAACACCAACACTTGTGAAGAATGTTCCATGGATATGGAAATTGATGTTGAAGAGGACATGCACCTCAAGGATGGATTTCAACAAGAAGCTGAAAACTCTATACATGAGCTTTACTTACTCCTTGGATGCATGGTAGATGAACATCTTGGGCAAAGATATGAAAAGCAAGTTGAACCAACAACATTCAAGGGTTATTCAACAAAGAGCAAGGATGAAGAAGTAAGCTTGGTTGGAAGAATGTTTGAAGATCTTTCTGATGATGGTTTGGTTGTTGAATGCATAGAGGAGATAAGAGAGATCTCATTGGTTATGGATAAGTTCTCAACCAAGGTGGAAACACATGTGAAGTTTACTTCCAAGGAAGGAACAAGGGGTGAAGAGTCTATGGAGAATCAAGTTATTCACATTGAAGAATCCCTCAAAGTGATGCACCAAGAAGACTCTGCTATGGACAAGCCCTTTGCCTACCATTTTGGTATACTCTCTACCAAGGAGCTCATTGTTGATGATCCAAGGAAGGTACCCTTTGAAGAGATCAGGATGAATGAGTTTAGGGGTTGGTTCTATGATGAGTATGATCCTGGTGATCCGGTTTGGCAAGAAGGCTTTCACTACATGGGTATGGAGCCTAGACACACCAGCCTTCACTAGCCAGAGGAAGGAAAGTCAAGCTAGTGACTCAAAACAAGCTCACTTGGGAGGAAGTCCCATGGCTATCCTTTGTACATATTTCACTAGGATTTTTGTTTTAAAGACCCTTGGGCTGAAGAGGCAGGCGACCAGACATTGCTCCCATAGGCACCAAGCACCGCGCCCAACACTCCTTATGTGGTAACACTCCAACCCTTCTTGTATATACTTTTGTTTTTGTCTTTTGGGATATCTCCTTCTCTCTTACTCACACAGAGACTGTGTGATTTAAGTGTGGGGGAGGTACCAAGTATTTGATCATGTTTGCTTTGTGATTGAGAGTCTCATGCATTGCATTGTACATTCATATATGCATTAAAAAAAATTTAAAATTTTTGAATCATGTAGTTGCATCACTTGCATCTTTAAGATTGAGTCTAGAGCATATAGGTTGCATTCACTTGCACATGGAGCATTGCCTTGTAAAGAACACTTGTTTGCACTGAATTTGACACCCTAGTTAAACATATCAAGTAGCTTAAGCATATCTTGAAAAGCTTGCATGCTTTGAGCCATGAAAACTCTTCTTGAAACTTTCTTGCTTGCTTGATATTGGCATTGTTCTTAAGACCAGCTCCATCATGAACTTAGACTTGAATGAACTTAATCTCTCTTGCATATGGGCATTTGCATACTTAGTCATGGATCTCATACACATTTGGGTTATCTTTTCCCATTGTACCACTCTTTGTTAACCCAAATGGCACTTCCATACCCTTGAACCCTATCCATTCTTTGAAGCCTACATTGATTTGCTTGAGTGAGGCCTTTTCTGATAGTTTGTCATGTGCAAAATCTTGATAGTATTGGGGGCGACATGGATTTGTTCTCATCTCTTGCTAGCATAGGGTCATCATTTGAGCTAGCTTCTAGGATGGTGAATGGGGTCTTTGTTACATAATGGTTTATATCTTGGGTCTGGAATGTGACAATGTTGAGATTGATGAACAAATAAAGTATTGAGAAAGAAAAACCCTAGGGACCTAGAATAGAAAGATAAGAAGCTCTTTATTGATGTTTTTGACCTCCCCCCTCTTGTATATTAAAAAAAAAAAGGAAAGAAAAAGAAAAGAAAAAAAAAGCAAAAGAAAAAAAAAAGATTCAATAAGATAGTGGGGGAGGAAAAAACTAAAAGAGTTAGAGCTTAGAAAAGTGAATAGAGGTCCTTAGAGGTTGAATCATGAAGAAGAAAATGTTCATTGGATGAGTGATGTGAGAATGTTTTTCATTTTGGGTTATGGGATGAATAAAAGGGGTGTAGAACTTGTAATCACTTAGAAATTGGGTAGAATGATGAGCATGGATCCATGTATGCATGAATCGCTCATAGTCTTAGATAAATTTTGCATAATGATCAAGCTCCTTGATTCTTGAGTGATTGCCACCTTAAAAAGATGCATTGAACCCTCCTTTTCATCCATATTAGACCATTTGATCACCTAGCCATATGATTGAGATCATGTGCCCATTTGTGAGACTTCACCTTGTGTGTGTGTGTGTGAATCAATGTGAGGGCTGGTTAAGAGAACTTGTTGGTTGATAAGCATTGCATCTTGTGTAGAGGCATAAGAGTAATTGATAGGCCTTGTGAAGCTAGAGCATAATAAGAGGGTTTTGCTCATGCTATTTGCTCTGTTTCTTTAGGATGTCAAGTTGAGTGCTATGAGTGTTTCTTTGGGCTTTGCTTCCATCTCTATGTCTCTCCTCCTTGTGTTTTGAAAAGATTACTTGAGGACAAGTAAAGGTCTAGTGTGGGGGAGTTGATGTCTTGCATATCTACATGTTTTTAGCATCCATATCTCATGCATTTTGATCATATAAGTTAGGCATTAGGCATCTTTAGGTCCATTTTGCATTCATTTGTCCTTATCAGGTGTTGGAGTATGCTTTGGTGTGATTTGAGGTGTTTGGAAGCCTTATGGCCCAAAAAGTGGTGAAGAATCAAGTTTGGCCATGAAAAGAGAAGTCAATCCATGATCTGATCAAGACAAAGATGAGCATGGACAGAGGCCTTAGAGATGTCTTCTGTTGCTAAGATGTTTTGCAGATACATAAAATTGAGTTAGCTTTCCAATGGAAGTGTTTTCAAGTCATTTGGAGCTATATTGGAGGATTTATGATCAGTTTACTTTGAAGCACATCAAGCTGACCGGGGAGAGTGGTCCGGGATGAGCAACCCGGTCGGGAAAAGAGCAGCTGGATGAGAGTGTTCCAGGATGACTAGGCCTGGGAGAGGTACCCGGTCGGTTGAGAGGTTCTGGACGAGATCAGGTCGGGTAGATCAGTCTGGTTTGATGCACCCGGTCGGGAAGGACGCCAGCAGAACGGACGGCCGGGTAGGATTGGACCGGCTTGATGACCCCGGTCGGGAGAAGGTTGAGCTGGACGAGAGTGGACCGGGTAGGGCAGTCCGGGATGCTGCACCCGGTCGGACTGGACGACGGCCAGAACATAGACGGTCCGGGATGTCAGGACCGGGATGGGTCATTTGGCTAACACCTGACCGAAAATCATGCTTGTTTCCCATTGGCTGAGGCCTAATTGATTCTAAAGACTTTTTAGTAATTTTTAATGATGTTTCTAGGTTTTCTAAGCCTTGTATAAATACTTTTGGGATATTCTTTGTGAGATCTAACTTCTTTTCTCTCAAAACACTTTTAGATCTTGAATAAAGTTTAGATCTTGAATCCTTCTTCATCTATTTCTTTTGTGTTTACTAGATTATTTCTATCACTTATCATGTTTAACCTTGAATCATCCATGGTTTTAAGGTTTTCCATGTCTATTAGTGAGTAGATCTATCTAGGGTTCATGGGATTGGGAGACTAAGGGTGATTAGGTGTAGATCTAAGATGTTTTAGTGTAGATCTATCTTTTCCTTGCTTGATTGAGTGTTCTTCTTGCTATTTTGGAGTTGGCCTCTTCAAAATAGAGCTATAGGCATTTCATGCCCGGAAGATGTTCTATGAAATGTCTGAACCAACTCATCAATGCTTTTAACATCCTTTACATAAGTGATTAGTTGTTAAAGGTGTTAAGATAGCTAGTAGACTTGTTCTTAATGATTGCTTTCATATTATCCATCCTAAGGGATTAGATGCTTGAGTTATGTTAGTGAATGAGCATTCATCTAGGGATAGAGCTTGCTTAGGATTGTGTCTAGGCTTAAGGTGTTAGATTGATTGAAAGTTTGCCATCTTAGATTGAAGCTTGATCACCCAAAGTCAATTCCCTTGTCCCAAGACCCTTGCCTCATTGAGAAAGAAAGATCACTCTTTTATTGCATTTTTTATATTGTCTTAGTTCATAATCATCTTCTTATAATGGTTGCATTTAGATTAAGCATAGGCTTGCATTCCCTTTGCATTAGAATCCCTTAGAATTGGATTGACATCTTGTATTCTACAACATTTGATTGGACCCTTGAAAAGTTCATTCATCACCTTGTGCGGGCTCACACTAACATGGATAACGATCTTGAGGTGCAATGAGGACGCTACGTTCTGTGTGAGGGGATGAATTGCAACATCCCAGTTTGTAGTACATGGAAAGGCTTAAGAAAATTTATTTGGCTACCTATGTCACTAAAGTGCACTTACATTTCGATTACACATCCAGAAAGAACTTTAGAGTTAAGAATTATTGAATTGGAACATTGCAAGGATGGGTGACCTATCGAGAAGTAATTCACAATATCGTGTGAATGAGACCAAAGCACAGGTAAAAGTCATCTGGTGATGGCAAGGTCAGTAAACAATACTTTTGAGCTTCCGAAAAATTAGTGTACCATCTGTCACAGAGAATAGAACCTACAGGCCGAGTGAATGGACATGGAAGCCTCATTAGCTATGGACGGTAAGGACGTTACATAAATATCAAGAGGATATATGACAAAAATGAAAAAACAAGGAAACATCTTGAGAAATTTTTATGCTTATGTCATTTCTATTAACACTTTGATGAAGATGGTGAAGCAAAGTCAGATAGGGGGTGTCAAAGGCTTACCCAGAAAGCCCATGCGGTGCTTGGCAATAACTCTTGCATATCAAGGCAGCCTTCTTTCTAAGATCATGTTGAGTGGTTTTGTCTTGCTTTGCGTTCATCAAAGATACCACTCCAATACTTAACAATTTGTGCATTGATGACCAATTCTTTTCTTCAAATTTATATCCACGATCAACAAGAGATATCTCAAACTCAACTTAATCTTTTTACCTAATTACAAAAGGTCAAGTCCGTCCCTTAAAAATGTTCAGTGACATTCTTGATATAATATCAGATTCCACCTGATCTTATGAACATACAGTTTCAAAATCTCAGACTGGAATGGATGGCAAATGAAAGTAAAGATAAGGGTGAAAGGTTTTGTTCGAATCTATGAGATTTTTCGTTTATTTAGCATTTTTCTTATTCATCATATATTTACTTGCTTTTAGTTGAATTTTGTTTTCACATTCAATTACAAAACCAAATTTCAAACTTTATGTTTTAGATTGATTCAAAATTTATAGGTCGAGTGTAACTATGTAGTTTTCGTTGAATCAATTCTAAATAATAATATGACAAATTAAAACTCTAAAATATAACATAGTGACTTTTAGCCTTGGATTTAATATCCACCATTCATTATCCATCCGCGATTAGTTTCGATCTGTTCCAAAAATCAGATATTCGGGGGGTCCGGATCCGGATCCGGATAGTGATTTTAAGGATCTGATGGATCCAGATATGGATCCAAATAGTGAAATTTTAGATCTGGATCCGGACCTATTATATATTTTAAAAAATATTTAAAATATAATTATATTTATATATGTATACTATATAATTTCTATATAAAATTACTAAAATTTTAGTCTAAATAAATTTCATCAATTTTTAAATTTTTTTAAAGAAATAATTTTAAATTGGCTATTTGTTAATTAGTCTATTTTTAATTTAATTTTAAACTTTTTTATTTTTAAAAAATTTTAAATATAAATCAGATCCGGATATCTGCATATATCTAGATTTTAATCTGGATATCTTAACCCCGGATATCTGGAAGGTTCAAATCCGAATCTAGATAGTAATTTAAAGATCCGATGGGTCCAGATTCGGATATCCTACCCCAGATATCTTATCCGTCCCAGGCCTAATGACTTTATAATTTTGATCCAATATAAATAACATTATTAGCCCATAAAAACTAGGGGTGGGCATATCGGTTTAGTTTCGGGTTCGGTTTGGGTTCGGTTTGGTTTGGTTAATTTGGGTTTTATGAAACTCAACCCAATTAAAATCAAAGTAACTTTGGTTTGGGTTTGGTTTGGGTTTAGTTTGGTTTGGTTTAGTTCGGTTTGGTTTTGATTTAATTCGGTTTGGTTTTGATTTAGTTCTGTTTGGTTTTGATTTAGTTTGGTTTACTTTATTATGGTTTAGTTTGGTGCGGTGTGGTTTGGGTTGATTATAAAATATGATGGCATCAGTTTTATTAAAAGATAATCAACTTATAAAAGATAGAGTGGGAATATAAAGTTATAAACTTTGATAGCTAAAAAATCCAGTACTAAAAGTCAAAAACAATGTATCCAAAAAATAAAAATACCAAATATGGTTCAACTGAAAATAGATGTTCACTAAAAGCCAAACAAAAATCAAAAACCCAATCTACCTTTTTATTTTTATTGATCCTACAATAACTTTGTTACATAATTTTACCTTTAGACAACGGAAATTAGAGAAGATGAACGAGACGAGACGACTACGATTTAGATGCTTATAATTTTTAGGTTTTATTTTTAGTACAATCTTTAGGTATTAGGATTAGCGAAACGTATGTAATAGTATTATTTGAATCATATCTGGATTTCTTAAAAAATATATAGAAGTTAAGAAAAAATGGAAAACGAAATTTTAACTAAAATTTACAATATGTTAATATATATATATATAGATAAAATATATTGGGTTATCGGTTTGGTTCGGTTTGGTTCGGTTTAAACCCAAACCAAACCAAACCATTCGGGTTGAGTAAAACATGAACCAATTGGGTTATGTAAAGAAAACGGTTTGGTTTGGGTCGGTTTAACTTCGGTTGGGTTGGTTCGGTGCGGTTCGGTTTGGGTTTTTTGCCCATCCCTAATAAAAACATTGAAAACAACTTAATTTCAGCATGCATTTTCAAATGTGAAACATTATATTACAAATTTTGTAAAACAAAGATTAAAGTAAGATGAAACATGAGATAAATACATCATAGGTATTGACCTATTAAAGATTGATAATAAAAATATCTTGTTATATATACTCATATAAGATAAATTTTGTCGTCTGTATTATAATTCTGCAAAACAATTGAGGTAAAGTATAAATACACAGAGATTAAATGAATAAGGTTTTACTACATATATCTGATTGAAGAACTCTTTAAATTACTTGTATATATGTAGATTGCAATATCTGTGTACCAAAAATCGCAATATCTATATTATTAAAAATGAACCATTCCATGAATCTATTTTAAAAGGTTGTTGGACCTATTCATTAAAACTTTAATATGTTTTATTTTAGATTTGCCTTAATCAGTTAAAAATCTTATTTATTAAAATAGAAGTCACAACATCTTTTCATGTGTGATATTTTAAAAAAAATGGACCTGTTCTAGAGGGTCATGTTTCATTTATTTCTAAATGATATTTTGGCAATGTAACTAAATCACCTAATGTATTATCGAGTATAATAACTACTTCCCTATAATATTGGTTCAGTTTACCAAAATATTTTGTCATTATTAATTAATCAGATTATAGATGCACGAGTATAGTAACATTCTCCTGTAGAGCAACCTTAGTATATATACTTTATACATAATTCTAAATCGAATCTAACATATTCTTCATAAAAGTGACACTTAAACCGGTTTGGTTTATATAGTTAATAAATAAAAACAAAATCATATTTAACTGATTCTGACCATCATTTATTATTGTGTGAATGTTTAAATATCACATATTTATTGTTCCCGTAAAATTCTCATTTGGTTTCTTCAATTTTTGGCTTACAAATCTTCAAATGTACGGTATTAGGATCTCTATATATTTTCCATAACAACTCCTAAATATAATGATTATTCATAATATCCTATTAATGTATTTCATAAAGAGTAATAATATATAGAATATTTGAACTACTTTAATCATAATATCTTTTGATATCTTTTAATTTTAAATATAAATAAATATATTTTAAAATTTTTAACAAATCTGTTTAAAAGATTTTAATAAGATCTTAATTTTCAAAAATTATATGTAAATATTTCAGTAATTTCGTAATTAGTTTTGAAATATTATTATACATTAATATATTTTATAAAATGAAAAATATAAATTATATTCTATTTTTATCTATTATATAATTATAATCAATCGTATTAAGAAAAAAATATTATATTAAGCTAAATATGTTAAAATTATATTAGATTGTTAAATTTATATATTTTATTTCATAAATGTTTATGTTCAAAATATAATACATTGGTAACATGGGTTAACGTTTTTTTTAAACCATGGGTTAACATTGGTAAACTATATAGTACATGTATAAAAATTAACATGTATTTCTTTAAAACTTACAATATAAAATCTTTTAATCATGATATCTTTCATTTTGAACATATATATATATATATATATATATATATATATTAAAAATCTTTAAAATCTTTAAAATATTTTAACAGTATCATAATTTTCAAAAAGTTTATGTAAATATTTAAACTAACTTCGTAAATAGCAATAAACTATTATTATGAATTAATATATTTTTAGTTATCGTTTTTAAAAATGAAAAATAAAAGTTATATCTGATGTTTATCTATTTTATGATAATAAAGATTCATGTTAAAATAAAATTATTATATCGAACTAAATATGAAAAAGTTATATTAAATTGAAAATGACAAATTTTATTTTCATAAATAGAAAATATTTATATCAAAATTATAATGCGTTGAAAGAACGACTTACCATTCACAAACTATATAATACATATATAAAATTGACATATCTTAGACTTTTGTAATATATTATCTAAAATGAACAAATGTAAAAAAATATTTATAAAAGAAAATTCAGCTTTAAAGGTCAGCGGGTCAAAACTGAGCATACATTTAATACAAAATAATTTCAGATATGTTGTTTCATGCATATTAGTTTGTTCAATAACTAAATGCAAATACAATGAGATAAATATATAACAAAAAACGACAAAACATGTGATGGTTTTAAACAGTTGATTAATTAAAACATGTAAAATATAAAATTATTGTATTTGAAATAGATATATGAGTATTTAAATATATGATTAACATTAAAAATGTATATTACTAATGATTTACAATAAATATACGTATGTAAAACCGAAAACAAAAATCCGACCGGTTACGCGGATCAAGATATAGTATAATTTTTTTAAAAAAATCTAAGATTTATTCTATTTAATACAAATATTCATAATCTAATATATATATATATATATATACCACGATTTGAGGAAAATATATACGCACATATAAAAAATAATCCTTAACAATCAGTATCTTACATATAAATTTTTGAAGTTTTACTATATATAATAAATGCGTCGATGGTCCAAAAGATTTCAGAAATGTTTAGAACTTTACATCTGGAGCTTATATAGATTAAAAAAAAAAGATGTTGATTCCAGCTTGCACGTAACTCATATATATGTTGACTAATAATCATGGTTTTATACAAAGATATGAATATATTTTTTTTTTTTGAAAATAATATATGTGAATATTTAAAACTTATTTAAGATCAAAAAGTCAACCTTATATAAAAAATTTTAAATAAATTATGTTCAAAAATAAAATTAACCTAAATGGGTTCGGAATTTAAATGGAATATATCTTAAGTGAAATGAATTTAAATAGCGTGTGTTTACCCGTTTTACCATTAATACTAAAGTATTGATGTTTTTAATTAGATTTTATTAATGAAAATATTGGACGTTTAAAAATTCGGATCAAAATCTAGTTTTAAGGTTATACTAGATTTTGACCCGTGCGTCCCGCACGGGTTCTGAATTTTATTTTTAATATTGAGCATATGCAACGATCTTTGTAGGGTGGGTATTAGTTTTCACTTTTATGAAATATATTATGTGTTTGTAATTATTGAATGTATTTGTCTTAGTAAAATTTTCTTTATAATAAATTCTGACACATAGAGTCTCTCTGGTCAACTATGTATTTTTCTGTCTTTCTTTTATTCTCTCTCCAATCAACATATTTATTTGTTTTGTTATTAAAATAAATGATTTTAGAACGCAAATGTACAATACTTTTATATTGATATTTTTTTTAAACAATGTGACATATTTCTATATTAATTATATATTTACATTGTAATTTAAATTTTTATACAAATCAACATAGACGTACCCTTCTTGTTAAAAGAAATGATTTTGAATCCAAATGTACCGTACTTTTATATTGATTTTTTTTCAGTTCATATCATTTCTTTTTTAAATAAATTTATTTCAATATAAGCTATATAAAAAATTAGTCAACTAAAGAATCTATAATATATTTATGTGTTTGGCTAAATTAAGTGAAATAGACATTTTTATTTAGTACTATTTGTACAATATTAATAATGATCAATATATGGATATCGATTTGTTTAGATAAGTTTTGGAATTGTAATTAATTAATTTAAATTGATTTTAAATATAGTAGTACAATCTTTAAATAAAAAGAAATACAAAAAGGAAGTACCTAAAAAGAAATTTCAAAACACAAAAAATCTATACCCGAAAAAAACGACCCGTACCTAAATGAGTACCCGAATATATATCTATACCTAACTGATTCCGTAAACAAATAAAACTTTTAAACTATGCAATGATTTAAAACTTTTAAAATAATTTAAATGGGTTATCCGAACCCGAACCAAACCCACAAAGATCCGAATAGAACTCAAACCAAAATTTAGAAACATCCTAATATGACTGAATTCTTTGACCCAGAAAACCCGAAACGCAAACCGATCAGAACCAAACCCGTATGGGTACCGAAAGCCCATCCCTAGTATTATTATATATTGTATGGGTGTCATCATATAATTAATCGTATTTTATACGTACCGTCATATAAGTAATCATATAATTAATAGTATTTTATACGTACCATCATATAAATAATTACATATATTATATTTTTAAGATTTAATATGAAATATAAAAAAACATAATTTGAGTTGGTATTTAAAAATTGGCTTTGTATTGTATTTTTCTTATATATATATTAAAAACATTTTTATAATCGTTATTGGAAATGGTTTAGTAAAAATTCATTTTTGAATATTTGTATATTTTTGAATCAATTTTTGATATAAATCTACTTTGAATTATTATTTTGATTTGAAATATGTATATAAAGTTTAAATTTTGTTTTATGGTAAGTTTATAAAAAAAAAGATGTTTTAGGCAATTAGATTGACCCATTTTCGTATATTCAAAACTGGCCCAAATAAATTGTTTCTTATAGCATGATGGGTAAGCCCATTACTTTTTTTCTTAATACTACTATCCTTATTTCCAAACAAAATTAATTTTTTTGTAAAAAGACTACAATCCATGTTAATTTTTGAAGACTCTAAATTTATTCTTAAACATGACTAAATTTTTGAAGACTCTAAATAATTCTAACCCATAATATGATTTTATTTATTTGACCCGAAGTTAAACTTATTTTACACTGATTTTTTAATTTAAATAAAATATCTGAACCCTACCATATCTATTTTCATTAATTTGAATGCTATGCAACCCGTTTTGCATCCAACTCATACAATATATCTCCATACATAAGGATCAATTAGCTTTTGCAATACATTTATATGTTAAGGGGAAAAGATTGTGTATCACGAAAATATATATGATCAATTAGTGGTTACCTAAAATATAGGAAGTTTAAATGAATTTGCCGATTTTATTTGGATAGACAAATTTTCCAAACAATTTTTTTTAACTATAATATCAGTTTTATTTCTTACATATTTATCATATCAACTTTATTTATTAAATTTTCATTTTAGAAAAGTTTTATACTTAATAAAATGTTCACTATTATTTTTAATAAAAATATAGATAGTGTTTAGTTTAGTGTTGTATCAATAAACTTTAAACTGGAGAACAATAAATTTGACTTAGGAAAATATGTAGATCAAAGAAAATGAGAATATATTTGGTAACTGATGATACAGAAACAAATGAAAACAATAGCATTAGTTACCTTTGTTACACCAACCGAATGAACTTCAACATAGTAGCGTCCTTGGACAATATCCACTGATGCATTAGAGGTTGGTCCAGCCCACAAGTGTTGCAACATATCTTTTGCTTGAGCTCTCCCAAATTCAGCATCTACAAATAAATAAAGATCAAGTAGTTGTCTTCAGTAGTAGAAAAAAAACTACAAGAAGAAAAAAAAACATGTAAGAACTACAAAACAAAAGGTCGTGATTTATCCACAATGTTGATTTTTGAAGTTTTGATTGACGAAAACCATTATTTCGTTACTTTAACTGTATTAGCAATTCCATTAACTCGTCGAACATTAACCTGCACATGATCACAAATGATAAAATTAGTTTACGGGAAACCAAAAACATATAAAAGACAAAAAAAGAACTATACTAAAGTTTAAGAATAAAAAGTAGGTATGCAAGGAGGAGAGCCTAATAATTTGACTACGGACTAATGGGATGACTCAAACCTTATATAATGGGGGGAGAAGAAACGACGTTAAGATTGTTACAAATTTTAGGCAATCAATTGTTATTGGTATTTAATTTTTAGATCAATTGTAAGATATTGCTTGATTATTAAGCATAATATAATTAAGAATATTCCTTTTTAAAAAGAATAACTGATTGCCATATAACAGAAACGTAAAATAAGGAATGATCGATTTTTCTGTGATTTAACATTTAATTAGGCATTTTAATTAGGCATTTAATATTTAGATATTGTTTGATTTTAGCTATGATTGAATATTCCCTTTTTAAAATAATAACTGATTGCCATTAACAGAAACATAAAATAAGGAATGGTTGATTTTTCTGTGATTTAACATTTAATTAGGTATTTAATATTTAGATATTGTTTGATTAGTTCGGATTAATTAATTTTTTTAAAAAAAACACCTAAACCTGTTTCCAAACACACTAATCTCAAATTAATTAATAAAAACCATTAAAAGCACATAAACCTGTTTCCAAACACCAAAATTTAAATTAAGGCAATCCATATATCCAAACAAATCGATTTTGTACTTCTACTTTAATAATATAGATGAGTTTGATAATCATTTTGAACATTTTACTTATTAAGTAATTAGTAGGGCTCAGAAAAAATAAACCAATTTATACAATCAGAACTGAACAGGTGGATCATCAACGCTCTTAGATTTCATGCTTATTCCATGTTAACCAATTTATGTGATCTGGAAGAATGCAATTAAGAAATCAACTCTAATAATAATAATAATTAAAACTCCTTTAAAAAGACTAATAACGATAATAATTGTTCTCCTTAGCATATTATAAACATCCAAAACTCTTGATCTCGCGATTCACTTTTAAACTCTTCCACAAATTTGGTCTTTGCTTCTGTTACACCTCGTTTGAAATATTCTTTTAGATAAAGTTTTAACATTTTCAAATAATTATACAAAACCAGAAAAGAAACCAAATGGAAAATGAAGAATAACATCTAGTACAACGTCAGAATTGATATGATAACCCTAAACGTCAGAAAAAGCGATAAGAAAAAGTCCATTTTGTTTGGTTTTAGACAAAAACAGTAACATACTTTTGGTCAAACTCTGTAGAAGAGAATCAATCTCCCTTGTGAATCTCACCCTCCTGTCACCACCTCCAATCCGTCACTTTCCAAATTAAATTAAGATTCAGAAACCCTACATATACACCTAGGTTTAGGGCTTCGCTTTTTTTCAGAGAAAATGGTTGTTTTTCTCCTTTTTTTTCTTTTAATTAATCAACCACGTTATTGATCTGGAACTCTACAGGGCACCGAAATCCCACAGATGTATAGTACTCACAGCCGTTGATGAAGATGAAGCAACAGCCACATGTCTATCATTGGCAACGATAGCATCCACTTCTCCTACTCTCTCTCTAAAACTGTAGAGATATTCTCCTCCTCTCTGTACGTCCCACACGCGCATCACTCCTCCTGCGCACATTAAGGCGTGTAGTGTATTAACACAGCCCATCACTCTTCTCTGCGCTGCTCTACTCACCCGGAACTCACAAACCGTCTCTTGCGTCCTCACCCTGCGCACAATAGCATTACCTCTACTATCCATTCTAACGTACACCTGATCGTTTGCATCAAAACCCGTCACTATAAGTCCTCTCCGTTGCTCTTCGTCCTCTCCAATGATCACTCCTTGGTTCCTCAGATCAATCGCCATGATTCTCCATCGTGTACACGCCACTGCTGTTTCTCCGCCAGAGATTTGAAGCCGGCCAAGAGACATCGTTAGCTCCGTTAACGTGTGCCATCCCATAACAGCTTCTGGATCGGTGAGCGAACCACCAACGAATGTTGTTTCTTCGTTGATACAATCCCAAATGTGAAAAGCCCGACCTGGAACACCAGCAAAAAGCCCGACCCAGTAGCGTCCACAGCCTGTGAAATCCACTAACGCGCCGTCGTTAACGATATCTCCAACGAAAACTGTGCGCGTGTGACTACCCACGCCGTTAATTTCCGCCACGTGGATGTCTCCATCCATCGTGGCGAAAACCAATCTCAAATCTGAGATAACGATGCCCGAGACTGCTCGGGAAAATCGTCCAAACCGGTCTCGTGGAGGCGGACGTAGCGTCCTGATGTGGAGCCGGCTGTTCAAGAGAAAGAGACGAACTGTTCCGTCGGCGAAACCCGCAGCTAAATAGAGATCAGAGAGTCTGAGACAGCGGCAAGAGAGACTATCCGGCTCGTCCACATCGGACGGATCAAAATTGAGTGTGACGTGTACGTATGAACGCGTCTGGAAGTTTCTAGCCGTCCGATGCCGGTAGATGAACTCATCTCGCCATGTGTCATGCATCAAACGTGTTCTTCCCCAGACTTGGCGAGATAAGAGTTGCCACAGATGGTCTGAACGAGAAACAGCCCGCCACATTGTGCACACCTGTAATCTAACCTATATTAAAAGTTGGATATACTCCACTCTAAAGCTGTCCACATCAGCTCAAAAAATCAACTAATTAAAACTTGCCACCTCATTCAAAAGTCCACGTAATTTACAGATATCTAACTTAATAAAATATCTAATTTAATAAATTAATAAACTTTTCATATTTATTTTCTTTGCCGTTTACATATCATAAAATCTCATTCAATAAAATCTCGACAATAGACAATGAAACGACATTGTCCATCAGTCTCCCTCTTTGGTTCTTCTCATAGATCTATTTAATGGAGAAATCAAAATACTCAGACGATGAAACAAATCTTGGGAAAAAGATTTGTAAGCAGTCAAACTAGGACTACTGTTCGTCGCGACCATTACAAGTAGTGGTCGACGCTGGTGACGGAGAGGACAACATGGTCGATGTTTTCTCAAACTTCCTCTCGAAGCTCCAACATCTGCATAATATATAGGATGGAGAAACCATGCTTATGCGCTTTCCGAATTGTTTAGCAATTATTAGGATACAAGTCTACGCTCTCTATTTATTTAACAATAAAGTTATTTGTCTTTGGTCCTCAGATTCTCAGATTCAAGCTAGATTCTTAAGCTTGCTATTGGCTATAGGAAGTATGTCAAGCCATCATAGTCAAAAAGGTAATCTTCTCTTTGGAAGCACTGAAATGAGTATGTTTACATGTAAATAATTTTCCAATGAAAGGACTCCCTTTTTTGGGACCAGATCATACATTCAAATTAAGCATCTTTGGTTGATAAAAGTCATTTTCGTTTCTATTTTTGTTTTATAACTACTTCTTTAACTCCGTCGATGATAAAGATTTCTGGCATGGGCAATGAGACATCTCGATTGCTGGTCATATATTAGCGGTGATCCTCCGCTTATATCGGTCCAAGAAGTTATTCGGTGATTTGTTCCGTTACTTCTCATATCCTTTACGAAAGCTACTATCCACTTAATATGTGGCGAGAGCTGGAGGAAGAGCTGGGCATAAAACTCCTATAGTCTGAGGTCGTTGCATCTTGAATCTAACTTGGTTTCTCTAATCTAGATAACCACACTACTCAATTTGACATAATCAGGCAGAGGTACGATACATTTTATTGGTTTTTGGTCAGTTATTTCTTTTTAATTTTGGGTCATCTCGATTTGTTCCATGATATATAGATTAACAACAAAATATGAGAAATATGTGACATATCCATCAAGCTATGGTTTTATATATAAAGTTCTTATCTTAAGAGTGTTTCTTTTGGTTGAAGGTGCCAAGTGAACACCAAGGCCTGTATTTAATCTATGCAGAAGCAACTCCAAAGATACTCTCCTATCACCCTCAAAGCAAAGGTTATAATTTGTCCCATTACTTTGATTTTTTTGTCTCAAAATGTACCAAAAACTCAAATAATACATTTTATATTTGCATTTTGAGATACTTGACTATGCAGTTGACAACACTTTCTGAGGCAGATAAGAAAGTGTTTGCTCTAATGAAGGCTGCAAAAAATCTTGACGATATTTACTGTGACCAGGTGTTGAAGATCGTAGTCTGAATTCTGTTCTATTTGCTGAACATGAGATAAACCTAAACCTATTTATCACAGCAGTTTATCATAACAATCCAGATTGGCTGAAGGAGCATGTTGATACTCACAAACGTCCATGGTGAGTATCATTTTCAAACTGTTTCGTCTAAGAAAGACTGAATGGTCGTTTATTTTCCAGCTATCTATATTTAAGCTTACACGTTAATGATTTAGTTTTCTTAGCTACAAAAGTTTAATATCATCGACCAGTTTTGCTTTTGTTATGCTGTTATTTTTGTTTCATGGCTTCCTTTCTTAAATGTGCCTTCAATAAACATGTTGCTTACTTGATGTGTGAGAATATTTGTCTTCATTGTATATGCTGTGTAACAAATGAGAGTTGATTGTATATTTCTATCCAAATTAAACATAAAATAACCTTTTAAATAAACTATTATTTTATATTTGAGCCAGAGGTTGAAACGGTGGCAATTGATGCAGCAAAGATATGGTAACTGTCAAAGGAACCATGGATGTTAAAGAACTTGGGCCTTTAGTCAATAAAATCTCAAACGAACCATCAGCCTTCTTCTTCCTGTGAAAAGATGACAGTGCCACTCCTCCCGCCGCAAGGAAAGAAAGCTCGGCTGCAGGAGCTAACGAGGCAAAGAAGGAAGTAAAGTTGAGAGAATAAAACAGAGGGTGGATAGAATAAGAACGAAGTTGTTGACGGCGAAAAGGGAAGTGTCTGGAGATGGCAGAGAGAAGAAGAAAGAAGCCGGATACGGTGAGAAGAAGTAAGGTGGCGGCGTAGGAAGAGGTGCGCCTGTGGGATAGTGAATAATATATATTATGGGTGGGTATTTATTTAACGGCTCCAGTGTATTGCCAAGGACACATGTACCCCAACGGTTTCTCTACAATGTAACCATGTGCTTGAAAATTGTATATATACGATATTTTAAGGGTTGAAACCTAAAACGCTTATAAAGTGTGTAAAACTTGGGACACAAGATTCATTCCAAAATATAAAAGATTAAATAAACCAGCTTAAGTTAACTATTTATATAGGAAAACTGATCACCTATCACCATCAATAAAATGTATATTTCAGTAATCCATTAGCATTATTTGAAACTTCAAAGAGAAATTAAAGAAAAACTAGAACATAAAAAAAATTCTACATCACACCAAATAATAGGTAAACTAGACTTTAACCCGCACATCCGTGTGGGTAACTTTTCATTTTATAAATGTATAATTTCGATATTATCACATATGTTGTAAATATATGATTTATATTTTAATATTATATATTTTGTAACTCTATAAATTTATTGGTTAAGTTTTTTATTTGATATTATTCATATATAATGATTTGCTTTATACATTTTACTTGGTTATACTAATATATTTTCAAGTTCAATACAATAAATTCATAATATGGAATAATCAAATAGAATCTCTTTTATTTTTTCTATAATATCTAAAGTATGCATACAATGCATTTTAAAATTTTATTTAGTTATATTATAGAAAGAATATTTGTATAGGATAATTTATATTTTCATATTGTGGTTAAAAATATAATTTAGCATCTATTATTTTAGTATATTGCAAGATTTTATAAGTAAATACATTATTCAGATTAGTAATTTAGCCATATTGTTTTAGTAGATTTTATACATAGAGCCACAATTATATTATTTTGTATAATTTATTGGTATATGATATTTTGGATGTTATGATATTAAGTTTTTGATTATTTTGTTATTAACTTATATTTTCAAAATATTATACCATTTTTACAACATATTTTCTCGTGTTGCATTTCAAAAAAAAATATAATTTAACATCTAGGATTTTATCTTTTGTACAATTGGGAATATATCATTTGAGTTTAAAATATTTTTTAAAAATGTATATTAAATCAAAAGAAAATTAGAAAATTACACATCTATTTTTGAACTTAGAAATTATATGACTTGATTTTTATGTTACTAAACTAATGCATTATTTTATTAAAAACTGAAATATTTGGTAACACTTTTTTTTATTTTTTTCTCAACATATTTTTATATAATTAGAAGTAAAATTAAATTTATATTTAAATTTTATTTCTTATTAGTATCTTTAATGGTTAATAAAATTTTAAAATGTTTCAAATAGTATATTTTGTAAATAAGACTTAAAGTAAAAGTTAGTTATATACTATTATATTTTGTATATTTTAATTTTTAGATAATATATTGTTTTGATTTCCAAAATAAATAAATAGATATATATATATATATGTAGTTGTAGATATAAAAATTTAACATATTTTTACCATTTTATTTTTTGAATAGAAATATTACATAATTTACGAATTTTAATCCTTTTATACGGTGAATGATATTTAATTTATTTATTTAAATGAAAGTAATTTTTAAAATATTTTAATTTACCAATTTGAATTAATTTTCATATTTAATTCATATATTGCTTGTATTTTAATATAATATAATAAAATTTATAAAAATAGCATATAATTTATTTGTTGGTTTATAATAATTATTTGAAACTAATTTATAATAATAATATATTACTAATTACGAAAGTAATCAATGAATTAATTTAAAAATACATTTTAAAATGTTACTAAGATTTTGTTAGATTTCTTTCTCAACAAAATTTGTTATAACTAAAAGTAAAATTTAATTTAAAGTAAAATTTTATTAATTAATATCTTTATATCTATTAAGATTAGTAGATTAATATAAAAAGTCAAATAGATGTAATTAATGATATAGACCTACTATAACATTTCAATAGTAGATAAAAATAGTACCTCTCTTTTAATACAGAAGTAGATAAATTATAATATACATCCTCCCAGTCGTAGAGCAAAAACACGAGATGTGTCTCTAAGTCTACGCAGTCCCAGACCACCCTCTTCCTTAGGATAACAGATATTCTCTCAAGAAACTTTTGCTTCGTGGGAAATAATTGGAGATCCAGACCATAAAAAAGCACTGCACATGCTCTCATTAGTATCAAGGCATCCCTTTGGTAAGATAAATGCAGAATTCCAAAAATTTACTGTACTGGTATGTTATAAATACAACTTAGGTCAAAAGAGATCATCAAAAAATATTAATAAACTTTCTAGCTACTTTTCAAGATCAAATTGTATATGTTTTTGGGAAAAAATTATCATCTAATATTACATATTTTATTAAATTTAAAAGAAAAATTATCAAGTTATACAATCATATATTCCGCGCGTAGCGCGGAGACGGACCTAGTAACAATAATAAAATATTAATGAAATATAGAGAGCGTTAGTAGTATCAGCTTAATAATTAATTTCACATAAGGGAGAGTATATTTATATAAAGTAAATAAATTACGCTTAAAATGGCAGAGCTGGATTGATATTACTAGCAACTATATCCTAGTTAAGCTGCATTCCTATATTTACATGAAGAGATATATATATATATATATATATATGTTTAGAATGGATACTATTGTAATAAAATTTTGTTGGTAAATAACTTACTAAATAAAAACAAATATTAGTAAATTGACGGTATTCCAGCTTATTCAAAGATAAGAGGAAGAGTGGTTAAATACAAAAATGACGAGGGTAAAACTAAACATAGAAAGAAGATATAGCCTCTAGTTAAAATTATATAAGAAGATATAGTATCTAGTTAATATTTTGTTGCTACATAACTTAACATTAATAAATTACAAAAATATTAGTAAATTGATGGTATATTCCAGCTTAATCAAATCCACGAGGAAGAGTGGTTAAATACAAAAAAAAAAAATAACGAGGGTAAAAAAACATAGAAAGAAGAAATAGCCTCTAGTTTAAATTAAATAAGTAGGCCTGCAACGAAGCATGAAAAGCTCTATAGGGACTAGGAGGGTGGAAAGACAACGACAGACTCAGACACAAGCTCTGCGTAAATATGTCTTATTGAAAATACAACTCATTGTTTTAAAAATTATTTATTATGAGAATGTTAGATATGTATATGTTCATTTGATGCGACTAATCAATCTCTGCAAGTTACAGATTTAGCAACAGAGGCCCTAGTAAACGGAATAACGAGAGAAGCCCTACTCGCATGTCAAAAGAAAAAGCAAATCAATGTGATATTAATACCCCAACCCCAAAAATAAAACGTTATGGTTTTTTTAGGTGCTTTTGTTTGTATTGTGAGGTAAAATTATTAGTGGACAGATGAAGATATTAAATGAGCGGAAGTTGTCAAACAAAAAAAACGAGAGGAAGTAACAGATCGAAGCTGAACATGAGATTACGACTTTGCCAACAAGCATGCCCTTCTCTCTTTCATTTCCAAGAAAGGATAGCTTTAAGCCTGTTTTGTTAAAAGTAGAGCTTCCCATAAATACATAAATTTTACACTTATATACTTGATGTGTAACGATTCTCTCCCTCCGAGAATCCGTGGACCTACATTCTCCACATTTACGTATGTATATAGTATACTATACATAATTTGACCAAAATAAAATAGTATACTATACATAATATATCGTGTATCTACATTCTCTACATTTACGTATGTATATAGTATACATAATATATCGTGTATAGTATATATTCTTCATCGAACGCAAAGCATTGTATTTGATTTCATCCTTCCGCTTTAGAAACTCATTTTTAAAACGAAAAATTTGATCCAAAAAAAACGAAAATAAATCAAGCGAAGCCATAGGTTAATTAACATTTAGCAGTTAAGACTACGATACAATAATCTAGGGCATGATCACATTTACCGTATCCAACAGTTGAACAGTGAACTTGTGATTTAAGGGGGAGTCAGCGAACTTACAATTTTTACAACTCATCACATTCAGATTGTAATGTTACAAATTACACCTAAGGTCATTTAGATTATATCCATAAGATAGAACGTATGGTATACATATATGATGGTTTTGATCAGCCAACTTACAGAACGGCAGAAAATAAATATATCTAATAATAAGTACTAATAGCTTTTTTATCAAAAAAAAAGTATAATAGTCAAAATTTATTCAAGTACTTAGAAAGCTATACCGATGAAAAGTCAGTGAAGACGACATGTTTCTAAGATATACTCTATATAAGAACTGAAAAGAAATATTATACCTTGTTTCAAAGATATTTATTTATTAAGTAATAATCAGTTTAATTATTAATAACCGTTTAAATATAATAGTAGTTTAATTTTAATACTGTTAAATTATTAATAATTGTTATTTTTATGATAGAATAAATAATACTAATATTTGTTTTGGAAGAAGTAAAATTTACATAATTACGTGAATAAGTAATGTTAACAACCAGAGCCTAAATTTCAAAAACAGAAAAAAAAACAACCAGAGCCTAGTGTTCAAATGTAAAGAACACAATATAATCTAGGGACACCACGTGCTCTAAGAGACCCATAACATTGGGTTCCATGTGCTTTTTGGCATCTGTAGTGCCCATACTGTCGTCTCTTTTGACTGAGAATGTTAGGGAAAAAACAAAAGATAAACCCACTTCGATGGAAAAGATGAATCCATGATCATTTTCAAAGTGAAAACTAACGATGAAAAAAACTCTATTTATACCCTTAAATCTCTGACAAAAGGGTTATGCTGTAAACCACACTGGAGTTTCTAATATATAGTTAAATGCAAATTTAAAAGTTTAATATATTAGAAAAAGACTTTTTCTTGGGTTCACCCCCTAGGGTGAACCTTTAGGTTCACCAACCAATAGAAAGTTGTCATTTTAGATCTAGTATCTTTTAATTAAGGAAACAAAATAACTTGCCAAATTATATTATGCTTTTAAAATAAAAAATAAAAAATTAAATAAATAAAAATAACAATAGTTCTTAAAAAAGATTATTTAAAAAAAATATTTATTTTTAAGATTTAGAGTTTAGTGTTTAAGATTTATAATTTAGAATTTATCCAAATGTTTAGTGTTTTTCCAAGGGTTTAGGGTTTACCTAAGGGTTTAGGGTTTACCCAAGGGTTTAGGGTTTACCCAAGGGTTTAAGGTTTTCCCAAGGGTTTAGGGTTTAGGATTAGAGTTTAGGGTTTAGTGTTTTGTTGACAACATGTTTAGTGTTTTTCCAAGGGTTTAGGGGTTTACCCAAGGATTTAGGGTTTACCCAAGGATTTAGGGTTTAGGATTTGAGTTTAGGGTTTAGTATTAGAGTTTAGGGTTTAGTGTTTTGTTGACAACATTTTTTTTTTTTTGAATTCGTTTTTTATATATTATTTTTATTTATTTTTAAATTTTATTTTGAAAAAATAATATAATTTGCCAAGTTATTTGGTTTCCTTAATTAAAAGATACTAGATTTAAAATGATAATTTTCTATTGGTTGGTGGTTCACCCTAGGGGGTGAACCCAAGAATAACTCTTAGAAAAATGGAGTTAATATATATAGATATTCACATATAGAGAGAGATGCGAAAAAGGGAATGAGTTGTCAGAAGCACTGCATGCATTACTCACTGGATCATTATATTGACAGGAAAAAATTAACAAAAGCAGGACGCAAAAAATGCACATATGTACTTATATGTTATTCCTCGTTATTAGATATGAGAAAAAAACTACACCCTATATATATATGTACAAAAAAGCAGCCAGTTTAGATGAAAATAAAAATATGTACGGCTAAGAGAATGCATAAGTCATGAATCATGAATCATGTATATATATATATATATATTTTTTTTTTTTTGTTGGAGAAATCATGTATATAGTGAACATTGTTTCTGTGGTGTATATAATAACCTAAATGTGGTAATAAGTATGACTTAACATTGGCAAAGCAAAAAGACAGGACCTTATACTTGTTGGTTTCTTTGCCATTCTCTTTTTCGATGTTCTTAAATATTTTTTTTTGCTTAAAGATGTTCAACGACATTTTCTAGTTTTACGAGTCTATCTTGAGACGTCACTCTCTAAGATTTGATTTTTAGATTTTCGAAAGATAAATACCGTTATAGATAGATTAAAAAGAACTATAAATGTATCTGCCCATTGGACTAAAGACTGTGCCTAATTGTCGATATTTTTGAGTAAAGAAAGTGTTTAAATTAATTATTATCGGAAGGACTTTTCTGTCAAAAAGTGGATTTTTCTTATTAAAATGATTTTTTTCATCATGCCAAGAAAGGAAGATCTTAAAGCCAACAAGTAAAAAAACCTGATTTTGTGCCCTAGAATTAATATTAGAATTTAGAATTTACATGTCCGATTTCCCAAAGATACACAAACGAAATTGGGGGCCGGGGGTTGTAAGGTCTCCTCTGTGGATCCAGAAATAGACATTAAAAGGTATCAAAAGTTTCCGAGTGAACAAAGAATAAAAGAAATAAACTTATTAGGTAAATGGAAGACAAAAAGTTTCTATAACGAAAAAGAAAAATAAAGTCCCAAAACCATATGAGAAGTGAAAGAGACATCAAGTTAATGTCGTCTTGTTAGACATAAAAGTTGGACTTGGACCCATCATAGAAACACAGAAAGGGCGGTTACCTTTCCAAAGTCAGTTTTTTTTGTCTCTTCGTAATTCCCCTCAATGTAACTTCTAGTATCATTTAATTATGAGTTTATGATGTTGATAAAAATTACATTATGATTTTGTGATATAGTATCAGGAAAATTTTAACTGGATATATTTAATGATACCATAAAAATATATGCAAAAACAAATCTAAGCCTATAGAATCAACACCTAAAGTACAAAACGAAACAAGCAGTACATTTGACTAGACCGAGATTGTATACCTCCCCTGATTTTGACTTTGTTTTGTCTTTGTTAGATCTTTGTGGCTTATATACATAATAAACGAATTCTGATAGTGTCATGTTCGTCGAGTAAGATCTACTCTATAAAATGAATATACATGTATCTCGAACGTTACGAAACTATTATAAATAAGATTAACTGACCCGGAAAACATTGGCAAGAGCCGGTGCTGCCTCGACAAGGCCTGCAGATAAGGAAGCGTCCACGGCGACTTGAACGGCAAGAGATTCGAGGAAAGGTTCCGGCCAGACGTCGCTGGCACTGGGGCGAGGGCGAGATGGAGATGGGGCCTCAAAAACGCCGCCGCTTCTACCGGCGACGGAGCTGAGACCACCGCTGGAATCACCGTTGTCGGAAGCTGAAGAGGAGGACGACATGAAAAGGGTTTTCTGAGGAACAATGGAAGGAGAAGGAGCAGCAGAGAAAGAATGGTGGGGGAGAGAGGAAACAAAATACAAAAGGTGTAGATAAAGACACTTCTCGAGGTGGGGGACCCAGGTTGGGGAGGGATGTTTTTTCTCTGTATATTTTTTTTATGTTCAATTATAAATGAGACAAATATAAAGTTAAATAAACCAAAAATTTGACATTTTTTAATATCCAAATTACTAGACTAAATTAATCAAACGAAATTCTCCGAGCATTCATGTCTAATCTAATATGAAACAATAGAAAGCCTCTAATCCTAATTTTTTTAATGAAGAGTCAGATATTTATACTTCTAGAAATGTGAAATAAGCTCACTTTTTCAAAATCATCCTACAAACTCTGAAAAACATCAATCTTTAAAACTAAAGTCGACCAGTCCATCAAACTCGTAATCATATCCATTAAATCTGAGCAATTCTTCTCAAATTAGACCGAGGAAACCTTCATCTCTCATGCATGATACTGCACATAGTAATTTTTGCATCTCGTTGTGTAAGGTCGAAAGGTTTATAGTGCACGCAAATAGTTTGAATGATTTAGTGCCCATTTGATACTTAGAATTCCATCGTAGGCCACTAGCATAGTGATACGTGTTCAAATTATTCTAGGAACAACTTTACTCGCATCAAAAGAGATCAAACTGTAGTACTTAAAAGTCAAATCCACAGAGAACTAGGGCACACGCAAGATCCTAATCAGCAATGATTAAGCTAGGTCAAGATTATTAATTTAAAAGTGAACAAGGTAGTTATTCAAGTAACTCGATTGAGGTTTGTAAGCAATAATAAGAAAGCGTTAGACTTAGGATTTCTATTTAGATAATCAGAATTATAATGATATAGAGACTAACTGTTGCTTGCAAGATATTATAGAACTCAACTGAGAGTACAAACCATCAACTTTCGTTTGTTTAGATTGTCTAATATCGAAATCTTGGATCTCAGCTTTCGCTTGTTGATCTCAAGAAAGTGTCGATCGATTATTCTATATGAATATCGATCACTACAACTCTCACAATATCGATCGATATCGCTTCTAGCAAGCTTTAAGATCGAGTTGAATGAATGTCAAGTAGGCTTCCTAGATCAACTGTCGTTTGTTTCTAGCAGTCCTACCTCAATAAGATTAGTTTCAGATAAAAGATCAAGATGTCGCTTGTGCCTAATGATTTTAAGATCAGGGTTCTAGTTAGCTACTCTAGAACACAAGCAGTAAGAACAATCTATTGATGAATGTCACAACTTAGCAATTCTATATTTGGGGCTTATCCTTCTTAACCTATTTGAACCCTAAACGTAACAAGTGAGTTACTCAGACATAGCTAAGAACAATTCTACTGAATGATGTCTAATTATCACCCTAGTAATTCTATAGTTTTGGCTAATCCATCAAGAACCCTAATTAACCCTAAACTAGCAGGTGGATCTATTCAGACATGAAGTTTGTCACATAAATCATAGAAATAATAGATGAATAGAATAGAATAATAAAAACCAAACGAGTTCCCAGAGGAATATAAAGGAGTTCCTCTCTTCTCTCCTAACATACGATAAAACCTAAAACAATAGAATAGAAAGCATGAAGAGTGTAGTCGTCAACAATGGCTTAGAAAACACATAAACAAGGTTTTAGGTCTTCTAAGGGCATCTTGGTAATTTGTGGTTACTTGATCTCACTCAAATTACCCTAAGGAGTGAATTACTCTCTCAAATAAGAGGTTCAGTTGTAATACTTAGGGATAAAATCCAAAGAGCTAGGGAACCAATTAAATTTAATCAAAGAATTAATTCTAGGTGAGTTGTGGTTTTTATGGTTTAAAGCAATGTAAACAATCCTAATTGAGCAAGGCAGTTGCTCGACTAACAAGATGATTTGTTTGAAACTTTATTTGGAAAACGCTAGACTTAGGGTTTTTATTCAGGTATTCAGAGATTATAATCCTATAGATGCCTAACAGTTGCATGCATGATATATTAGAGCTCAACTACTATATTTAACAACAAGTCAATCAGCACTCACAATTTCTTGGACGAGTCTATGAACTGGATCTAATGACCAGAACAAGAATGTTCGATCACTAGCAGTGTCGATCAATGATCTTATAGAGATATCGATCGATACACCTTTCACACTAACGATCGATTGTCCAGTAGGGATATCGATCGATGAGCTTCAGTTAAGCTTTACGAACGGGTTGAATATGCTCACTAAGCTTCCTAGATCCGTGGATAACGCAATCTAGCAATCTTAGCTCAATAGATAGATCAGGACAATATTATTCAAAGATGCTCAAACATACAAATTCCTAAGGTTCAATATTCTAGTTAGAAATTCCAGAACAAGCATTAAGAACAACCTATTGACGAATATCACAACTTAGCAATCTATAGCTTGGGGCTAATCCCTTTAACCTATTTAAACCCTAAACCTAACAATGAAATTACTCCGACATGGTCAAGCAATTCATAACACAAGCAAGGTAAGAAAACTGCATAGTATAGATAATAAAAATCAATGGAGTTCCAATAACAAATATCTCTGGATCTTCTCTCCAACTCTCAAAATCTCTCTAAAATTTTCTGTGAAAAACAAGAATACAAAAAAGCTCTTTTGCCTCCTAACACCTAGGCAAGTATTTATCTATTAGGTTAAAAACTCGTCAGGGGTAATCTTGTAATTTGGTGAAGTCTTGGGCTATAAGTCGGCTGGAACCAAATCAGGCTTTTTGCGCTTTGATATCAATCAATGACACAAGATGTGCATCGATCGATTATAATCTTCATATGTCGGGTCTTTTCTTCCGTATCGATCGATAGCACAAGATGTGCATCGATCGATTATTGTCTTTGAATGTCGACCTCTGTATGGTTTGATGGTCAGCTCGGATGAATTCTCTTTTGTACTCCAAAATGCTTCAAAATCATCACTTTACTCCAAAACACTCCTGAACCTGAAAACATACCTAATAGGCTAGAAAACATAATAATTATATAGTAAAATACCATTATACCATGGATGAAAATGGGTCAAATCCATGGTATATCAACTCCCCCAGACTTATCCTTTTGCTTGTCCTCAAGCAAAACAAACAGACAGTCTCTCTAAAAGAGGTTTGAAAACAGCAGGGACTCACAAATTTAAAACATTGAAATCATCACCTCTACAATATTGCATCCACATCTAAAAAGTCTTAATCACAAAGCACATTATGCATTATCCTAGCTTAGCAACCAAATTCATTCATCCAGCAACTTAGCAAATACTATCTGACATTCCCCTCTACTAACCTCATTTCTTAGCATAAAAATAAAAGTGAAGGCTTTACCTTGGGAGTATCGATCACAAGATGCAAGGATTTTCAGACAAGTATCTGGACCTGCAGGTAAAAGTTAAGTTCCTATCTTTTCTCTCTTCTAATTTCTCTCTTTAGTGAAAGTCTGCTTCCGTTGCAAGATCATTGACCAAGATTGGACAGGCTTCCATGAATCAAGACTTAATGGTGGTTGCCACCAAGCCTTGTTCACTTCTTTTTGACCTATATCCAAGAATTCTTTATGAAGCGAGCCTTGAAGATTGCCGCCTCCAAGTCCCGTTCGAATTCTTTTTGTTGGAATCTTTATGAAGCAAGCCTTGAAGATTGCCGCATCCAAGTCTTGTTCAGATTCCGCCTAACTAAAACCTAAAATCCTATTTTTCTTTTTTTTTCTTTTTTTTTAGACTCTATCTAAACTATCTAGGGTCGAAAATAGAGAGAGAAAAAGTGATAAATAAGTCTACATAAGGTTTTACCTTCCAGACTTGTCTGAAGAATCCGATCCCATGTATACCAATACCCAAGACAAGCAGTTGTGTGAGGTTTAGTGTTGGAGGTCAGCTTTGGTTCCTTCAAACAGTCTAAGCAAGTGTGAATAGTTGACAGGTTGATCCACTCTAGCATCTTAGTACTATCTGCAATCAGTAAGTCTAGAATGGTGCTAAAGAGTGGTTAGATCATCAAGTATAAATCAAAAAGTTCATTGTCCCCTTCTTAGAACTCAATAAAAACTTTTGAAAAACAATTTTAATATGAGTCAAAATAGATAAATATCAGTAAACCTCCCCCCAGACTTAAATTACAATGTCCCAGTGTAACACAACCAGAGTTATGGTGAAAAATAAATCATAAGTACTCAATCGAACAAGTAAGAAAGATAAATCTGACCGAAATGAATATCGATCGATGTGCATATCTTGGCATCGATCATGGCAGGTGATGGTATGTCGATCGATCTCGACTACTCCTCATCGGTCGATGCATTGGTTATCATTCTACTTGAATCTTAGAAAACCTGCAAAAACGAATTGCGAAAATAAATACTAGTAATTAAGAAAACTAAATTTAAATACCTAATAGTGAGTTGCCTCCCACTCAGCGCTTTGTTATAGTCATTTAGCTTGACTTTGGAGGTATGTGGGCTAATTGAAGGTGAAACAGCTACTTGTTGGAAAACAAGTATCCACATTATCTCTGCTCATTCTGAACCAAGCTGCAATGAAACTTCTTGTGGCCTCATCACTTATGGTCCATCTTTGATCCATCTTGAGTGTTGCATTTGTAATGTTCCGCAGACTGTCTTGAAGATCTTCAATGCTGCATTATTGACATCCTATCTTTTCATAGGCGTATGCTGATAGCTCCTTGAGTTCTTCCTGCATTGTCTGTAACTCGTCATGTACTGGCTTTACTTGGTCTGATGTAGACTCTGTATCGATCGATGACAAAGATGGTGAATCGATAGTCGCTGGTGTAACCCCGTCGATCGATCTGGGAAGTCTCCTATCGATCGATGCTGATTGCTCATGTTGATATGCAAGACGCTTTTGAATGGCCTTGACTTCCTTATGTTGCCACTCTGCCTGGGAATCCAATCCACCGATTTTGTTGTTGAATGGAAAGTAGATGTCATCACACCTCTTGTCAAGTCTGTCCTCCATGGTGTCCATAGCTGTGTAGAGCTTGGCTGTGATCTGATAAACTTCTGCTGCTGTGTAAGGAATCTGTGCAGGAGGAATCTTTGCGTCGAACGATGCGGCTCATGTCCTATCGATCGATGTCGATCTTTCTTCTTGAAAACCAAGTTGATCTTGAAGTGTGCCGACGTCCTTCTATACTTGGATCATCTGCTTAGACAAGCTGTCCAAGTATTGCATGATAGGTGAAGTGAAACGGTCGTGCATATCTTCATAGGATCTCAACCTATCTTCTACTGCTGCAAACTTTCTGTCGATCGATGCAGAGGTAAAGATATCGATCGATGTGGCTTGTTGATGTTGACACTGATCTTTCTTGCGGATTGCATCCAAATCCTGGTGTAACAAATCATTTCTCTTGTTTAACCAGTCCACATTGTTGTTGAGAGGGTTGTAGACATCATTAATTTTCGTGTTGATGTAGGCGATCTCCCATTCATCCTCCTTCTTTGCTGAAACTTCAGCTTGTGCAGGTTCCCTGGATGATTGCGGCTGTATATGGATCGATGCTACATGGTTGGTGTTGATCGATGGTGATGGCGTAACTTCCTTCTCAAGTTGTTTCTTCTCAAGTTGTTTCCTCATCTCTGCCATGCTGCTGGAAAGCTCACTGAAGCCTCTGTCCAAAGATTGATAAGTATCATCCACTAGTGTCTGAAATTCTTCTCCTAACATTTCTTGAGCTCCAAAAATACCAGAGGCCAGCTCATTAATCTCATCTTTGGTGTAGATCTCTTGTGGTAGCCTAGTCTCTGTGAATGAAGCAGCATGTACTGGAAGACATATGTAGCTATGAGCGAACAAAGATGCTCTCTCCAGCTGGTGCTTGGATTCCCAACCTATGCTCATGAATGCTAGGGCGGTCATAGGTACCAATGGGTCGAGCTGGTCGCTGTGGTTGTTGTGGCACTTGTGGTGGAAGGTTGTCAGCACCTTGACCGTTCACATTTCCACCTTGAGGTAAGTCTGCCATATCAATATTCAACCTTTGTAAGTGAGCCTGTTGCTCTTCTGCTTGTCTCCTTCTTCTATTCTCTCTCTCAAGTACTCTAATGTTATAACTCTTGGAACTAGGTTTGTTGTGCTTTTACTCCCCAAGTTCATACACCTGAAATGCAAAGAGGGATGAAGATGGAGAATCAGTAACAAGATAAAAGATAAACGACTTAGTCTCAAGCAAGTGACTAAATCTCAATGTTTAAATATATTCAAAATTTGGCAACGGCGCCAATTTGATGTTAGGAGTTTTCAAGGCTCCTAAGACAAATGTTGTAGTATGAGTGAATGTCGAACCAATTCTAAGGGATTCAAAGCACTGAGAATGCAAGTACCAACTTAATCTAAGTGCAACCAATAATTGAGATGATTTTAAACTACTTCTAAAACTGGAATGCAATAACACAATGATAAGACAATAAACAAAATAACTTTCTTTGATTATGACAAAAGAGAACTCATGGGTATAGGAATTTAGACCTTGAGTGATCAGGTTTCGAACTAAAGATGACAAATGATCAATCAAAACTATCAACCTTAAGCTTAGACACAATCTTAAACAAACTCTATGTGTAGATGAATGTTCATTTACTAACATATTTCAAACATCAAATGCCTTTGGTTGAATAATATGAAAGCAATTATTACTAACAAGTCTATTGGCTATCTTAACACCTTTAACAACAAATGTCTTTGGTAAAGTATGTTAAAAGCTTAGGAGAGTTATCTCAGACATTTCATTGAACACCTTGTGGGTGGAAAATGCCTAAAGATCAACTTTTGAGAGGCCAACTCAGAAGATGCATTATGAATACTCTACTAGCAAGAAATAAGAATGATCTTCACTAAAACATCCCAAATCTAGCCTAATCACCCTTAATCTCCCTAACCTATGAATTCAAAGGAGGATTACTCACTAATCTCCATGATTCCTCTTAAACCCATATTGGATTTCAGATTAATCATGTAGAGAGATACAAATAATAGATTGGAAATCAAAAGGATAACAAGAACAAATGATCAAATGATTCCAAGAGATGAACTTTCCAAGAGGTTTTTGGTGGTTTTTCTCAAGAAAATAAGATAATCTGCCTAATTGGCTTACAAAGAGTACTTAAACTTAGGTTTTCAGAGTCTAAAACATAGAGGGGCAAAATGGTAAATAGTCACTCAGAAGGGCACGCAGCAGCCTGGAAGACGCGCCACAAGGCCGCTGGGACACTTCACCGTGGAGAGCTTCTTGTTGAGGCGCGACTTCGTAGACCGCGGGATCAGGCTGAGTGAGTTTCCGCAAATTTGATCATCTTTGTCCCCCGGTCTCCTTAGGCCGCGCCACTAGGCCGCGCCAACACTTGGGCAATTCCAACTTCATGTCGCGCCTGGTTCGACTTGCAGCGGTCTTGGTGGATGGCTCTCTGGCCGCTGGGGACGTTTGGACGCTGCAACACTTTAGTCCTGGGGAGCTTTCTCGAACATGAATCATCCTTTTGCTCCAAAATCATCTCTAATGTATCCAAAGTCACTAACTAGCATCTCCAATACCTGATAAGGACAAATGCAATGCAAATGCAACCTATATGCATTCTATATGGATTCTAAAGATCAAAAAGAAGCTAAAACAAAGATTAAAATCATGCAAATACACAAGAGATCAACTCTCCTACACTAGTCCTTTACTTGTCCACAAGTAAACTAGCAAGGACAAAGGAGGGGGGGGGGGTTTGAAAGAAAGGACTCATAACCAAAAGATGCTCTTCTTAGTTCTCAACTTGATAACCTTGCATAATCATAGCAACTAGCAAGAGCAAACACTTTATCCAACTCTAACTTCTCAAGGCCTATCAAAACTCTTTTATCTCTAGACAAGTTGTAATGCTCATCAATCAATAAGTTCTATCAACCAACTCTCACATATATTCACGCACACACACAAGGTGAAGTCTTACAAATGGGCGCATGATCTCATTCATTTGGTTTGGTGAGTAAAAGGTCTAATGTGAAACAATAGGAGGGTTCAAATGCAAATTCTTCTTTTGGGGGTGGCTAACACTCAAGAAAAATAGCAAGATCATTATGCAAAATCTATCTAAGAAAATGAGCAATTCATGCATACAAGGGCTTGTTCTCATCATTCTACCCCCTTTCCAAAGACTTTCCACTCTACTCTCTTTTATGGTGAAACTCTCAACCCCTTTCAAAATCCCAAAGATCACACTCTCCCACTCACCAAATGAACTTTCTTCCTTTTCTTTTTCAAATTGCTTGGGAATTTTTCTTTCTTTTTCTTTTCACTTAGCTCTCATTATTATTATTATTATTATTATTATTATTATTATTATTATTATTATTATTATTATTATTATTATTATTATTATTATTATTATTATTATTATTATTATTATTTTTATTTGATTTTCAAAGGAACTTTTTTTTTTTATAAATCCCAAGTGGTTTTCTTTCTTCTCTCACTCTTTTTGTTCATGTCTTTCTTTTCCTCATATCCCCAAACCCAAGATCATAATCAAGCATTCAAATCCAAGTTGAGAACAAACCATTGTCGCTCCTAATACTCTCAAGTTTTTCACATGACAAGATTTCACAAAAAAGCCTCACTCAAGCAAAACAATGATGGTCTCAAGGAAGGATAGGGGTCTAAGGGTATGGAGGTGCCATTTGGGTTAATCAAAGAGTGGTACAATGGAGAAAGATAACCCAAATGTGTATGAAATCCATGATCAAGTATGCATATGCCCATATGCAAGAGAAATTAAGTTCATTAGGTTCAAATTCAGCTTGTAGTTGGTTTTCAAGAACAATGCCAATATCAAGCAAGCAGCTAGTTTCAAGAGAGTTTTCAAGGCTCGAAGTCTACAAGCTTTCTAAAGGTTGCTCTAGCTACTTGCCATGATTACAAAGGTTATCAGTTTGAGTACTTAGCATGAGCATCTTTACAAGGTAGATATCATCCTTGTCCCATATGCATGATGCAACTTATATGCTTAAGACTTCTAACTCTTTTTTTTTATGCAAATAGATGAAAGTTCTAGACTCGATTCTAATGCAACTACATGATTCTTTTTGTATTTTTCAAATTTTTCAATTTTTTTTTTGTTTTTTATATGCAATAGCTATTCACAAATGCATGCTTATGACAAGGAACATAAGATGATCAGCAACTTGGCACCTCCCCCACACTTAATTCACAAAGTCTCTGTGTTTGTTAAGTGGAGAGAAGGGCTTAAAAGGAAAGCTAAATGCAAATAAAAACTGGTATATACAAGGGAAAGTGATAGAGATACCTGACTAAGGATAGAAGGATGTACCCACCGTGTCCCAGTCATCTGCAGTGGCTACGGATGTAGACTCGTTGGAGGATTCGCGTGCTGGCGGTGGTGGATTCCTGCGTCGCCTGCGAAGCTCATAATCTGAAGAACGGGATGGCTAATGCGGCATGCCTCTCTGCTCGTAATAAGAAGGTCGTGGCAGCATCGAGGGGCCGGCTTCACCCATCACATCGTCTACTTGGCAACCAGAACCAATAGTGACCTTAGGAAGGAGTGCAGTAACTTTCTTCATCTGCCTCTTCAAGATCTTAACCGAGTTTGTGAGTTTGCTGATGGTCCTTTCTTGCATCTTGTTCCATTTCTGCAACTTGGCATTCTGGGCAAGGGATTCTCGCAGCCTAAGCTCGTTGTGGTACCTTGATAAGGCTGAAAGTGGTAGTGCTGCGTGCCATAGCGAGAAGCTGGGGTCGCTTCATCATCAGCATCACTGTGTCTAGCAGCTTGAGAGGATCCTGCTCTCGATCTCCGCTTTCGTGGCGCTGTGACTGATGTAAGAGGAGGCTGGAAAAGTTGGCGAGGTTCGGGATCAAACTGAATGTTACTATAGGTCAGCACTGAAGTCATCTCTTCATTAGGCAGAAGGAAGTAGGAGCTTTCGGTCGGGTCACAACCTGAGTAGAAGTCATAAGCAAATCCGTCTTCCTTTTTCCCAGCAAGGAAAAATGTCTTCTTCAGGTAGGGAATGTCAATGTGAGCTGGTTCTTCTGTCAGAGGTCCCAAATCAATCCTCAATGCAGCCAGTATGGGTGTAATCAGACTACCAATGAACAGCTTCGGTGTTTTATCTGATGTAGTCCAAGCCCAATGCTTGTAGTAATCAAACCTCTTCATAAGCACTCCTATCAACCATAGACCTTGGTAGTCCTTCTGAAGAGTGTTTGTCAGATCGTCCTCTCCTACCAAAGGGAGAAGTCCCAAACCCAAGAACTTCAGCTCATCCTCATTTACTGCGCACGGTTCCCTTATAGCATAGAAAGTGTGACTAAGGACCTAAGCAGCATACCTCACTCCTGGATTTGTGATCTCACTACACTTATCTGACCCCGCATAACGCTCCTCACTAGCAATTCGACCCCAAACCTCAGTAGCAATGTCGCTCGAAGAAGGTAAGAATGAATCCCTTTCATCGCATAGTCCAAAGATGGAGCTAAGTCTCGCGAAGCCAACCTTGTGAGCCTTGCCTCTGATCTTGAAAGTGATGTAGCCATACCCATGATGACAGGCCTTTTCAGGTCCTTATCAAATGTTGTAGAATACAAGATGTCAATCCAATTCTAAGAGATTCTAATGCAAAGGGAATGCAAGTTCATGCTTAATCTAAGTCTATCAAGATGAGAGGATGATTGAGAAACTAAGACAATATTAAAAATGCAATAAAAGATTGAACTTTCTTTCTTATGAGGAGAGTGAGACCCATGGGTATAGGGACTTGATATCAAATGATTAAGCTTCAATCCAAGATGCTAACTTTTCAATCAATCTAATCCTTATGCCTAGACAACAAAACTAAGCAAGCTCTATCCCTAGATGAATGCTCTTTTGCAATGATCACCCAAGTACACCAAATCCCTTTGGCTGTAATGATCAAAGCAAACATGGAGAATGAGTCTAATAGCAATCCTAGCTCCTTTGACAACTAATCCCTTAGGCAAAGCAAGCTAAAAACATAGATGAGTTGGTTCAGGCATTTCATAGAACACCTTCCGGGCATGAAATGCCTATAGCTCTATGCTTGAGAGGCCAACTCAAATATAGCTTTAAAAACACCAAATCTATGCAAGGAAATGATAGATCTAACAATAGACACCTTGGATCTAACTTAATCACTCTCTATCACCCTAACCCATGGATCTTAGAAGGATCTACTCACTAATCCACATGCTTACTCTTAAATCCATGATAGATTCAAGCTCAAACATATAGAGAAAGAAAGGATATGAAATCAAACAATCAAAAACACAAAGACAAGATGGGATTAAGAATCAAGATGAAACTTTACTCAAGAGGTTTATGTGTTCTTAGATAGAAAATGAGATAAGTCCCTCAAAGGGGATACAAGAGTATTTATATGGGGCTTGGAAACCCTTAGAAACATAAAATAAAAATTACTAAAAGGTCCTTGGCCAACTTGATTTTCAACCAATGAGAAGCTAGGAAGAAAGGAAGGGGGTGGGACACCCGGGCAGGCTGGACTGGTCCATGGCCGGGTGTGACCAGCCGGGTATGTCCTGCTCGTCCGGCGTCCAGGCCGTGCGGCCTCTCTAGGCCGGGTGTGTTCGGCCGCGTGGTGGGCGTCCAGCTGGTGGCAGGACGTGCGGGTGGTGCTGGCCGGGTGATACTAGTCGGGTGCACAGGCTGGTACACGGGTAGGAGGGACTGTGGGACGTCCGAGTGTCCTGGTCCGGGTGGTGCTGGACGCGTCCGGAGCTCGTCTGAACGTGCGGGTAGTCCAGGTCGGGCAGGTGCTGTCGGGTGTCTGCTGGTACGCGGGTGAGGCAAGGTCGGTGCGCCCTTGGTCGCCCAGTCCGTCCGCCCCTTGTCCGTCCCGATGCGGGTGAGTCTCCCCGGTTGTGTGCACCCGCGTGTCGTCCAGCTCTCATCCCGTGCGGGTCCTCGTGCTCGGGTGGTACGGGCCGCGTACTGAGCTCATCCAGCATGACCTGATGGTTTGGCTCGGGTGTGGTTACCCGGGTGGCTTGACGTGCTTCCACTCAATTGATCATAACTCCTCCAATATGGCTCCAAATGTCTCGAAACCACTTCCATTGGAAAGCTAACTCAAACTGCCATGCCCCCACCAAATCTTAGCATCAGAAGGTATTCCTAAGGTCTCTGTCCATGTTCATCTTTAAACCCTTCTTTTTCATCATAAGACTCCCAAACATCTTCAATATCTCCAAAGTGTGCTCCAACACCTAATAAGAACTTATGAATGCAAAATGAGCCTAAAGATGCCTAATGCCTAATCTAAATGAGCAAAAATGCATAAGATATGATAGCTAAAAACATGTAAATATGCAAGACATCAACTCCCCCACACTAGACCTTTGCTTGTCCTCAAGTAAACTTTTCAAACACAAGGGGGGTGGATGCAAGGATGGGAACAAAGCCACAGGAAACACTCATAGCACTCAACCTGACATCCTAAAGAAACATAGCAAATAGCATGAGCAAAACTTTCTTATTATGCTCTAGCTTCACAAGGCCTATCAATGACTCTTATGCCTCTACACAAGATGCAATGCCTATCAACCAACATGTTCTCTTAACCAGCCCTCACATTGATTCACACACACACACACAAGGTGAAGTCTCACAAATGGGCACATGATCTCAATCATTTGGCTAGGTGATCAAATGGTCTAATATGGATGAAAAGGAGGGTTCAATGCATCATTTCAAGGTGGCAATCACTCAAAAATCAAGGAGCTTGATCATTATGCAAAATTTATCTAAGACTAGGAGCAATTCATGCATACATGGATCCATCCTCATCATTCTACCCAAATCCTAAGTGATTACAAGTTCTACACCCCTCTTAATTCATCCCATAACCCAAAATGAAAACATACTCACATCACTCACCCAATGATCATTTTCTTTCTCATGATGCTACCTCTAAAGACCTCTATTCACATTCTAAACTCTAACTCTTAAATCTTTCCTTCCCCACTATCTTATTGAATCTTCTTTTTACATGAAGGGGGAAGGTCAAAAACATTATACAAGAGCTTTCTTATTTTTTTTTTTCTGTTCTAGGTCCCTAGGGTGTTTCTTCCTCAATACATTCTTTGTTCATCAATCTCAACATTGTTACATTCCAAACCCAAGATATAAACCATTAAGTAACAAAAACTTCACTCACCATCCTAGAAGCTAGCTCAAATGATGACCCTATGCTAGCAAGAGATGAGAACAAATCCATGTCGCTCCCAATACTCTCAAGATTTTGCACATGACAAGCTATCTAAAGAGGCCTCACTCAAGCAAATCAATGTAGGCTTCAAAGAATGGATAGGGTTCAAGGGTAAGGGAGTGCCATTTGGGTTAACAAAGGGTGGTACAATGGAAAAAGATAACCCAAATGTGTATGAGATCCATGATCAAGTATGCAAATGCCCATATGCAAGAGAGATTAAGTTCATTCAAGTCTAAGTTCAGGATGGAGCTGGTCTTAAGAACAATGCCAATATCAAGCAAGCAAGCAAGTTTCAAGAAGAGTTTTCAAGGCTCAAAGCATGCAAGCTTTTCAAAAGATGCTTAAGCTACTCGATATGTTTGACTAGGGTGTCAAATTCAGTGCAAACGAGTGTTCTTTACAAGGCAATGCTCCATATGCAAATGAATGCAACCTATATGCTCTAGACTCAATCTTAAGGATGCAAGTGGTGCAATCTACATGGTTCAAAAATTTTAAATTTTTTTTGGATTTTCTATGCACTTATGAATGCACAATGCAATGCATGAGACTCAAAATCACAAAGCAAACATGATCAAATATCCGGTACCTCCCCCACACTTAAATCACACAGTCTCTGTGTGAGTAAGAGAGAAGGAGATACCTCAACAAGATAAAAGCAAATGTATATACAAGAAGGGTTGGGGTGATACCACACGAGGAGAGTTGGGCATGGTGCTTGTGGCATGACTAGAAGCTGGCTTGGTTCATAGCAACTAGAGGAGGCTGCTACATGGATCATGGGGCTCAAGTGGTTCACCACCATTCTTCTCTCTTCTAGTGCTTGGCTCAACCTGAAAACCTTGACCACTTTTATTAAAAACTGAAAAGAGAATTGAAATTTCAAAACTATGTACAAGGATAACCATGGGACTTCCTCCCAAGTGAGCTTGTTTTGAGTCACTCAGCTTGACTACCTTGTCTCTTGAACTAGTGAGAAGGAGGATCCTTCCCACCTTCAAGTGTGATGGTGAGGACCTGAGAGAGAAGCTCTTGAAGCTTGATAGGGTCATCTTGGAGCTGAGGAGTAATGATGGCTCTAGCACTTGAGAATGGTGTGGACCTACCCTTATGCTTGATCTTGTACTCAATGGCTCCATCCTTGAGCTTCTTTGGATGGAGAGTGAGAGTGTGTGAGAGCAAATCAAGAGGTGGAGGATGAGGCTCTTTCACTATCTTCTTCTTGCCATGAGTGGCCTTTGAGGTTCCACCCATCCCCTCTCTTTTAGCACTTTCCAAGTGCTCAACACACAACTCCTTAGAACACTCTCCATCAAGACCTTCTTTCTTACCAACAACCTCTTCATCTTGGGGCTTCTCAACAGCTTGTGCAGCACGAGTTATTGTCCCACAATAGTCTGATTCCATTGGAGGTTGGAGAGGGTAGGAGACAGCTTTGTTGACATGCATGAGGGTGACCTTCTTGTTGGGAAAGTCGATGCAAGCTCCAACTGTTGTGAGGAAAGGAGTGCCAAGGATCAAAGGGACTCTTTCTGCAGATGCCATATTCAAAACAGTGAGGTCAATAGGTATGGTGCAGGATCCAATCTTCAAGGGAAAGTCCTTGATTATGCCAAGTGGGGTTGTAGAAGAGGAATCCCCAAAGGTGAGAGGAGGAGTATCTGTTTCCATGCTTTCAATCCCAATACTCTGCACCATGTCCAAGGAGATGACATTCACACTAGCTCCACTATCAACAAGAGCATCATCCATAGTTAGTTTACCAAGAGAGCAAGACAATGTGAACTTCCCTTGAGACTCAAGCTTAGGGAGGGACTTGGGAGGGATTGGTGGATCAATCTTCAGAAGTGAGATGTCCAAAAGTTCAGCCACTTCAGCTTGGTGGGTGAGAATGTCCTTTATGAGCATCATTTGGACATGAGCAGCATGCATATTATGGATCTCTGGAAGCTTGACTCCAATATCACTGAGGTCTTTTCTGAATTTGGAGACCACTTTTTTCTGAGCTTTGGTGAGGAACCTTTGAGGGTAAGGGAGCTTATCATATGGTGATAGCTCAACCTCATTGTCATCTTCCTTCACTTCTTTCAGCTTGGGGTTAGCACTCTTCTCAACTTGTTTCTCAACCTTAGGCTCATCAATCCTTCCTTGAACCTTCTTATCAGCTCTCTTCACAACTCTAGCTTCAGCTGTGGCCACAACCAGTCTCTTATCATTTTCAATCTGATTTCCAAGCACTAGCCTCTCAATCTCATCAACATCATTCTTATGATCACTCAATGCAATCCCGAAGAAGTGGAGATGATAACATTGCAAGTGTCCTTAGGGTTCTTCTCTGGTTTCCTGGTAGAGATCCCATTGGATTCTTGGAGGATGAAGACATGGATGTAACTTGGCTCTCAAAGCTTTGAGGTGAGAGACAAGTTGCATGTACTTGTTGTTGAGGTCAGAATAGGTTCCATCAATCTTAGCATGGATGTTCTTGAACTCATCACCAATGGTCTTAGCATTTCTTTCTTGAGCTTCTAAGAGTTGCTTGAACATGGACTCCAAATTTGAACTTGGAGCCTGAGCTGGAGAAGAGCTTCCTTGGGGCTGAGTAGGCTGGTTTGCTTGGTAACCTCCTTGTTGATTGTTGTAGTAAGGTCTTTGCTGGTAGTTGTTTTGGTATTGGAAGTTAGGCTCCTTCCTATACCATGTGCCATTAGAATTGATGAAACACAGCTCCTCTTGTCCCTCTACACCATGAACTTCAGAGTTCTAGCAAGCTGTTTCTGTTGCTGGTTCCCAATGGAGTTAAGCTGCTCTTGCTTAGCCTTCTCTACAAGAAGCTTGTCCAACTTTTCTTGGAGAGACTTCAGGGTCTTTCTTGTGTGCTGATCATCTTCATCAGTGCCTCTGTTGGCCCTATCATGCTCCTCACTGTAGACTGAGTCACTCCTGGCCATGTTCTCCACCAGCTCCTCAGCATCCTGCTCAGTTCTGCCCAAGAAGAACCCATTGCTGGCTGTGTCCAATCTGCTCCTGAACTCTGGTAGAGCACCTCTGTAGAAGGTACTAAGCAAACTCTCCTTGGTGAAGCCATGATGTGGGCATTGAGACCAATAGCCCTTGAACCTCTCCCATGCTTCACTAAAGCTCTCAAGGTTCTTCGCTGAAAGCTAGAGATCTCATTTCGGATCTTGGCTGTTCTTGAGGTAGAGAAGAATTTCTCTAGGAATGCTCTCTTGCACTCATTCCAAGTAGTGATGGAGTCACTTGGAACAGCCTTCTCCCATAGATGTGCCTTGTCTCCCAAAGAGAATGGAAACAGCCTCAGCTTGAAAGCATCTTCAGAGACTCCATTAATCTTGGACAAGCTACAGTAGCTATCAAATGTGTCCAAGTGATCAAGGGGATCCTCCACAGCAAGGCCATGGAACTTGTTGTTCTCAATCAAATGCAGCAGGCCTGCTTTGATCTCAAAGTTGTTGTTCTCCACAGCTGGTGCCCTTATCCCCAACCTATGACCATGAATGTGAGGTTGATCATAGGCTCCAATGGCTCTTGCTTGGCGTGGTTGGTGATGTGGCTGGCGTGGTGGTCTAGGATTGTCAGCTCTTGGACCATTGTCCCCTTGGACATTACCATCTTGAGGCAGATTCTCCATCTCAAACCCCAACCTTTGAAGATGAGCCTGTTGCTCTACTTCTCTTCTTTGTCTAGCTATCTCCCTCTCAAGTGCAGCAATCTCTTCAACAGTAGGAACCAAGTTGGATGCCCTCTGCTTCTTGTTATCATACACCTGAAAGTCAAAGATAGAAGAGGCAAGAACCAATATCACAAGATACAATAAAAATAAAAATGACTTAGTCTCAAGCAAATAACTAAATCCCAATGTCAAAATCAACTTAGAAGTTGGCAACGGCGCCAATTTGATGACAGGCCTTTTCAGGTCCTAATCAAATGTTGTAGAATACAAGATGTCAATCCAATTCTAAGAGATTCTAATGCAAAGGGAATACAAGTTCATGCTTAATCTAAGTCTATCAAGATGAGAGGATGATTGAGAAACTAAGACAATATTAAAATGCAATAAAAGATTGAACTTTCTTTCTTATGAGGAGAGTGAGACCCATGGGTATAGGGACTTGATATCAAATGATTAAGCTTCAATCCAAGATGCTAACTTTTCAATCAATCTAATCCTTATGCCTAGACAACAAAACTAAGCAAGCTCTATCCCTAGATGAATGCTCTTTTGCAATGATCACCAAGTACACCAAATCCCTTTGGCTGTAATGATCAAAGCAAACATGGAGAATGAGTCTAATAGCAATCCTAGCTCCTTTGACAACTAATCCCTTAGGCAAAGCAAGCTAAAAACATAGATGAGTTGGTTCAGGCATTTCATAGAACACCTTCCGGGCATGAAATGCCTATAGCTCTATGCTTGAGAGGCCAACTCAAATATAGCTTTAAAAACACCAAATCTATGCAAGGAAATGATAGATCTAACAATACACCTTGGATCTAACTTAATCACTCTCTATCACCCTAACCCATGGATCTTAGAAGGATCTACTCACTAATCCACATGCTTACTCTTAAATCCATGATATATTCAAGCTCAAACATATAGAAAGAAAGGATATGAAATCAAACAATCAAAACACAAAGACAAGATGGGATTAAGAATCAAGATGAAACTTTACTCAAGAGGTTTATGTGTTCTTAGATAGAAAATGAGATAAGTCCCTCAAAGGGGATACAAGAGTATTTATATGGGGCTTGGAAACCCTTAGAAACATAAAATAAAAATTACTAAAAGGTCCTTGGCCAACTTGATTTTCAACCAATGAGAAGCTAGGAAGAAAGGAAGGGTGGGACACCCGCAGGCTGGACTGGTCCATGGCCGGGTGTGACCAGCCGGTATGTCCTGCTCGTCCGCCCAGGCCGCGGCGGCCTCTAGGCCGGGTGTGTTCGGCCGCTGGTGGGCGCCCAGCTGGTGGCAGGACGCGGTGGTGCTGGCGGGTGATACTAGTCGGTGCACAGGCTGGTACACGGTAGGAGGGACTGTGGGACGCCCGAGTGTCCTGGTCCGGTGGTGCTGGACGCGTCCGAGCTCGCCTGAACGCGCGGGTAGTCCAGGTCGGGCAGGTGCTGTCGGTGTCTGCTGGTACGCTGGTGAGGCAAGGTCGGGTGCGCCCTTGGTCGCCCAGTCCGCCCCGCCCCTTGTCCGCCCCGCGGCGGGTGAGTCTCCCGGTTGTGTGCACCGCTGTCGCCCAGCTCTCATCCCGTGCGGGTCCTCGTGCTCGGGTGGTACGGGCCGCTGCACTGAGCTCATCCAGCATGACCTGATGGTTTGGCTCGGTGTGGTTACCCGGTGGCTTGACGTGCTTCCACTCAATTGATCATAACTCCTCCAATATGGCTCCAAATGTCTCGAAACCACTTCCATTGAAAGCTAACTCAAACTGCCATGCCTCCACCAAATCTTAGCATCAGAAGGTATTCCTAAGGTCTCTGTCCATGTTCATCTTTAAACCCTTCTTTTCATCATAAGACTCCCAAACATCTTTAATATCTCCAAAGTGTGCTCCAACACCTAATAAGGACTTATGAATGCAAAATGAACCTAAAGATGCCTAATGCCTAATCTAAATGAGCAAAATGCATAAGATATGATAGCTAAAACATGTAAATATGCAAGACATCAACCCATCAACCTCATCTCTCTCATAATGGTGAACCACCTAAAGAAGCTAAGAACTGGCAAGATACCTCCTTGTGCACCGGGTAGCCATATCAAGCTAAAAACATAGATGAGTTGGTTCAGGCATTTCATAGAACACCTTCGGGCATGAAATGCCTATAGCTCTATGCTTGAGAGGCCAACTCAAATATAGCTTTAAAACACCAAATCTATGCAAGGAAATGATAGATCTAACAATAGACACCTTGGATCTAACTTAATCACTCTCTATCACCCTAACCCATGGATCTTAGAAGGATCTACTCACTAATCCACATGCTTACTCTTAAATCCATGATATATTCAAGCTCAAACATATAGAGAAAGAAAGGATATGAAATCAAACAATCAAAAACACAAAGACAAGATGGGATTAAGAATCAAGATGAAACTTTACTCAAGAGGTTTATGTGTTCTTAGATAGAAAATGAGATAAGTCCCTCAAAGGGGATACAAGAGTATTTATATGGGGCTTGGAAACCCTTAGAAACATAAAATAAAAATTACTAAAAGGTCCTTGGCCAACTTGATTTTCAACCAATGAGAAGCTAGGAAGAAAGGAAGGGGGTGGGACACCCGGGCAGGCTGGACTGGTCCATGGCCGGGTGTGACCAGCCGGGTATGTCCTGCTCGTCCGGGCGCCCAGGCCGCGGCGGCCTCTAGGCCGGGTGTGTTCGCCGCTGGTGGGCGCCCAGCTGGTGGCAGGACGCGGGTGGTGCTGGCCGGGTGATACTAGTCGGGTGCACAGGCTGGTACACGGGTAGGAGGGACTGTGGGGCGTCCGAGTGTCCTGGTCCGGGTGGTGCTGGACGCGTCCGGAGCTCGTCTGAACGTGCGGGTAGTCCAGGTCGGGCAGGTGCTGTCGGGTGTCTGCTGGTACGCGGGTGAGGCAAGGTCGGGTGCGTCCTTGGTCGTCCAGTCCGTCCGTCCCTTGTCCGTCCCGTGCGGGTGAGTCTCCCCGGTTGTGTGCACCCGCGTGTCGTCCAGCTCTCATCCCGTGCGGGTCCTCGTGCTCGGGTGGTACGGGCCGCGTACTGAGCTCATCCAGCATGACCTGATGGTTTGGCTCGGTGTGGTTACCGGGTGGCTTGGCGTGCTTCCACTCAATTGATCATAACTCCTCCAATATGGCTCCAAATGTCTCGAAACCACTTCCATTGGAAAGCTAACTCAAACTGCCATGCCTCCACCAAATCTTAGCATCAGAAGGTATTCCTAAGGTCTCTGTCCATGTTCATCTTTAAACCCTTCTTTTTCATCATAAGACTCCCAAACATCTTTAATATCTCCAAAGTGTGCTCCAACACCTAATAAGGACTTATGAATGCAAAATGAACCTAAAGATGCCTAATGCCTAATCTAAATGAGCAAAAATGCATAAGATATGATAGCTAAAAACATGTAAATATGCAAGACATCAACCCATCAACCTCATCTCTCTCATAATGGTGAACCACCTCGAAAGAAGCTAAGAACTGGCAAGATACCTCCTTGTGCACCGGGTAAGCCATATCAAGAAATGACTCCATGCCCATTTTTCTGAGAAGGATGGTTACATCTTCAAGAATCCCAAGTTGTTGCAGTGAGTCGCGATGAGGAAACCTCATTGAAGCTCACTTGATGAGCCTCATGCGCTTCGCCAGAGTGGTGAAACAAGGGAGAGGACCTGTTCTCATTAACCTCTTCCGCTCTTTGGGTGATTCGACCTCTTCCTCAGCATCTGAACGAAGACCTTCCTCAATAATTCGCTCAACTTCAACTTCTTTCTGAGCATAAACCTCAGCAGGTATGCCATGACGGCGCACAAGGATATCCCTAGGTGGTTTCCGATTTGGTGGCCCAAATTTTTGATCTGCTGTTACATCTTGGTCTTGGGAAGCAGATGTAACTCCCTTTCCTTTGTCTTGCTTGGCTGCTTTTTCAAAATCTCTCGTCATTGTGCCCTACAACACAAAGACTTGGAAATTTTGTAAGTCTCATGAGAGTTTATTATCACACATAAACCAATTTATCAAGCACAGCTCATTAAACAATAATCTCTAAGCAAGAATTAACCATTTAAGAGACTTTAGAAGCTCAAACAATCATTTTCTCCAAAATTTTCGAAAATCTCAATTCTCAAGAACCCTAACTTTTGAAATTTCAATTCAAGACAATTAAACTCATTTTTCATCAACCCAACTCATCAATCAAGCTAATGGTAGCACAAGTAACGATTTTAGAACAAGAAATCGAGCAAATTCCACTTTTTAAAAATTTGAACTTTTTCAACCAAGGGAAAAACAACTCGAAATCTCAGTACCTTAGCTTCTTTTGATGAAAAACAAATTGACAGAGACTAAGAAGGGGTAATTTTGAGTTCTCAGCAACAAGAATCACAAAATTTCGTTGAGAAATGAGAGAGTTGTGCTCTTGAGCTATGGAGAGAGTGTGTGAGGTCTGAGAAATCGTGAAAAGGGAGAAGGAGAAGAAGAAAGGAGTGATTCGCGAGCTAGGGTAAGAGAGGAAACCGATCCGGTTCACTTGAATTGAACCGGAAATCAGTTGAGAAACACTTACCTGGACGCGCAGCGGCTTGGAGGTTGGGGACGCAATGCCGCTGGAGACGCCAGGCCGCTGGAGACGCCAGGCCGCTGGGACACTTGGACGAAATCGATCCCCGAACCTCAAAACTACGCAGCGGCTTACGAAACCGCCCCACTAGTGATGCACCTCAGGACGTGGACCAGGACATGACACAGCCCCAACATGGTGATCAGGACGACCACATCAGTTCAGCTGAGGTTCATCCATCCGACCGTACCAGACAGACAAACCGAGCCGTGTACCGGATCGACCCGCGTGCACCCGGGAAGGACCTTAGGCTGGATCCACGACCAGATGACCAAACTGATCAACCCACACGCCTTATTTCCCATCCTACTCGTCATTCTAAGACCAACAGTCAAGCCAGAACCCACTTTGATCGAGAGGAACCCGATTCAGGTCACAGCCTATCTCTTTTGGCCCGTTTGGTTCGTACCGCGCACCCGGACGGACATGCTCTTGATCTGATCGACCAGTTTGATTCATTCATGGGATTTGATGACTCCAATCCATCTAAGGCAAGGATTCTTAAGCTCTCTGAAGATTTGGGTCAAGTGAAGTCTCCATCCGTTCATGAAGGTTCGACGATCACCCCCGCGGACAGCCCATCGTGTGTCCTTCTCCTTACTGCGATGGAACCGATCATCACGGACGCACCTAGACACTCCGAAGTATCTGGACCAGTCAACATCTGAGACCGTACTTTGACCAGTCTTCCTTGCTTTCCACACTTTGACTAGATATAGTCAAATTTATGTTTTCTATGCATTGTTTTCTGCACTTTTCTTTATTTCTCTTTGACTCAAAACTCTATAAATTGTAGTCCCATTTCTTTGCAACATCATGAACGAAATTTCTTCTTTTGTTTGAGTTTTTACTCTCTGTTCTTTGTCAAGAACACTTTTAGTTTCTTTGGTGTGGTTAGCTCCAAACGAACGCCTCATTCTAGTTGGACCGGTGCGTCATATCCGGCAACTGAACGAGTTTGCTTCCTTGTCGGACCTGTGAGTCATATCACGCGACATTCAAGCACCTAGGCAGTATCATTGGGTCATTCCGCAACCCTTTGTGTCGTCATACAATCCATTAGTTCTCTTCGGAGTTCATATCTCTTCATACCGGTCGAGTGATCAGATTTAGGGTGGATCAAGTGGTATCAGAGCCACTTTTCCGGTATTGTCTATTTTATTCCATCTTCTCATCTTCCATCTTCTTATTTAAATTCTTCTTCTACCTTTCTTGAATCCGGGCCCCTCATTACCATCCACTAGAGAAAAAAAAAGAAAAAAAAAAGAATAGAAAAAGAAAGATCTATCAAAAAAGAAAAAGTAAAAAACAAAAAAAAGTTCAAAAGTTTGATTTGTGGTTTGGTGGTGGAAGAGAAAGCCTGCTGGCCGAAGAGAAATCCGGCCTTTGAGGTGGTTAAGGCGGGTTCCCCTCTAAATCTCTTATCTTTCTATCTTAAAACACTTTCGCTTGGATCTACCCGCTAGATTCCTAGAGTTGTTCTTCTTAGAACTTTGAGTATAAGACTTTGAGTGCACACTTTAAACTGAGAGAAACACGCAAGGCAGGAGGATCAAACACTGAGTGTGTGAGGTTTTATATAACGCTTTGTGTTTAAGAATTTTCAGGAATCATGACTAGTGAGGATGAAAGGAGCCACCAGGAAACTCTTATGCTGGTTTATCTAACTTGCAGATGCGAAGCTTTGAATGACAATATTGCTAATCTTATGAATTCAGGTTGGGAACAGATCCATCAACGGCTTGATGCAATAGAGGCTATCCAGCCGACCCAAACCAGAACCGAGCACGGAAAGATCGCCCAAGGAGGAACAACCGATCAGATGATGATATCCAAGAGGAGGACTTCCAAGTGGACGATGATCGATCCATCAACCGACCTAGAGAGGTCACAGAAACCTAACTCAAGGTGATATCAATCCTTTGCTAGGGAAGATAGGGCTGATAATGGTTTAGGAGGATTGAAACTGAAAATTCCACCTTTGAGGGTAAAATGATCCTGATGCTTTTCTTGAATGGGAAAGAAAAATTGAACTTGTCTTTGATTGTCAAAACTTCTCGAACTTAAGAAAGTTAGATTGGCTGCAACTGAATTTTCTGGCTATGCTATTAATTGGTATGATCAAGTTGTGACTAGTAGGAGAAGGAGTGGTGGCCGCCAATAGCCTCATGGGACGAGCTCACAACCTTGATGCGAGACGGTTTGTTCGAACACTACCATCGCGGACCTTCACCAAAGGCTGAGACGCTTGCTTCAGGGAACTAAGTCCGTGGAAGATTATTTCAAGAAATGGAGACTTTGATTATCAAAGCCAATGTGGACGAGACTTTGGAAGCAACCATGGCCCGGTTCCTAGCTGGACTCAACCGAGACATCCAAGACCGTATGGAGCTTCAAGACTATGAAAGCCTGAACCAGATGCTTCACAAAGCAATTTGATCCAACAGCAAACCAAGAGGAAGAGCTACTCCAAGCCGCCTTCGCCCCAAACCGCCTTTGCTCCCAAACCAAGCTATCAAGACAAGGGTAAGTCTTCTTCCACAACAAATAATGCTTTTAAGACTGATGTCCCTGCTCGTTTTGACAAAGGAAAAGCAGTTGAGACTCCTAGCCGTGCAAGAGACATCAGGTCCTTCAAGTGTCAAGGTCTAGGACACTATGCCAACAAATGTCCTAACCAAAGGGTGATGATTCTCATGGAGAATGGTGAGGTCGAGTCCGAGGATGAAAAGGAGGATGAAGAGGATTCGGGTCCAGTCTTTGATGATGATGAGGAACCATTCGATTATCCACATCATGGACCACTTCTCGTTACTAGGAAGCCTTTGGACGATCCACTCGGTCCCATCTTCGATGAGGAGGACGACCACTAGGTCGATGATCCTGGTCCAAACTTCGATGCTGATTCCGGTCCTATCTTTGATGAGGAGGACATCTACGACTATCTGATGACAGGCCTTTTCAGGTCCTAATCAAATGTTGTAGAATACAAGATGTCAATCCAATTCTAAGAGATTCTAATGCAAAGGGAATGCAAGTTCATTCTTAATATAAGTCTATCAAGAAGAGATGATGATTATGAAACTAAGACAATATTAAAATGCAATAAAAGATTGAACTTTCTTTCTCAATGAGGCAAGGGGGCTCTTGGGACAAGGGAACTGACTTTGGGTGATCAAGATTCAATCCAAGATGCTAACTTTTCAATCTATCTAATTCCTTATGCCTAGACAACAAAACTAAGCAAGCTCTATCCCTAGATGAATGCTCTTTTGCAATGATCACCCAAGTACACCAAATCCCTTTGGCTGTAATGATCAAAGCAAACATGGAGAATGAGTCTAATAGCAATCCTAGCTTCTTTGACAACTAATCCCTTAGGCAAAGCAAGCTAAAAGCATAGATGAGTTGGTTCAGGCATTTCATAGAACACCTTCCGGGCATGAAATGCCTATGGCTCTATGTTTGAGAGGCCAACCCAAATATAGCAAGAAGAACACCAAATCAATGCAAGGAGATGATAGATCTAATACTAAGCACCTTGGATCTACTCCTAATCACCCTTAGTCTCCCAAGCCCATGAACCCTAGATAGATCTACTCACTAATACCCATGGAAAACCTCAAAATCAATGATGATTCAAGGCTAAACATGATTAGAGAAAGAGATAATCTGTTAAACACACAAGAAATGATGTAAAAAGGATCAAAGATCCAAACTTTCTTGAAGTTCTTATTATGTTTTTGAGAGAAAAGAAGTTAGATCTCTTAATGAGATCACCAGAGTATTTATACATAGGCTTGAAAGCCCTTGGAAACATAAAGCAAAAATACTAAAGTGCCCTTGGCCAAGTGATTTTCGACCAATGAGAAGCAAGGAGAAAGGAAGAAGCTGAGCCACCCGGGTTAGCTAGTGTTTGTCCAGGCCGGGTGTGTCCAGGCCGGGTATGTCCTGCTCGTCCGGCGTCCAGGCCGTGCGGCCTCTCTAGGCGGGTGTGCTCGGCAGCGTGGTGGGTGTCCAGCAGCTAGCGGGGCGTCGCGGTGTGTGTGGCCGGGTGGTACTAGTCGGTGTGCAGGCTGATACGCGGGTAGGAGGAACTGTGGGACGTCCGAGTGTCCTGGTCTGTTCTCCCATCGCCCATCCCGTGCGGGTGCTATCGTCCGGGTGGTGCTGGACGGGTCCTGGATGAAGGCACGCGGGTAATGATGGGCGAGTGGTCATGTCCGAGTGCCTCGTCCCGTGCGGGTTCTCGTGCTCGGGTGGTGCTGACCGCGTCCGTTCTAGGCGTTCAGCACAATCAGGACGTGCGGGTGCTTGTCCCCGGGTCGTCCTGGCCGCGTCCTGAGCTTGTCCAGGCGAGGTTTGATGGTTGGCCTCGGGTGTGCTCACCCGGGTGGCTTGACATGCTTCCACTCAATTGATCATAACTCCTCCAATATGGCTCCAAATGTCTTGAAACCACTTCCATTGGAAAGCTAACTCAGAATGCCATGTCTCCACCAAATCTTAGCATCAGAAGGTATTCCTAAGGCCTCTGTCCATGTTCATCTTTAAACCCTTCTTTTTTTCATCACAAAACTCCCAAACATCTTCAATATCTCCAAAATGTGCTTCAACACCTAATAGGGACTTATGAATGCAAAATGAGCCTAAAGATGCCTAATGCCTAATCTAAATGAGCAAAAATGCATAAGATATGATAGCTAAAAACATGTAAATATGCAAGACATCAACTCCCCCACACTAGACCTTTGCTTGTCCTCAAGTAAACTTTTCAAACACAAGGGGGGTGGATGCAAGGATGGGAACAAAGCCAAAGGAAACACTCATAGCACTCAACCTGACATCCTAAAGAAACATAGCAAATAGCATGAGCAAGACTTCCTATTATGCTCTAGCTTCACAAGGCCTATCAATGACTCTTATGCCTCTACACAAGATGCAATGCTTATCAACCAACATGTTCTCTTAACCAGCCCTCACATTGATTCACACACACACACAAGGTGAAGTCTCACAAATGGGCACATGATCTCAATCATTTGGCTAGGTGATCAAATGGTCTAATATGGATGATAATGGGGTTTCAATGCATCATTTCAAGGTGGTAATCACTCAAAATCAAGGAGCTTGATCATTATGCAAAATTTATCTAAGACTAGGAGCAATTCATGCATACATGGATCCATCCTCATCATTCTACCCAAATCCTAAATGATTACAAGTTCTACACCCCTTTTAATTCATCCCATAACCCAAAATGAAAACATACTCACATCACTCATCCAATGAACATTTTCTTTCTCATGATGCTACCTCTAAGGACCTCTATTCACATTCTAAGCTCTAACTCTTAAATCTTTCCTTCCCCACTATCTTATTGAATCTCTTCTTTTTTTTTCTTTTCTTTTTCTCTTTTTTTTTTTTTTTTTTTATTTTTCTTTTTATATAAGCATGAGGGGGAAGGTCAAAGACTTCAACTAAGAGCTCTTCATTTTTTTTATTTCTAGGTCCCTAGGGCTTTTCTTTATCAAAACTTTTTGTTAATCAATCTCAACTTTGTCATATCCCCAAACCCAAAATGTAAGCAATTAGGTAACAAACACTTCACTCACCATCCTAGAAGCTAGCTCGAATGATGACCCTATGCTAGCAAGAGATGAGAACAAATCCATGTCGCTCCCAATATTCTCAAGATTTTGCACATGACAAGCTATCAAAAGAGGCCTCACTCAAGCAAATCAATGTAGGCTTCAAAGAATGGATAGGGTTCAAGGGTAAGGGAGTGCCATTTGGGTTAACAAAGGGTGGTACAATGGAAAAAGATAACCCAAATGTGTATGAGATCCATGATCAAGTATGCAAATGCCCATATGCAAGAGAGATTAAGTTCATTCAAGTCTAAGTTCAGGATGGAGCTGGTCTTAAGAACAATGCCAATATCAAGCAAGCAAGCAAGTTTCAAGAAGAGTTTTCAAGGCTCAAAGTATGCAAGCTTTTCAAAAGATGCTTAAGCTACTTGATATGTTTAACTAGGGTGTCAAATTCAGTGCAAACGAGTGTTCTTTACAAGGCAATGCTCCATATGCAATTGAATGCAACCTATATGCTCTAGACTCAATCTTAAGGATGCAAGTGATGCAATCTACATGATTCAAAAATTTAAAATTTTTTTGGATTTTCTATGCACTTATGAATGTACAATGCAATGCATGAGACTCAAAATCACAAAGCAAACATGATCAAATGTCCGGTACCTCCCCCACACTTAAATCACACAGTCTCCTGTGTGAGTAAGAGAGTAAGAGATACCTCAACAAGGCAAAATCAAATGTATATACAAAAGGGTTGGAGTAATACCACACAAGGAGATTTGGGCATGGTGCTTGTGGCATGACTAGAAGCTGGCTTGGTTCAATGCAACTAGAGGAGGCTGCTACATGGATCATAAGGCTTTGGTGGCTGACCATCTTTCTTCTCTCCTCTAGTGCTTGGCAAAACCTGAAAACCTTGACAACTTTTATTAAAAACTTAAAAGAGAATTGAAATTTCAAAACTATGTACAAGGATAACTATGGGACTTCCTCCCAAGTGAGCTTGTTTTGAGTCACTTAGCTTGACTACCTTTTCTCTTTGACTAGTGAGAAGGAGGATCCTTCCCACCTTCAAGTGTGATGGTGAGGACCTGAGAGAGAAGCTCTTGAAGCTTGATAGGGTCATCTTGGAGCTGAGGAGTGATGATGGCTCTAGCACTTGAGAATGGTGTGGACCTGCCCTTATGCTTGATCTTGTACTCAATGGCTCCATCCTTGAGCTTCTTTGGATGGAGAGTGAGAGTGTGTGAGAGCAAATCAAGAGGAGGCTCTTTCACTATCTTCTTCTTGCCATGAGTGGCCCTTAAGGTTCCAGCCATCCCCTCTCTTTTAGCACTTTCCAAGTGCTCAACACACAACTCCTTAGAACACTCTCCATCAAGACCCTCTTTCTTACCTTCAACCTCTTCATCTTGGGGCTTCTCAACAGCTTGTACATCACAAGTGATTGTCCCACAATAGTCTGATTCGAGTGGAGGCTGGAGAGGATAGGAGACAGCTTTGTTGACATGCAGGAGAGTGACCTTCTTGTTGGGAAAGTCAATGCAAGCTCCAACTGTTGTGAGGAAAGGAGTGCCAAGGATCAAAGGGACTCTTTCTGCAGATGCCATCTTCAAAACAGTGAGGTCAATAGGTATGGTGCAGGATCCAATCTTCAAGGGAAAGTCCTTGATTATGCCAAGTGGGGTTGTAGAAGAGAAATCCTCAAAGGTGAGAGGAGGAGTATCTGTTTCCATGCTTTCAATCCCAATACTCTGCACCATATCCAAGGAGATGACATTCACACTAGCTCCACTATCAACAAGAGCATCATCCATAGTTAGTTTACCAAGAGAGCAAGACAATGTGAACTTCCCTTGAGACTCAAGCTTAGGGAGGGACTTGGGAGGGATTGGATGATCAATCTTAAGAAGTGAGATGTCCAAAAGTTCAGCCACTTCAGCTTGGTGAGTCAGAATGTCCTTTATGAGCATCATTTGGACATGAGCAGCATGCATATTGCCGATCTCTGGAAGCTTGACTCCAATATCACTGAGGTCTTTTCTGAATTTGGAGACCACTTTTTTCTGAGCTTTGGTGAGGAACCTTTGAGGGTAAGGGAGCTTATCATATGGGGATAGCTCAACCTCATTGTCTTCTTCCCTCACTTCTTTCAGCTTGGGGTTAGCACTCTTCTCAACTTGTGTCTCAACCTTAGGCTCATCAATCCTTCCTTGAACCTTCTTATCAGCTCTCTTCATAACTCTAGCTTCAGCTGTGGCCACAACCAGTCTCTTATCATGTTCAATCTGATTTCCAAGCACTAGCCTCTCAATCTCATCAACATCATTCTTATGATCACTCAATGCAATCCCTGAAGAGGTGGAGATGATAACATTGCAAGTCTCCTTAGGGTTCTTCTCTGGTTTGCCTGGTAGAGATCCCATTGGATTCTTGGATGATGAAGACATGGATGCAACTTGGCTCTCCAAAGCTTTGAGATGAGAAGCAAGTTGCATGTACTTGTTGTTGAGGTCAGAATAGGTTCCATCAATCTTAGCATGAATGTTCTTGAACTCATCACCAATGGTCTTAGCATTTCTTTCTTGAGCTTCTAAGAGTTGCTTGAACATGGACTCCAAATTTGAACTTGGAGCCTGAGCTGGAGAAGAGCTTCCTTGGGGCTGAGTAGGCTGGTTTGCTTGGTAACCTCCTTGGTGATTGTTGTAGTAAGGTCTTTGCTGGTAGTTGTTTTGGTATTGGAAGTTGGGCTCTTTCCTATACCATGTGCCATTAGAATTGATGAAGCACAGCTCCTCTTGACCTTCTACACCATGAACTTCAGTAGTCCTAGCAGGCTGTTGCTGTTGCTGGTTCCCAATGGAGTTAAGCTGTTCTTGCTTAGCCTTCTCTACAAGAAGCTTGTCCAACTTTTCTTGGAGAGATTTCAGGGCCTTTCTTGTGTGCGGATCATCTTCATCAGTGCCTCTGTTGGCCCTATCATGCTCCTCACTGTAGACTGAGTCACTCCTGGCCATGTTTTCCACCAGCTCCTCAGCATCCTGCTCAGTTCTGCCCAAGAAGAACCCATTGCTGGCTGTGTCCAATCTGCTCCTGAACTCTGGTAGAGCACCTCTGTAGAAGGTACTAAGCAAAATCTCCTTGGTGAAGCCATGATGTGGGCATTGAGACCAATAGCCCTTGAACCTCTCCCATGCTTCACTAAAGCTCTCAAGGTTCTTCTGCTGAAAGCTAGAGAAGAATTTCTCTAGGAATGCTCTCTTGCACTCATTCCAAGTAGTGATAGAGTCACTTGGAACAGCCTTCTCCCATAGATGTGCTTTGTCTCCCAAAGAGAATGGAAACAATCTCAGCTTGAAAGCATCTTCAGAGACTCCATTAATCTTGGACAAGCTACAGTAGCTATCAAATGTGTCCAAGTGATCAAGGGGATCCTCCACAGCAAGGCCATGGAACTTGTTGTTCTCAATCAAATGCAGCAGCCCTGATTTGATCTCAAAGTTGTTGTTCTCCACAGCTGGTGCTCTGATTCCCAACCTATGGCCATAAATGTGAGGTTGGTCATAGGCTCCAATGGCTCTTGCTTGGCGTGGTTGGTGATGTGGCTGGCGTGGTGGTCTAGGATTGTCAGCTCTTGGACCATTGTCCCCTTGGACATTACCATCTTGAGGCAGATTCTCCATCTCAAACCCCAACCTTTGAAGATGAGCCTGTTGCTCTACTTCTCTTCTTTGTCTAGCTATCTCCCTCTCAAGTGCAGCAATCTCTTCAACAGTAGGAACCAAGTTGGATGCCCCTCTGCTTCTTGTGATCATATACCTGAAAGTCAAAGATAGAAGAGGCAAGAACCAATATCACAAGATACAATAAAAAGAAAAATGACTTAGTCTCAAGCAAATAACTAAATCCCAATGTCAAAATCAACTTAGAACTTGGCAACGGCGCCAATTTGATGACAGGCCTTTTCAGGTCCTAATCAAATGTTGTAGAATACAAGATGTCAATCCAATTCTAAGAGATTCTAATGCAATGGGAATGCAAGTTCATGCTTAATCTAAGTCTATCAAGAAGAGATGATGATTATGAAACTAAGACAATATTAAAAATGCAATAAAAGAATGAACTTTCTTTCTCAATGAGGCAAGGGGGCTCTTGGGACAAGGAACTGACTTTGGGTGATCAAGATTCAATCCAAGATGCTAACTTTTCAATCAATCTAATTCCTTATGCCTAGACAACAAAACTAAGCAAGTTCTATCCCTAGATGAATGCTCTTTTGCAATGATCACCCAAGTACACCAAATCCTTTTGGCTGTAATGATCAAAGCAAACATGGAGAATGAGTCTAATAGCAATCCTAGCTTCTTTTACAACTAATCCCTTAGGCAAAGCAAGCTAAAAGCATAGATGAGTTGGTTCAGGCATTTCATAGAACACCTTCCGGGCATGAAATGCCTATGGCTCTATGTTTGAGAGGCCAACCCAAATATAGCAAGAAGAACACCAAATCAATGCAAGGAGATGATAGATCTAATACTAAGCACCTTGGATCTACTCCTAATCACCCTTAGTCTCCCAAGCCCATGAACCCTAGATAGATCTACTCACTAATACCCATGGAAAACCTCAAAATCAATGATGATTCAAGGCTAAACATGATTAGAGAAAGAGATAATCTGTTAAACACACAAGAAATGATGTAAAAAGGATCAAAGATCCAAACTTTCTTCAAGTTCTTATTATGTTTTTGAGAGAAAAGAAGTTAGATCTCTTAATGAGATCACAAGAGTATTTATACATAGGCTTGAAAGCCCTTGGAAACATAAAGCAAAAATACTAAAGTGCCCTTGGCCAAGTGATTTTCGACCAATGAGAAGCAAGGAGAAAGGAAGAAGCTGAGCCACCCGGGTCAGCTAGTGTTTGTCCAGGCCGGGTGTGTCCAGGCCGGGTATGTCCTGCTCGTCCGGCGTCCAGGCCGTGCGGCCTCTCTAGGCCGGGTGTGCTCGGCCGCGTGGTGGGTGTCCAGCAGCTAGCAGGACGTGTGGGTGTGTGTGGCCGGGTGGTACTAGTCGGGTGTGCAGGCTGATACGCGGGTAGGAGGAACTGTGGGACGTCCGAGTGTCCTGGTCTGTTCTCCCATCGCCCATCCCGTGCGGGTGCTATTGTCCGGGTGGTGCTGGACGGGTCCTGGATGAAGGCACGCGGGTAATGATGGGTGAGTGGTCATGTCCGGGTGCCTCGTCCCGTGCGGGTTCTCGTGCTCGGGTGGTGCTGACCACGTCCATTCTAGGCGTTCAGCACAATCAGGACGTGCGGGTGCTTGTCCCCGGGTCGTCCTGGCCGCGTCCTGAGCTTGTCCAGGCGAGGTTTGATGGTTGGCCTCGGGTGTGCTCACCCGGGTGGCTTGACATGCTTCCACTCAATTGATCATAACTCCTCCAATATGGCTCCAAATGTCTTGAAACCACTTCCATTGGAAAGCTAACTCAGAATGCCATGTCTCCACCAAATCTTAGCATCAGAAGGTATTCCTAAGGCCTCTGTCCATGTTCATCTTTAAACCCTTCTTTTTTTCATCACAAAACTCCCAAACATCTTAAATATCTCCAAAGTGTGCTCCAACACCTAATAGGGACTTATGAATGCAAAATGAGCCTAAAGATGCCTAATGCCTAATCTAAATGAGCAAAAATGCATAAGATATGATAGCTAAAAACATGTAAATATGCAAGACATCACTATCCAGCTCACGGACCACTACTTGTCACTAGGAGTTCCTTGAGTGTTCAACCGAAAACCAATGAAAAATAAAAAAAGGGAGAATCTCTTTCATTCTCGTTGTTTAGTTTCTGAAAAAGTCTGTTCTTTAATCATTGATGGTGGGAGTTGTACTAACGTTGCTAGTGACATTCTTGTCAGGAAACTTGGACTTGTCACCAGGCCCCTCTCTCGTCCTTTCAGGTTGGAATGGCTAAACGAGGCTGGTGAGCAGTATGTGACGAACAGGTCACGGTCCCCCTTACCATTGGGCGATATGAAGATGAGGTTTTCTGTAATGTTCTTCCCATGGACGCATGCCACATTCTCTTGGGTCGGCCATGGCATTTTGATAAGAAGGCCGTGCATGATGGCTTCACAAACCAACACTCCTTTGACCATAATGGCAAGAAGATCACGTTGGTCCCTTTGACACATTTGGAGGTTCATCAAGATCAACTTCAGCTCAAGAGGAACCGTGAAAAGGAGCCTAAACCTGATGAGCCTGAGACATCCAAAAGAAACTCCAACTTCTATCTTAAAGAAAGTCAGGTTCGGAAATCTCTCTGCTCTCAAAAGCCATTTCTTTTACTTGTGCATAAAGAATCTCTTATGGCTATTTCTTCTGACCTTGCACCGGAGATTCCGAGTGAGTTTCTAGATGTTTTGCAGGACTTTTCTGATGTCTTTCCAGATGAGAATCCACAGGGATTGCCACCAATACGAGGGATTGAGCATCAGATAGACTTTGTTCCAGGTGCATCTCTGCCGAACCGACCAGCTTACCGTACCAATCCGGTCGAGACCAAGGAACTTCAGAAACAAATCGGTGAGCTTCTTGAGAAAGGCTACATCCGGGAAAGCCTCAGTCCTTGTGCCGTACCAGTTCTCTTTGTACCCAAGAAGGATGGTTCATGGCGCATGTGTGTGGACTGCCGTGCCATCAACAACATTACGGTAAAATATAGGCATCCCATTCCTAGGATTGATGACATGCTAGATGAGTTGCATGGTTCTTCAGTTTTCTCTAAAATTGATTTGAAAAGTGGCTATCACCAGATTAGGATGAAAGAAGGTGATGAATGGAAAACTGCATTTAAGACTAAGCTAGGATTGTATGAGTGGCTTATTATGCCATTTGGTCTCACTTATGCACCTAGCACTTTCATGCGTTTGATGAATCATATTCTGAGAGCATTCATTGGTCATTTCGTGGTCGTTTACTTTGATGACATTCTCATTTACAGCAAGAACCTAGATGATCATAAAAAGCATTTGAAATCTGTTCTTGAAGTTCTTAGGAAAGAAAGGCTGTTTGCAAATCTTAGTAAATGCTCTTTTGGAACAGATCACGGGTGTTCTTAGGTTTTGTTGTAGGTGCTGATGGACTCAGGGTGGACGAGGAGAAGATCAAGGCCATCCAAGATTGGCCAAGTCCGACCACAGTGGGCGAAGTGAGGAGTTTCCACGGCCTTGCCGGTTTCTACCGTCGGTTCGTCCAGGATTTCAGTACCATTGCAGCCCCACTTACAGAAGTGATCAAGAAGAATGTTGGTTTCAAGTGGGAACATGATCAGGAGGAAGCATTCCAAGTCTTAAAAGGAAGTTAACTCATGCTCCTTTACTTGTTCTTCCTGATTTCTAAGACTTTTGAGATCGAGTGTGATGCTTCTGGTGTTGGTATTGGTGCTGTTTTGACGCAGGAAAGGAAGCCCATTGCTTACTTCAGTTAGAAGCTTGGTGGAGCCACGCTCAACTACCCCACTTACGACAAAGAGCTGTATGCTTTGGTGAGGGCTCTTCAGACGTGGCAGCACTATCTCTGGCCAAAGGAGTTTGTGATTCACACCGATCACCAGTCCTGAAACACCTTAAGGGCCAGCGAAGCTGAACAAAAGACATGCCCGTTGGGTCGAGTTCATTGAGACATTTCCACGCCATCAAGTACAAGCAAGGTAAGGAAAATGTAGTTGCTGATGCCTTGTCCGAAGGTATGCACTTCTCTCAGCTCTTGAAACCAAGTTGCTCGGTTTTGAATTTATCAAAGATTTATATGCAACTGATCCGGATTTCAAAGAGATTTTCAAAAAGTGTTCCAAAGCGGTTTATGGGAAGTATTATCAAGATTCTGGATTTTTATTCTTTGATAACCGCTTGTGTATGCCCCAATGTTCTTTGAGGGAATTGTTTCTCAGGGAAGCACATGGAGGAGGCCTTATGGGACATTTCGGAATCAAGAAGACACACAAGGTCGTACATGAGCATTTCTTTTGGCCGAGTTTGATGAAAGATGTGGAGCGGATCTGTGGTCGATGGTGTGCAAGAAAGCCAAGTCTAAGGCACTGAACCAAGGTTTGTACTCGGCCCTACCCATTCCATCTCATCCTTGGGTTGATATTTCGATGGACTTTGTACTTGGATTGCCTAGGTCTAGATCTGGCCGAGATTCTATCTTTGTGGTTGTTGATAGGTTCTCTAAGATGGCTCATTTCATACCTTGTCATAAGACTGATGATGCTGTGCATATTGCTGATTTATTCTTTAGAGAAATTGTTAGGTTGCACGGCATGCCTAAGACCATTGTTTCTGATCGTGATGCTAAGTTCCTTAGTTATTTCTGGAAAACTTTGTGGTCTAAGTTAGGAACGAGGTTGATGTTTTCCACCACTTGTCACCCACAGACCGATGGTCAAACTGAGGTTGTGAACCGGACCTTGTCCACTTTGCTTAGATCATTGATTAAGAAAAATCTGAGAACTTGGGAAGAATGTTTTCCTCATGTAGAATTTGCTTATAATCATTCTTTGCATTCTTCTACTAAGTTTTCTCCATTTGAGGTTGTTTATGGTTTCAATCCCTTATCTCCACTTGATCTTTTGCCTTTGCTTTTGAGTGAAAGAGTTTGTACAGATGGCAAGAGGAAGGCTGACACCATTCAGAAGCTACATGAGACGGTTCGTGCCAACATCTCAGCCAGAACCGAGGGCTTCACAAGAAGGGCAAACAAGAAAAGAACCAAAGTTGTCTTTGAGGTGGGCGATCTGGTTTGGGTTCATCTAAGGAAGGAACGGTTCCCTGACGAAAGAAAGTCCAAACTCATGCCAAGGGTCGATGGTCCCTTTCAGATCCTTAAGAAGATCCATGACAATGCCTATCAGCTTGATCTTCAAGGTAAGTATGACATCTCTTCGAGTTTTAATGTTTCTGATCTATCTCCTTTTCGTGCAGATGATCCAGATTTGTGGACAAATCCTTTTGAAGAAGGAGGGAATGATGCACCTCAGGACGTGGACCAGGACATGACACAGCCCCAACATGGTGATCAGGACGACCACATCAGTTCAGCTGAGGTTCATCCATCCGGCCGTACCAGACAGACAAACCGAGCCGTGTACCGGATCGACCCGCGTGCACCCGGGAAGGACCTTAGGCTGGATCCACGAACAGATGACAAAACTGATCAACCCACACGCCTTATTTCCCGTCCTACTCGTCATTCTAAGACCAACAGTCAAGCCAGAACCCACTTTGATCGAGAGGAACCCGATTCAGGTCACAGCCTATCTCTTTTGGCCCGTTTGGTTCATACCGCGCACCCGGACGGACATGCTCTTGATCTGATCGACCAGTTTGATTCATTCATGGGATTTGATGACTCCAATCCATCTAAGGCAAGGATTCTTAAGCTCTCTGAAGATTTGGGTCAAGTGAAGTCTCCATCCGTTCATGAAGGTTCGACGATCACCCCCGCGGACAGCCCATCGTGTGTCCTTCTCCTTACTGCGATGGAACTGATCATCACGGACGCACCTAGACACTCCGAAGTATCTGGACCAGTCAACATCTGAGACCGTGCTTTGACCAGTCTTCCTTGCTTTCCACACTTTGACTAGATCTAGTCAAATTTATGTTTTCTATGCATTGTTTTCTGAACTTTTCTTTATTTCTCTTTGACTCAAAACTCTATAAATTGTAGTCCCATTTCTTTGCAACATCATGAATGAAATTTCTTCTTTTGTTTGAGTTTTTACTCTCTGTTCTTTGTCAAGAACACTTTTAGTTTCTTTGGTGTGGTTAGCTCCAAACGAACGCCTCATTCTAGTTGGACCGGTGCGTCATATCCGGCAACTGAACGAGTTTGCTTCCTTGTCGGACCTGTGAGTCATATCAGGCGACATTCAAGCACCTAGGCAGTATCATTGGGTCATTCCGCAACCCTTTGTGTCGTCATACAATCCATTAGTTCTCTTCGGAGTTCATATCTCTTCATACCGGTCGAGTGATCAGATTTAAGGTGGATCAACTAGGCCGAGGGAAATCACGGCAAATTTCACACAAAGCACACGGTCTCCTTAGGCCGCTGGGACACTTCAAAAATCAGGCAACCCCAATTTCTTTGCCCCAAACATTTCATTCTTGCTTTCATACCTGCAAGACAACATCTTGACCAAACAATAATCTAAAAAAAATCAAAAATAAAATCACATATATACAAGGATAGACATGGGACTTCCTCCCAAGTGAGCTTGTTTTAAGTCTCTAGCTTGAGTTCCTCTCTTTTAGGCAGAGGTGGGGCTGGAAAGTGGAAATGAGGTTCCTTCTTCCTCTGTTGTGGTTCCCAAGTAGAGCTTAACTCTCTGTCCTTTGACTGTAAAGTCCCTTCCATCAGTACTCCACAACACTATAGCTCCATATGGCCTAACTTCTTTGACTTTAAAAGGACCGGACCATCTAGACTTGAGCTTTCCAGGAAACAATTTCACTTTAGAGTTGTAGAGAAGCACTTGATCTCCTTCCTTGAACTCTCTTTTCAGAATGTTCTTGTCATGGAAAGCTTTAGTCTTCTCCTTGTAGATCCTTGAGTTCTCAAAAGCATCCATTCTTATCTCATCAAGCTCATGTAGTTGAAGAAGTCTTTTCTTCTTAGCACTCTTGATGTCAAAGTTCAGCAACTTTACTGTCCATAGTGCCTTGTACTCAAGCTCTACTGGCAAATGGCAAGCTTTCCCATACACAAGGTTGAAAGGTGTGGTTCCCAAAGGTGTCTTGTAAGCTGTCCTATAAGCCCAAAGTGCATCATCAAGCTTAGCAGACCAATCTTTCCTTGTAATCCCCACAATCTTTTCCAAAATGGACTTTATCTCTCTGTTAGAAATCTCAATTGACCACTTGTTTGAGGATGGTAAGGAGTTGCCACCTTATGCTTCACACCCTTCTTTTTGAGAAGTCCTTCAAACAGCTTGTTGATGAAGTGAGAGCCTCCATCACTGATCACAACTCTTGGAACCCCAAACCTTGGAAAGATGACACTCTTGTACATCTTGGTTACAACTCCAGCATCATTCGTGGGACTTGCAATGGCTTCCACACACTTTGAGACATAATCAACAGCTACAAGGATGTACTTGTTGCCATATGATGATGGAAATGGCCCCATGAAGTCAATACCCCACACATCAAACACTTCAACTTCAAGGATTGGATTTTGAGGCATCTCATTCCTTCTGGTGATGTTCCCTCTTTTTTGGCATGAATCACACCTTGAAACAAAATCCTGTGTATCCTTGAACATGTGTGGCCACCAGAATCCAGCTTGTAGCACCTTTGCAACAGTCTTGAAGGTAGCAAAGTGGCCTCCATAGGATGATCCATGACAGTGTGTAAGGATCCCATCAATTTCTGCATCAGCGACCACTCTCCTGTAGAGTTGATCCTTGCAAAGAATGTAGAGGTAAGGCTCATCCCAATAGTATCTCTTCACATCCTTGTAGAACTTCTTCTTGGCATAGCCCACAAGATTCAAAGGTTCTTTTCCTGTGGCTAAGTAGTTCACGAAATCAGCATACCAAGGTTATTTCTCTTCTGTTGCTTTGACTTCTTCAAGCTTCCTACCGGTCTCACAAACTGCCATCACTGCTCCAATGGCCATGATCTGCTCCTCTGGAAGTCCTTCATCAATGGGGACGCCACACTCTATTCTCAGCCTGGACAAGTGATCAACTACACCATTCTGAACTCCTGGTTTGTCTCTGATCTCTAAATCAAACTCTTGAAGTAAAAGGATCCACCTCAAGAGCCTGAGTTTTGCATCTTTCTTGGCCAAAAGGTGTCTCAAAGCAGCATGATCTGTGTAGACAATAAACTTAGATCCCACTAAGTAGCTTCTGAATTTCTCAAATGCAAAGACAATGGCTAGCATCTCCTTCTCAGTTGTGGCATACTTCATCTGAGCATCATTCAAGGTTTGGCTCGCGTAATAGATCACATGTGTCTTGCCATCCTTCTTCTGTCCCAAAACAGCTCCCACAACATAGTCACTAGCATCACACATGATCTCAAAGGAGATCCCAATCAGGTGGCTGGACAATGGGGGCACTTACAAGCTCACTCTTCAGCTTCTTGAAAGCTTCTAGACATTCCTGACCAAAGAGAAAGATCTCTTCCTTGCATAGCAATCTGGTGAGTGGCCTGGCGATCTTGGAGAAGTCCTTAATGAACCTTCTATAGAAGCCAGTATGCCTCAGGAAACTCCTGATGTCTTTTACTTTCTTTGGAGGAGCCAAACTGATCATCACATCAATCTTTGCCTTGTCTACCTCGATCCCCTTCTCTGAAATCTTGTGTCCCAGCACAATCCCTTCTTTAACCATGAAGTGGCACTTCTCCCAGTTCAGCACGAGGTTGGTGTCTTCACATCTCTGTAGGACCCTGCACAAATTTGACAAACAAGCAGAAAACAAAGATCCGTAGACGGAGAAGTCATCCATAAACACCTCCACAACATCCTAAATTAGATTAGAGAAGATTGACATCATGCACCTTTGAAAGGTGGCTGGAGCATTGCATAGCCCAAATGGCATCCTTCAATAGGCAAAGGTACCATAAGGGCATGTGAATGTCATTTTCTCTTGATCATTGGGTTGTATGGGTATCTATAAGAACCCTGAATACCCATCAAGAAAGCAATAGAAAGGGTGATTTGCAAGTCTCTCAAGCATCTGATCAATAAATGGCAATGAAAAATGATCCTTTTAAGATGCAGAGTTGAGTTTTCGGTAATCAATGCACATTCTATGACCTGTGATGGTTCTTGTTGGTATCAGTTCATCCTTGTCATTTTTAATTACAGTGATACCACCTTTCTTTGGAACAACATGCACAGGAGATACCCATTTAGAATCTGAAATAGGGTATATCACACCAGCATCTAAGAGTTTAAGAATCTCTTTCTTTACAACATCCTTCAGGTTAGGATTTAACCTTCTTTGATGCTCTATAGAAGTCATTGATTCATCCTCAAGATGTATCCTATGCAATCACAAAGAGGGTGATATTCCTTTGATATCATCAAGTGAGTAACCTATTGCTTTTCTAAATCTTTTAAGTGCTTTTAAAAGTTTAGATAGCTTAGTTTCAGTAAGTTCACTACTCTTAATGACAGGATAAGTCTCATTAGGGCCAAGGAAGGCATACCTTACACCATGGGGAAGAGGTTTAAGCTCCACCTTAGGCGCCTTAAGCTCGCTCCAGTCATCTTGCTGGATGTCCCCTTGTTGGGTGACTGAGGCTTCTTGATGAACCACTTGTGGCAGCTCCTCATACCAATCCTCACTATCAAACCCTTTGTGTGAGTCCAGCATCATCCCATAGGCAGTACTCTCCAGGTTCTCAATCACTTCAACCTCTCTCTCTATTGTCAAAGCATGCTGTAGCGGGTCTTCTATTATAACTCTTCAAGGAGCTCATCAGCAAGAGCATCCATTTCTTCAATGTAGAAGACTTGCCCTTGCACAGTTGGTTTCTTCATTATCTCCTTGATGTCAAAGTGGAGGATATTCTCTTTACCCAAATGGAGATCAATCTTGCCTTCTTTCACATTAACAATAGCTCCTGCCGTGGCTAAGAAACGCCTTCCAAGGATTAAGGGATCTTGAGCTTCCTCACCCATCTCAAGTACCACAAATTCTGTAGGGTTCTCATAATTTCCAACCATCACAGGGAGGTCCTCCAAGATACCCAAAGGGTACTTCAATGAACGATCAGCCAAAACCAGAGAAAGTCTACACTTCTTGTACTGAGTGAATCCAAGCTTCTTTGCAACAAACAAAGGCATCAAGCTGACACTAGCTCCCAAATCGCAGAGACATCTCTCAAACACCATAGGTCCAAGAGCACAAGGTAGTGTGACGCATCCTGGATCCTCTAGCTTCTTTGGAACATCAAGCCTCTGGATGATGGCACTGCACTCATGGGTAAGAATCATCATGCCCTCTATCTCTTTCTTCTTTGCAGCTACAACATCTTTCAGGAACTTGTTGTATTGAGGAACCAGAATGAAAGCATCAATGATGGGCATTGTGACCTGGACTTCACTCATCTGCTTCTCAAACAGAGCTTTGTACTTCTGTAGCAGCTGCCTCTTGAATCTTCCAGGGAATGGGAGTTTGGGTTCATAAGGAGGAGGAACAAAAGAATTCTCATTTGCTGGAGCAACAACTTCACCATCTTTCACAGTTTTCTTCTCTTCTTCAACCTTTCCTTTACCCTTGGCTTCCACAATCTTCTCTAAGATCTCCTCATTGGTCTTCTCATCCACAATCACTACCTGACGATAGACTTTTCAAGGGTCCAATCAAATGTTGTAGTATACAAGATGTCAATCCAATCCTAAGTGATTCTAATGCAAAAGGAATGCAAGTTCATGCTTAAGCTAAATGCAACCATAAAGTGAGATGAGATGATTATAAACTAAGGCAATACTAGAAATGCAATAAAAGATGAACTTTCTTTTCAATATGAGGCAAAGGGATTCTTGGGACAAGGGAATTGACTTTGGGTGATCAAACTTCAATCTAAGATGGCAAACTTTCAATCAATCTAACACCTTAAGCCTAGACACAATCCTAAGCAAGCTCTATCTCTAGATGAATGCTCATTCACTAACATATCTCAAGCATCTAATCTCTTAGGTTGAATAATATGAAAGCAATCATTAAGAACAAGTCCATTAGCTATCTTAACACCTTTAACAACAAATCTCTTTGGTAAAAAATGTTAAAAGCATTGGAGAGTTGGTTCAGGCATTTCATAGAACACCTTTCGGGCATGAAATGCCAATAGCTCTATTTTGAAGAGGCCAACTCCAAAATAGCAAGAAGAACACTCTATAAGCAAGGATCAAGAAGGATCTACCCTACAACATCTTAGATCTACACCTAATCACCCTTAGTCTCCCAAGCCCATGAATCCTAGATAGATATACTCACTAATAGACATGGATAACCTTAAAGCCATGGATGATTCAAGGCTCAAAATGATTAGAGATGAAGATAATCTAGGAAACACAAAAGAAATAGATGAAGAAGGATTCAAGATCCAAACTTTATTCAAGATTTAAAAGTGTTCTTGAGAGAAAAGAAGTTAAGTTCCAAATTGGGAGATACAAGAGTATTTATACAAGGATTGGAAGCCCTAAAAACATCATAGAAAATTACTAAAAGGTCCCTGGAATAAAATGGGCTTCGACCAATAGGAGAAGAGTGTCAAAAAACGCTCAGGGTAGCTCCAGCCGTCCAGCCCGCGCACATCCGGCCCGAGCAGAATCATCCGGCCGTTCGTGTGTCCCGCGCGGGTGTACTGACCCAAGCACTCCAGCCCACGCACCGTCCAGTCCATTCCTGGCATGTCCCGTGCAGGTAAGTGAGGCCGAGCACTCCAGGCCGCGCACCGTCCTGTCCGTTCCTGGCATGTCCCGCGTGGGTAAGTGAGGCCGAGCACTCAAGGCCGCGCATCCGGTCCAGCTTCTGTCCCGCGCGGGTGCTCTCTCCCGAGCACTCCAGGCCGCGCATCCGGACATTGATCCATTCCAACTCGGCCGTACCATCTTCCTTCGTTCCGGAAAGTGTCATGGTCCATCTCGCGTCCCGGCCGTCCAAGGTGAGGTCATGATCATGGCTTGGCTTGTCCTGACCTTGGCCAAATTCCATTCTTCATCTTTTTTTGACCACAAAGCTCCCAAACACCCCAAATACTCCATAGCACACTCCAAGACCTGATAAAGACTTATGAATGAAAAATGGACCTAAAGATGCCTAATGCCTAACTTATATGATCAAAACGCACAAGATATGAATGCTAAAAACATGTAAATATGCGAGACATCAACTCCCCCACACTAGACCTTTACTTATCCTTAAGTCAACTTTTCAAAACACAAGGAGGAGGGATGAAAAGATGGGAGCTTAGCCAAAAGAAACACTTATAGCACTCAACTAGACATCTTAAAGAAACATAGCAAATAGCATGAGCAAAACTCTCTTATTATTCTCTAGCTTCACAAATTACAAGGCCTATCAATTACTCTTATGCCTCTACACAAGATGCAATGCCTATCAACCAACATGTTCTCATAACCAACTCTCACATTGATTCACACACACACACACACTCAAGGTGAGGTCTCACAAATGGGCACAAGATCTCAATCATTTGGCTAGGTGATCAAATAGTCTGATATGGATGAAAAGGAGGGTTTCAATGCATCATTTCTAGGTGGAAATCACTCAAAAATCAAGGAGCTTGATCATTATGCAAAATTTATCTAAGACTAGGAGCAATTCATGCATGCATGGATCCATCCTCATCATTCTAACCGATTCCTAAGTGATTACAAGTTCTACACCATTTCCATTCATCCCATAACCCATAATGAAAAACATACTCACATCACTCACCCAATGAACATTTTTCTTTCTCATGATTCAACCACTAAGGACCTCTATTCACTTTTCTAAGCTCTAACTCTTTTAGTTTTTCCTTCCCCACTATCTTATTGAATCTTTCTTTTTTTTTTTCTTTCTTTTTCTTTTTTTTTTAAGGGGGAAGGTCTAAAACAATACTCAAGAGCTATCTTATTTTTCTTTTCTAGGTCCCCAGGGTTTTTCTTTCTCAATACATTCTTTTGTTCATCAATCTCAACATTGTCACATCCCGAACCCAAGATATAAACCTTTAAGGAACAAAAACCCCACTCACCATCCTAGAAGTTAGCTCAAATGAGGACCCTATGCTAGCAAGAGATGAGAACAAATCGATGTCGCTCCGAATACTCTCAAGGTTTTGCACATGACAAGCTATCAGAAAAGGCCTCACTCATGCAGATCAATGTAGGCTTCAAAGAATGGGTATGGTTCAAGGGTATGGAAGTGCCATTTGGGTTAACAAAGAGTGGTATAATGGGGAAAGATAACCCAAATGTGTATGAGATCCATGATCAAGTATGCAAATGCCCATATGCAAGAGAAATTAAGTTCATTCAAGTCTAAGTTTAGGATGGAGCTGGTCTTAAGAACAATGCCAATAAGCAAGCAAGCAAGTTTCAAGAAGAGTTTTAAAGGCTCAAAGCATGCAAGCCTTTCAAAAGATGCTTAAGCTACATGATATGTTTAACTAGGATGTCAAATTCAGTGCAAACAAGTGTTCTTTACAAGGCATGCTCCATGTGCAAGTGAATGCAACCTATATGCTCTAGACTCAATCTTTAAGATACAAGTGATGCAACTACATGATTCAAAAATTTCAATTTTTTTTTTTGATTTTCTATGCAAATATGAATGTACAATGCAATGCATGAGACTCACAATCACAAAGCAAACATGATCAAATATCCGGTACCTCCCCCACACTTAAATCACACAGTCTCTGTGTGAGTAAGAGAGAAAGAGATACCCCAACAAGACAAAAGAAAATGTATATACAAGAAGGGTTGGAGTGATACCACATAAGGAGATTTGGGCATGGTGCTTTGTGTCTGGACTAGGAGCTGGCTTGGTTCATAGCAACTAGAGGAGGCTGCTACATGGCAATCATAAGGCTCAAGTGTTTCACCACCTTTCTTCTCTCCTTTAGTGCTTGGCTCAACCTGAAAACCTTGACCACTTTTATTAAAAAAAACTTAAAAAGGAAAATTGAAATTGCAAAGCTATGTACACGGATAACCATGGGACTTCCTCCCAACTGAGCTTGTTTTGAGTCACTTAGCTTGACTACCTTGTCTCTTGAACTAGTGAGAAGGAGAATCCTTTCCACCTTCAAGTGTGATGGTGAGGACCTGAGAGAGAAGCTCTTGAAGCTTGATTGGGTCATCTTGGAGCTGAGGAGTGATGATGGCTCTAGCACTTGAGAATGGTGTGGACCTGCCCTTATGCTTGATCTTGTACTCAAGGACACCATCTTTGAGCTGCTTTGGATGGATAGTGAGGGTGTGTGGGAGAAAATCAAGAGGTGGAGGATGAGGCTCTTTCACCATCTTCTTCTTTCCATGAGTGGCCTTTGAGGCTCCACTCATCCCCTCTCTTTTAGCACTTTCCAAGTGCTCATCACACAACTCTTTAGAAGACTCTCCATCAAGACCTTCTTTCTTACAAACAACCACTTCATCTTCGGGCTTCTCAACAGCTTGTACATCACAAGTGATTGTCCAACAATAGCCTGCTTCCATTGGAGGTTGGAGAGGATAGGAGACAGCTTTGTTGACATGCATGAGGGTGACCTTCTTGTTGGGAAAGTTAATGCAAGCTCCAGCTGTTGTGAGGAAAGGAGTGCCAAGGAGCAAAGGGACTCTCTCTTCAGATGCCATCTTCAAAACAGTGAGGTCAATGGGTATGGTGCAGGATCCAATCTTCAAGGGGATGTCCTTGATTATGCCAGTTGGGGTTGTAGAAGAAGAATCCCCAAAGGTAAGAGATGAAGTATCTGGTTCCATGCTTTCAATCCCAAGACTCTTCACCATAGCCATGGAAATCACATTCCCTTTGCATTAGAATCACTTAGACACTGGTCCGGGTACTCTCACCCGGTCGGCTGAGACACTGCTGGACGACCAGGCTGGGGAGGCAGGACCGGGAAGGCTGGTCCGGGATGAGCTACCCGGTCGGGAGAAGCTCGAGATGGACAAGGCAGGACCGGGTAGGACAGTCCGGGATGAGCTACCCGGTCGGGACGGCTGGACGGCCAGAACAAGACTGGTCCGGGCTGGTTGGACCGGGTTGGGCCATTTGCTCAACCCCTGACCGAAAATCAAGATGGTTTTCCATTGGCTGAAGCCTAATTGACTCCAAGGACGTTTTAGTAATTTTTATTGATGTTCCTAGGCTTTCTAAGCCTTTGTATAAATACTTATGTAATCTCCTTGAGGAGAACAACTTCTTTTCTCTCAAAAAACCACATTTAGATCTCGAAAAAAGTTTGGATCTTTGATCCTTTTCATCTCATTTCTTTTGTGTTTATTAGATTATCTTCTTCTCTAATCATGTTTAGCCTTGAATCATCATTGATTTTGAGGTTTTCCATGGCTATTAGTGAGTAGATCTATCTAGGGTTCATGGGCTTGGGAGACTAAGGGTGATTAGGTGTAGATCTAAGATGTTCTAGGGTAGATCCTTCTTGATCCTTGCTTGTAGAGTGTTCTTCTTGCTATTTTGGAGCTGGCCTCTTCAAAATAGAGCTATAGGCATTTCATGCCCGAAAGGTGTTCTATGAAATGCCTGATCCAACTCTTCAATGCTTTTAACATTCTTTACCAAAGAGATTTGTTGTTAAAAGTGTTAAGATAGCTAATGGACTAGTTCTTAATGATTGCTTTCATATTATTCAACCTAAGAGATTAGATGCTTGAGATATGTTTGTGAATGAGCATTCATCTAGAGATAGAGATTGCTTAGGATTGTGTCTAGGCTTAAGGTGTTAGATTGATTGAATGTTTGCCATCTTAGATCAAAACTTGATCACCCAAAGTCAATTTCCTTGTCCAAAGAATCCCCTTGCCTCATTGAGAAAGAAAGTTCACTCTTTTATTGCATTTTTAATATTGTCTTAGTTTATAATCATCTTCTTATCATGGTTGCACTTAGATTAAGCATAGGCTTGCATTCCCTTTGCATTAGAATCACTTAGAATTGGATTGACATCTTGTATATTACAACATTTGATTAGGACCCTTGAAAAGTCCTTCATCAAATTGGCGCCATTGCCAAGTTCTAAGTTGATTTTGACATTGGGATTTACTCATTTGCTTGAGACTAAGTCATTTTTTTTATTGTGTTATTTCTTCTCCTTGCTCTTTTCCCTTTGAATTTCAGATGTATGATAACTAGAAGCAGAGGTGCATCAAACTTAACACCCACTGTTGAAGAAGTTGCTACACTTGAGAGGGAGATTGCAAGAAAGAGAAGAGAAGAAGAGAAACAGGTTCACTTGCAGAGATTGGGGTTTGATATGGAGAATCAGCCTCAAGATGGAGATGACCTAGGGGGCAATGTTCCAAGAGCTGACAACATAAGACCACAGCGCCAGCCACAACAGCCACAGCGCCAAGCTAGAGCCATTGGAACTTATGATCAACCTCACATTCATGGTCATAGGTTGGGGATAAGAGCACCAGCTGTGGAGAACAACAACTTTGAGATCAAATCGGGGCTGCTGAATTTGATTGAGAACAACAAGTTTCATGGCCTTGCTATGGAGGATCCCCTTGATCACTTGGACACATTTGATAGCTACTGTAGCTTGTCCAAGACTAATGGAGTCTCTGAAGATGCTTTCAAGTTGAGGTTGTTTCCCTTCTCTTTGGGAGAAAAGGCACATCTATGGGAGAAGGCTCTTCCAAGTGACTCTATCAAAACTTGGAATGAGTGCAAGAGGGCATTCCTAGAAATTCTTCTCTACCTCAAGAAAAGCCAAGATCAGAAATGAGATCTCTAGCTTTCAGCGAAGAACCTTGAGAGCTTTAGTGAAGCATGGGAGAGGTTCAAGGGCTATTGGTCTCAATGCCCACATCATGGCTTCACCAAGGAGAGTTTGCTTAGTACCTTCAGAGGTGCTCTTCCAGAGTTCAGGAGCAGATTATTCACAGCCAGCAATGGGTTCTTCTTGGGCAGAACTGAGCAGGATGCTGAGGAGCTGGTGGAGAACATGGCCAAGAGTGACTCAATCTACAGTGAGGAGCATGATAGGGTCAATAGAGGCACTGATGAAGATGATCAGCACACAAGGAAGGCGCTGAAATCTCTCCAAGAGAAGTTGGACAAGATTATTGCAGAGAAGGCTAAGCATGAGCAGATTAACTCCATTGGGAAGCAGCAACAAAAGCAGCCTGCTGGGACTAATCAGGTTGATGGTGTAGAAGGTCAAGAGGAGCTGTGCTTCATCAATGCTAATGGGACATGGTACATGAAAGAGCCCAACTTCCAGTACCAAAACAACTATCAGCAAAGACCTTACTACAACAATCAGCAAGGAGGTTACCAAGCCAACCAGCCTACTCAGCCCCAAGGAAGCTCTTCTCAAGCTCAGGCTCCAAGTTCAAATTTGGAGTCAATGTTCAAGCAACTCTTAGAAGCTCAAGAAAGAAATGCTAAGAACATTGGTGATGAGTTCAAGAACATCCATGCCAAGATTGATGGAATCTATTCTGACCTCAACAACAAGTACATGCAACTTGCCTCTCATCTCAAAGCTTTGGAGAGCCAGGTTGCTTCTATGTCTTCATCCTCCAAGAGCCTAATGGGATCTCTACCAGGAAAACCAGAGAAAAATACCAAGGAATCTTGCAATGTCATCCTCTACTACTTCTTCAAAGATTGAGATGTGTACTCATGAGACAGAGAAGGATGAGATTGAAATGTTTGACACTGAGTTTGGGGATGTTGAGAGATTTTTGTGGCCACAGCTGAAGCACATATTCTGAGGGATGCTGCCAAGAAGGCTGAGGTAAAGAGTCTGCAGCAAGCTGAGCCTAGAGCTGAGACACCAACTGTGTAAAGAGCAGACAACAAGCTGAAAGAAGTGAAGCAGAAGACACTGAGTTTGAGCTATCACCATATGATAAGCTCCCTTTCCCCAAAGAGTTCTCACCAAAGCTCAAAAGAAGGTGATCTCAAAGTTCGGGAAAGATCTTAGTGATGTTGGAGTCAAGCTTCCAGAAATATCAGGTATGCTTTAAGCTCATGTCCAGATGATGCTCATCAAGGACATTCTAGACCACCAGGCTGAAGTGGCTGAGCTTTTGGACATCTCCATTCTGAAGATTGATCCACCAACCCTCCAAAGTCCCTCCCTAGCTTGAGTCTCAAGGGAATTTCACCTTGTCTTGCTCTCTTGGTAAATTAACTATGGTTGATGCTCTTGTTGATAGTGGTGCTAGTGTGAATGTCATTTCCTTGGATATGGTGAAGAGTCTTGGGATTGAAAGCATGTAACCAGATACTCCTTCTCTCACCTTTGGGGATTCTTCTTCTACAACCCCACTTGGCATAATCAAGGACTTCCCTTGAAGATTGGATCCTGCACCATACCCATTAACCTCACTGTTTTGAAGATGGCATCTGAAGAGAGTCCCTTTGATCCTTGGCACTCCTTTCCTCACAACAGTTGGAGCTTGCATTGCCTTTCCCAACAAGAAGGTCACCCTCATGCATGTCAACAAAGCTGTCTCCTATCCTCTCCAACCTCCAATGGAATCAGGCTATTATGGGACAATCACTTGTGATACACAAGCTGTTGAGAAGCCCCAAGATGAAGTGGCTGTTTGTAAAAGAAGGTCTTGATGGAGAGTCTTCTAAAGAAGTGTGGTGAGCACTTGGAAAGTGCTAAAGGAGGGATGAGTGGAGCCTCAAAGGCCACTCATGGCAAGAAGAAGATGGTGAAAGAGCCTCATCCTCCACCTCTTGATTTGCTCCCACACACCCTCACTCCCCATCCCAAGAAGCTCAAAGATGGTGTCCTTGAGTACAAGATCAAGCATAAGGGCAGGTCCACACCATTCTCAAGTGCTAGAGCCATCATCACTCCTCAGCTCCAAGATGACCCAATCAAGCTTCAAGAGCTTCTCTCTCAGGTCCTCACCATCACACTTGAAGGTGGGAAGGATCCTCCTTCTCACTAGTTCAAGAGACAAGGTAGTCAAGCTAAATGACTCAAAACAAACTCACTTGGGAGGAAGTCTCATGGTTATCCTTGTACATAGCTTTGAAATTTCAATTTTCCTTTTAAGTTTTTTAATAAAAGTGGTCAAGGTTTTCAGGTTGAGCCAAGCACTAGAGGAGAGAAGAACGGTGATTAACCACCTGAGCCCTATGATTGCCATGTAGCAGCCTCCTCTGGTTGCTATGAACCAAGCCAGCTCCTAGCCCCGACACCAAACACCACACCCAAACCTCCTTCTTAGGTATCACTCCAACCCTTCTTGTCTATACATTTGCTTTTGTCTTGTTGGGGTATCTCCTTCTCTCTTACTCACACAGAGACTGTGTGATTTAAGTGTGGGGGAGGTACCAAGTATTTGATCATGTTTGCTTTGTGATTTTGAGTCTCATGCATTGCATTGTACATTCATATTTGCATAGAAAATCCAAAAAATTTTAATTTATTTTTGAATCATGTAGATTGCATCACTTGCATCCTTAAGATTGAGTGTAGAGCATATAGGTTGCATTCATTTGCATATGGAGCAATGCCTTGTAAAGAACACTTGTTTGCACTGAATTTGACACCCTAGTTAAACATATCAAGTTGCTTAAGCATCTTTTGAAAGTCTTGCATGCTTTGAGCCTTGAAAACTCTTCTTGAAACTTGCTTGCTTGCTTGATATTAACATTGTTCTTGAAACCAGCTCCATCCTGAACTTGGACTTGAATGAACTTAATTTCTCTTGCATATGGGCATTTGCATACTTGATCATGGATCTCATACACATTTGGGTTATCTTTCCCCATTATACCACTCTTTGTTAACCCAAATGGCACATCCATACCCTTGAACCCTAGCCATTCTTTGAAGCCTACATTGATTTGCATGAGTGAGGCCTTTTCTGATAGCTTGTCATGTGCAAAATCTTGAGAGTATTGGGAGAGACATGGATTTGTTCTCATCTCTTGCTAGCATAGGGTCCTCATTTGAGCTAACTTCTAGGATGGTGAGTGGGGTTTTATTTCTTAAAGGTTTATATCTTGGATTTGGGATGTGACAATGTTGAGATTTATGAACAAAAGAGTATCATTGAGAAAGAGAAAACCCTAGGGACCTAGAACAGAAAAAATAAGAAAGCTCTTGTGTAATGTTTGAGACTTTTCCCTATACATAAAAAAAGAAAAAAAGAAAAAGAAAAAGAAAAAGAAAAAGAAAGATTCAATAAGATTGTGGGGAGGGAAAACAAAAGTGCTAGAGCTTAGAAATGTGAATTGTGAATAAAAGGGTCTCTAGTGGGTGAATCATGAGAAAGAAAATTTTCATTGAGTGAGTGATGTGAGAAGGTTTTCATTATTGGGCTATGGGATGAATGGAAAGGGTGTAGAACTTGTAATCACTTAGGAATGGGTAGAATGATGAGGATGGATCCATGTATGCATGAATTGCTCCTAGTCTTAGATAAATTTTGCATAATGATCAAGCTCCTTGATTCTTGAGTGATAGCCACCTTAAAAAGATGCATTGAACCCTCATTTTCATCCATATTAGACCATTTGATCACCTAGCCAAATGATTGAGATCATGTGCCCATTTGTGAGACTTCACCTTGTGTGTGTGTGTGTGAATCAATGTGAGGGCTGGTTAAGAGAACTTGTTGGTTGATAAGCATTGCATCTTGTGTAGAGGCATAAGAGTAATTGATAGGCCTTGTGAAGCTAGAGCATAATAAGAGAGTTTTGCTCATGCTATTTGCTATGTTTCTTTAGGATGTCAAGTTGAGTGCTATGAGAGTTTCTTTTGGCTTTGCTTCCATCTCTATGTCTCCCCTCCTTGTGTTTTGAAAAGATTACTTGAGGACAAGTAAAGGTCTAGTGTGGGGGAGTTGATGTCTTGCATATTTACATGTTTTTTAGCATCCATATCTTGTGCCTTTTGATCATTTAGATTAGGCATTAGGCATCTTTAGGTTCATATTGCATTCATATGTCCTTATAAGGTGTTGGAACAAGCTAAGGAGTGATTAGAGGTGTTTGGGAGCTTTGTGATTCAAAAAGATGAAGAATGGGGTTTGGCCAAGGTCAGGACAAGCCAAACCATTATCAAGACCACTCCTTGGGCCGAGACCAGGGCGGCAGGAGATAGATCAGGAACACTGACCGGGTGCTAAAGCATAATAAGAGAGTTTTGCTCATGCTATTTGCTATGTTTCTTTAGGATGTCAAGTTGAGTGCTATGAGAGTTTATTTTGGCTTTGCTTCCATCTCTATGTCTCCCCTCCTTGTGTTTTGAAAAGATTACTTGAGGACAAGTAAAGGTCTAGTGTGGGGAGTTGATGTCTTGCATATTTACATGTTTTAGCATCCATATCTTGTGCATTTTGATCATTTAGATTAGGCATTAGGCATCTTTAGGTTCATATTGCATTCATATGTCCTTATTAGGTGTTGGAATATAATTTGGTATGATTTGAGGTGTTTGGAAGCCTTATGGCCCCAAAAGAGGTGAAGAATCAAGTTTGGCCATGAAAAGAAGTCAATCCATGATCTGGTCAAGAAAAAGATGAGCATGGACGGAGGCCTTAGAGATGTCTTCTGTTGTTAAGATTTTGTGGAGACACAGAAAATTGAGTTAGCTTTCCAATGGAAGTGGTTTCAAGTCAATTGGAGCTGTATTGGAGGAGTTATGATCAGTTTACTAGAAGCAAATCAAGCTGGCCGGGAAGACTGGTCCGGGTACTCTCACCCGGTCGGCTGAGACACTGCTGGACGACCAGGCTGGGGAGGCAGGACTGGGAAGGCTGGTCCGGGATGAGCTACCGGTCGGGAGAAGATCGAGATGGACAAGGCAGGACCGGGTAGGACAGTCGGGATGAGCTACCCGGTCGGGACGGCTGGGCCTTGAGAACAAGACTGGTCCGGGTTGGTTGGACCGGGTTGGGCCATTTGCTCAACCCCTGACCGAAAATCAAGATGGTTTTCCATTGGCTGAAGCCTAATTGACTCCAAGGAATTTTTAGTAATATTTAATGATGTTCCTATGTTTTCTAAGCCTTTGTATAAATACTTATGTAATCTCCTTGAGGAGAACAATTTCTTTTCTCTCAAAAAAACACATTTAGATCTTGAAGAAAGTTTGGATCTTTGATCCTTTTCATCTCATTTCTTTTGTGTTTATTAGATTATCTTCTTCTCTAATCATGTTTAGCCTTGAATCATCATTGATTTTGAGGTCTTCCATGGCTTTTAGTGAGTAGATATATCTAGGGTTCATGGGCTTGGGAGACTAAGGGTGATTAGGTGTAGATCTAAGATGTTCTAGGGTAGATCCTTCTTGATCCTTGCTTGTAGAGTGTTCTTCTTGCTATTTTGGAGTTGGCCTCTTCAAAATAGAGCTATAGGCATTTCATGCCCGAAAGGTGTTCTATGAAATGCCTGAACCAGCTCTTCAATGCTTTTAACATTCTTTACCAAAGAGATTTGTTGTTAAAGGTGTTGAGATAGCTGATGGACTAGTTCTTAATGATTGCTTTCATATTATTCAACCTAAGAGATTAGATGCTTGAGATATGTTTGTGAATGAGCATTCATCTAGAGATAGAGCTTGCTTAGGATTGTGTCTAGGCTTAAGGTGTTAGATTGATTGAAAGTTTGCCATCTTAGATTGAAGCTTGATCACCCAAAGTCAATTCCCTTGTCTAAGAATCCCTTGCCTCATTGAGAAGAAAGTTCACTCTTTTATTGCATTTTTATATTGTCTTACTTCATAGTCATCTTCTTATAATGGTTGCACTTAGATTAAGCATAGGCTTGCATTCTCTTTGCATTAGAATCACTTAGAATTGGATTGACATCTTGTATACTACAACATTTGATTAGGACCCTTGAAAAGTCCTTCATCAAATTTGAGATCACCTTCTTCTGAGCTTTGGTGAGAACTCTTTGGGGAAAAGGGAGCTTATCATAGGGTGATAGCTCAAACTCAGTGTCTTCCTGCTTCACCTCTTTCAGCTTGTTGTCTGCTGTCTTCACAGCTGGTGTCTCAGCTTTAGGCTCAGCTTTTTGCAGACTCTTTACTTCAGCCTTCTTGGCAGCATCCTTCAGAATATATGCTTCAGCTGTGGCCACAAGAAATCTCTCAACTTCCCCAAACTCAGTTCCAAATATTTCATTCTCATCATCCTCTTTTTCATGAGCACACATCTCAATCTCTGAAGAAGTAGTAGAGAGGATGACATTGCAGGATTCCTTGGGATTTTTCTCTGGTTTTCCTGGTAGAGATCCCATTGGGCTCCTGGAAGATGAAGACATAGAGGCGACCTGGCTCTCCAAAGCTTTGAGATGAGAGGCAAGTTTCATGTACTTGTTGTAGAGGTCAGAATAGGTCCCATCAATCTTTGCATGGATGTTCTTGAACTCATCTCCAATGTTCTTAGCATTTCTCTCTTGAGCTTCTAAGATTTGTTTGAACATGGACTCCATATTTGAACTTGGAGCCTGAGCTTGAGAAGAGCTTCCTTAGGGCTGAGTAGACTGGTTGGCTTGGTAACCTCCTTGCTGACTGTTGTAGTAAGGCCTTTGCTGATAGTTGTTTTGGTACTGCATGTTGGGCTCTTTCATGTACCATGTGCCATTAGCATTGATGAAGCACAGCTCCTCTTGACCTTCTAAACCATCAACCTTATTAGTCCCAACAGACTGCTTTTGTTTCTGGTTCCCAATGGAGTTAATCTGCTCCTGCTTAGCCTTCTCTGCAATAATCTTGTCCAACTTTTCTTGGAGAGATTTCAGCGCCTTCCTTGTGTGCTGATCATCTTCATCAGCGCCTCTGTTGACCCTATCATGCTCCTCACTGTAGACTGAGTCATTCTTGGCCATGTTCTCCACCAGCTCCTCTGCATCCTGCTCAGTTCTGCCCGAGAAGAACCCATTGCTGGCTGTGTCTAATCTGCTCCTGAACTCTAGAAGAGCACCTCTGTAGAAGGTACTAAGCAAACTCTCCTTGGTGAAGCCATGATGTGGGCATTGAGACCAATAGCCCTCGAACCTTTCCCATGCTTCACTAAAGCCCTCTTGGTTCTTCTGCTGAAACCTAGAGATCTCATTTCTGATCTTGACTGTTATTGAGGTAGAGAAGAACTTCTCTAGGAATGCCCTCTTGCACTCATTCCAAGTTGTGATAGAGTCACTTGGAAGAGCCTTCTCCCATTGATGTGCCTTGTCTCCCAAAGAGAAGGGAAACAACCTCAGCTTGAAAGCATCTTCATAAACTCTATTAGTCTTGGACAAGCTACAGTAGCTATCAAATGTGTCCAAGTGATCAAGGGGATCCTCCACAGCAAGGCCATGAAACTTGTTGTTCTCAATCAAATGCAGCAGTCCTGATTTGATCTCAAAGTTGTTGTTCTCCACAGCTGGTGCTCTGATCCCCAACCTATGACCATGAATGTGAGGTTGATCATAGGCTCCAATGGCTCTAGCTTGATGTTGTGGCTGTTGTGGTGGGTGTTGTGGTCTTGGACCATTGCCCCCTAGGGCATTACCATCTTGAGGCCGATTCTCCATATCAAACCCCAATCTCTGCAAGTGAGCCTGTTGCTCTTCTTCTCTTCTCTTTCTTGCAATCTCCTTCTCAAGTGTAGCAATCTCTTCAACAGTTGGGATCAAGTTTGATGCACCTCTGCTTCTAGTTATCATACACCTGAAATGCAAAGGGAAAAGAGCAAGGAGAAGCAATAACACAATAAAAGAAAAATGACTTAGTCTCAAGCAATTGACTAGTCAAAATCAACTTAGAACTTGGCAAAGGCGCCAATTTGATGAAGGACTTTTCAAGGGTCCAATCAAATGTTGTAGTATACAAGATGTCAATCCAATCCTAAGTGATTCTAATGCAAAGGGAATGCAAGTTCATGCTTAAGCTAAGTGCAACCATAAAGTGAGATGAGATGATTATAAACTAAGGCAATACTAGAAATGCAATAAAAGATGAACGTTCTTTTCAATATGAGGCAAAGGGATTCTTGGGACAAGGGAATTGACTTTGGGTGATCAAACTTCAATCTAAGATGGCAAACTTTCAATCAATCTAACACCTTAAGCCTAGACACAATCCTAAGCAAGCTCTATCTCTAGATGAATGCTCATTAACTAACATATCTCAAGCATCTAATCTCTTAGGTTGAATAATATGAAAGCAATCATTAAGAACAAGTCCATTAGCTATCTTAACACCTTTAACAACAAATCTCTTTGGTAAAGAATGTTAAAAGCATTGGAGAGTTGGTTGTGGGAACCGAAATTCACACCGTCAATTTTAATGAATAAGATTGCGGAGGAAAGCCAAGTTAACCCGACTTTCCTTGAAGGTCCGGATTCTCTGCGACAGCCAACGACAAGTGACCGAATAAATGCGGAAAAGATTTGTTAAGATTTGAGACTGGACCTTAAGAAAGGCTGCCTACGTACCCCTTTCGAGGATCAAGTCGGACGTAGTTCAGTTTAGAAAGAATTGAACAAGAGATCGAACCGTCTGGGCGGGTTCGATCTAATCTGGCGTTGTCATAGAAACAGGCATGTCGAAGATAATGCCTAGGGTTTCTATGTGCGGAGCTTTGAAGTAAAAGAATTGTCCGATCCTTCCGAGAGGAACATGGGTCTCGGAGAAGATAAAACTAGAACAAGAGGCGCCAGACGCTCTAGGGCCTGGTTCGTCTGATGCGGCGTTGGTCATAAAGCGGGCATGTCGAAGATCATGCCTAGGGTTTCTATGTGCGGAGCTCTGAGTAAAAGTATAGTTAGATCCTTCGAGAGGAACATGGGTCTCGGAGAAGATAAAACTAGAACAAGAGGCGCCAGACGCTCTGAGTCCTGCCTCGCTGGCCTAACCGCCAAGTTCTAAGTTCTCTAAGCTAGCCGGATGCTCTAAGTCTCCAATCGAGGATTTTGGATTCCCTTCTCTTCTGCCCTTGCTCTCCTTATATATCCACTCCAGGTCGGTTTGCCTTAGGATGATGGACCTCGCTTTGGGCCCAAGCTTATCTCTTCAGGAAGTATTCCATTTTCGTCGATCTTTGTAATTATCCTCGAGTTTTCGGTGACTTGATGTTTATCCGATGTTCGGGATATCGGACAAACCGTCATAGCCTGATTGGGCCTGAATTCCTAAATTCGTAAGTTAGTCCGTGGACTTATCTTAAGTCGTTAAGCGTTTTATCACGATTTCTGGAAAGACTATCTTTCGTAAAATAAACCGTATAACCTAAAGGATCGATGTTCAAGTTAATCGACCTTGTTTTATACGATATCTTCTACGAGAAATCCAATCCTTCTAGTTTTTGTCGTAAAACATCGAGGACGATTCCAATCGAGTCGTAGGATGTTTATTCGTAGCCGTGATCGTCCCAAACTCATGATGATTGATCCAAACAAGCCAAGATGGGATCAGACCGAACACGATGGGACCGAGACCAGGGCGAGGGCCGTCGACCGGCGCCAGGCGAGTGCCGCCGGCGCCAGGCAGTGCCGCCGGCGCCAGGCAGTGCCGCCGGCGCCAGGCGAGTGCCGCCGGCGCCAGGCGAGTGCCGCCGGCGCCAGGCGAGTGCCGCCGGCGCCAGGCAGTGCCGCCGGCGCCAGGCGAGTGCCGCCGGCGCCAGGCGAGTGCCGCCGGCGCCAGGCGAGTGCCGCCGGCGCCAGGCGAGTGCCGCCGGCGCCAGGTCGGTGCCGCCGGTGCCAGGATAGCCAGCGTGGCGGGTGCCGCCGGCGCCAGGCGAGTGCCGCCGGCGCCAGGCGAGTGCCGCCGGCGCCAGGCGGCTTCGTGTCACGGTGCCGCCGGCGCCAGTCCAGCCCGCGTGACGGGTGCCGCCGGCGCCAGGCAGTGCCGCCGGCGCCAGTCCAGCCCGCGTGACGGGTGCCGCCGGCGCCAGGTCGGGTGCCGCCGGCGCCAGTCCAGCCTGCGTGATGGTGCCGCCGGCGCCAGGTCGGTGCCGCCGGCGCCAGGCCGGTGCCGCCGGCGCCAGGTCGGTGCCGCCGGCGCCAGGTCGGTGCCGCCGGCGCCAGTCCAGCCCGCTGCGGATCGGTGCCGCCGGCGCCAGGCGAGTGCCGCCGGCGCCAGGTCGGTGCCGCCGGCGCCAGGTCGGTGCCGCCGGCGCCAGTCCAGCCTGCGTGATGGTGCCGCCGGCGCCAGGCCGGTGCCGCCGGCGCCAGCCCGCCCGCTGTCAATGGTCACGGGCGCCAGGTCGGGTGCCGCTGCCAGGATAGCCCGCTGCGGATCGGTGCCGCCGCCAGGTCGTTGCCGCCGGCGCCAGGCCGCCCGCGTCACGGAAGTCGCCGGCGCCAGGCCGGAAGGCCGCCGGCGCAGTCCAGCCTGCGTGCCGCCGGCGCCAGGTCGGTACGCTGGCGCCAGGCTGAAGATCTCGGCGAGGGCTTCGATTTGATATCTTGATCGCTTTCTGGTTCCTCACGGTTTGAGAGAACGACCTCTTCAAGTTTCGAGGCAGATTCTTTTGTGTTTAGGGTTTTGTGGTGATCGAATCTTGATGTCCTTGGGCGAAGCGGACCGATCTTCCGACTCTCGCCTCACAAGACTGTAGTCTTCTGATCTCACAGAGTGGATATTCTAATTTGAGAAAATCTCGTGATAACTTCTTTTCAAATTATCCGAGACTTTTGTTTCAAGAAATACTTTCTAGAGACTTTCAGTCATTGATTCCGTCGGACCGATTTTGACACCAACAGTTAGCCCCAGCTCGTTAGAACCTTTGTGATGTTCTTGCGAAATATAAGACATGTTAGGTAAGATAGGCGGAATTAATGGTTGAAAGGCTCCGCTGAAAGTGGTAAGATTGGGGCTGCTTTTCGGCTGCCTACGCACTTGGTGTGTGGATCAAGCTTCCGTAGTTCGCTTTGGAGTTTAAGACCCTTGTGATCTGTTTTCCGCGACTTATATGGTCTGGTTATGTGTCATGAGAGACTTTCGAGCATGATGCTGTTGATGTATTTGTTTTTCGATTATTTATGAACTTCAGTTTTTGAAGTATGAGAAAGAGGGTGTGAGTTGTCGCCTCATTCCTTGTTCCCTGATGATCACCGTATCTATTGTTTGCATAAAGCGAGATTTTCCGCGGTTTACCGATTAACGCTGAAAGTTCGTGGAAACTAATAGGCTTAAGTGAAGAGACAAATTTTGATCTCGTGATACCATACTATGTCTGTGAGATGTCAAGATCCAGCTGGCTGGGCTTAGGCAAGACCTAGGTTTACTCTCGGACTGAGGCTTTGGCGATGACAAATCGCTCGCTTTGCCTGTTTGCGATTTTAACCTGACTCGCACCGCTTAAAACCGCCAATTGTTGTCGCTTATATGATTTGTTCATGCGAGTCGAAGCTACTTCCTTTACGTAAGAGCTAGACCAAAATTTTGATTTCAGTATAGCGCTATGTTTATCCTTGTCGGATGCAAGAGAGCCTACCCTTTAAAGGTGGCTATTTGTCTGTTTAGGACTAGAGTTCGCTTTGTTGTGATCAGAAACAACGAAATGATGCCAGTTTAGAGGCATGTTACCGCTTAGAGGTGTGTTTGTATGTTTTGAGTTCTAGAGACGAAGATTTCATCTGGAACGCTTTGAGGAAAAGAATGTCCTTCGAAGAATGACGCCTCGCGTGTTGAAGGTCGAAGTTTTCCTTGTGCCGCATTTCGGGTTGAAATGTTCGCTGGCTTGGAGATGTTTTGCTTAATGTTCGCAGCCAGAAACTGTTGTTCGGCTTGGACGCCAGGACCAAGGGGTCGCTGCGAAGTTTGACCCAGGAGAAGCCGCCTACATTCAGTGCCGCGGAAGTGTTGGCCTTCCGGGATTTGATTGTATATATTAAGGATGACTCAGATAACTCTTGGAGCCTTGTCACAGTGTTTCTTTTCATGCAGGTTTACGGGCGATAGAACTTAATCGATTGACGATGAGTTTAAATCTTCCTTAACCATATGGTTGTTGAATGAGTTTTGGTATGAAGACTTTATCGTGATGATTTCGATTCTGGGTTATGCGACAAATTGCTTGGCGTAATAGTCACTTGGCGCTCTATGAACAAATCGTGATTGTTGTTTTTGCCGTTAATGATTGAGCGGTGCTCAGTAGCTTGGATTGGCATGGAGGCTAGATTCAGCCATATCGCCAAGGAAGTTGTTGGTAACGATCAGCCCATGACCCTTATTAAGGTCATGTTAGTTTACTGATTGTCCTTAATGGGGATGCCGAATTCAGGTCCGGCTTTACGGAAGGGCTTAGCTGGCCGAGGGCCAAATAGCGCTTGTCGAGATAGACATGCCAAGCATAGCGGAGTTTTCTGAGTTACGCTGATGGCTTTAAACAATCTTCCACTTTAGGTTTCAGTTACACGATGAATGGTTCGTGATAAAATTTTTTGTTATAACAAAGTAATGGATGACCGGTTTCATGGAGATAGAAAATCGCAGATTGTTAAAGTAGCGATGTTTCCGCTGATTACACGGGAGATGTTTCGCTATGATTTCGACCTTTGATCTAAAGCTGCTTCAACTACTTATGGAGTTTTACCGGAAGGTTATTTCGCTATTTTCAGAGTTCACCGCCGCGCTATTAGTCCGACAAAAGACGTGCTTAGTCGCGAGTTTTTAATTTAGAGACGACGTAGAAGTTTTCAAGACTATGTTTGTAACGGGCCATGCCGCTACAAGCTTTTAGATCTAATCCTATTGCTGCGAGAGTTTTGCTTTGTCAAAGCGTTGTCTCGATGCTGAAGCAAAAGTTTTAAGAAGGGATTATAATGGATATAGTATAATGCACCTACTTCCCTTTTCTTTTACTTAAAAGAAAACGGGTTAGCTGTTCTTCCTCAAGGCTTGTGTAATGCTTTCTTTCTTTAGAAGCGGATGAGTATGCTTTTAGAACGCTGCGGGCGATCGCCGGTTTTTCGAGAGACTAGATCGGTTTGCATGTTCTGCCTCGACAATCAAGGAACGATGGAACAAGACTGGAAATTTTGCCTAAGACTTAGCTTGCTGTACTATCCACCTAGGTCCAAAGTTCCCTAATTCCACGGCAGCTTTTCAAGACGCTTTTGTTCCTGTCCTACAAAGAATTAAAACCATTACAAAATTTTTCGAGAAAATAGTCTTTTGAAGGTTTCGCATTCTAAGGAAATCCCATTTCCTCGTGATAGTGACGATTGGTGTTTGAATAACCGCGGATCGTACTCAAACTCACTAAGAATGATCCAACAAGCCAAGAGGGGATCGACCGAAAACGATGGGACCGAGACCAGATCGTGGATCGCGGACCGACGCCAGGCCAATTCGCCGTCTGCTGCCGGGCGCCAGGTCGGGCACGCCGGGCGCTTCAGGTCGGCCCGCTGCGGATTTGCGCCGCCGGGCGCCAGGTCGGTGTCAGCCGGGCGCTAGAGTTGGCCCGCTGCCCCGCTGCGTCACGGGCTGGCCAGTTGGTCTGCTGATCAGTGCCACCTGGCCAGAGTCGGTATCACGGCGCCAGGTCGGTGCGCACGCCGCTGCCAGTGCGCAAGTTCCCTGCGGTGCCGCCAGGCCGGCTCATGCGGACGGTGCCGCCAAGAGGCCGGGTGCCGCTGGCGCCAGGTCGTCTGCTGCGGATTTCGGCGGCGTCGCCGGGCGCCAGGTCGGAAGTCCGCTGGCGCCAGTTGCTGCGGATCTGTGCTGTCAGCCGGGCGCTTGTTGAAAAGTGCCGGGGCTGGCGCCAGGCCGGTGAAAGGCTGGGCGTTAGGCTAGCCCGCTGTCTCTGCCAGGCCGCCGGGCGCCAGGCCGCCTATGGATTTGGTGCCGCTGGTGTTGAAGCGGTGATTTAGCCGGCTGCTGTTGGTTCAAGTCTGCTGTGGTTTCCTGCCGCTAGGTTGGTGCCGCTGGGCGCTTAGGTGCGGTTCTCAGGATCTGGCTGTCATTGGCGCTTGGTCGTTCGCGGGATCGGAGAAAGCCGCTGGCGCCGGTGCCGCCGGGCTGGCCGTTGGCTTCAAATTCGGCTGCGGTATCAGCCGCGCTTAGGTCGCTTCGCCATGTGGATCGGTGCGCCGGCTGTTAGGTTCTGGTGCCGCCTGGCTATTAGTTCGCTGTCAAGGGTGGTCACGGCGCTGTGTCGGGTTCACAGATCTGTGGCCGCCTGCTGGCCAGTTTGTCAGCCGGGCGCTAAAGTTGGTTCGCTGCCCCGCTGTGCCGGGGCCAGTCGGGTCCGGGCGCCAGGCCATCCTGTCGCCTGTGGTTTTTGTTGTTCGATCTTTCCCGTTAGTCGCTTTGCGGAAATCTTCGAAGTTAGGGAAGATCGTTAGCCTTAGATTTCGAGATAATCGCTTCTAATCCAACAAGACTTTAGCATCGGGATTGAGATGGACTTGATTCGAGACTCCCGCTTTCGAGGGTTTGAATAATGAGGCTTCGAACTTAGATTTTAAAATAATGAACTTTGTTAAAAATGAGAAGGCTTTATGAAGAATCGCCGTATTTTTTCGAACAATCCTAACATGGGTTAAAGGGACCAAGATGTTGCCGCTGCCCGAGATCACAGACGACTGCATGGATGGGCCAGGACTTTGCCTTCGGGCGCCAGGCTGGTGTCGCAAGTCACGGCCAGGCCAGGTCGGTCAGCCGCCAGGTTGGTGCCGCTGGCGCCAGTCAGCCCGCGATGTCACGTGCATGCCGGGCGCCAGGCCGGGTGTCGCTGGCGCCAGGCCAGCCCGCTGTCGCTGTGCGTCCGGGCGCCAGTTTGAAAGCCGCTGGCGCAGGACGGCCAGTGAGTCGCGTGCCGCCGGGCGCCAGGTCGGTACCGCCAGGCCGGGTGCCGCCGGCGCCAGTTCGGTGCCGCTGGCGTCAAGGTCGACGCTGCGGCCGGCGCCAGGTCGGTGCCGCCGGGCGCCAGGCCGGTGCCACCGGGCGCCAGGTCAGCCAAGGCGGTCGCTGCAGCCGGGCGCTGCGTCGGGCCACGCCTGCGTGTCCCGCCAGCCGATGTTGCCGCCGCCTTTGTCGATCCCCGGCTCCACGGACTCAAAGATCGAAGTTACTTAAAACTCAGGCAAAGATGCATGGTACTTGAGACAGGATCGGTTCCGCCCTATGACGGGACAGAGAGATCCTTCTCATGGGCGAGGTGGTCGAGACAGCTATATTGTTTTCTTCGTAAAATCTCAATGGAAGCTCTGATTGAGACCTAAACGAAAACCATCTTGACCTAGACTCAAAGGAGAGTAAAGTGAGGTTTCCACAGGCGAGGTGGCCATGGGCGAGGTAACCTTGGTGATGGTTGTTCTCGTCCACGGGCGAGGTGGCCGAGAGTGATTTTGTTCCTTCAGAAAATCTCAACGAAACTCCGACAGACTAAACGAAGCCACTTTGATCTGACTCAAAGGATAACGAAGGTGAGTTCGCCCTGTGGCGAGGTAGCCATGCCGGAGGGTGAGGTGGCTCGGTAATGTTTGTCCTTTCCCACGGCGAGGTGGCCAGGACAGTGACTTTGTTCTTTCGTAAAATCTCAACGAAACTGGATTGAGATGAAACCAAAGCCATTTTGACCTAGACACAAAGGAGAACAAAGTGGGCTCCTACTAAGGCGGACTGGGAAGACTGATCTACCCTATGGCACGTCGTCCTAGTAAGATTAAGTTCACCTCCTTTCGCTTTCCCCGCTTATTCCTCGAGAGTTGTTTCAAGAAGTATGGCAGTGAATCGGTTAACCGATTTGCCGCGGCTTCTGTTCTTATGCAGTAATATAGGGTTTCCCAAGGTTTCGAGGAGAATAAGTTTTATTTTTCCGAGGTTCTCGAAGAAACGTTGTAGAAACCTTGCTCGCTATGCATTTCTAACTTGGTAACAAGACGCACTTTTGGGTTTGATAGATTTTATCGCGTCTTTCTGTTTAGATAGAGAAATTATGCAGCTGCTGCGGTTCTTCCTGTATGGAAAGTCCGGCTAGGTTTTTGATTTGCTTGAGCACCGCGGGCGCTAAGTGTTGCTGGCCGAACGTCGCTGCTGGAGTTGTTTTACCATCGTTGACAAACTGCAACTTTTTCTTTCATATTTCCTGACATCGGTTCGATCAAGTGCTTTGCGTCAGATGAGTAAGAGTAATCCCCCCCTCATTCTAGCCAAACTGTGGAACCAAATTCAATCGCCAATTTTAATGAATAAGATTGCGGAGGAAAGCTAATCCGACTTTCCTGGTCCGGATTTTGGCAGCCAACGACAAGTGACCAATAAATGCGGAAAAGATTTGTTAAGATTTGAGACTGGACCTAAGGCTGCTCACGCACTTTCGAGGATCAAGTCCGGACGAAGTTCAGTTTAGAAAGAATTGAACAAGAGATCGAACCGCCTGGGCGGGTTCGATCTGAAATGCGTTTCATAGAAACAGGCATGTCAAGATAATGCCTAGGGTTTCTATGTCGCGGTGAAGTAAAAGAATTGTCCGATCCTTCCGAGAGGAGCCGGAGATTTATGAAAGCAGGAGGCGCCAGACGCTCTAGGGCCTGGTTGTCTGATGCGGCGTTGGTCATAGAAACGGGCATGTCGAAGATCATGCCTAGGGTTTCTATGTGCGGAGCTCGAGTAAAAGTATAGTTAGATCCTTCGAGAGGAACATGGGTCTCGGAGAAGATAAAACTAGAACAAGAGGCGCCAGACGCTCGAAGTCCTGCCTCGCTGGCCTAACCGCCTAAGTTCTAAGTTCTTTAAGCTAGCCGGATGCTCTAAGTCTCCAATCTAGGATTTTTGGATTCCCTTCTCTTCTGCCCTTGCTCTCCTTATATATCCACTCCAAGGTCGGTTTGCCTTAGGATGATGGACCTCGCCTTTGGGCCCAAGCTTATCTCTTCAGAAGTATTCCATTTTTGTCGATCTTTGTAATTATCCTCGAGTTTTGGTGACTTGATGTTTATCCGATGTTCAGGATATCGTACAAACCGTCATAGCCTGATTGGGCCTGAATTCTAAATTAAGTAACTAGTCGTGGACTTATCTTAAGTCGTTAAGCGTTTTATCGATTTCTCGGAAAGACTATCTTTCTCGTAAAATAAACCAGATAACCTAAAGGATCGATGTTCAAGTTAATCGACCTTGTTTTATACGATATCTTCTACGAAATCCAATCCTTCTAGTTTTGTCGTAAAACATCGAGGGCGATTCCAATCAGTCGTAGGATGTTTATTCGTAGCCGTGATCGTCCCAAACTCATGATGATTGATCCAAACAAGCCAAGATGGGATCAGACCGAACACGATGGGACCGAGACCAGGACGAGGCCGCCGACCGGCGCCAGGTCGGTGCCGCCGGCGCCAGGTCGGTGCCGCCGGCGCCAGTCCAGCCCGCTGCGGACGGTGCCGCCGGCGCCAGGTCGGTGCCGCCGGCGCCAGGCAAGCCCAGCAGCCAGACGTGGCCAGGCAGTGCGCCCGGCGCCAGGCCAGCCCGCTGACGGTGCCGCCGGCGCCAGGTCGGTGCCGCCGGCGCCAGGTCGGTGCCGCCGGCGCCAGGTCGGTGCCGCCGGCGCCAGGTCGGTGCCGCCGGCGCCAGGTCGGTGCCGCCGGCGCCAGGTCGGTGCCGCCGGCGCCAGGTCGGTGCCGCCGGCGCCAGGCCAGCCCGCGGCGACGGTGCGTGATGACAGGCCTTTTCAGGTCCTTATCAAATGTTGTAGAATACAAGATGTCAATCCAATTCTAAGAGATTCTAATGCAAAGGGAATGCAAGTTCATGCTTAATCTAAGTCTATCAAGATGAGAGGATGATTGTGAAACTAAGACAATATTAAAATGCAATAAAAGATTGAACTTTCTTTCTTATGAGCAGAGTGAGACCCATGGGTATAGGGACTTGATATCAAATGATTAAGCTTCAATCCAAGATGCTAACTTTTCAATCAATCTAATCCTTATGCCTAGACAACAAAACTAAGCAAGCTCTATCCCTAGATGAATGCTCTTGCAATGATCACCCAAGTACATCAAATCCCTTTGGCTGTAATGATCAAAGCAAACATGGAGAACGAGTCTAATAGCAATCCTAGCTCCTTTGACAACTAATCCCTTAGGCAAAGCAAGCTAAAAGCATAGATGAGTTGGTTCAGGCATTTCATAGAACACCTTCCGGCATGAAATGCCTATAGCTCTATGCTTGAGAGGCCAACTCAAATATAGCTTTAAAACACCAAATCTATGCAAGGAAATGATAGATCTAACAATAGACACCTTGGATCTAACTTAATCACTCTCTATCACCCTAACCCATGGATCTTAGAAGGATCTACTCACTAATCCACATGCTTACTCTTAAACCCATGATAGATTCAAGCTTAAACATATAGAGAAAGAAAGGATATGAAATCAAACAATCAAGAACACAAAGACAAGATGAGATTATGAATCAAGATGAAACTTTACTCAAGAGGTTTAATGTGTTCTTAGATAGAAAATGAGATAAGTCCCTCAAAGGGGATACAAGAGTATTTATATGGGGCTTGGAAACCCTTAAAACATAAAATAAAAATTACTAAAAGGTCCTTGGCCAACTTGATTTTCAACCAATGAGAAGCTAGGAAGAAAGGAAGGGGTGGGACACCGGCAGGCTGGACTGGTCCATAGCCGGTGTGACCAGCCGGGTGTCCTTGGTGTTCGCCCATCTCCTCGCACGCGGGTAGAAAGGAGTAGTCGAGGTGCTCGGGTAAGTGCAGGTCGGTGTCCATCCGTCCGCGGATCTCTAAGCCGCGGCGGGTCCGCCTCGCGGTGTCCTTGACCGGTGCACCCATACGCCGGTAGTGGTGGCTGGGTGGACGTCCGGTGCCAGGTCATGCTTCGCGTTCTCCTTCCCGCGGCGGCAGTGCAACCCGCTGCGGTGCCAGGTCAGCATGCCAGTCGTGCCTCCTTCCCGTGCGGGCAGTGCAACCCGCTGCGGTGCCAGGCCGCATGCCAGTCCTCGCTCCCCGTCGGGTCCTTGTGCTCGGGTGGTATGGACCGATCCGCTCTAGGCGTTCAGCACAATCAGGACGTCGCGGGTGCTTGTCCTCGGTCGTCCTGGCCGCCCTGAGCTTGTCCAGGCGAGGTTTGATGGTTGGCCTCGGGTGTGCTCACCCGGGTTGCTTGACATGCTTCCACTCAATTGATCATAACTCCTCCAATATGGCTCCAAATGTCTTGAAACCACTTCCATTGGAAAGCTAACTCAGAATGCCATGTCTCCACCAAATATTAGCATCAGAAGGTATTCCTAAGGCCTCTGTCCATGTTCATCTTTAAACCCTTCTTTTCATCACAAAACTCCCAAACATCTTCAATATCTCCAAAGTGTGCTCCAACACCTAATAGGGACTTATGAATGCAAAATGAGCCTAAAGATGCCTAATGCCTAATCTAAATGAGCAAAATGCATAAGATATGATAGCTAAAAACATGTAAATATGCAAGACATCAACTCCCCACACTAGACCTTTGCTTGTCCTCAAGTAAACTTTTCAAACACAAGGTGGATGCAAGGATGGGAACAAAGCCACAGGAAACACTCATAGCACTCAACCTGACATCCTAAAGAAACATAGCAAATAGCATGAGCAAAACTTTCTTATTATGCTCTAGCTTCACAAGGCCTATCAATGACTCTTATGCCTCTACACAAGATGCAATGCCTATCAACCAACATGTTCTCTTTTCCAGCCCTCACATTGATTCACACACACACACACAAGGTGAAGTCTCACAAATGGGCACATGATCTCAATCATTTGGCTAGGTGATCAAATGGTCTAATATGGATGAAAAGGAGGGTTCAATGCATCATTTCAAGGTGGCAATCACTCAAAAATCAAGGAGCTTGATCATTATGCAAAATTTATCTAAGACTAGGAGAAATTCATGCATACATGGATCCATCCTCATCATTCTACCCAAATCCTAAGTGATTACAAGTTCTACACCCCTCTTAATTCATCCCATAACCCAAAATGAAAACATACTCACATCAGTCACCCAATGAACATTTTCTTTCTCATGATGCTACCTCTAAGGACCTCTATTCACATTCTAAACTCTAACTCTTAAATCTTTCCTTCCCACTATCTTATTGAATCTTTTTTTTTTTTTTTTTTTTTTTTTTTTTCTTTTCTTTTTTTTTATATATGCATGAGGGGAAGGTCAAAGACTTCAACTAAGAGCTTTTCATTCATTTTTTTTTATTTCTAGGTCCCTAGGGCTTTTCTTTATCAAAACTTTTGTTCATCAATCTCAACTTTGCCACATCCCCAAACCCAAAATGTAAACAATTAGGTAACAACCACTTCACTCACCATCCTAGAAGCTAGCTCAAATGATGACCCTATGCTAGCAAGAGATGAGAACAAATCCATGTAAGCTCCCAATACTCTCAAGATTTTGCACATGACAAGCTATCAAAAGAGGCTTCACTCAAGCAAATCAATGTAGGCTTCAAAGAATGGATAGGGTTCAAGGGTAAGGAGTGCCATTTGGGTTAACAAAGGGTGGTACAATGGAAAAAGATAACCCAAATTTGTATGAGATCCATGATCAAGTATGCAAATGCCCATATGCAAGAGAGATTAAGTTCAATCAAGTCTAAGTTCAGGATGGAGCTGGTCTTAAGAACAATGCCAATATCAAGCAAGCAAGCAAGTTTCAAGAAGAGTTTTCAAGGCTCAAAGCATGCAAGCTTTTCAAAAGACGCTTAAGCTACTTGATATGTTTAACTAGGGTGTCAAATTCAGTGCAAACGAGTGTTCTTTACAAGGCAATGCTCCATATGCAAATGAATGCAACCTATATGCTCTAGACTCAATCCTAAGGATGCAAGTGATGCAATCTTACATGATTCAAAAATTTAAAATTTTTTAGATTTTCTATGCACTTATGATTGCACAATGCAATGCATGAGACTCAAAATCACAAAGCAAACATGATCAAATATCCGGTACCTCCCCCACACTTAAATCACACAGTCTCTTGTGTGATTAAGAGAGTAAGAGGTACCTCAACAAGGCAAAATCAAATGTATATACAAAAGGGTTGGAGTAATACCACACAAGGAGAGTTGGGCATGGTGCTTGTGGCATGACTAGAAGCTGGCTTGGTTCAATGCAACTAGAGGAGGCTGCTACATGGATCATAAGGCTTAGGTGGCTGACCACCTTTCTTCTCTCCTCTAGTACTTGGAAAAACCTGAAAATCTTGACCACTTTTATTAAAACTTAAAAGGAAATTGAAATTGAAAAGCTATATACAAGGATAACCATGGGACTTCCTCCCAAGTGAGCTTGTTTTGAGTCACTTAGCTTGACTACCTTTTCTCTTTGACTAGTGAGAAGGAGGATCCTTCCCACCTTCAAGTGTGATGGTGAGGACCTGAGAGAGAAGCTCTTGAAGCTTGATTGGGTCATCTTGGAGCTTAGGAGTGATGATGGCTCTAGCATTTGAGAATGGTGTGGACCTGCCCTTATGCTTGATCTTGTACTCAATGGCTCCATCCTTGAGCTTCTTTGGATGGAGAGTGAGAGTGTGTGAGAGCAAATCAAGAGGTGGAGGATGAGGCTCTTTCACTATCTTCTTCTTGCCATGAGTGGCCTTTGAGGCTCCACCCATCCCCTCTATTTTAGCACTTTCCAAGTGCTCAACACACAACTCCTTAGAACACTCTCCATCAAGACCTTCTTTCTTACCAACAACCTCTTCATCTTGGGGATTCTCAACAGCTTGTGCAGCACGAGTTATTGTCCCACAATAGTCTGATTCGAGTGGGGGCTGGAGAGGATAGGAGACAGCTTTGTTGACATGCATGAGAGTGACCTTCTTGTTGGGAAAGTCAATGCAAGCTCCAACTGTTGTGAGGAAAGGAGTGCCAAGGATCAAAGGGACTCTTTCTGCAGATGCCATATTCAAAACAGTGAGGTCAATAGGTATGGTGCAGGATCCAATCTTCAAGGAAAGTCCTTGATTATGCCAAGTGGGGTTGTAGAAGAGGAATCCCCAAAGGTGAGAGGAGGAGTATCTGTTTCCATGCTTTCAATCCCAATACTCTGCACCATATCCAAGGAGATGACATTCACACTAGCTCCACTATCAACAAGAGCATCATCCATAGTTAGTTTACCAAGAGAGCAAGACAATGTGAACTTCCCTTGAGACTCAAGCTTAGGGAGGGATTTGGGAGGTATTGGTGGATCAATCTTCAGAAGTGAGATGTCCAAAAGTTCAGCCACTTCAGCTTGGTGGGTGAGAATGTCCTTTATGAGCATCATTTGGACATGAGCAGCATGCATATTGCTGATCTCTGGAAGCTTGACTCCAATATCACTGAGGTCTTTTCTGAATTTGGAGACCACTTTTTCTGAGCTTTGGTGAGGAACCTTTGAGGGTAAGGGAGCTTATCATAGGGTGATAGCTCAAACTCATTGTCTTCTTCCTTCACTTCTTTCAGCTTGAGGTTAGCACTCTTCTCAACTTGTGTCTCAACCTTAGGTTCATCAATCTTTCCTTGAACTTTCTTATCAGCTCTCTTCACAACTCTAGCTTCAGCTGTGGCCACAACCAGTCTCTTATCATGTTCAATCTGATTTCCAAGCACTAGCCTCTCAATCTCATCAACATCTTTCTTATGATCACTCAATGCAATCCTTGAAGAAGTGGAGAGGATGACATTGCAAGTCTCCTTAGGGTTCGTCTCTGGTTTCCCTGGTAGAGATCCCATTGGATTCTTGGAGGATGAAGACATGGATGCAACTTGGCTCTCCAAAGCTTTGAGGTGAGAGGCAAGTTGCATGTACTTGTTGTTGAGGTCAGAATAGGTTCCATCAATCTTAGCATGGATGTTCTTGAACTCATCACCAATGGTCTTAGCATTTCTTTCTTGAGCTTCTAAGAGTTGTTTGAACATGGACTCCAAATTTGAACTTGGAGCCTGAGCTGGAGAAGAGCTTCCTTGGGGCTGAGTAGGCTGGTTTGCTTGGTAACCTCCTTGTTGATTGTTGTAGTAAGGTCTTTGCTGGTAGTTGTTTTGGTATTGGAAGTTAGGCTCCTTCCTATACCATGTGCCATTAGAATTGATGAAACACAGCTCCTCTTGTCCTTCTACACCATGAACTTCAGTAGTTCTAGCAAGCTGTTTCTGTTGCTGGTTCCCAATGGAGTTAAGCTGCTCTTGCTTAGCCTTCTACAAGAAGCTTGTCCAACTTTTCTTGAGAGACTTCAGGGTCTTTCTTGTGTGCAGATCATCTTCATCAGTGCATCTGTTGGCCTTATCATGCTCCTCACTGTAGACTGAATCACTCTTGGCCATGTTCTCCACCAGCTCCTCAGCATCCTGCTCAGTTCTGCCCAAGAAGAACCCATTGCTGGCTGTGTCCAATCTGCTTCTGAACTCTGGTAGAGCACCTCTGTAGAAGGTACTAAGCAAACTCTCCTTGGTGAAGCCATGATGTGGGCATTGAGACCAATAGCCCTTGAACCTCTCCCATGCTTCACTAAAGCTCTCAAGGTTCTTCTGCTGAAAGCTAGAGATCTCATTTCTGATCTTGGCTGTTCTTGAGGTAGAGAAGAATTTCTCTAGGAATGCTCTCTTGCACTCATTCCAAGTAGTGATAGAGTCACTTGGAACAGCCTTCTCCCATAGATGTGCCTTGTCTCCCAAAGAGAATGGAAACAACCTCAGCTTGAAAGCATCTTCAGAGACTCCATTAATCTTGGACAAGCTACAATAGCTATCAAATGTGTCCAAGTGATCAAGGGGATCCTCCACAGCAAGGCCATGAAACTTGTTGTTCTCAATCAAATGCAGCAGCCCTGATTTGATCTCAAAGTTGTTGTTCTCCACAGCTGGTGCTCTGATTCCCAACCTATGACCATGAATGTGAGGTTGGTCATAGGCTCCAATGGCTCTTGCTTGGCGTGGTTGGTGATGTGGCTGGCGTGGTGGTCTAGGATTGTCAGCTCTTGGACCATTGTCCCCTGTACATTACCATCTTGAGGCAGATTCTCCATCTCAAACCCCAACCTTTGAAGATGAGCCTGTTGCTCTACTCTCTTCTTTGTCTAGCTATCTCCCTCTCAAGTGCAGCAATCTCTTCAACAGTAGGAACCAAGTTGGATGCCCCTCTGCTTCTTGTGATCATACACCTGAAAGTCAAAGATAAAAGAGGCAAGAACCAATATCACAAGATACAATAAAGAAAATGACTTAGTCTCAAGCAAATAACTAAATCCCAATGTCAAAATCAACTTAGAACTTGGCAACACGCCTAATTTGATGACAGGCCTTTTCAGGTCCTAATCAAATGTTGTAGAATACAAGATGTCAATCCAATTCTAAGAGATTCTAATGCAAAGGGAATGCAAGTTCATGCTTAATCTAAGTCTATCAAGATGAGAGGATGATTGAGAAACTAAGACAATATTAAAATGCAATAAAAGATTGAACTTTCTTTCTTATGAGGAGAGTGAGACCCATGGGTATAGGGACTTGATATCAAATGATTAAGCTTCAATCCAAGATGCTAACTTTTCAATCAATCTAATCCTTATGCCTAGACAACAAAACTAAGCAAGCTCTATCCCTAGATGAATGCTCTTGCAATGATCACCCAAGTACACCAAATCCCTTTGGCTGCAATGATCAAAGCAAACATGGAGAATGAGTCTAATAGCAATCCTAGCTCCTTTGACAACTAATCCCTTAGGCAAAGCAAGCTAAAAGCATAGATGAGTTGGTTCAGGCATTTCATAGAACACCTTCCGGCATGAAATGCCTATAGCTCTATGCTTGAGAGGCCAACTCAAATATAGCTTTAAAACACCAAATCTATGCAAGGAAATGATAGATCTAACAATAGACACCTTGGATCTAACTTAATCACTCTCTATCACCCTAACCCATGGATCTTAGAAGGATCTACTCACTAATCCACATGCTTACTCTTAAACCCATGATAGATTCAAGCTAAACATATAGAGAAAGAAAGGATATGAAATCAAACAATCAAGAACACAAAGACAAGATGAGATTATGAATCAAGATGAAACTTTACTCAAGAGGTTTAATGTGTTCTTAGATAGAAAATGAGATAAGTCCCTCAAAGGGGATACAAGAGTATTTATATGGGTCTTGGAAACCCTTAAAACATAAAATAAAAATTACTAAAAGGTCCTTGGCCAACTTGATTTTCAACCAATGAGAAGCTAGGAAGAAAGGAAGGGGTGGGACACCGGCAGGCTGGACTGGTCCATAGCCGTGTGACCAGCCGGTGTCCTTGGTGTTCGGCCCATCTCCTCGCACGCGGGTAGAAAGGAGTAGTCGAGGTGCTCGGGTAAGTGCAGGTCGGGTGTCCATCCGTCCGCGGATCTCTAAGCCGCGGCGGTCCCGTCGCCGGCCTGGGTCCTTGACCTGTGCACTCCATACGCTGGTAGTGGTGGCTGGGTGGACGCCCGGTGCCAGGCCGCATGCCAGTCGTGCCTCCTTCCCGTGCGGGCAGTGCAACCCGCGGTGCCAGGCCGCATGCCAGTCGTGCCTCCTTCCCGCGCGGCAGTGCAACCGCGTGTGCCAGGCCGCATGCCAGTCCCTCGCCCCGCGGGGTCCTTGTGCTCGGGTGGTATGGACCGCATCCATTCTAGGCGTTCAGCACAATCAGGACGCGGCGGGTGCTTGTCCTCGGTCGCCCTGGCGGCCCTGAGCTTGTCCAGGCGAGGTTTGATGGTTGGCCTCGGGTGTGCTCACCCGGGTTGCTTGACATGCTTCCACTCAATTGATCATAACTCCTCCAATATGGCTCCAAATGTCTTGAAACCACTTCCATTGGAAAGCTAACTCAGAATGCCATGTCTCCACCAAATATTAGCATCAGAAGGTATTCCTAAGGCCTCTGTCCATGTTCATCTTTAAACCCTTCTTTTTCATCACAAAACTCCCAAACATCTTCAATATCTCCAAAGTGTGCTCCAACACCTAATAGGGACTTATGAATGCAAAATGAGCCTAAAGATGCCTAATGCCTAATCTAAATGAGCAAAATGCATAAGATATGATAGCTAAAAACATGTAAATATGCAAGACATCATGCCGCCGGCGCCAGGCCGGGTGCCGCCGGCGCCAGTCCAGCCCGCGGACGGTGCCGCTGGCGCCAGGCCGGTGCCGCCGCGCCAGGCTAGCCCGCTGCGGACGGTGCCGCCGGCGCCAGGTCGGTGCCGGCGCCAGGCTAGCCCGCTGCGGACGGTGCCGCCGGCGCCAGGCTAGCCCGCTGACGGAAAGCCGCCGGCGCCAGGTCGGTGCCGCCGCGCCAGGCTGAAGATCTCGGCGAGGGCTTCGATTTGATATCTTGATCGTTTTCTGGTTCCTCACGGTTTGAGAGAACGACCTCTTCGAAGTTTCGAGGCAGATTCTTTTGTGTTTAGGGTTTTTGTGGTGATCGAATCTTGATGTCCTTGGGCGAAGCGGACCGATCTTTCCGGGACTCTCGCCCTCACAAGACCAGAAGTCTTCCTCGATCTCACAGAGAGTGGATATTCTATTTGAGAAAATCTCAGATAACTTTTTTCAAATTATCCGAGACTTTTTGTTTCAAGAAATACTTTCTAGAGACTTTCAGTCATTGATTCCGTCGTGACCGATTTTGACACCAACATTGGTTCAGGCATTTCATAGAACACCTTTCGGGCATGAAATGCCAATAGCTCTATTTTGAAGAGGCCAACTCCAAAATAGCAAGAAGAACACTCTACAAGCAAGGATCAAGAAGGATCTACCCTAGAACATCTTAGATCTACACCTAATCACCCTTAGTCTCCCAGGCCCATGAATCCTAGATAGATCTACTCACTAATAGACATGGATAACCTTAAAACCATGGATGATTCAAGGCTAAACATGATTAGAGATGAAGATAATCTAGGAAACACAAAAGAAATAGATGAAGAAGGATTCAAGATCCAAACTTTATTCAAGATCTAATAGTGTTCTTGAGAGAAAAGAAGTTACGTCCCAAATTGGGAGATACAAGAGTATTTATACAAGGCTTCGAAGCCCGATAAACATCATAGAAAATTACTAAAAGGTCCCTGGAATCAAATGGGCTTTGACCAATAGGAGAAGAGTGTCAAAAAAACGCTCAGGGTGGCTCTAGCCGTCCAGCCCGCGCACATCCAACCCGAGCATAATCATCCGGCCGTTCGTGTGTCCCGCACGGGTGTACTGACCCGAGCACTCCAGCCCGCGCACCGTCCTGTCCATTCCTGGCATGTCCCGCGCGGGTAAGTGAGACCGAGCACTCCATGCCGCGCACCGTTCTGTCCGTTCCTGGCATGTCCCGCGCGGGTAAGTGAGGCCGAGCACTCAAGGCCGCAGATCCGTCCAGCTTGTCCCGCTGGTGTTTCTCCCGAAAGCACTCCAGGCCGCGCATCCGGACATTGATCCGTTCCAAATCGGCCGTACCATCTTCCTTCGTCCCGGTAAGTGTCATGATCCATCTCGCATCCCGGCCGTCCAAGGTGAGGTCATGATCATGGCTTGGCTTGTCCTGACCTTGGCCAAATTCCATTCTTCATCTTTTTTCGACCACAAAGCTCCCAAACACCCCAAATACTCCATAGTCCACTCCAAGACTTGATAAAGACTCATGAATGCAAAATGGACCTAAAGATGCCTAATGCCTAACTTAAATGATCAAAATGCACAAGATATGAATGCTAAAAACTTGTAAATATGCAAGACATCACTACCTCATCATCTATGTTGATGGCCACCCCTTCACCTTGTTTCTCAGCATCCTTGGTGAGAGCTTTAGGAGGTAACTGCTTTCCACTCTTGAGGGTAATAGCTTTCATAGTCTCCTTGGGGTTTTGCTCAGATTTGCAAGGTAGAGAACCTTGCTGGCGATTTTGGTGAGTGTTCATGGAAGCAAACTGGCTCTCCAATGCTTTGAACTTGTTGTTGAGGTCATTGTAACTCGCATCAATCTTGGAGTGAAGGTTCTTCAACTCATAGCCAACATGCTTCTCACTTCTAGTTTGAGACTCCAATATCTGTTTCAGTAGAGTATCAGTGCTGCTTTCCTGAGGAGTAGAGGTAGAAGGATTAGCTTGTTGTTTAGAAGATTGGTTCCCTTTGTTGGAGAAGCCAGGAGGAGGGTTCTTCTGAGGCTGATAGTTTCCTTTCTGATTGTTCCTAGGCTGGTAACAACTATGTTGGTTGTTAGAAGGACCAGTGGTGTAGTTGCTCTTGGGTTGGTAGCCTCCTTGTTGGTTGTTGGGATTAGATCTCTGTGGGTAGTTGTTGTACTGAAAATTTGGCTCCTTCTTGTACCAATACCATTGTTGTTGATGAAACACAGCTCTTCTTGACCTTCCAAACTGTTGGGGTCAAAATCGGTCACGACGGAATCAACGGCTGAAAGTCTCTGGAAAGTATTTCTCGAAACAAGAAGTTTCATTATGATTTGAAAAGAAGTCATCGAGATTTTCTCAAATTAGAATATCCACTCTGTTGGGGTCGAAAAGGTTATCTCGAAGTCAGCGGCTAAGATTATTTTTACTTAGGGTTCTTCGTGAAACACTTCTTGAAAGTAATATCGAAGACGACGGGCGGCGCTGCATTTAGAGTCCCCGGAATATCGGTACGAAAAGGCGGATCAACCCAATCAAGGTCCGCTTCAAGGGCCAAGATTCGATCACCACAAAACCCTAAAGAATCTGCCTCGAACTTCAAAGAGGTCGCTCTCAAACCGTGAGGAACCAGAAAACGATCAAGATATGAAATCGGCCCTCGCCGAGATCTTCAGAACAGGCGTGAGCAAGTTCCCGGGCGCCGGCTCTCCCGTGCTGGTCCCGGGCGCCGGCTCTCCCGTGCGGGTGCCGGGCGCCGGCTCGCCCGTGCTGGCCCCGGGCGCCGGCGCATCCAGTCTGTTCCCATCTCGTCCGATTTAGATCGCACCTTGTGGCTTCCGTGAAGTCGTAGCACCTTAGCTATAGACCTAACGTTCCTTGGTTCAACTCGATTGGAGTTATCCTCGAAGTTTTAAAACTAGAGCTAGGAAGGTTGGTTCTTTCGCAAAGTGTATTGTGTAAAACAAGGACGATCAACTCGAACATCGATTCTTTAGGATATACGAAGTTATTTTATGAAAAGATAATCTTCCGAGAAATCGCATTTAACGCTCGAGGGCTTGAAGCTTGTCCACGGGCTCACTTAGGATTTTGGAGACCCAAGCCCAATAAGAGCTATGACGATTTATCCTAACTCGCAGAAGTAGGATAAATGCTAAGTTTTTGCGGATAAATGTCAATGCTCAAGGATAATTACGAAGATCGACGGAAAATGGAATATTTCCAAAAGAGATAAACTTGGGCCCAAAGGCGAAAGGTTAAACGGGCCACCGACCTAAAGCGACTATATAAGGAGGGCTGGAGCAGAAGAGAAAGGGATCCAAAATCCGAGATTGGAGACCTGAGAGCTCCCCTAGCTGATAGAACTTAGAATTTAGCGGTTAGACTAGCAAGGCAGGCCCTAGAACGTCTAGCCGCCTCCTGCTCGCAAATATCCGCTCCTCATGGAAGGATCGTACAATTCTTTTACTCTAGAGCTCGGCACTTAGAAACCGTAGGCATCCTTCTCGACATGCCTGTTTCTATAACCCACGCTCATACTAGACGAACCCGCCTAGACGGTTCGATCTCTTGTTCAATTCTTTCTAACTGAACTACGTCCGACTTGATCCTCGAAAGGGGTACGTAGGCAGCCTTTCTTAAGGTCCAGTCCCAAATCTTAACAAAACCTTTTCAGCATTTATTTGGTCACTTGTCGTTGGCTCTCGCAGAGAATCTGGACCTCAAGGAAAGTAGAGTTTTCGTTGCTTTCCTCCATTATTATTCATTAAAATCGACGGTGTGAATTCCGGTTTCCACAGTTTGGCGCTAGAAGGAGGGGGGTGACGGATTACTCTTATTCTCAAGGCCACAAAATGCTTGACCGAAGCGATGTGTGGAAATATGAAAGACAAAGCTCGCAGCTCACATCAACGTTTGTAAACAACTTTAGCGTAAATGCTCCTACGGCCAACGCTTATGCAAACGCCGTAGTGCTCGAGAAAATAAAAAAACCTAGTCGCTGCTTTTCGCCACAGGAAGAGCACAAAACGAAGCTCAAATTTCTATAAAACAGAAAGGCAACGATAAAATCTATCAAACCCCAAGAAATTCGCCTAAATACCGAAGTTTTAGAAATCTCGACGAGTAGGGTTCGACCGAAAACGCTTTTTGAGAATTTCGAAAAGAAAACTCGCTTCTCCCCAAACAATGGAGAAACCCTAAATTTCGCAGACGAATAAGCTTAAACGGGTTACCCGGACGGACACGGCCCGGTGCGGCGGCAGCAGCCAGGACATCGCCCCGCGGCTGCGCTTCATGCCACAACTCCGCCCAGCGCCATGGCCTGGCGCCGGGCGGCTGCGCCACGCCGCTGCCCCGGCGCCGGCGTTGACCCACGCCACGCCCCGGCGCCGGCGGTTGCAGACATTCCACGGTCCCGCGGCGCTGGCTATGGTCGTTCGCGAAAAGGGCTAATTCCTCGTGAAACCATCCCAACACTAGTCCAATCACGCACTTTTCATCCTCGCCAATAATGAGTACAAATCCTTAAACCGCGGAATCTAAAACCTCGTTTCGCTTCGACGAACGATCGGGAAAGTTACTTAAAAATCGGAAGGTTCGGTTAACGAATGGATTGAAATTCATCGTATAAAGCGATCACGGTTATTCTGAAACACCAATCATCTCAACTATTCGAGGAACTGGGATTCATTCGAGGACCGATACCATGACAGAGTACTTTCTCGTAAAATCGTAGCTTGATCTAACTAAGAACCCCACTCGAAAGTGACGCCCTGCTCATAGTGTCTAAAACGCCCACCTTATCCCTCTTCGAAGTTATCTCCTACTCCCCTCTCTTTGTTTCAATGATTCTGTAATGTTCCATCGAAAGCACATGATCAATTTAACCAGCAGTACTAAGAAACAAGAACAGGAACTCAAGCGTTATCTCTCGCCCGATATTCTCGCCAGAATTTCGTCGAAAATCAATTCTCGGTCAGTATCAGACTTCTCGAAATCCTTTGACAATGAATCGAAAGTGGGCATTCCTAAACGCCTAATAAACTTTCAATAAATTACTAACTCATACTCGCAAGAATCCTTCGACGAAATACACACCCGGTCTTGTAAAAACTAACGCTATGAAAATTGAAACTTGGATTAGAAAACATGAAACAAAGAGGAATGGACAAGAGGCGATCTCGAATAATCGATGAGAGTAAGGTACGTCCGACTTATAAAATTTTGTCAAGGTTTTAATTTTTCGTAGGACATGAACGAAAACGTCTTGAAAACTGCTGTAGAATTTAGGGAACTTATAACCTAGGTGGATAGTCTAGCAAGCTAAGTCTTAGGCAAATTTTCCAGTCTTGTTCCATTGTTCCCTGATTGTCCAGGCAGAACGTGCAAACCGATCTAGTCTCTCGAAAAACCGAAAAACAATCGCCACGCATTCTAAAGCATACTCATCCCGCTTCCTAAAAGAAAGAAAAAAACGTACAGAAGCCTTCGAAAGAACGGCTAACCCGTTTTATTTCGTAAAAAGAAAAGGGAAGTAGGTAAGTATACTATACTCGTATATTTCCATCCTTGAAAACTTCTTGCTTCAGCATCAAGACAACGCTTTTTACAAAACAAACTCTCGCAGCAATAAGATTCGTCTAAAAAACGCTAGCGGCATAGCCACACCGTTACAAACATAGTCTTGTAACTATACGCCGCTCTCAAGGTAAACTCGCGACTAGAAACGGTACCAACGCCAGACTAATAGCCGACGGTGAACTACTTAAAATAACGAAATAACCTTCGTAAAACTCCATGAGTAATTCGAAGCAACTTTCGTCCAAAGGTCGAAATCATAGCGGAAACATCTCCCGTGTAATCCGCGGAAACATCGCTACTTTGACAATCTGCGATTTTCTATCTCCATGAAACCGGTTATCCATTACTTTCGTATAACAAGAACATTTTAACAAAACAGCCTATGGAAAAAACATGATCGGTCTCATGCAAAACGACTTCGCAGTACGCAAAAGTGAATGAGAAAAACATAATCCGTGGTCGCAAATATCTCAAGTAATTTGTGAGAAACATTCTCCAGTTACCTTTACGAAAACCCCTCTTACATCACTTTTACGAAAAATCCTCTGTATGGTCGAGTCAATTCATACAGCGCAACTTTCGCAAAATAAACATAATGGATCCAACGAGTAACTATCATAGACAGTTTTTGCTCCACAAGGTTTCTGACTCCTGTTTTCACTCCCCGCGGTTACATCCGAGCAGGAAATAATCACGCAGGCGAATCCGCGACGGTCCCAAGGCCGATCCCTTAAACTTTGTCCCCCGATAAAATGAAACGATTTTCATGCAACCAAAAAATTTTACTTAACCATTCATCGTGATAACTGAGACCTAAAGTGGAAGATCGCTTCTAAAAGCCATCAGTCATAACTCAGAAAACTCCGCTATGCTTGGCATGTCTATCTCGCAACGCTATTTGGCCCTCGCCGACTACGCCTTCCAGAAAGCTCCACCTGAATTCGCATCCTCATTAAGGACAATCAGAACTAACATGACCTTAATAAGGGTCATGGTCTGATCGTTTACCAACAACTTCCTTGGTGATACAGCTGAATCTAGCCTCCATGCCAATCCAAAACTACTGAGCGACCACTGCTCCAATCACTTAACGGCTAAAACAACAATCCACGATTTGTTCATAGAACGCCAAGTGACTATTACGCAAGCAATTTGTCGATAACCCAGAATCGAAAATCATACGATAAACTCTTCATACCAAAACTCAGTCCTAACAACCATATGGTTAACTAAAGATTTAAACTTATCGCCAATCGATTAAGTTCTATACCAGAACACAACATGAAAAGAAACACTCGTGACAAGGCTCCAAGAGTTATAACGAAGCCATTCATAAAAATACACAAAATAAATCCCTCGGGAGGCCAATACTTCACAAAGCACAGTGGAGAAAGATGCTCCTTCCGAGGAACAACTTTACGAATTCTTCGGTCCTAATTCCTCGATCAAAAATCGAATAATTCAGCCAAAACTGAGACAACAGTTTTGGCTGCTAAAAATTAAAACATCTCCAAGCCCGCCAACATTTCAAACAAGAAGTGCGGTACAAGGAAAACTCAACCTTTATTCGTAGACGCCGCTAACGCCAAGGATATTTTTCCTCAAAATGTTCTAGACGAAATTCTCGTCTCAGGAACTCTAAACTGTAACACACCTTCAAAACGGTATCATGTCGTTGTTTCTGATCACAACAAACTAACTCTAACGCCCTAAACAGACAATAGTTTCTTTAAAAGGGTAGGCTCTCTTACATCCGACAAGGATAACATAGCTATACAAGAAAACCGAATTTCGCTTAGCTCTTCCAAACGGAAGTAGCTCGATTCGCACTCCAGACAAATCATATAAGCCGACAACGCGGATTTTAAAACGGTAATGAAGTCAGGTTAAAATTGCAAACAGGCAAAACGAAGCCGACTTGTCATCGCAAAGCCTAAGTCCGAGAGTAAACCTAGGTCTTGCCCTAAACCCAGCCACGCTGGATCTTGACATCTTATAGACATAGTATCAGTACCCGATACGAGATCCCAAAACTTGTCTCTTCGCTTAAGTCTATTCGTTTCACGAACCTTCGCGTAAATCAGTAAACCGCAAAACATCTCGCTTTGTACAATCGATGGATATGGTGATCATCTGAGAGGCAGGAATGAGACGACAACTCACACCCTGTCCCTCTAACTTTGATAAACAGAAGTTCTTTCAACTTTATAAAAGCCACGATTTTATAAATTTGAGCAAATTATTTTAACAGGCCCTAAAACGGGCAGGGATTCAGAGCCACCAATGGCCAGTCCCGAAAAATACATCATGGCCTCACAACAGCCAGAACAAAACGAAATACCATCAACAGCATCATGCTTGAAAGTCTCTGCACGACACATAACCAGACCATATAAGTCTCAGTGGAAAACAGATCACAAGGGTCTTAAACTCCAAAACAAACTACGGAAGGCTTGATCCCTTTGACATGGGTACGTAGGCAGCCTTCGAAAGGTGCAGCCCCAATCTTACCACTTTCAACGGAGCCTTTCAACCATTAATTCCGCCTATCTTACCTGACATGTCTTACCGCTCGCAAGAACATCGCGAAGGTTCTAAAGAGCTGGGGGGCTAACTGTTGGGGTCAAAATTGGTCAAGACGGAATCAACAGCTGAAAGTCTCTGGAAAGTATTTCTCGAAACAAGAAGTTTCGTATGACTTGAAAAGAAGTCATACGAGATTTTCTCAAATTAGAATATCCACTCTCTGTTGGGGTCGAAAAGGTTATCTCAAGTCAACGGCTAAGATTATTTTTACTTATGGGTTCTTCGTGGAAACACTTCTTGAAAGTAAGATCGAAGACGACGGGCGCACATCGAGAGTCCCTGGAAGATTGGTACGAAAAAGGCGGATCAACCCAATCAAGGTCCGCTCGCCCAAGGGCGTCAAGATTCGATCACCACAAAAACCCTAAAGAATCTGCCTTGGAACTTCAAAGAGGTCGTTCTCTCAAATCGTGAGGAACCAGAAAACGATCAAGATATTAAATCGAAGCCCTCGCCGAGATCTTCAGAACAGGCGCGACCAAGGTCCTGGCGCCGCTCGCCTGCTGGCCCAGGCGCCGGCGCCGCTCGCCTGCTGGCCCAGGCGCCGGCGCCGCTCGCCTGCTGGCACCGGCGCCGGGCGCCGCTCGCCTGCTGGCACCGGCGCCGGGCGCCGCTCGCCTGCTGGCCCTTGGTGCCGGCGATCCAGTCTGTTCCCAGCTCGTCCAATTTAGATCGCACCTCGTGGCTTCCGTGAAGTCGTAGCACCTTAGCTTTGGACCTAACGTTCCTCGGTTCAACTCGATTGGAGTTATTCTCGGTTTTACAACTAGAGCTAGAAGGTTGGTTCTTCCGCAAAGTTTATCGTAAAACAAGGACGATCAACTCAACATCGATTCTTTAGGCTATACGAGTTATTTTATGGAAAAGATAATCTTTCCGAAATCGCATTTAACGCTCGAGGGCTTGAAGCTTGTCCACGGGCTCACTTAGGATTTTGGAGACCCAAGCCCAATAAGAGCTATGACGATTTATCCTAACTCGCGGAAGTAGGATAAATGCTAAGTTTTTTCGGATAAATGTCAATGCTCGAGGATAACTACGATGATCGATGGAAAATGGAATATTTCCAAAAGAGATAAACTTAGGCCCAAAGGCTTAAAGGTTAAACGGGCCACCGACCTAAAGTTTACTATATAAGGAGGGCTGGAGCAGAAGAGAAAGGATCCAAAATCCAACATTGGAGACCTAGAGAGCTCCTGTTAGCTGATAGAACTTAGAATTTAGGCGTTAGACTAGCAAGGCAGGCCCTAGAACGCCTAGCCTCCCGCCGCGAAATATCCGCCTCATGGAAGGATCGACAATTTTACTCTAGAGCTCGCACTTAGAAACCCTAGGCATCATTCTCGACATGCCTGTTTCTATAACCCACGCCATACTAGACCTAACCCGCCAGACGGTTCGATCTCTTGTTCAATTTTTCTAACTGAACTACGTCCGACTTGATCCTCGAAGGGGTACGTAGCAGCCTTTCTTAAGGTCGAGTCCCAAATCTTAACAAAACCTTTTTCCGATTTATTTGGTCACTTGTCGTTGGCTCTCACAGAGAACTGTTCCCACACAAACCCTCAACTGACCATACAGGTGGTGCTCTCTTGTTAGGTTACCAACAAAGTTCAGCTGCTCATGTGTAACTTTATCAGTAATCAGTATGTCTATCTTCTCCTCGCAGAGCCTTTAGCTCTTCCTCGCCTCTATCATCAGTTCTAGCCTCCATGGTTCCTCCATCAGATCAAGGCCACTCTCACCATGTTGTTAACCAGCTCCTTCAGATCTTCCTCAGCTTCTTCCCAAGAAGAACCATTTCTAGCAAGATCCAATCTAGCTCTGTACTCTAGGAAGAGCACCCAGAATGTGCTTAGCCTCTTTGAGAGAAACCATGGTGTGGGCATTGAGTATGATAGCCCTCCTTGAATCTCCCAAGCTTCACTAAATCCTTCTAAGTTCTTCTCGCTGAAAACTGGAAATCTCATTTCTCAGCTTAGCAGTTCTTGAGGTAGAGAAGAACTTTTCAAAGAATGCTCTTTTGCAGTCATCCCATGTTTTGATGGAGTCGCTGGGTAAAGACTTCTCCCACTGACGCCTTATCCCCAAAGAGAAAGGAAATAGCTTGAGCTTGAAGGCATCCTCGACACACCATTGGTTTTGACCCACAAGAATCACAAACTTTTCCAAGTGATCAAACGGGTCCTCTACAGCCAAGCCATGATACTTGTTGTTCTCGATCACGTTGAGGAGTCTTGGTTTGACCTCAAAGTTGTTGGCTTCCACAGCTGGTGCTCGATTCCCAACCTATGCCCATGAATGTTAGGCTCAGGCATAGGTACCAATGGGTCGAGCTGGTCGCTGTGGGTGTTAGGCCCTTGTGGTGGAAGGTTGTCAGCCTTGAACGCTCACATTTCCACCTTGAGGTAAGTCTGCCATATCAATATCCAACCTTGTAAGTGAGCCTGTTGTTTCGCTTGTCTCCTTCTTCTATTCTCTCTCTCAAGTACTCTAATGTTATCAACTCTTGGAACTAGGTTTGTTGTGCCTTTACTCCTCAAGTTCATACACCTGAAATACAAAGAGAGATGAATATGGAGAATCAGTAACAAGATAAATGAAAAACGACTTAGTCTCAAGCAAGTGACTAAATCTCAATGTTTAAATCTACTCAGAATGGCAACGACGCAAATTTGATGTTAGGAGTTTTCAAGGCTCTTAAGACAAATGATGTAGTGTGAGTGAATGTCGAACCAATTCTACGGGATTCAAAGCACTGAGAATGCAAGTACCAACTTAATCTAAGTGCAACTGATAATTGAGATGATTTTAAACTACTTCTAAAACTGGAATGCAATAGCATAATGATAAGACAATAAACGAAATAACTTTCTTTCATTATGACAAAAGAGAACTCATGGGTATAGGGATTTAGACCTTGGGTGATCAGGTTTCGAACTAAAGATGACAAATGATCAATCAAACTATCAACCTTAAGCTTAGACACAATCTTAAACAAACTCTATGTCTAGATGAATGTTCATTTACTAACATATTTCAAACATCAAATGACTTTGGTTGAATAATATGAAAGCAATCATTACTAACAAGTCTATTGGCTATCTTAACACCTTTAACAACAAATGTCTTTGGTAAAATATGTTAAAAGCTTAGGAGAGTTATCTAAAGCATTTCATTAAACACCTTGTGGGTGGGAAATACCTAAAGATCAACTTTTGAGAGGTCAACTCAGAAGATGCATTATGAATACTCTACTAGCAAGGAATAAGAATGATCTACACTAAAACATCCCAAATCTAGCCTAATCACCCTTAATCTCCCTGACCCATGAATTCAAAGGAGGATTACTCACTAATCTACATGATTCCTCTTAAACCCATATTGGATTTCATATTAATCATGTAGAGAGATACAGATAATAGATTGGAAATCAAAAGGATAACAAGAACAAATGATCAAATGATTCCAAGAGATGAACTTTCCAAGAGGTTTTTGGTGGTTTTTCTCAAGAAAATAAGATAATCTTCCTAATTGGCTTACAAAGAGTCACTCAGAAGGGCACGCAGCGGCCTGGAAGACGCGCCACAAGGCCGCTAGGGATGCCAGGCCGCTGGGACACTTCACCGTGGAGAGCTTCTTGTTGAGGCGCGGCTTCGTAGACCGCGGGATCAGGCCGAGTGAGTTTCCGCAAATTTGATCATCTTTGTCCCCCGGTCTCCTTAGGCTGCACCACTAGGCCGCGCCAACACTTGGGCAATTCCAACTTCATGTCGCGCCTGGTTCGACTTGCAGCGGTCTTGGTGGATGGCTCTCAGGCCGCCGGGGACGTCTGGCCGCTGCAACACTTTAGTCCTTGGGAGCTTTCTTGAACATGAATCATCCTTTTGCTCCAAAATCATCTCTAATGTCTCCAAAGTCACCAACTAGCATCTCCAATACCTGATAAGGACAAATGCAATGCAAATGCAACCTATATGCATTCTATATGGATTCTAAAGATCAAAAAGAAGCTAAAACAAAGATTAAAATCATGCAAATACACAAGATATCAAGCACTGATATGGAAAAGTGTAGTGGTAAATCGGATGCTCCATGTCGATCGATGCGCATGATGATCATCAGTCGGTGTCGACTCACAAGAATCGATCGATGACACAGTGTGAGTGTCGATCGATTCCGAGTACTCTGTCTCGTACTCTGATGCTTTTCAAGGGTCTTAATCAAATGTCATAGTATAAAGGATGTCAAACCAGTTCTAAGTGATTCTAAAGCAAAGTGAGGATTTTTAAACTAAGACAATACTTAATCTAAATGCAACCATTAAGAGAGGATTTTTAAACTAAGACAATACTTAAATACAATAAAAGATGAAACTTTCTTTCAATATGAGGAGATGAGATCCATGGGTATAGGGACTTGATCTTAAGTGATTAAGGTTCAATCCAAGATGTCAACTTTTCAATCAACTAATTCATTATGCCTAGACACTATGCTTGAACAAACTCTATCCCTAGATGAATGCTCTTTTGCAATGATCACCCAAGAACATCAAATCCCTTTGACTGTAATGATCAAGGCAAACATTAAAAAGGAGTCTAATAGCAATCCTAGCTTCTTTAACAACTAATCCTTTAGGTAAAGCAAGCTAAGAGAATACATGAGTTGGTTTAGGCATTTCATCGAACACCTTCCGGGCGGAAATGCCGAAAGCTCTATGTTTGAGAGCCCAACTCAAATATAGCATTAAGAACACCCAATCATGCAAGGAGAAGATATATCTAACACTAAACACCTTGGATCTACACTTAATCACTCTGAATTACCCTAACCCATGAATCTTAAATGGATCTACTGACCAATCCACATGCTTACTCTTAAATCCATGAAAGATTCAAGCTTAATCATGTAGAGAAAGAAAGAAGATGAAATCAAACACTCAAGAACACAAAGACAAGATGAGATTATGATTCAAAGATAAAACTTTCACCCAATTGTTTTGTGTTCTTAGAGAGAAAATAACATAAATCCCACTTTGGGGCAAACAAGAGTATTTATACTTTGCTTAAAAACCTAAAAAATCATTAAAGATTACTAAAAGATCCCTCGAATCAAATAGGCTTCGACCAATAGGAAGAGAGAGTGAAAAACGCTCAGGGTGGCTGTGGGAACCGAAATTCGCACCGTCAATTTCTGATAAAGATTTGTGGAGGAAAACCGAGTTAACCCGATCTTCCTTGAAGGTCCCGGATATCTGCTGGGCCGCACACGAAACGATCAAATAAAGTAGAAGTTGCGAAAATAGAAATCGTAAAAGTTGAGCGGAAAAAAAGATCTTATTTCTGAATTCGCGTTTTGAGCGTGAACAACAGGTGAGAAGTAAGCTATAAGAGCTGTCGAAAGGTCCGCTAGTCTGATCGCCTAAGTCTATCCTAGTTGAGTCGCAGCTCGCTAGTGAAAACAGAAAAGAATGCTAAATCGCTCTAAGTGCTAAGTGCTCGAAAATTTGTGATCTGGTTTGCTTCTTGCTCAAAGCTCTCCTTATATACTCCTCCTATGACGGTCTATCTTCGCTGGCTGAGTCGGGCTTTTTCCATTTTAGTCCATCTTTGTGTTTATCGGAAACTTGACATTTATCTTGGAAATCTTGACATTTATCTTCTGGAAACTTGATATTTATCTTCGGAAACTTGACATTTATCTCTTATGTGAGGATAAAGATAAACCGTCATAGTTATCCTTCCTTTTAGGAAAATCGTCGTGGGCGTTTGGCCACGTTGGACGTTGGCCACGTTGGGCCGTTTAAGCGTTTTCACGGTTTTGAAAGGACAGTCTTTGAAGGTTTCGGTGTTTCGAAGGAACCTCAATTCCTTGTTTAGTCGAGGAAGTGGCGCTCAGAGTAACCGTGATCATACCAAACTTGCGTAGATTGATCGAACAAGCCAAGATGGGATCGAACCGGCACGATAGGACCAAGACCGGACGAGGGCCGTGGACCCGGCGCCAGGCCAGCCAGCGTCCAGCGTGCCGCCCGGCGCCAGGCGAGTGCGCCCGGCGCCAGGCCAGCCAGCGTCCAGCGTGCGCCCGGCGCCAGGCCGAATACCGCCAGCGCCAGGCCGACCACCAGCGGGTACGCCCGGCGCCAGGCGAGTGCCGCCAGCGCCAGGCGAGTGCGCCCGGCGCCAGGCGAGTGCGCCCGGCGCCAGGCCGGTGCCGCCGGGCGCCAGGCCAGCCAGCGTCCAGCGTGCGCCCGGCGCCAGGCCGGTGCCGCCGGGCGCCAGGCCAGCCAGCGTCCAGCGTGCGCCCGGCGCCAGGCGAGTGCCGCCCGGCCAGGCCAGCCAGCGTCCAGCGTGCCGCCCGGCGCCAGGCGAGTGCCGCCCGGCGCTGAGCCAGCCAGCGTCCAGCGTGCGCCCGGCGCCAGGCGAGGAATGCGCGTATGAGCCAACTGCGTCCAGCGTGCGCCCGGCGCCAGGCGAGTGCCGCCCGGCGCCAGGCCAGCCAGCGTCCAGCGTGCCGCCGGTGCCAGGCGATCTTGCGTCAATGGTTTGTTGATCTTTCCCTCGTCAGTCGTTTGCGAAATCTTTTGAGTTTTGGGAGGGTCTCTAGTCGTAGATCTCGAGATAATTGTTTCATCACGAGATTCTGCAGTATCGGGATTTGAGATGGACTTAGATCTGCAGATTTTCATTAAATTAGAGTGAGAGCAATGTAGCTCGAGTTTTAGATATGTTTAAAAGATGAATCTTTTAAACAATCGAAGGTTTTACTGAAGACTCATTGTAGATCTCGACAATCCAGTCATGGGTTTCAAGGGACCAAGATGCTGTCAGTGCCGGAGATCATGAGACGATCGCATGGACGGCGCCAGGACTTCGCTGGCTGATGGGAGTGGACGAACCGGAGTTTTATCGAGCGACTAATTCGCTTTGGATTTGATCGTTGTTTGGCTTTTCGAGGATTTTCGGTGACGATTGCTATTGACCGATTTTGACCCCAACAGTTAGCCCCTCAGCTAGCTAGGAACCAGAGCCTCGGATCCTAGCTTGCGGTATAGTGGGAAGGTGTTGAGACGTAATCGCTTGTTAAAAATCGGGTAAATAGTGATTTTACCTCCTTTATATGGAGTAAGAAATCTCAGTCTTACTTCATCACAAGGTTTTTACTTTCTCTCAAGAATCCTTTCTTTAAGAACAATGTCTTCAAGATCCTCAAAGAGAAACTCTTCTTCCCATTCATCTCTCGATGACTCTCCTGCCCATGTAACGGTAAAGCAGAGGAGTCCGTCGAGGAAAAGAAGAATGCGATACCGAAGCCCTTGTAGGTTCGCCTCAACACCGCTGCCAGAGATCCCTGTTCCGAGGAGGCCTCTCGAGGCAGCCCGGTGCTCTTTTGCCGATCTCGGTTTCTCGCCAATATCTCAAGGTTCTTCGAGATTTTTACCAGGTTCCTGGGAGTCAAATTCGATTCCCGCTGGTAACGAGTGCAAGGAATCCTCCGCAAGGTTTCTTTACATGTTACGCTTTTACGCACGCCGTGATGTGGTTCCCAATTCCTGGTGCCATTGTTCGCGCTTTCACCGCTGAACTTTCGATCAGCCAACCAGTGTTCCTGCCTGGAGAGTTGGTTTATGCATTGATCGCTAGCTACTTAACTCGGGATTGATCTTGGTCCCGGCGATTTCAGGTCTTTGGGGCACTCGCCGACGGGAGTGACGGTTACTATTCCATGCTGCCTAAGAAGGATATGGTCGGATTCAGGGGACTACCAATCCCAAATCGCAGGAGCGCTTTTTGTTCAAATAGATGGCGAATCTGTCGAGGAGAGCTGCCTCCATCTATTTCCGCAGCATGGAACTTCAACCGAGGTAATAATGATGAAAACTCTGTCTATCTCACCTTTCGAAGCGCGAAGTTTTAGTGAAAATTTTCGCTTTGTAGGGAACAACCCTACCGCAAGACTTGCCTGGTGACGCCTTCGCCAGAGAGATCTTCTTCGCCAAAGGCCGTTTTTGAAATCCTTCACTCGAACGGATCCGAGACGCTGTTAGACTTTATCGGTCCCGGTGGTCCTGTCTCGCTGTATGACGCCAACCTGTCACCGCTGCTCCTACTCGAGGCGCAGACAGAGGTCTCGTAAGGGGAAGGAAATCGATGATGGGGAAGGCTCGAAAGTCCTTCACCGCTGGGAGAAAACCTAGTTTTGCTCCAACGGAAAAGGCGGAGCCAGCGTTTTCCACCTAACAACTTCTTTGACGGCCTTCCTCCGAGTTTACTACTGACGAAGTCGCTGGAGGATGAGAAGAAACAACGGTTTTTGCCGAGGGCCCCAACGTGTCAACGAGGTTTGGCCTTCGAACTTCTTAACCTTGGCGTCAATCTGTATATAAGCATGCTTGCTGATCTTGAGTTTTATGCAGGGACTAAGAGTGTTTAGCGAGGCTTTGACTCGAAGTTTCCGCGAAATCCAGGATTGCTAACTTCAAGACCACAGAAGAGCGCAGAGCTTTTCCGCCCGACAAGAGGTGAAGGCACAGAACGCCGGCAAGCTGAGCTTCACGCCGGGCTCGTATCGGGCGAAAGGAGAGGAAGAAGGATGGTCGAGCGTGTAGCAAGACGGGCGAATCGCTTGCTGCTGAGTTTCAATGTTTTAAAGAAGCTCGAGTTTGTTGGTGATTTCGCTGAAGTGCCGGGTTCGGTCAGAACCTTTATAAGTCTCAACCCGGATTTCTTTGATTCGGAGATTGCTGAAATGAAGGATTTCATGGCCGAAAGTGTGCTCATGCTGAGTCCTTGGTTCCTCCGTAGAAGAAAGAGTCCGGAGACTATGGGAACCTATCGAGGTTTCCGAGGATACGGGAGGCGAGCCGATGAGAACGCCGAGAATGGTGGGAATGCTCGAGCGCGAATGAGGAAGTGGACCAGCCTGCTAGTTCATTTGGGATTTCCGATCCGATTTCTCAATGTTGACTTCCTTTGTGAATTGAATTTTTGGCCATGTGTGGCCGCTTTTAATTTTATCCCGCGACCGCTGGAGGTTGGCGTTCTATGTTTTGGGACTGGCCGCTGGTGGTTTTGAATCCCGCCGCCTTTTGGCGGCTTTTATGAATATGAAAATTTGGCGAGATTTCGCTCTTTGTTTTGATTTATACTTTCGCCAAGTGTAGAGGGAAGGATGCGAGTAGTCACTTCAGATCCTCTTTTTTGTCGCTGGTCCGTATGCTACTTTTAGCGAAGGCTTAGGTGTGTTTATAAGAGACATGTTTTGGGATCTCGTGATAATGATACTATGTCTGTGAGATGTCAAGATCCAGCAAGACTGGCTTAGGCAAGCACTTTTTACTCAGCTTTGAGGCTGTGCGATGACTGATCGGCTTTCGCTTTGCCTGTTAGTGATTTCTTCCTGATTCTTTTCGCGAAGTCCGCGACTAGTCGCCGCTTATATGACTTGTGTTAAAAGAATCGAAGCTATCTTCGGAGTTTATCCGAGATGCTAAACCAAAATTTTGTTTCTTTGTATAGCATATGATATCCTTTGTCGGATGTAAGAGGACCTTGTAGGTCTGACTACGCATTTTGTATTGAGTGAACGCTTATGAGTCGGCCGGGGACAATCGACGGCGGAGTTATTTTAAGTCGCTGGTGGACTGTCTTCGGATAATACGAAGTTTTGTTATCTTTTAAGAAGCTATACGCCTCGCCGCTTTTGAAGATAATGATTCGCTTTTCCGGCATTGATGCTTATGAGCATGAAGGATAGAAAGAATTTTATTAAAAAATTTCCAGAAGTTAGAGTACATATGCAGATTTTTCGCGCTTTTGTGGGAGTAGAGTATATCGCGTCCCCCCTTTTGGTGAGGGGATAGCTGAACTCGCTGGTTTCGACGAAGGCTCCACGCATCTCTTTCGAGGATCAAGCCATCTCAGAGTTCTGACAGTTGCCATGACGCTTACTTCCTCGCGGCATCGCCCGATCGTGCTGGTCGGATCAGCGGTTTGTGCGGGTCGAGCTGTCCGCTTCTACGGCGGTGGATTCAGAGGCTTTGTGCCGCCTTGAATCGCTAGTTCTGTTCAGATGATTCTCGATCATCTCTTCGAAGTCTCTCGAATGTTGTGTGATTCCTTTGCTCGCTTCGGTTGGCCGCAGGGCGCCCGATCTTTTCGCAGTTTGAACTCGCCAGGTAACGAAGTCCGACCGCTTCGACTACCCCGTGATGGCTGGCGCGGTTCCGTCGGAGTCGGAACTTGATACCGAGGTGATATGTGGACGGTACTGCCTTCATGGAGTTGATCCAGGGGTCTCATGATGGCGCGTAGATGGTCGGTTGTGTCGATCACCGCAAACTCGACGATCTTTGTAACTTCCTTCGCCATGACCGGAGTTTAATTTTCCCCGAGGGTCATGGTAGTGACCCAAAACCCCGCCAAAGGTTTTGGCTCAGGGACGACTTCCCTGGGATCTTCATCCTGTAGAGGGTGTCGCGAAGATGACGCTGACCGTGCTTCAGTATCGACGGTGAATGCGCCGATTTCGAGATCCCGGATGATCAGGTCGATACCAAAGGGTCGCGAGTGAGGTTTGTCGATTCCGACGGTTCGTGTTCCTCGAAGCATTGTGTGGTTAGGAACATCGCTGTCCGGGAACCAGTTGGAACTGGTCTCGCTTTTCGCTCGTAGGCTTTTATCGATGAGACAGAGTCTTGGTAGAACCGTGATCCTCCGGCGATCATGTTTACCTCCGCGACCGCCGTTGTTCCCTTTGGTCGCCTCTGCCTTCTTCCGCTTTTCCCTGATTGGTTTTCGGTCGCACGTCTTCGGAGACAGTTTTGTTAGTCTTTGGCGGTCGGAGTCCAGGAGCAAGTCCTTACAGTTTCGATAGTTCGGGTGAGGAGTTTTGGCGAAGCCGGGGCCGAACCTTGCAGTTCGGCAGTGGAGTGTCCTCTCGTTTCGGAACTCGCATAGAGTTATCCTTGTACTGGTTCCTGGTCCAGGTGTTTCCGGAGGTTTTGCCTTGTTCTTGATGGCATTATGCGCCGCTTTGGACGCCTTCCCCTTCGTGATGGACGATTTGTCGTTATGAGAGGGTTTCTTCTGACGTTTCTGTCCGTGTTTCTGGCGAAGCTTCATCTCTTCTTCCATGATGATGAAGTCTGTTGCCTTGTGGAGAGTATCCTGATTGTCCGCGCTTTTCCAGAAGTATCCACTTTCGAACTCGACTTGTACCGCAGAGTTTTCTCATGCCGATTGCGACATTGTCGCTGATGCCCGCTACTCGCCATCACCAGTTTGAACCTTCGCGATGAAGTCGCGCGAGCCACTCGCCTTCCTTCCTGAAGCTACCTCCAGATCCACGCCGGACGCTTCCGTCCATGAACATGGAGTACCGTTTGAGAAACGCCGAGGCCAGCTGGCGGAAGCTTCGCATGGAGTTCCTTTGAGCCGGAGAACCACTCGAGCGCATCACCTTTGAGGTGCTCGACGAAGATAAGACAATGACCCGCGTCCGTTCGCGTTCGGTTTGCACCTACCCATTGCGATCTGGAAGGACTGCAGGTGCGACTTAGGATCCGTCGTGCCGTCATAGACCGGGATTTTGATCTTCCCTGGTCTGAGATGCGGTTTCCGCGGATCCAGTGGTGAGCGGCGTTTTCCGTGCTTCCTCGAGAAGTCTATCGATCTCGGGCGGAACTGGTCGCCTGATGGATCTGCGATTTTACGCTTTCACTTCAGCCACGGTCTTTTGAGATTCACGGAGATCATGGATCTCGCTATTGCTGCCGGCGTTCCTCGAACCTGTCGGCGCTGGTCGCGATAGATCGAGTTTGATCTTCGCGAGTTCTTCCTGCTCCATCCAGTAGAGTTCTTCTTCCTCTTCTGTCATGGGCTGTCGAAGGATACCGTCGCGAAGCGGACTGGCAGGTTCTCCTGGGGTGGATGTCAGCGTCTTCATCGGAAGGATCCGATCGGTCGCTGATATCTAGATCGAGCGCGCCGACGCCGCTTTCCTTGTTTCCGCGGAGTGGAAGGTTCTGGCGAGGTCGCTTTGCTGTCCTTTCGAGCCGCTTTCCCTGAGTGGGCTCTTTCGGGCATCTTTGTCTCTGCTTCGAGATCCGGTCGAAGTCTTCTGCCGCTGGGCGTGCCTTTGGTGGATCCGCTGCAACTTGCTCCTCGCAGTTAAGGTATTGACCTGTTTTGCGGCGAGGTTATCAGCTTGTCCTGTTGTTCGCCAGCAGGGCTGAAGTAAACAGTTCCTTCATCTGCCTGGCGCCTCAGTGTTTGCATCAGCAGTGACTGCGGACGGCGTCTCCAGCGAGTCTTCTCAGCGTTGGCGTCGGCGGGCATTCCGTCTGGCGCTGGCTGATCCTTGGTGGCGTCGGCTGACATGATCGGCGTGTGCGCGATTCGAGATAGATAGATCCGTAACCTCCTTCTAAGCGGCCCGGGAACCGAAATGCATACCGTCAATTTCTGATAAAGATTTGTGGAGGAAAACCGAGTTAACCCGATCTTCCTTGAAGGTCGGATATCTGCTGGGCGCTGCGAAGCGATCAAATAAAGAGTAGAAGTTCGCGAAAATAGAAATCGTAAAAGTTGAGCGGAAAAAGATCTTATTTCTGAATTCGCTTTGAGCGCGGAACAACAGGTGAGAAGTAAGCTATAAGAGCTGTCGAAAGGTCCGCTAGTCTGATCGCCTAAGTCTATCCTAGTTGAGTCGCAGCTCGCTAGTGAAAACAGAAAAGAATGCTAAATCGCTCTAAGTGCTAAATCGCTCTAAGTGCTCGAAAATTTGTGATCTGGTTTGCTTCTTGTTCAAAGCTCTCCTTATATACTCCTCCTATGGCGGTCTATCTTCGCGGGCTGAGTCGGGCTTTTCCATTTTCGTCCATCTTTGTGTTTATCGGAAACTTGACATTTATCTTGAAATCTTGACATTTATCTTCTGGAAACTTGATATTTATCTTCTGGAAACTTGACATTTATCTCTTATGTGAGGATAAAGATAAACCGTCATAGTTATCCTTCCTTTCGAAAATCGCACGCGGGCCGCTTTTGGCCACGCTATACCGCTTAGGCGCTTTTACGGTTTTTCGAAAGGACAGTCTTTGAAGGTTTCGGTGTTTCGAAGGAACCTCAATTCCTTGTTTAGTCGAGGAAGTGGCGCTTCTAGAGTAACCGCGGATCATACCAAACTTGCGTAGATGATCGAACAAGCCAAGATGGGATCGAACCTGGCACGATAGGACCAAGACGGGGCGAGGCGTGGACTGGCGCCAGGCCGACCAGCGCCAGGCAGTGCCGCTGGCGCCAGGCCGGTGCCGCTGGCGCCAGGCCGGTGCCGCTGGCGCCAGGCCGGTGCCGCTGGCGCCAGGCCGGTGCCGCTGGCGCCAGGCCGGTGCCGCTGGCGCCAGGCCAGGCCCGCCCCGTGGCCGTTAGGCCGAGTTGCTGGCGGCCAGTTCGCTAATTTATCGTTATGGGCGAGGCCAGTTCTCTTCTGCAGCCGCTGGCGCTTATTAAGCTCGCTATTCTATCGTACGCTGGCGGTTGGAGGCGCCGCTGGCGCTGGTTCAGGTTGCGGCAAGTGGCTCATGTTCTGCTGTGCCGGGCGCTGGCCGGTGCCGCTGGCGCCAGGCCAGCCCGCTGCCGGGCGCCAGGCCGGTGCCGCTGGCGCCAGGCCAGCCCGCTGCCGGGCGCCAGGCCGGTGCCGCTGGCGCTAGGCTAGCTCATGCTTCTAGGTACGCCGGCGCCAACCTCGCTCTCGCTGGCCGGTGCCAGGCCGCCTCATTGCCGGGTTTGTTCGATCTTTCCTCTGCCACCGCTTGCGGAAATCTTTGAGTTTTGGGAGGGTCTCTAGTCGAGATCTCGAGATAATTGTTTCCAACTAGATTCTAGTATCGGATTTGAGATGGACTTAGATCTGCAGATTTTCCGCCGTCGAGATGAGAGCAATGTGGTTCGAAGTTTGATATGTTTAAAAGATGAATCTTTAAACAATCGAAGGTTTTACGAAGACTCATTGTAGATCTCGACAATCCAGTCATGGGTTTCAAGGACCAAGATGCTGTCATTGCCCGAGATCATGAGACTATCGCATGGACGGGCGCCAGGACTTTCGCTGCCAGATGGGAGTGGACGAACCTTCCGTGAGTTTTATCGAGCGACGCACCGCTTTGGATTTGATCTTTGCTTGGCTTTTCTTTCGAGGATTTTCGGTGACGATTTCGTCATAGACCGATTTTTACCCCAACAGTGGCTTGGCCCCGTCCGACCCGCGCATGACCAGCCCGCACACGTTGTCCTGATCTGTTCCTCGTCCCGCAAGGGGTAGCGCCTGTATCAGCCCGCAGGTGTCCCTCTCTTCAGACAGCTCGCCGCCCCAGCGGTGTGTTGTTCTCACGGTATAGTCCGTGACGCTAGCCCTGCTCGCACTTCCCGCTGCTGGTGTTGTATCACAGATGTTCGGGCCGCATCAGCCTGTCACAGACGTTTCTCGGCCCTGCGGTGTGGTCAACGCTGCATGACCGTCAGCAAGCAAGTCTGTCCAGCTTCAGATTGTTCTGATCCCGCACAGGTGTGTCTCCTCAAGCACGATACACAAGATCAGTCCATCCGATCTTCTGGGCCAGCCAGGCTGCTGACCCGCGGCCCTTGACCCGCATGATTCCCTCGTCTAAGTCACGTCCTGGCCACGCGGGTGCTACATCCCGAAGGCCCTGACCACAAGCAGATCACGCTGTCCCGGGCCAGTCACCTGTCCGCTCACCACGCCTGGTCACGCCCGCTGACTCAAATCGAGGCTGTCTCTGACCAAACTTGGCCAAGCACCTTCTTTATCTTCTTCTTGCATCATAATGACTCTCAACACCTTCTTTTACTCCAAGGAACACTCCAACACCTGATAAGGACTTATGAATGCAAAATGGATCCTAAAGATGTCTAAGATCTAGCTTACATGGTCAAAATGCATAAAATGAGATGCTAAAACAATGAAAATATGCAAGACATCAACTCCCCCACACTAGTCCTTTACATGTCCACAAGTAAACTTTCAAAAACTAAGGAGGAGAGGTTTGAAGGAGGGGACTCATAATCAAAAGAAGCTCTTCTTAATTTTCAAACTAATAACCTTGCGTAATCATACCAAATGTTGGGGTCAAAAACGGTTATCTCGAAATCAACGGCTAAGATCATTTTCTGTCTACGGACTTTCCGCAAAAACAATCGACAAAGGTTGCATCGGAAAAACGGGCGCGACCTGGCGAGCGCCCGGTAGCTCACCGATACTGATCCGGGTGCGGCGCCCGGCTTCGCCGATGCTGGTCAGGAGCGGCGCCCGGCTTCGCCAGCGCTGGTCTTGAAGCGGCGCCAGCTTCGCCGATGCTGGTCAGGAGCGGCGCCCGGCTTCGCCGTGCTGGTCGAGCTGGCCGGCTTCGCCGTGCTGGTCAGGCGCCCGGCGCCCGGCTTCGCCGATGCTGGTCAGGAGCGGCGCCCGGCTTCGCCGATGCTGGTCGGCGCCCGGCTTCGCCGATGCTGGTCGAGCGCGGTCGTCCAGCCTGTTCCCAGCCGTCCGATTTAGATAGCACATCGTGGCTACCATGAAGTCGTAGCACCTTAGCTACGGACCTAATGTTCCTCGGTTCAACTCGATTGGAGTTATCCTCGAAGTTATACGATTAGAGCTAGGAAGGTTGGTTCTTCCGCAAAGTGTATCGTGTTAAACAAGGACGATCGACTCGAACATCGATTCTTTAGGCTATACGATTTATTTTGCGGAAAAGATAATCCTTCCGAGAAATCGTATGAACGTTCGAGGGCTTGAAGCGTGTCCACGGAATCACTTACGATTTTGAAGATTCAAGCCCAATAGGAGCTATGACGATTTATCCTAACTTATGGAAGTAGTATAAATGCTAAGGTTCCGCAAATAAATGTCAATACACGAGGATAACTAAGAAGATCGACGGAAAATGGAATATTTCCAAAAGAGATAAACTTGGGCCCAAAGGCAAAAGGTTAAACGGGCCACCGACCTAAAGCGAAGAGAAGAGGATCCGAGATTTTATGACTTTGAGAACTCCTGCTAGCTTAGAGAACGTAGGACTTAGGTGGTTAGACTAGTACGGGAAGGCTTAGGACGTCTTGGCCGCCTCTTGTTATGTTGTTCCGATAGTTAGCATATCTCTACTCCTCTCGGAGAAATCTTGTATTCATACTTTTCAACTAATAGGACGCCTCTGAGTGACCATTCATTTTTATCTTGCTACTTATCTTTTATCGATTCTAAAGTGATTACGCAGAGAATTCGGACCTTCAAGGAAGATCGGGTTAACTCGGTTTTCCTCAATATTTGTTCATCAAAAATTGACAGTGCGAATTTTGGTTCCCACAGTTTGGCGCTAGAAGGAGGGGGGGGGGACGAATTCTTTAACTCGAAAGTCACTAAGCAATAAAGGATATAGGATGTCTGCTCCAGTAGCCAGCGATGTTGTTTCCTTCAAGGATCGGGCAACGGCCGACCAGGCCAAACCCCACAACGATCTCCTTGTAATCGAACTAACGATCCAGGACATCGACGTAGCGAGAGTGTTAGTCGACACCGGATGCCCGGACAACATTATCTACAAGAGTACCCTCGAGAGAATGGAGGTCGACCTGTGTGCCGTCACGGAAGAACCTAGCCCGATATTCAGACTCTCGGGACATGCTACTATGACTCTCGGCTCGATCAACCATCTGGTTAAAGCCGGGAGCGTCGCCAAAATCACGGAATTCTTAGTCGTCGACCGTCCAACATCGTATAACGCGATCATCGGTACTACATGGCTGAATTCCATGCGAGCGATCCCCTCGACATTCCATATGTGCCTAAAGTTTCCAACCCCTCGCGGAATCGAAACTATACAAGGAAATCACAGGATGGCGCAAGTATGTTTCACTGCCGAGCTGAAAAGAAAAAATTCAGCAGTCGAAGCCTCCCGAAGCAAAAAAGTAAAGCCTACTCCCGATAAGAATGCCCCAGAACAAGACTCGGACGTCTTCTGGCAATCTCAGAGGATCGAAGCCCTAGACGGGAAGCGCGAACCAACATGCGAACCAGTAATCTCGGTCTGCCTAGACGAATCGTTCCCAGAATGATGCGTCGAGATCGGAGCCAACCTCCGCGAACCATTGAGAACAAAGCTCATAGCCTGTCTCAAAAGAACCTCAGCACATTAAGCGGGCGGAGGATATGCCAGGGATCGACATCGCATAACTTGCCATGAGCTCAACATTGACCCAACCTACAAACCCATCAAGCAAAAAGGCGGAAACTAGGACCAGAAGCGTGCCACAGCGGTAAGCGAGGAAAAACTCCTTAAAGTGGGGTCAATAACGGAAGTCAGGTACCCGGACTGGCTCGCTTACCCCGTCATGGTCAAAAAGAAAAACGGCAAATGGCGAGTCTGCGTCGACTTCACCGATCTCAACAAGGCTTATCCAAAAGATTGCTTTCCACTTCCGCATATCGACCGACTTGTCAAAGCAACAACAGAAAACAAAATTTTATCATTTATGGACGCCTTCTCCGGGTACAATCAAATCATGATGAACCCAGACGATCGCGAGAAGACCGCATTCATCACTGACCGCGGGACGTATTGCTACAAAGTAATGCTTTTCGGCCTCAAGAACGCAGGTGCTACTTACCAGCGACTCGTCAACCGAATGTTTTCCGAGCAGCTCGGAAAAACTATGGAGGTATACATCGATGACATGCTCGTAAAATCCCTTGACGAACACGACCACGTTTCCCATTTGGAAGAGTGTTTCGCAAGGTTGAATTTGCACAACATGAAATTGAACCCGGCTAAATGTAGATTCGCCGTGGCATCAGGAGAATTTCTCGGCTACCTAGTCACGTGTCACAGAATCGAGGCTAACCCCAAACAGATAAACACATTAATAGAAATGGTCTCGCCCAAAACAAAAAGGGAAGTCCAAAGGCTAACAGGAGAATTAAGCGCCTTAAACCGTTTTATCTCGCTCAGCGGACAAATGCCTTGCTTTCTACGACACATTGAAAGGGAACAAGAAATTTGAGTGGACAGAGGAATGCGAAAAGCTTTCCAACAGCTAAAGCATTACCTGGCCACTCCTCCCGTCCTCGCGAAACCAGTAGAGGGAGAACCCTTGTTCCTGTACATCGCAGTATCCACAACAGCGGTAAGCAGCGTTTTGATTAGAGAAGAACGCAGTGAGAAGAAACCAATCTTCTACATAAGCAAAACGTTGCTAGACGCTGAGACCCGATATCCCCTGATGGAGAAACTAGCATTCGCGGTTGTAAAACTCCGGCCGTATTTTCAGTCGCATACCATTGTAATCCTCACCACCTTCCCCTTGCGAACGATTTTGCACAGTCCGAGTCAGTCAGGACGACTCGCAAAATGGGCGATCAAACTAAGTGAGTACGACATAGAGTACTGCCCAAGAACCTGCGCAAAGTCTCAAGTATTGGCGGACCTCTTGGTGGAATTGCCCATGGGAGATATGACTAACACGGAACCGAACTCAACTTGGATCCTTCACGTCGACGGATCATCATCTAAACAAGGGTCCGGGATCGGAATCGGGCTCACGTCTCCGACTGGCGAAATCTTGGAACCGTCGTTCCGATTGGAGTTCCATGCGTCAAACAACGAGGCCGAATATGAGGCACTCATTGCGGGCTTACGACTAGCCCGAGGGCTGAAGATCCGCAACATTCACGCTTACAGTGACTCTTAGTTAGTCGCAAATCAGTACAGCGGGGAATACGAAGCAAGGGACGAAAGAATGGACGCATATTTTAAACTCATCCAAGATCTCTCCCGAAACCTCGACCACTTCGCCCTCACTAGGATTCCTCGCTTGGAAAACACTCAGGCGGATGCCTTGGCCGCACTCGCATCAAGTTCGGATCCTGGACTAAGTCGGGTAATCCCCCTCGAGTTCATTGAACACCCAAGCATCGGACCGCCAGTGATCGCCAATTTTATCGAGCACAAATCGAAAACGCGGAGGAAATGGAAGACCCACCGGAAAAAACGTGGATCAGTCGGAATACGGCTGCGACAGCCCTTGGCTGGAACCAATCCGAGCATACATAATCAAGGGAACACTTCCCACCAAAAATGGGCAGCCATAAAATCAAGACCCAGGCCGCCGCGATGCGTAGCGGTAGAAGGAGAAATCTACAAATGGAGATTCTCCGGCCCACTCATGACCTGCGCTGAAGGCTAAAAGCGAAGAGTAATGGAGGAGGTCCATTCCGGTCGTGGCGGAAACCATTCCGGGCGAAGATCTCGCGAGTCAAAATAAAACGCCACGGTTATTACTGGCCAACTATGATCAAAGACTGCGAGAAGTTCGCTCGAAAGTGCGTAAAATGCCAAAGGCACGCACCGACGATCCATCAGCCCGCAGAAGTCCTCTCGTCCATATCATCTCCGTATCCCTTTATGCGATGGTCCATGGATATCGTCGGGCCATTGCATAACTCGAAGCAAAAACGTTTTCTCCTGGTCCTCAAGGATTTCTTCTCAAAATGGGTGGAGGCAGATTCCTACGCAAGTATCAAAGACGTACAAGTCGAGAACTTGATGGAAGAACATAATCACCAGACACGGGTCCCTACGAAATCGTGACGAACAGCGGGTCTCAGTTCATCTCTACCCAATTCAAGGCATTCTGCGAGCAGTAGAAGATACAACTTACCAAGTCGACTCCCCGATATCCGCAATGTAACGGCCAGGCAGAAACCATCAACAAGACCGCCCTTGACGGACTGAACGCAAGCGCCAAAAAGAGGCGATGGGCGAAGAGCTCAAGGAGTCCTTTGGTTGCATCGTACAACCCGAGGCGAACTCTGGGTGAAACCCCATTTGCCCTCGTTCACGGAACGGAATGCATGATCCCCGCGGAAGTAGAGTTCCCCGGAGTACGGAGAAGATTCCTCCCCGAACGAGAAGATATAAACGACGCTATGATGCTGGACAATCTCGATCTTATCAATGAACGCCGTGACCAGGCCATTCAATCCAAAATTACCAGCACGCCACCGCAAGGTACTACAACTTAAACGCATCGCCATCGAGGTTCAGAGAAGGCGATTTAGCCTTTACGCAAAGTCTTCCAAAACACTGCCGAGCGAAGCGCGGGAGCAGAACAAGCTGGGAAGGACCATACAAAGTCATAAAGTGGTCCGACCAGGTTCATTCACAAATCGCGAACATGCAAGGCGTAAAAATCCCAAGAACTTGGAGCGATGCATCTTAAAAAATACTCACTAACAACGACGTGGTACAAAGAACTACGAGATGGCTTGATCCCGAAAAGTGCGTAGGCAACTTCGCTAACGGCGGGTTCAGCAATCCCGATTAAAGGGGAAGATCGCGTATACTAGTATACTCCCGCAATTTGAAAATTCTGAAACTTTGAAACTCTTTATAAACAACACATTTCGCCAACTACCAAACGGTTACGACAACAGATCTAGTATCCACTAAGCGATTATCACATCCAGAAAAACAATTACCTGAAACAACTCTCGGTTTAAGAAAACATCTCTTCCGAAAGCCCATATCCCCCTTATGGCATAAGAAATTTTTTTTTCGCAGCACCGCGAGACGTCGCTTCATGCTCGAACAGATATTTTTCGACAAAACTTCGTACGCCCTCAAAACGGTATCATTTCGTTGTTGCTGATCACAACAAACGAACTCTAACGTCCTAAACAGACAATAAGCCGCCCTCTAAAAGGTAGGCTCTCTTGCATCCGACAGGGATAACATAGCGCGCTATACAAGAAGTCCAAAATTTTGGTTATCTCTTCCAAACGGAAGTACCTCGATTCGCACCTAAACAAATCGTATAAGCCGATAACAATTTGCGGATTTTAAAACGGTACGAGTCAGGTTAAAATCGCCAACAGGCAAAACGAGAGCCGACTTGTCATAACAAAGCCTCAGTCCGAGAGTAAACCTTGGTCTTGCCCTAAACCCAGCCACGCTGGATCTTGACATCTCATAGACATAGTATCAGTACCCGATATGAGATCCCAAAACTTGTCTCTTCGCCTAAGTCTATTCGTTTCACGAACCTTCGCGCAAATCAGAAAACCGTGAAAGGTCTCGCTTTGTACAAACAATAGATACAGCGATCAACGGAGGGTTTGGAACAAGACGAAAACTCATATCCTCTCCCTCTAAACTTCGAAAAACAGAAGTTCGTTTAAACGTAATAAAAACCGAAATATTTTAGATTGAGCCGCGAGTTCAACAAACGCCCTAAAAAAGGGCAGGGATTCAAAGCCACCAACGGCCAGTCCCGAAATAATACATCATGGCCTCATAGCGGCCGCAACACAAACTAAATAAAAATCCCTCAAGGGATTGGTAAACCTAGACGCTCCTCGGAGCGTCACCTTCATCCTCAAACTCACCCGCAGCGGGAACGGCCTCGCCATCGACTCCCTTGGTCGCACCTCCACTGCCTGCCTCATCCGCCCAGCCTCACGATCCTCTGCTGCCTGAACCTGAACCTCCGAGCCCTCCTAATCCGGTACAAGGGTGCACTCGGACTTCAGACCAGCGAGAATCGAGTCAAAGTCTCCTTCGGAAGCCGCCAACTCTCCCTTGCAAGACAGCAGCCTGGCTTCCTCAGAATCCAGAGATAGGGCCTCGTTGCCCCTAAGCAGCTGAAGCTCGCTCAAGCTCCCTTCGATTCCCGCCAAAGCAAAGTCCCTCTTACGGACAGGTATCAGAGACTCAAAAATGTCCATCCTCGTCAAGCGGCGTCGCCCGCCCGGATCGGCGGTCTCTGTCGACTTCGCGAGCACTCATCTCTTCTTAATTCTGGATCTTTTGTTGGAGACGACGCATTTCCGAGGATTTGTGTTTCTTCTCTTTCTTCACTTTGAACAACGAACTTGCGGTCTTCCCGAGGTCGCATTCGAGGTCGCCGATTCGAACTTCGAGCTGAGACGACTGGGCAGCATGGGCGTTTTCGATGGTCTGCAATGCGGCCTCGGTACGCTTCAACCCTTCCTGCGACGACTCCAACTCATTCGACAGACGCGCAACCTCCGATCCGCAGTCACCAAGCATCCCATCAATCAGCGACACAAACTTTCTGCAAAAAGAAAGGGTAAGGATCATCGCAAAAGAAAAGAAAAGAAGAATTGCGGGTAAATAAAAATCAAACCTTGGAACGATGTTGCGACAACAATCCCGAAGGCTCGCTCGCTTCGCTCTTAGCGCACCTCTTCCTCTTCATCGCCCCGGTTCTGGCACCGGCCCTCGAACGCCCCTTAGGCAACGGTGCAGCACTGGGTGCTGGGAGTCCCAAAACGATCTTCAAAGCCGGAGGCGTGGACTCTATCACGTCCTCCCAACCACAAATTATGATTGGAGCGGTAGAGGAGCCCGAGGGACGATCCTGAACGTCGGGAATCTGCTCGGGAACGACTGCCCCTCCCACGGGCAAAGGAGCATCGGGCGGAACCTCGAACAAGGAGCTGGGGACAAAGGCACAGCGAAGAAGAGCAGCTAAGGTGCGGTTCTCGCCGGTTCGAGCCATTATGGCGCTGCGCCCGCGACAGTCTTTCCTTGAAAGAGTCGAACCAAGCGATGAAAGACGGAGTGGCTTCATGAACAGCCAAAACCGGCGGAGCCTGGCTGGCCTCACCCATCTCGACGTCGGAATCTTTTTTTTCAACTTGAGAGGAAGACATCTTCTTTATGAAAGCAAAGGAGGAAGAAGTTGAGAAAAGGAGGAGTGTGTGAAGAATGAGAAGTGATAAACTACTACTTATAAGGATATGAAGATTTCCGCAATAAAATATTCTTAGCCAAAAATTTCGATTTTCAAACTCAAGTCATTAAGCCCTTCATCGTCTCGAGTCTTACGGGCTGGGGCTAACTGTTGGGGTCAAAAGCGGTTATCTCGAAATCAACGGCTAAGATCATTTGCTGTCTACGGACTTTCCGCAAAAAACAATCAACAAAGGTTGGATCAGAAAGAACCGGCAACCTGGCCCGAGCGCCAGCGCCAGCTTCGCCAGCGCTGGTCCTGGCGCCGGCGCCGCTCGCCTGCTGGTCCCGGGCGCCGGCGCCAGCTTCGCCGATGCTGGTCGAGCGCCCGGCGCCCGGCTTCGCCCGTGCTGGTCAGGCGCCGGCGCCGCTCGCCTGCTGGTCCCGGGCGCCGGGCGCCAGCTTGCCAGCGCTGGTCCTGAAGCGCCCGGCGCCCGGCTTCGCCGATGCTGGTCAGGAGCGGCGCCCGGCTTCGCCGATGCTGGTCGAGCGCCCGGCGCCCGGCTTCGCCCGTGCTGGTCGAGCGCCCGGCGCCCGGCTTCGCCGATGCTGGTCGAGCGCCCGGCGCCCGGCTTCGCCGATGCTGGTCGGCGCCGGTGCGTGCAGCCTGTTCTCAGCCTGTCCGATTTAGATCGCACATCGTGGCTTCCTTGAAGTCGTAGCACCTTAGCTACGGACCTAATGTTCCTCGGTTTGACTCGATTGGAGTTATCCTCGAAGTTTTACGACTAGAGCTAGGAAGGTTGGTTCTTCCGTAAAGTGTATCGTGTAAAACAGGGCGATCGACTTCGAACATCGATTCTTTAGGCTATAATGATTTATTTTGCGGAAAAGATAATCTTTCCGAGAAATCGTATGAACGTTCGAGGGCTTGAAGCGTGTCCACGGACTCACTTACGATTTTGAAGATCCAAGCCCAATAGGAGCTATGACGATTTATCCGAACTTATGGAATTAGGATAAATGCTAAGTTTCCGCGAATAAATGTCAATACTCGAGGATAACTACGAAGATCGACGGAAAATGGAATAGTTCCAAAAGAGATAAACTTGGGCCTAAAGGCGAAAGGTTAAACGGGCCACCGACCTAAAGGGACTATATAAGGAGGGCTGGAGCAGAAGAGAAGAGGATCCGAGATTTTAGACTTAGAGAACTCCTGCTAGCTTAGAGAACATAGGACTTAGGTGGTTAGACTAGTACGACAAGGATTAGGACATCTTGACCGCCTCTTGTTCAGTTGTTCCGATAGTTAGCATATCTCTACTCCTCTCGGAGAAATCTTGTATTCTTACTTTTCAACTAATAAGACGCCTCTGAGCGACCATTCATTTTTATCTTGCTACTTATCTTTTATCGATTCTAAAGTGATTACGCAGAGAATTCGGACCTTCAAGGAAGATCGGGTTAACTCGGTTTTTCTCCATATTTGTTCATCAAAAATTGACAGTGCAAATTTTGGTTCCCATACCAAATAGCAAGAGCAAGGGGAATCGGCTAATTCCTCCATCAACAAGGCACCGCGGTCCCGATCAGTAAATCAACTCCATACCTGTGCTAAAACTTACATCAACTAATGATTTTTTTTTAAAATTTCATACATAAACTCACACTTTTAGGTTATTTCATACATTGACCGACTTACCGTTAGTGTGGGAACCGAAATTCGCACTGTCGATTTTAATGAATAAAAACGGAGGAAAGCCAAGTTAACCCGACTTTCCCTGAAGGTCCGGATTCTCTGCGACAGCCAACGACAAGTGACCGAATAAATGCGGAAAAGGTTTTGTTAAGATTTGGGACTGACCTATGAAGGCTGCCTACTACTTTCGAGGATCAAGTCGGACGAAGTTCAGTTTAGAAAGAATTAAACAAGAGGTCGAACCGCCTGCGGTTCGCCTAGTATGAGCGTTGTCATAGAAACAGGCATGTCGAAGATAATGCCTAGGGTTTCTATGTGCGGAGCTCTGAAGTAAAAGAATTGTCAGATCCTTCCGAGAGGAGCGGAGATTTGTTGGGGTCAAAAACGGTTATCTCGAAATCTACGGCTAAAGATCCTTCCATACTCAAAGATTTCCCGCGACGATCGATTAACGGGAAAGATCGAACAACGGAAAACCCATGGACGGTAAGACGGTCTGGCGCCGGCGGCACGCTGCCACGCTGGCTGGCCTGGCGCCGGGCGGCACGCTGCCACGCTGGCTGGCTCCATACGCGCACCTCTGGTTTGTCCGCGGCACGCCGCTCGCAGAAGCCGGCCTGGCGCTGGCGGTACCTCGCCTGGCGCTGGCGGTACCTCGCCTGGCGCCGGGCGGCACGCTGCCACGCTGAGCCGCCCGGCGCCGCAGCACTCGCCTGGCGCCGGGCGGCACGCTGCCACGCTGGCTGGCCTGGCGCCGGGCGCACGCCACGCTATTGGCCTCATACCGGGCGGCACGCTGCCACGCTGGCTGGCCTGGCGCCGGCGCACTCGCCTGGTGCCGGGCGGCACGCTGCTCGCCAGCCGCCTGGCGCTGGCGGTACCTCGCCTGGCTGGTCGACGCCCTCGCCCTGTCTCGTCCCATCGCTCGGTCTGATCCCATCTTGGCTTGTTTGGATCAATCCTCATGAGTTTGGTCAATGCATCACGCTACAGAATGAACATCTTTCGATTCGGTTAGAATCGTCTTCGATGTTTTACGACAAAAACTAGAGGGATTGGATTCTCGTAGAAGATATCGTATAAAACAAAGATCGATTAACATGAACATCGATCCTTTAAGCTATACGATTTATTTTACGAGAAAGATAGTCTTTCCGAGAAATCGTATAAAACGTTCAACGACTTAAGACAAGTCCACGGACTTACTTACGATTTTAAGAATTCAGGCCCAATCAGGCTATGATGGTTTATCCGATTTCCCGAACGTCGGATAAACATCAAGTCACCAAAAAATAATGGAAAACTCGAGGATAATTACGAAGACCGAATTTAAAATGGAATATTTCCTCAAGAGATAAGCTTGGGCCCAAAGGCGAGGTCCATCATCTGAAGGCAAACCGACCTAGGAGCGGGTATATAAGGAGAGCAAGAGCAGAGGAGAAGGGGATCCGAAAATTAGACTTAGAGCATCCTGCTAGCTTAGAAGAACTAGGGTTTAGGTGGTTAGACTAGCGGAGCAAGGCTTAGGACGTTTGGCTGCCTGCGACTCTATCTTTTTCTTTAATCGCAAATCTCTCTGTCTTTCGGAGAATCCTTGTACTCATTATCTTTCATCTAATAAAAGCGCCGGGCAAATATTACAATTCCCATTTTTGTCTTATGTTTACTTTATCGATTTCGTGTGGCAACGCAGAGAATCCGGACCTTCAAGGAAAGTCGGGTTTACTTGGCTTTCCTCTGTAATCTTATTTATCGGAAATTGACGGTGTGAATTTTGGTTCCCACAGTTTGGCGCTAGAAGGAGGGGGGAACGGATTCTCTAACTCGAAAACCACCAATCGATCGAAGTTCAGTATGGCTATTTCGTCAGTCCGCAACATCGTATCCTTCGAGGATCGAGCAACGGCCAGTATAGCCAAACCTCACAACAATCTCCTCGTAACAGAACTCTATTAGTCGACACCGGATGCTCGGCTAATATTATCTATAAAAGCACCCTCGAGAGGATGGCGTCGATCTAAGCATCCTACAGATGACCCCAGCCCAGATTCGACTCTCGAGAAGTTATGACCCTCGGTTCGACTAACCTCTCAGTCAGAGCGGGGCGTCTCCAAAAGCGAATTCCTGGTGATCGATGGTCCAACATCATACAACGCGATAGTTGGAACTCCTGGCTAATTTCCATGAGGCGATCCATCAACATTTCACCTATGCCTCACGTTCCGGCGCTTCGAGTCGAAACAATACATGGTAGTCACGAGCAGCGCAGATCTACCTCGCTACCGAACTAAAACAAAAATTCGAAATCGAGACCTCTCGGAAAAAGCAAACGATTCACGACTCGCCGGAAACCTTCTGGCAGTCCCAAAGAGCTGAGGCCCTGGAAGGGAAGCGTGAACCAACCTGCGAACTGGTGGTCTCGATTTGCCTCGACAATTCCTTCCCGGAACGGTGCGTCGAAATCGGAGCTAACCTCCGCGAACCAATAAAAGCAGAGCTCATCGCATGCCTCAAAAGAACCTCGAATGCGTTAAGCGGGCTGTGGAGGATATGCCCGAATCGACATTAGCGTAACATGTCCGCGAACTTAACATCGACCAACTAACAAACCCGTAAAGCAAAAGAGACGAAAGCTGGGACCTGGCGTGCCACGCGATCAACGAGGAAGTCGAAAGACTCCTCAAAGTAAGTCGATAACAGAAGTTAGGTATCCGGACTGGCTTGCCAACCCTGTCGTAGTAAAAAAGAAGAACGGCAAGTGGCGAGTCTGTGTCGATTTCACGGATCTGAATAAAGCCTGTCCAAAGGACTGCTTCCCGCTCCCACACATCGACCGTTTGGTTGAAGCAACTGCGGGAAACAAGCTTCTGTCGTTCATGGACGCTTTTTCCGGATACAATCAGATCATGATGAATCCGGCGTTGAAAGCATTCATCACTGAACAGCGGGCGATATTACTACAAGGTAATGCCTTTCGGTCTTAAAAACGCGAGTGCAACGTATCAGCGACTCATCAAGAAAATGTTTGCCGAGCAACTCGGAAAAACTATGGAAGTATACATCGATGATATGCTTGTAAAATCTCTTGACGAACACGATCATGTAGCCCACCTAGAGGAATGTTTTGCACGACTCAACCAGCATAACATGAAACTCAACACAGTGAAATGCAGATTCGCAGTGGCATCGGGAGAATTCCTCGGATACCTCGTAACGTATCGCGGAATCGAGGCCAACCCTAAACAAATCGACGCACTGATAGAGATGGCCTCCCCGAGAACCAAGCGAGAAGTCCAAAGGTTAACCGGAAGAGTCGCGGCTTTGAACCGTTTCATCTCGCGCTCCACGGATAAGTGCCTACCGTTTTACGAAACATTAAAAGGAAACAAGAAGTTCGAATGGTCCGAGCAATGTGAAAAGGCTTTCCAACAGTTGAAACATTACCTGGCCACTCCACCAGTTCTCGCAAAACCGGTGGAAGGAGAACCTCTTTTCCTCTATATCGCAGTTTCATAACAGCAGTCAGCGGCGTCCTGATCTGAGAAGAGCGAGGCGAACAAAAGCCAATCTTTACGTAAGCAAAGCGTTGCTGGATCGCGAGCTTCGATACCGCTAATGGAAAAATTAGCATTCACCGTCATAACCTTGGCAAGAAAACTAAGACCATATTTACAGTCACATACTATAGTAGTTCTCACCACCTTCCCGCTGCGGATAATTGATAGCTTGCATATTTACATGTTTTAGCATCCATATCTCATGCATTTTGATCATATAAGTTAGGCATTAGGCATCTTTAGGTCCATTTTACATTTGTCCATTTGCATATCATAGGGCTGGAGTGCACAATTGAAGTTTTGGATCAATTTGCAAGGTTATTACTGCAAATTACAGAGTTTGTGGCCAATGTGAAAGCCATTAAGAGGCTGGGGACCAATCTGCATATTTTGAAGAGTCGCTGGGCTAAATTGTTACAATCAGAAGTTGGGTAAATTGAGGTTCTTTCTGCAAATCCAAGTCTTGGGCCAATAAATTGATCAAGACTTGAGGGACGCAAATAATCAAGAGAACACCATTGTTGGTCTTATGGAGCTCCTCTCCGATCTGTGGCTAGTCTTGAAGTAGCGAAGCGAGTTGGCTTGACAGATCAGTGGAGCAAAGGCGGCGGAGAAGAGCTACGGTGGCGAGCTGTTGACTTGGAGTCGTGATTGGAGCTCTCGCTGACTGAGCACGGCCGGAGAAGGCTGAGCACGAGGAAGAAGCGGCGGCTTGATTCTGAGACGAGCGGGCTGAGCTCGCTGTGGATGATTGATCCGTGACACTGCAGCGAAGAAGACAGACGCCATGGAGCTTTGACACCGTGAGAGCTAACGGCGATTGGAGCAGAGACATGACGGATTGGTGGAGTAACAACGACTCTGGTTTGGTCTTGCTCACGAGCCTCGGCGAAGAACGCGAAGAGGAGAGTCATGCTTCGTGGTTGGTGAGCGGGTTGAGTGCCGGGGTGAAGTCACGCCAGCGGGAAACAAGGCTCAATCATGCGGGTCGTGGTAACGGGATGAAGAACCTGCGTTGTGACCGAGGAAGAAGCTGATTTCAATTGGTTTGACCGGTTAATTCGGTTTAATCCGGTTTGACCGGTTTATTTTATTAAACCAGCAAAATTTGTCTCTCCTATATAGTTTTAGACCTAAAACTTTAATGGATCTCATTTTCTCTCAAGACTTTGCCTCATATTGTAAAAGCTTGAATCTTTTTATCAATCTAAGGAAGCTCTTCATTTTATATCTTGTTTCTCCTTCTCATAAACATGATTAGCCTTGAATCTCACATAGATTTAAGGTTTTTCATGGAGATTAGTGAGTAGACACACTTTGGATCCATGGGCTAGGGTGATTAGGGTGATTAAGTGAAGATCTAGGGTGTTTAGTGTAGATCTATCTTGTTCCTTGCTGGTAGAGTGCTTTTAATGCTTCTTTGAGTTGGCCTCTCAAAGGTTGAGTTCTAGACATTTCTCACCCACAAGGTGTTCTATGAAATGTCTGAACCAACTCTACTAAGCTTTTAACATTCTTTACCAAAGACCATTTGTTGTAAAGGTGTTAAGATGGCTAGTAGGCTTGTTCTTAATGATTTTTTCATGTTGTTCAGCCATTGACCATTTGGTGTTTGAGATGTGTTAGCAAATGAACATTCTTCTTGACCATAGAGTTTGTTTAGACTTGTGCCTAGGCCTAAGGTTGTTAGATTGATTGAAAGCTGCCGCCTTTAGATCGGATCTACTTGTTTCCTTGCTTGTTGAGGGTTCTTAATGCTATTTTGGTCTTGATCATATCAAAATAGATCTATAGGCATTTCCGGAGAGGTGTTCGATGAAATGCCTGAACCATCTCTTCAATGCTTTTAGCTTGCTTTACCTAAGGGATTAGTTGTTAAAGGAGCTAAGATTGCTATTAGACTTGTTCTCCATGCTTGCTTTAGTCACTACAGCCAAAGGGATTTGGTGTACTTGGGTGATCATTGCAAAGGAGCATTCATCTAGGGATAGAGCTTGCTTAGTTTTGTTGTTTAGGCATAAGGAGAGTGTTTGATTGATGGCTTGCCACCTCTAGATTGGATCTACATCACCTAAAGTCAAATTCCTAGTCCCATGGATTCCACCTTAGCATTTGATTGAGTTCTTGCACTTGTTTCTTGATAGGATTTGAGATCACCTTGTTTATATTTCTAGGATCTTAGCTTGTCACCTTCATCCATCTTCTTGTTTGCTTAGATTAAGGAAGCTTGTGTATTCTTGGTGCTATAGATCACTAGTTCTCTGTGGGTTCGACAACCTTTCTATACTATCATTTGACTTGGGAGCCTTGAATACTTCCACTATCAAATTGGCCTGCCGGGAACTAGTAGATTTATCATTAGGATTTCAATCTTCTTGAGACTAAGCTTTATTTTCTTGCTTTGTTTTGCTTTTGTACAGTTACTAACTTTCTATTCTAGAATTTCTGTTTTGTAGTGATGGCTTCGAGTTACCTTGAAAAGCCACAAGAAGAGGAAGATCACATTGAAGATCTGCCATATGTGTATGTGGAGCCACCACCCTTTGATATACGCATACTCACACCAGACCAAAGGGTGGAGTTGCATCGGCTTCAGAGAATGAAAGAGAATAGGGCAAGCCAATGAGATCCCCTGGCACTAATGATCCGGGTACACCTCATTAGGGATCGAAAGCAGAGTTTGAAGAAAGGGAGGTTACACAACATGAGTTTGATGTTGCTTATGACCTTAAAGAGGTAATGTATTGGGTTCCACCACTCCAGTTGAAGGTACAAGCATTTCCACTTTAGAACTTCAACTTGAGGAAATTTGCTTGCCTTGTGGTGAGAATATTGCCCATGATCTTGATTCTCATGTGCTCATAAATGAATGTCTTGATCTGATATGTGAAACTAGGAAACTAGATGAGTTGAGAATAGAAAAGCTTGTTAGAGATCATATTGAAATTTGTTTTGACAAGAGTTATCTATGTGCTTCATTTGATCTTGAATCTGAGTTTTTCATTCTTAATGAACCTAGACCTCTTCTTGCACTTGCTGATCTAGGGATGAACTTGATGTGGATAAGCTCTTGCTTGAGATAGAAAACCCCCATGAAAATTATCATGAGAATGTGAACATTGTGTATTATTTGGTTGATGGAGATAGAGTTGACTACTTTGTTAAAACTTCGCTTGAGCCTGTAGTTAACTTTGTGTTTCCACCAAATGCTTTTGATTCTCATGACAATTTAACCTCAAAGAGCATCTCATGATTCATGATGCATCTTTAGTGAAGCTCTTTGATGAAAAAATCTGTCTATTTTCGATGATGTGCTCCTTTGCATACTTGGTTCCTTGTTCTCATAGGAGAAGGACCAAAGGTGCATTGGCTCAACCTTTGATACTTATGATTAGCAAGCACACAAGGTCAAGCTAGAGACTTAAAACAAGCGCGCTTGGGAGGCATTCCCATGTTTATCCATTTTATATATTTCTTTATCTTTCTTTCTTTTAAGCTTTTTAATAAGGATAGTTGAGGTTTTTCAGGTTGGGTCTAAGGCTAGACAAAAGGTGAACGGCAGCCAAGCATTGCAACTCTGACAGCCGCCTTCACTTATCCGTTTCAGCCTATCTCTCGGTGTACGAATCGAGGCTGGGGTCCTCACCACCAATTCAGCCAATAACTCCAAGTATGTATCACTCCAACCCTTCTTGTATATACATTTTCTTTTGCCTTGTTGAGGTATCTCTTACTCTCTTACTCACAGGAGGCTGTGTGATTTAAGTGTGGGGAGGTACCGATATTTGATCATGTGTGCTTTGTGATTTTGAGTCTCATGCATTGCATTGTACATTCATAAGTGCATAGAAAATCTAAAAAATTTAAATTTTGAATCATGTAGATTGCATCACTTGCATCCTTAAGATTGAGTCTAGAGCATATAGGTTGCATTCATTTGCATATGGAGCATTGCCTTGTAAACACTTTCGTTTGCACTGAATTTGACACCCTAGTTAAACATATCAAGTAGCTTAAGCATCTTTGAAAAGCATGCTTTGAGCCTTGAAAACTCTTCTTGAAACTTGCTTGCTTGCTTGATATTGGCATTGTTCTTAAGACCAGCTCCATCCTGAACTTAGACTTGAATGAACTTAATTTCTCTTGCATATGGGCATTTGCATACTTGATCATGGGTCTCATACACATTTGGGTTATCTTTCCCCATTATACCACTCTTTGTTAACCCAAATGGCACATCCATACCCTTGAACCCTAGCCATTCATTGAAGCCTACATTGATTTGCATGAGTGAGGCCTTTTCTGATAGCTTTCATGTGCAAAATCTTGAGAGTATTGGGGCGACATGGATTTGTTCTCATCTCTTGCTAGCATAGGATCCTCATTTGAGCTAGCTTCTAGGATGGTGAGTGGGGTTTTGTTCCTTAAAGGTTTATATCTTGGGTTTGGGATGTGACAATGTTGAGATTGATGAACAAAAGAATGTATTGAGAAAGAAACCCTAGGGACCTAGAATAGAAAGATAAGAAGCTCTTGATTGATGTTTTTTGACCTTCCCTAAACAAAAAAAAAAAAAAAAAAAAAAAAAAAAAAAAAAAAAAAAAAAAAAAAAAGGAAAAGAAAAAGAAAGATTCAATAAGATAGTGGGGAAGGGAAACAAAAAGTGTTAGAGCTTTGAAATGTGTTGTGAATAAAAGGGTCCTTAGTGGTTGAATTTTGAAGAAAGAAAATTGTTCATTGGGTGAGTGATGTGAGTATTTTCATTTTTAGTTATGGGATGAATAAAAGGGTTTAGAACTTGTAATCAATTAGAATGGGTAGAATGGTGAGGATGGATCCATGTATGCATGAATTGCTCCTAGTCTTAGATAAATTTTGCATAATGATCAAGCTCCTTGATTCTTGAGTGATTGCACCTTGAAATGATGCATTGAACCCTCCTTTTCATCCTTATTAGACCATTTGATCACCTAGCCAAATGATTGAGATCATGTGCCCATTTGTGAGACTTCACCTTGTGTGTGTGTGTGTGAATCAATGTGAGGGCTGGTTAAGAGAACTTGTTGGTTGATAAGCATTGCATCTTGTGTAGAGGCATAAGAGTAATTGATAGGCCTTGTGAAGCTAGAGCATAATAAGAGTGTTTTGCTCATGCTATTTGCTATGTTTCTTTAGGATGTCAAGTTGAGTGCTATAAGTGTTTCTTTTGGCTTTGCTTCCATCTCTATGTCTCTCCTCCTTGTGTTTTGAAAAGATTACTTGAGGACAAGTAAAGGTCTAGTGTGGGGAGTTGATAGCTTGCATATTTACATGTTTTAGCATCCATATCTCATGCATTTTGATCATATAAGTTAGGCATTAGGCATCTTTAGGTCCATTTGCATACATTTGTCCATTGCATATCATAGGGGCTGGAGTGCACAATTGGAAGTTTTGGATCAATTTGCAAGGTTATTACTGCAAATTACAGAGTTTGTGGCCAATGTAGAAGCCATTAAGAGGCTGGGGACCAATCTGCATATTTTGAAGAGTGCATACCTGGCTAAATTGTTACAATCAGAAGTTGGGTAAATTGAGGTTCTTTCTGCAAATCAAAAGTCTTGGGCCAATGCGAAATTGATCAAGACTTCAGGACCTTTTGCAAATAATCAAGAGAACACCATTGTTGGTCCTCGATGGAGCTCCTCTCCGATCTGTGGCTGGTCTTGAAGTGGCGAAGGCGAGTTGGCTTGACAGATCAGTGGAGCAAGGCGGCGGAGGAAGAGCTACGGTGGCGAGCTGTTGACTTGGAGTGGCGGTGGAGCTCGCGGCTGAGCAAACGAGAGGCTGAGCACGAGGAAGCAGCGGCGGCTTGATTCTGAGGCGATGCGGGCTGAGCTCGCTGTGGATGATTGATCGGTGACACTGCAGCGAAGAAGACGACGCCATGGACTTTGACACGGTGAGAGCTAGCGGCGATTGGAGCAGAACATGGCGGATTGGTGGAGTAACAACGCGACTCTGGTTTGGTCTTGCTCACGAGCCTCACGGCGAAGAAGCGAAGAGGAGAAGTCATGCTTAGTAGCGGTTGGTGAGCGGGTTGAGTGCCGGGGTGAAGTCACCGCGGAAACAAGGCTCAATCATGCGGGTCGTGGTAACGGGATGAAGAACCTGCGTTGTGACGAGGAAGAAGAAGCTGATTTCAATTGGTTTGACCGGTTAATTCCGGTTTAATCCGGTTTGACCCGGTTTATTTTTATTAAACCAGCTCGAAATTTGTCTCTCCTATATATAGTTTTAGACCTAAAAACTTTAATGGATCTCATTTTCTCTCAAGACTTTGCCTCATATTGTAAAAGCTTGAATCTTTTTATCAATCTAAGGAAGCTCTTCATTTTATATCTTGTTTCTCCTTCTCATAAACATGATTAGCCTTGAATCTCACATAGATTTAAGGTTTTTCATGGAGATTAGTGAGTAGACACACTTTGGATCCATGGGCTAGGGTGATTAGGGTGATTAAGTGAAGATCTAGGGTGTTTAGTGTAGATCTATCTTGTTCCTTGCTGGTAGAGTGCTTTTAATGCTTCTTTTGAGTTGGCCTCTCAAAGGTTGAGTTCTAGACATTTCTCACCCACAAGGTGTTCTATGAAATGTCTGAACCAACTCTACTAAGCACAACATTCTTTACCAAAGACCATTTGTTGTAAAGGTGTTAAGATGGCTAGTAGGCTTGTTCTTAATGATTTCTTTCATGTTGTTCAGCCATTGACCATTTGGTGTTTGAGATGTGTTAGCAAATGAACATTCTTCTTGACCATAGAGTTTGTTTAGACTTGTGCCTAGGCCTAAGGTTGTTAGATTGATTGAAAGCTGCATGCTTTAGATCGGATCTACTTGTTTCCTTGCTTGTTGAGGGTTCTTAATGCTATTTTGGTCTTGATCATATCAAAATAGATCTATAGGCATTCCGCCGGAAGGTGTTAGATGAAATGCCTGAACCATCTCTTCAATGCTTTTAGCTTGCTTTACCTAAGGGATTAGTTGTTAAAGGAGCTAAGATTGCTATTAGACTTGTTCTCCATGCTTGCTTTAGTCACTACAGCCAAAGGGATTTGGTGTACTTGGGTGATCATTGCAAAGGAGCATTCATCTAGGGATAGAGCTTGCTTAGTTTTGTTGTTTAGGCATAAGGAGAGTGTTTGATTGATGGCTTGCCACCTCTAGATTGGATCTACATCACCTAAAGTCAAATTCCTAGTCCCATGGATTCCACCTTAGCATTTGATTGAGTTCTTGCACTTGTTTCTTGATAGGATTTGAGATCACCTTGTTTATATTTCTAGGATCTTAGCTTGTCACCTTCATCCATCTTCTTGTTTGCTTAGATTAAGGAAGCTTGTGTATTCTTGGTGCTATAGATCACTAGTTCTCTGTGGGTTCGACAACCTTTCTATACTATCATTTGACTTGGGAGCCTTGAAAACTTCCACTATCAATAATCCTGCACAGTCCAAGCCAATCCGGTAGACTCGCAAAATGGGCAATCGAACTGAGTGAATCTGACGTCGAATATCGCCAAGGACATGTGCAAAGTCCCAGAACTTTCAGATTTCTTGGTAGAATTACCCACTAGAGACATGACTAACGAGGAACCAAACTCAACTTGGGTCCTCCACGCCGACGATCTTCGCCCAAACAAGGATCGAATCGAATTCGACTTACCTCTCCTAGCGGAAATCTTAGAACAGTCATTCTGATTGGCATTTCATGCTTCAAACAATGAGGCAGAATCTGACACTAGCGCAGGCTTCGGCTGGCCCGTGGATTAAAATCCGTAATATTCACGCTTACTGCGATTCTCGGTTAGTCGCCAATCAATACAGCGGAGAATATGAGGCAAGAGACGAAAGGATAGACGATATCTAAAACTCGTCCAAGAACTGGCTCGTAGTTTCGACCAGTTAAGCCTGACCAAATTCCTCGCTCGAGGAAAAGCGTCCAGGCGCGCCTTGGCTGCCCTCGCCTCAAGCTCAGATCCAGGGCTCCAAAGGATAATCCGGTCGAATTCATCGAACATCCAAGCATCGGACCACCAGTGGTGCGTCAATATAATCGGGAAGAGATTGAAGATGCGGAAGAAGTCGAGGATGTACGGAAGCGGGCGTGGACCCAAGTCTGACTCGCGACAGCCCTTGGTTAGAACCAATCCAGCCTATATCGTGAATGGAACCTTACCGCCCGAAAAATGGGCTCATTAAAAGTGAAAACCAATGACGCAGTGCGTCACGATAGAGGAGAAATTTATAAGTGGTGTTTCTCTGGTTCTCTCATGACATGCTTGAAGGGGAAAGGGCAAGAAGAATCATGGAAGAGGTCCATTCGGATCATGCAGAAATCATTCTGGCGGAAGATCTCGCAGTCAAAATCAAAGCGCCACGGTTATTATTGGCCTACCATGGTAAAAGACTGCTAGAAATTCGCCCGAAGTGCGAGAAATGGCAAAGGCATGCTCAACAATCCATCAACCCGTGGAGATCCTCTCCTCAATCTAGTCCCCTATCCTTTCATGCGATGGTCCATAGACATCGCGGACCTATGCACCCATCAAAAGCAGCGTTTCCTCCTAGTCCTCCGCAGTTTCATTTCCAAATGGGTAGAAGCAGAATCTACGCAAGTATCAAAGACACACAAGTCGAGAACCGTGCGGAAACATATCATAACTAGACATGGGGTCCCGCACGAAATCGTAACAGACAATGGATCTCAGTTCATCTCTGCTTTCGATTGAAGCATTCTGCGAAAAGTGGAAAATACGACTTACAAAGTCAACTCCCAGGTATCCGCAATGCAGCGGACAGGCAGAAACCATCAACAAGACCGCCCTTGACGGACTCAAGAAACGCCAGACGACAAGAAGGGCGATGGCCAGAGGAGCTCGAAGGAGTTCTTTGGTCGATCGCATAACCCCAAGATGGGCTACGGTGAAACTCCATTAGCCCTCGTTTACGAGCGGATGCATGATTCAGCGGATTTCTTGGTAGAATTACCCACTAGACATGACTAACGAGGAACCAACTCAACTTGGGTCCTCCGCGTCGGCGGATCTTCGTCCAAACAAGGATCCGAATCGAATTCGACTTACCTCTCCTAGCGGAAATCTTAGAACAGTCATTCTGATTGGCATTTCATGCTTCAAACAATGAGGCAGAATCTGAAGCACTGCGCCGCGAGCTGCGGCTGGCCCGTGGATTAAAATCCGTAATATTCACGCTTACTGCGATTCTCGTTAGTCGCCAATCAATACAGCGGAGAATATGAGGCAAGAGACGAAAGGATAGACGATATCTAAAACTCGCCCAAGAACTGGCTCGTAGTTTCGACCAGTTAAGCCCTGACCAGAATTCCTCGCTCGAGGAAAAGCGTCCAGGCGCGCCTTGGCTGCCCTCGCCTCAAGCTCAGATCCAGGGCTCAAAGGATAATCCGGTCGAATTCATCGAACATCAAGCATCGGACCACCAGTGGTGCGTCAATATAATCCGGAAGAGATTGAAGATCACGGAAGAAGTCGAGGATGTACGGAAGCGGGCGTGGACCCAACCGAATGCGGCTGCGACAGCCCTTGGTTAGAACCAATCGAGCCTATATCGTGAATGGAACCTTACCGTAGAAAAATGGTAACATTGAAAGTGAAACAAAGCGGCCGCGATGCGTCCGCGATAGAGGAGAAATTTATAAGTGGTGTTTCTCTGGTTCTCTCATGACATGCGCCAGAAGGGAAAGGGCAAGAAGAATCATGGAAGAGTCCATTCGGATCATGCAGAAATCATTCGGCGGAAGATCTCTACGCAGTCAAAATCAAACGCCACGGTTATTATTGGCCTACCATGGTAAAAGACTGCTAGAAATTAGCCGGAAGTGCGAGAAATGGCAAAGGCATGCTCCAACAATCCATCAACCCGTGGAGATCCTCTCCTCAATCTAGTCCCCTATCCTTTCATGCGATGGTCCATAGACATCGTCGGACCTATCACCCATCAAAGCAGCGTTTCCTCCTAGTCCTCCGCAGTTTCATTTCCAAATGGGTAGAAGCAGAATCCTACGCAAGTATCAAAGACACACAAGTCGAGAACCGTGCGGAAACATATCATAACTAGACATGGGGTCCCGCACGAAATCGTAACAGACAATGGATCTCAGTTCATCTCTGCTTTCGATTGAAGCATTCTGCGAAAAGTGGAAAATACGACTTACAAAGTCAACTCCCGGTATCCGCAATGCAGCGGACAGGCAGAAACCATCAACAAGACCGTCCTTGGCGGACTCAAAGCGCCTAGGCGACAAGAAGGGCGATGGCCAGAGGAGCTCGAAGGAGTTCTTTGGTCGCATCGTACAACCCCAAGATGGGCTACGGTGAAACTCCATTAGCCCTCGTTTACGAGCGGAATGCATGATTCAGCGAGTAGAATTCCCGATGCGGAGAAGATTTCTCCCGAAGAGAGGATTTAAGCGGCGCTATGATGCTGGACAATCTCGATCTCATCAATGAGCGCGCGACCAGGCACTCATTCAATCCAGAATTACCAGCACGCCGTCGCAAGGTACTACAACTAGAGCGTCGCCATCGCGGGTTCAAAGAAGCGATTTAGTCTTCGCAAAGTCTTCCAAAACACTGCCGAACCAAACGCAGGAAAACCGGGAGCCAACAGGAAGGGCCATACAAAGTCATAAAAGTGGTCCGACCAGGTTAAATACCAAATCGCGAACATGCAAGGCGTAAAAATCCCAAGAACTTGGAACACGGTGCATCTTAAAAATACTATCACTAAACAATAGCGTGATACAAAGAACTACGAGGCGGCTTGATCGAAAAAAGTGCGTGGGCAACTTCGCTAACGGCGGGCTCAGCTATCCCCGATTAAAAGCGGTGGGGTCGCGTATACTCATATACTCCCGCAATTCGAAATTCGAAACTCTTTCTAGACAGCGCAATTAGCCAATTACTAGCGGCAACAACAACGGATCTAGTATCCACTAAGCGATTATCACATCAAAAACAAAATCCCGAGGGCCAACACTTCACGAAGCAAAGTGAATGTAGGCGTTTCTCCCTGGGTCAAATTCTGCGACCCCTTGGTCAGCGTCAAAATGGAAACAACAGTTTTCTGGCTGCGAACATTAGCAAAGACATCCCCAAAGCCATAAGCGTTTCAACACGAGATGCGGCATAAGGAAAAATCGACCTTCAGCGCTGCGAGGCGTCGCTAGCTTGAAGGACATTCTTTCCATAAAACATTGCAGACGAAATCTTAGATCTCTGAACATCTGACGCACCTCAAAAGCGGTATCATTTAGTTGTTGCTGATCACAACAAACAAACTCTAGCGTCTTAAGCGGACAAATAGCAGCCGCCGAAGGGTAGGCTCTCTTACATCCGACAAGGATAAACATAGCGTGCTATACAAGAAATCAAAATTTTGGTCTAGCTCTTCGTAAAGGAAGTAGCTCGACTCACCAAACAAATCATATAAGCCGACAACAATTCAGCGGATTTTAAGCGGTGCGGGTCAGGTTAAAATCGCAAAGCGAACAAAGCGAAAGCCGATTTGTCATCGCAAAGCCTCAGTCCGAGAGTAAACCTAGGTCTTGCCCTAAACCCAGCCACGCTGGATCTTGACATCTCACATACATAGTATGGTATATGAGATCCAAAAATTTGTCTCTTCACTTAAGCCTATTTGTTTCACGAACTTCTCGCGTAAATCGGTAAACCGCGGAAAATCTCGCTTTATGCAAACAATAGGTACAGTGATCATCGGGAACTAGGAATGAGGCGACAACTCACACCTCTTTCTCATACTTCAAAAACTGAAGTTCATAAATAATCGAAAAACCTTTCATAGATTGAGACCGCAAAAGTTCAAACAAAACCCCAAAAAGGGGCAGGGATTCGAAGCCACCAACGGCCAGTCCCGGTAAATACATCATGGCCTCTTAACGGCCGAAACACATATAAAACAAAATCCCAGAAGGGATTGATAAACCTAGACGCTCCCAGGAGCATCACCTTCATCCTCACTCGCGATAGGGATAGCCTCGCCGTCGCCTCCCTCGGTCGCATCGCCACTACCCGCCTCATCCACGCCAGCCTCGCAATCTTCTCCCGTGCGCTCCTGATCTTCTGAGTCTTGGTCGGCAAAGTGCATTAAACCTGCAGGCGGCAAGGATTGAATCTAAATCTCCCTCGGTGGCCGCCCACTCTCCTTTGCGGGGCGATAGTCAGCTTCCTCAAGTCCAAAGACGGGGCCTCATTACCTCGAAGCAACTCGAGCTCATTCAAACTCCCCTCGATCCCCGCTAAAGCCAAGTCCCTCTTGTGGATGGCTATCATGGACTCAAACACGGTGGCCATCCTTGTCAGACGACCAAAGAAGTCGTCGCGGGCATCGGCAACCTCCGAGGATCTACGGGCGTTCATCTCCTCATGAGTCTGGATCTTCTGCTGAAGGCGGCGGACTTCCGAGGATTTGCTCTTCTTCTCCTTCTTCACCTTGAGTAGCGAACTCGCGGTCTTCCCAAGGTCGCGCTCAAGATCGCTGATACGAACCTCAAGCTGGGACGTCTGGGCAGCATGGGTGTCCTCGACAGTCTGCAATGCAGCCTTAGTACGCTTCAGCGCTTCCTGCGACGACTCCAATTCCTTCGATAGACGAATGACTTCCGACCCGCACTCGCCAAGCATTCCGTCAATCAGCGACACAAACTGTCCGAAAAAAAGAAGGGGTAAGTATCATCATAAAAGAAAAGAAAGCGATACAAGAATTGCAGACAGATTAAAATCGAACCTTGGAACGATGGCCATGCTTGACTCGAGAGTTAAGCTCTCTGCTCTTCGCACCCCGCTTCTTTTTCACTCCGGATGCCGCACCAGCCCTTGCCCTTCCCTTGGGCAACGGCGCGGCCCAAGCCGCTGGCAGTCCCAAGACGAGTTGTGGGAACCGAAATTCACACCGTCGATTTTAATGAATAAGATTGCGGAGGAAAGCCAAGTTAACCCGACTTTCCTTGATGGTCCGGATTCTCTGCGACAGCCAACGACAAGTGACCGAATAGATGCGGAAAAGGTTTTGTTAAGATTTGGGACTGGACCTGAAGAAAGGCTGCCTACATACCCCTTTCGAGGATCAAGTCGGACATAGTTCAGTTAAAAAGAGTTGAACAAGAGATCGAACCGTCTGGGCGGGTTCGTCTAGTATGAGCGTTTGTCATAGAAACAGGCATGTCGAAGATAATGCCTAGGTTTCTATATGCGGAGCTCTGCGTAAGAGAATTGTTAGATCCTTCCGAGAGGAACAGGGGTCTGCGGAGAAGATAAAGCTAGAACAAGAGGCGGCCAGACGTTCTAAGTCCTGCCTCGCTGGCCTAACCGCCTAAGTTCTAAGTTCTCTAAGTCTAGATTCTAGGATTTTCGGATCCCCTTCTCTTCTGCTCTTGCTCTCCTTATATACTCACTCCTAGGTCGGTTTGCTTAGGATGATGGACCTAGACTTTGGGCCCAAGTTTATCTCTTCAGGAAATATTCCATTTCCGTTGATCTTCATAATTATCCTCGAGTTTTCCCCTATTTTTCGGTGACTTGATGTTTATCCGATGTTCGAAATTGATAAACCGTCATAGTCTGATTGGGCCTGAATTCTTAAAATCGTAAGTAAGTCCGTGGACTTGTCTTAAGTCGTTGAACGCTTTATACGATTTCTAAAGACTATCTTTCTCGTAAAATAAATTGTATAGCCTAAAGGATCGATGTTAAAGTTAATCGATCTTTTTTATAATGATATCTTCTACGAAATCCAATCCTTCTAGTTTTGTCGAAAACATCGAGGACGATTCCAACCAAATCGAAGATGTTCATTCCGTAGCCGTGATCGTATTCAAACTCACGAGGATCGATCCAAACAAGCCAAGATGGGATCAGACCGGAGCATGATGGGACCGAGACCAGGACGAGGGCCGCCGACCGGCGCCAGTTGCCGCCGGCGCCAGGCCGGCTTCAGCGTGGCAGCGTGCTGCCAACGCCAGGTTGGTGCCACCGGCGCCAGGCCGGCTTCAGCGTGGCAGCGTGCTGCCAACGCCAGGTTGGTGCCACCGGCGCCAGGCCGGCTTCAGCGTGGCAGCGTGCTGCCAACGCCAGGTTGGTGCCACCGGCGCCAGGCCGGCTTCAGCGTGGCGATGTGCTGCGGCGCCAGGCGGCTTCAGCGTGGCGATGTGCTGCGGCGCCAGGCGGCTTCAGCGTGGCAGCGTGCTGCCAACGCCAGGTTGGTGCCACCGGCGCCAGGCCGGGTGCCGCCGGCGCCAGGCGGCTTACGCCTGCGCCAGGGTTCTTTGCGCTTGTGGGTTTTCCGTTGCCGATCTTTCCCCGTTAGTCGTTCGATGCGGGAAATCTTTGAGTTTGAAGGATCTTTAGCCGCTGATTTCGAGATAACCGCTTTTCGACCTCACCATAGAGTGGATATTCTAATTTGAGAAAATCTCAGATAACATCTTTTCAAATTATCCGAGACTTTTTGTTTTAAGAAATACTTTCCAGAAACTTTCAGTCATTGACACCAACAGTTAGCCCCCCAGCTCGTAAGAACCTTCGTGATGTTCTTGCGAGCGATAAGACATGTCAGGTAAGATAGGCGGAATTAATGGTTGAAAGGCTCCGTTGAAAGTGGTAAGATTGGGGCTGCGCCTTCGAAGGCTGCCTACGCACTTTGTTGTAGGATCAAGCCTCGTAGTTCGCTTTTGGAGTTTAAGACCCTTGTGATCTGTTTTCTAGCGAGACTTATATGGTCTGGTTATGTGTCATGAGAGACTTTCGAGCATGACGCTGTTGATGTATTTGTTTTGGTCTGGGCGTTGTGAGGCCATTATGTGTTTTTCGATTTTTTATGAACTTCAGTTTTTTCGAAGTATGAGAAAGAGGGTGTGAGTTGTCGTCTAATTCCTAGTTCCCTGATGATCACCGTACCTATTGCTTGCATAAAGCTAGATTTTCCGCGTTTACCGATTTACGCGAAAAGTTCGTGAAACGAATAGGCTTAAGTGAAGAGACAAATTTTTGGATCTCGTATACCATACTATGTCTGTGAAATGTCAAGATCCAGCGTGGCTAGGTTTAGGGAAAGACCTAGGTTTACTCTCGGACTCAGGCTTTGCGATGACAAATCGGCTTTCGTTTTGCCTGTTTGCCATTTTAACCTGACTCGCACCGCTTAAAATCCAATTGTTGTCGGCTTATATGATTTGTCTAGGCGTGAGTCGAAGCTACTTCCTTTACGTAAGAGCTAAACAAAAATTTGATTTCTTGTATAGCTATGTTTATCCTTGTCGGATGCAAGAGAGCCTACCCCTGAAGGGCTGCTATTTGTCTGTTTAGGGCGTTAGAGTTTGTTTGTTGTGATCAGCAACAACGACATGATGCCAGTTTAGAGGCATGTTACCGCTAGAGGTGTGTTTGTATGTTTTGAGGAAAAGAATGTCCTTGGCGTTAGCGGCGTCTACGCCAGTGCTGAAGGTCGAAGTTTTCCCTTGTGCCGCATTTCGTGGTTGAAATGTTCGCGAGGCTTTGGAGATGTTTTGCTAATGTTTGCAGCCAGAAACTGTTGTTTCGGTTTGGACGCAGGACCAAGGGGTCGCGTAAGTTCGACCAGGGAGAAGCGTCTACATTCACAGTGCTTCGTGAAGTGTTGGCCTTCCGGGATTTGTTTGTATATATTAAGGATGACTCGTGATAACTCTTGGAGCCTTGTCACGAAAGTGTTTCTTTAATGCCGGTTTACGGGCGATAGAACTTAATCGATTGACGATGAGTTTAAATCTTCCGCTAACCATATGGTTGTTAGGACTGAGTTTTGGTATGAAGAGTTTATCGTATGATTTCCAATTCTGTGTTATGCGACAAATTACTTGCGCTAATAGTCACTTGGCGCTTCTATGAACAAATCGTGGATTGTTGTTTTAGCCGCTATGATTGGAGCGGTGCTCGCCAGTAGCTTTGGATTGGCATGGAGGCTAGATTCAGCCGACGCCAAGGAAGTTGTTGGTAAACGATCAGACCATGACCCTTATTAAGGTCATGTTAGTTTACGATTGTCCTTAATGGGGATGCCGAATTCAGGTCCGGGCTTTACGGAAGGGCGTAGTTGGCCGAGGGCCAAATAGCGTTTTCGAGATAGACATGCCAAGCATAGCGGAGTTTTCTGAGTTATGGCTGATGGCTTTAGAACGATCTTCCGCCACGCTGGCTGGCTCGCCGGCGGCACCAGCCTGGTGCGTGACGCGTGTGCCAGCCAATGGCGGCGGCACCCGACCTGGCGCCGGTCGACGCCCTCGCCCTGGTCTCGGTCCCATCGCGTTCGGCCTGATCCCATCTTGGCTTGTTTGGATCAATCCTCGTGAGTTTGGTAGGATCACGGCTACGAATCGAACATCTTTCGATTCGGTTGGAATCGCCCTCGATGTTTTACGACAAAAACTAGAGGGATTGATTTCTTAGAAAATATCGTATAAAACAAAGATCGATTAACTTGAACATCGATCCGCTAAGCTATACGGTTTATTTTACGAAAGATAGTCTTTCCGAAATCGATAAAACGCTCAACGACTTAAGACAAGTCCACGGACTTACTTACGATTTTAAGAATTCAGGCCCAATCAGGCTATGACGGTTTATCCGATTTCCTAACGCCGGATAAACATCAAGTCACCAAAAATAGCGAAAACTCGAGGATAATTACGAAGACCGATTTAAAATGGAATATTTCCTGAAGAGATAAGCTTGGGCCCAAAGGTGAGGTCCATCATCTTAAGGCAAACCGACCTAGGAGCGGGTATATAAGGAGAGCAAGAGCAGAGGAGAAGGGGATCCGAAAATTAGACTTAGAGCATCCTGCTAGCTTAGAAGAACTAGGGTTTAGGTGGTTAGACTACGGAGCAAGGCTTAGGACGCTTGGCTGCCTGTGACTCTATCTTTTCTTTAATCGCAAATCTCTCTGTCTTCGGAGAATCCTTGTACTCGTGATCTTTCATCTAATAAAACGCCTTCGGGCAAATATTACAATTCCCATTTTTGTCTTCTGTTTACTTTATCGATTTCGTGTGGCAACGCAGAGAATCCGGATCTTCAAGGAAAGTCGGGTGTACTTGGCTTTCCTCCGTAATCTTATTTATCGGAAATTGACGGTGTGAATTTCGGTTCCCACAAGATTTGCGAGCAGGAGGCGGCTAGACGTTCTAGGGCCTGCCTTGCTAGTCTAACCGCCTAAATTCTAAGTTTTATCAGCTAACATGAGCTCTCTAGGTCTCCAATCTAGGATTTTTGGATCCCCTTCTCCTCTGCTCTTGCTCTCCTTATATACTCACTCCTAGGTCGGTTTGCCTTAGGTTGATGGACCTCGCCTTTGGGCCCAAGTTTATCTCTTCAGGAAATATTCCATTTTCGCCGATCTTCGTGAATTATCCACGAGTTTTCCCCTATTTTCTGGTGACTTGATGTTTATCCGATGTTCGGGAAATTGGATAAACCGTCATAGCCTGATTGGGCCTGAATTCTTAAAATCGTAAGTAAGTCCGTGGACTTGTCTTAAATCGTTTGAACGTTTTATCGATTTCGTGGCAACGCAGAGAACTGATCTTCAAGGAAAGTCGGGTGTACTTGGCTTTCCTCCGTAATCTTATTTATCGGAAATTGACGGTGTGAATTTCGGTTCCCACAAGATTTGCGAGCAGGAGGCGGCTAGACGCTCTAGGGCCTGCCTTGCTAGTCTAACCGCCTAAATTCTAAGTTTTATCAGCTAACATGAGCTCTCTAGGTCTCCAATCTAGGATTTTGATCCCCTTCTCCTCTGCTCTTGCTCTCCTTATATACTCACTCCTAGGTCGGTTTGCCTTAGGTTGATGGACCTCGCCTTTGGGCCCAAGTTTATCTCTTCGTGAAATATTCCATTTTCACGATCTTCGTGAATTATCCACGAAGTTTTCCCTATTTTCTGGTGACTTGATGTTTATCCGATGTTCGAAATTGATAAACCGCCATAGCCTGATTGGGCCTGAATTCTTAAAATCGTAAGTAAGTCCGTGGACTTGTCTTAAATCGTTTGAACGTTTTATACGATTTCTCGGAAAGACTATCTTTCTCGTAAAATAAACCGCATAACCTAAAGGATCGATGTTCGAGTTAATCGATCTTGTTTTACACGATATCCTCTACGACAAATCCAACCTTTCTAATTTTTGTCGTAAAACATCGAGGATGATTCCAATCGAAGTCAATCGAGATGTTAATTCCAGAGCCGCTGATCGTATCAAACCCACGAGGATTGATCCAAGCAAGCCAAGATGGGATCAGACCGAGCATGATGGGACCGAGACCAGGACGAGGACCGACCAGGACGAGGACCGTCGACCGGTGTCATGGGGCTTACGCCGGCGCCAGGCCGCTTGCGGACGCTGCCGCTGATGCCAGGCCGCTTGCGTGATGCTTGCCGCCGGCGCCAGAGGGTTTGCCGCCGGCGCCAGGCGCTTATGCGGACGCTTACGCTGGCGCCAGGGGCATGCGACGCCACGCTGGCGCCAGGGGCTTGCCGCCGGCGCCAGGCCGCTTATGCGGACGCTTACGCTGGCGCCAGGGGTTTGCCGCCAGCCAGCCAGGGGTTTGCCGCCGGCGCCAGAGGGTTTGCCGCCGGCGCCAGAGGGTTTGCCGCCGGCGCCAGGCCGCTTATGCGGACGCTTACGCTGGCGCCAGGGGTTCTCTCACGCCGCGGGTTCTCCGCCTCCGATCTTTCCCCGTTAGTCGTTAGATGCGGAAATCTTTGAGTTTGGAAGGATCTTTACCGAGATTTCGAGATAACCGTTTTTGACCCCAACAGTTAGTCAAACTATAACGGTGTCTTATGTGGACTTAACGGATGATTATGTGAATTAATAGGTTTATTACGTGGATATTATGGGGGAAATTAGATCTAGTTTAACAAAGAACGGCGTCGTTTTGTTCTCCAATAAACGAAGTCGTTTTGTTTTTTTATCAGAAACAAAACCCATCTCCCTTCTCGTTTATGTCGCAATAGGGGAAAGAAAAACAGAACTTTGGAAGAGAAAGAGGAAGATACGAGATCGAGAAAGTGAAGCGCCAATGTCTTGCTCGTCTAACCCTAATTCCTCGTATGCTACAGGTAACATAATCAATTTTGTTTCCAATCAAGTTTTGGGTGTACATTTAGTTTTTTTAATTGAGTGATAACTGAGCAGCGGTGAGCGCACATTTGAGTCGCCATAGGGCAGAAAGGCAAAGAGGGTTTCCGACTTTTTGTAGGAAGTGTGGAGAAACTGCTGAGATTTTTACATCTAGAACCTTGAAAAATCCAGGAAGACTTTTCCATGGATGTCCTAATGGTAGCGAAGAGGTAAGATAAGAATCATTACTTTAAATCGATTTGATTGTGTTTGGTTTAACTAGAGTGGATATATTTTTCTGTAGGATAAGAATCATTTGTTTAAATGGACGGATGAATCTGCTGTTGAGGAAATTCATGATATTAAGAGCTTGTTTGATGAAAAAATCGGTCATTTGGAGCTTCAGTCTCAGAGATATGAAGATTTGCTAAGAAGCTATAACAAAAAGATTGAAGATTTGGATGATGCTTTAGCTGGATTGGGGAAAGAGGTGAAAGAGATGAAAGAATTGGTTCAAGGGTATGAGGGAGATGTGAAGAGCTTGAAGAAGATAGTAGTTTGTGGAGTTGGAATGATGTTAGTGTACTACTATTTTACTATGTAGTAATGTGGTAGATTGCAGTGAATGTTTTTTCAGTATCAGTGATGATATCTTTGGCTGATTTTTGGTTTTTCATGGGTTTTAACGGCTTGTATTATGAATTTGGATTATGTATGAATTTGGATCATGTTATGAATTTGGATCATGTTATGAATTTGGTTTTATTTTAAGAATTTGGCTTTGTTTTGAACATAAGATTTTCATTACATAATAAGTTTTGAAACACAAGATTGTCATAACATAATAAGTTTAGAAACACAACATTTTTCATAACATAATAAGTTTTATAAAAAAGAGATTGATTATAAGTCACAGCCGACTTAAGAACACATCACAAGCACACCTAAAATACCAAAAACCAGCATCGTATCTAGGCTGCCTCGTTCTTCAAAATACAGCAAAAGAACCTGAAAAAGGAGGCAAAAGAGGCACCTAAAATACCAATAACCAACGTTATCTAGTGATGAGTGAAATCTAACTAAGAGAGCAAACCTCAAGTTAGTTGGATGTTTGTGTTGGTTGACTTGGTCCCGGAGCTTCACCATGGTCAACTGACATTGTCTCTCTTTGTGAGGGCTGTTTCTTCTTCCTTGGATAAACCTTTCTCGGCTTGTTAGGGACTCCATCAACAGTACAATATTGAGAGGTATGCCCTTCTGTACCACAGCGATAACAATGCATCTTCCTTTTGTGCCCTGAAACTTTTTTCCCTTTTGTAGGAGACTCATAAATTGACTTCTTCCTCTTCTGCGGATTCTTCTTCCGACCTTCTCCTTAGGTCTCGGTGGTGGTTCAATCTTAGAACCCGGAGCATCGACCCAGAACTTCATTCCTTCAACCGGAGTGATTGAATCACTGTATTGCTTCTTCCACAAAGTGGTCAAGTAACAATCTGCCACAAAATCCTCAGCATGAAGATTTTTATCTTTAATCACCTTTAAAGCATGACGACATGGAATCCCGGTGAGGTCCCATCTTCTGCAGCTACATGTTCGCTTGTCCATGTTGACAGTGTAGGAAATGCCTTTCTCCTCTACTTCTGAAACACCATTAGGACCAGGTGTCCTTTTCTTACACCATTTGCGTTTTTCCTCCTCTTCAGCGATGGTGTTTGCAACCTTTTCACTATATTTCTTCCTATACTTCACCAAATTCTTCTTCCTCACCTCAATTCTAACCATTGTTTGTCTCCTCATGGTCTCAAGTTGCACTAAAGGCAGAGCACGGGCTTTCTTCAGACCGCTATTGTAAGACTCTGAGAAATTGTTGAGTCCATCTTCGCAAGTAGAAGTGGTGCTGAAGAATGCACGAGTACAGGTTGTAGGATCTCTCAACATCAAGTCATCATATATCTGAGAGTCAAATGCTTTAAGGTCTTTAAGTGCCGCTTTATAATCACCCTCGTTGAAGCTATTTGCCACTGCCCAATACAGTTTCTTAAACTTAGGCTTGTTGGGATGTAGCTTCTTAACGTTCCCGTATACGTGTCTAGCGCACATACGGTGCTCTATGTGAGGAAGCTCTTCCTCGACAGCCTTTATAAGACCCTGAAAAAAATGAAAACAGTAAGAATATGTGTTGAAAAATTCACAAAAAACATTAAGAAACTCACCTTCTGTTTGTCAGAGATAAGTGTGAACTCTTGACCACTTTGGAGGTTTAAATCATACTTCACCCTTTGAATGAACCACTTCCAATTGTCGGTGTCCTCAACTTGAACAATGCCCCACGCAACAGGATATATTTGATTGTTTGCATCTCGTCCCACAGCTGCAAGGAGTTGTCCTTTTGAAGTGGATTTCATAAAGCACCCATCAATCCCAATAATGGGTCGACAATAAGCTCTCCAGATTGTCTTCAGAGCTTTAAAACATACATAAAACTTGTCGAAGATCTCAACACCATCTTCTCTATTGATTGTTGCAACATCACACGTAGACCCAGGATTTGTTCTGTAAAAAAAAACAGAACCAATAAATCAGAGAAAAACTCGATTGAAATTAGAAAAAAAAAATTTAAAACGAAACTTACTTTAGGATATGCTCTTTGTAGTCTTTTATCCAAGCAAATTGTTCATCAAACTCATCACTTATCATATTCAATGCTCTCTTTCGGGCCTTTCTAGCGATATCATGTGTCACCGTCAAGTTGTATCTGTCTTCAATGATTTCTTGTATGTGTCTTGGTGCCAATGCACTATCGTGTCTGATCTCATTTATCAGAAGCTTAGCAATCACATGATCAGTCAATAACTTGCAATATCCGTCTTGGAATGACTTCACCATGTACTGCTGAACTGATTTCTCAAAAGAACAGTAGATTCTCCAAGCACAAGGAACCTCACCCAGTACAGCACACTTTGCCTCGGAAATTTGATCTCCCCATCTTGTGTATTTGACATTCCAGCCTCCCATCAATGCATATTCTAGCACAGCTTCCTTGAACTCGTATATGCTTTCAAAAACCTGCATAATTTTAATTCTCCACTTCCTCTCCGCCATCTTTCATAACCGATGTCACCTTCTTCATCATCTGAGCATGGATGTGTATCTCTGTGAGCTTCGTTGTACTCTTCTTCATCAACAAAATCTGCAACTATTTCTTCTACAAACTCATCCCGCGGGTCAGGTTCACTATCATCTCGGGACTCATTCCTTTCTATTCCCGAATCAGCATCATCAAGCGGAGCAGTTTCACCATCACGTGCTTCTGATTGAACATCTTGCGCAGCGGATTCACTCTCTTCAGCCTCATTGTTAACGTACTCGTGCTCAAGAAATATTTCCAGTGTCGATATCCATTGTGTAGCATCACACATCTTTTGGAAGTTTAAACCACCTTCATACAACACCTTCGATTCTGATAATCCTTCGTAAGGAAACTTGTACCAAACTCGCTGCCCATACATATCAACAATCTCTGCCGAGACTATCCCACCAAAAAGACATTGAGGAGTGGTTTCAAGATGATGAATGTTTCCACCAACATAGCTTAGACTTCCTTCTAAATTTTCAAACTTTCCGTCGTAGTATATAATAAACGTGATATCATTATCCCCACTGAAAAAATATACAAAGCATCAGTTAAAGAAAAAAATCATGATAATATATTCATTGACACATTTCATCGAACACCTTGTGTCCTGTCCAATTTCTTCTTCTATGTTGGGGTCGAAATCGGTCAAAGACGCAATCAATACCCGAAAGCCCTTGGAAACAATCAAGCTTCAAAATAAAACTAAGGAAAAAACTAGTTATTCGACGAAAACGTCGGAAGGGATGATCGCATCGTGGCACCGGACACCAGCAGGAGCGGACACGGCCTAGCCGGCGCCGGCGCCAGCTTCGCCCGTGCTGGTCACGGGTGCCGGGCGCCAGCTTCGCCCGTGCTGGTCACGGGTGCCGGGCGCCAGCTTCGCCCGTGCTGGTCACAAGCGCCGGGCGCCAGCTCGCCCGTGCTGGTCACGGGTGCCGGGCGCCAGCTCCCTCGTGCTGGACACGGGCGCCGGGCGCCAGCACCCATGTCCAAATCCCAGGCGACGGGCGCCAGCACCCATGTCCAAATTCCAGGCACCCAAGTACGGACCACTGAACAAGTGTGATCTTCTTCTCGCAAGACCGTCTCAACAAACTAGTCCAACTATGCACTTTGTATCCTTGCTCGAAGACTCACCTTTCAACTCCTGGAGACAAGAAACCCAAGAACCCCGCTTCGCCTTGGTCGAAATAAATCGGAAAGCTTCGAGACCACCGAAGGTTCGGTTGCGATCTTCTTCCCGCAAGACCGTCTCAACAAACTAGTCCAACTATGCACTTTGTATCCTTGCTCGAAGAGTCACCTTTCAACTCCTTGGAGACAAGAAACCCAAGAACCCCGTTTCGTCTTGGTCGAAATAAATCGGGAAAGCTTCGGGAGACCACCGAAGGTTCGGTTGACGAATGGATCTCGATTCGTCGTATAAAACGATCACGGTTATTCTAAAAACTCCAGTCATCTAGACTATACGGTGAATTGAGGTTCTTTCGGAAAAACAAGTATCATGACAGGCTGGTTTCTCGGAAAAACCGTAAAACATCCACGGTCGAAACAACGGCCCCAAAAGGCCCGAACGCGACCGAATCGGCTCACTTGCGATTTTCCAGGAAACCAAGTCGAGATGGACATGACGCCCCATGTTTATCTTAACATAAGATAAATGTCAAGTTTCCCGAAGATAAATGTGAAGTTTCTTGAAGATAAATGTCAAGTTTCCCGATAAACATGAAGACCGGCGGAAATGGAAAGAAGCCCAATTCACAATAGATTCGGCCCAAAGGGAGAATAGACCGTCTTAAAGAGGAGTATATAAGGAGATCTTGGGGTGAGGAACAAAGAGAGAGAGAACTTTTTGAGAGCAACATAGCACTTAGAGCAACTCAGGCATTTCTTTTCCGTTTTTACTAGCGAGCTGCGACTCAACTAGGTTAGAACTTAGGTTGCTAGACTAGCGAACTTGCCGACAGCTCTTGTAGCCAAGGCTCTCACCTGTTGTTCACGCTCAAACGCGGATTCAGAAATAAGATCTTTTGCTCTATTCATTCTTACGATTTTCATTCCGTTTTCTTATTGTCTTCGTCGTACTGATTGTGTCGTGTGTGGCCCAGCAGATAACCGAGACCTTCAGGGATGGCTAGGTTCACTTGGCTCTCCTCCAAATCAACTTAATTTGACAGTGTGAATTTTGGTTCCCACAGTTTGGCGCTAGAAGGAGGGGGGTACGGATCTATCTCACTAGCAACCACATACGCTCGATCTGATATGGCGACCAACACTGACAACCCGCAAACGCACGACGGAGCTCCCGTCGATGCCAACGCGACCAATACTCCAGCTGGAAACATATCGACGGTCACCACTGACACCGCGATACTCGACCAGATGAAAGAGATGTTCGCCTCCGCTCAGAAACCGGCGAACGAACAAGGAAAAATTATGGCCTCTCTCGCAAAACAGGTGGAAACCTTAACTGCGAAGGCCAAGAGCAAGGTCCCCCGAGGGATCACAAGAGCCCGCAGCGGCAGAAGACTTGACTCCGGGCGATCGAGCTGCACGCACAGACAAGACTTCTCCAGGCCAAAAGCCTGACGAACCTCTCCAATCGGGTGCGCAACCCACCACGGAGAATCTTCTACCTCCCGCTCGGGACAACGAAGAAAGCAACGTCGAGCGAATCGACTTGGAAATTAGCGATCGGTCCGATCATTCGGACGATAGCGCTGATGTTCATCCTAGAAGGACCCGAAGTCAGTCTGCCCGACAGACGGTCTCCTTCGAAAAACCCATGACAGAAGAGGAAGAAGAACTCTACTGGATGGAACAGGAAGAACTGGCGGAGGATCAAACTCGGGTCTATCGTAACCAGCGCCGACAAGCTCAGAAAAATGCAGGTAGCGAGAGCGAGATCCACGATCTCCGCGAGTCTCTCGCAAAAACAGTAGCCGAGGTAAAAGCGGTGAAATCACAAATTCACCAGGCAACTAGTGCCGCCGAGATCGACAGACTTCTCGAGGAAGCACGAAAACCGCTCACCGCCGGATCACAGACACGCATCTCAGACCCTGGGAAGATCAGAATTCCCGTCTACGATGGAAAAACAGATCCGAATGCACACTTACAGTCCTTCCAGATCGCGATGGGAAGATGCAAACTCCCGGAGCGTGAACGAGACGCCGGTCACTACCTTCTCTTTGTCGAAAATCTCAGGGGCGCAGCGCTCGAATGGTTCTTTCGGCTCAAAAGAAACTCCATCGGAAGTTTCCACCAACTAGCCTCGGCATTTCTCAAACAGTACTCTATGTTCATGGACAGAGAAACTTCCGACGTGGACCTATGGAGTCTGGCTCAAAAGGAAGAGGAATCGCTTCGCGACTTCATGAGAAGGTTCAAGCTGGTGATGGCCAGAGTGACGGATATCAGCGACAAAGTCGCAATCGACGCCCTGAGGAAAACTCTCTGGTACAAGTCAAAATCCGAAAGTGGATATTGCTGGAGAAACCACGGACGATCTAGGATACCCTCCACAAGGCAACGGACTTCATCGTCATGGAAGAAGAGATGAGAGTCCTATCGCAAAGCATGGGCCGCAGAAAACATCGCCAAAGAAGAAACCCTCGTGAACGACAAGCACGCCCATCACGGCGGGAAGACGCCAAAGGCGCAGCATAACTACGCCATCAACTCGGAGCAAGGCAAAACCTCCGGAAATACCTGGACCAGGAACCAGTACAAGGATAATTCCTACCGCGAAGTTCCACGAAACCAGAGGTCACTCCACCGCTAACCGTAAGTTTCGCGCCAGGCTCGCCGCAAAGATCCTCGCCGCTAACTGTCGAAGGTCAAGGGTATAAAGGACTTGCTCCTGGAGTCCGACCGCCCAAAAACCAACAAGACCGTCTCTAAGGACCGCGCGCCTGAAAGTCAGTCAGGTGAGAAGCGCGGAAGGAGACAAGACGACCAAGGGAACAACAGCAGTCGCCAGAGGGTGACTATGATCATCGGAGGGTCGCAGTTCTACCAAGACTCGGTCTCGTCAATCAAAGCCTATGGGCGAAAAGCCAAGACGAGTTCCAACTGGCTTCCGGATAGCGATATTCCCAACCACACGATCGTTTTCGAGGAACAAGAAACTGTCGGAATCGACAAACCTCATTACAATCCTCTAGTCATCGACCTGGTGATCCAGGATCTCGAAGTTGGCCGCATCCTTGTCGATACAGGAAGCACGGTCAACGTCATCTTCCGAGACACCCTCTATAGGATGAAGATCCCACTCGGGGAAGTCGTCCCTGAGCCAAAACCCTTGACTGGGTTTGCGGGCGTCACCTCCATGACCCTCGGGACCATTAAGCTCCCGGTCATGGCTAATGAAATCACAAAGATCCTCGAGTTTGCAGTAGTCGAAAACCTGGCCATCTACAACGCCATCATGGGAACCCCTTGGATCAACTCCAGGAAGGCAGTACCGTCCACATATCACCTCGGCATCAAATTTCCGACTCCAACCGGAACCGCAGTAATCTGGGGTAGTCAGAAACAGTCGAGACTCTGCTACCTAGCTGAGTTCAAACTACAAAAACGTCGGAAGGGATGATCGCATCGTGGCACCGGACACCAGCAGAGCGACACGCCTAGCCCCGGGTGCCGCTCGCCTGCTGGCACCGGCGCCGGGCGCCAGCTCGCCCGTGCTGGTCACGGGTGCCGGGCGCCAGCTCGCTCGTGCTGGTCACGGGTGCCGGGCGCCAGCTCCCTCGTGCTGGTCACGGCCCCGGCGCTGGCTCGCCTGCTAGCCCCAGGCACCGCTCGTCTGCGTTAGCACTGGCCGCTCGCCTGCTGGCACCGGCGCCGGCTCACCGATGCTGGCACCGGCGCCGGGAGCCAGCTCGCCCGTGCCGGTCACGGGCGCCGGGCGCCAGCTCCCTCGTGCTGGTCACGGGCCCCGGGCGCCAGCTCCCTCGTGCTGGTCACGGGTGCCGGGCGCCAGCACCCATGTCCAAATCCCAGGCGCCGGGCGCCAGCACCCATGTCCAAATTCCAGGCGCCCAAGTACGGACCACTGGACAAGTGCGATCTTCTTCCCGCAAGACCGTCTCAACAAACTAGTCCAACTATGCACTTTGTATCCTTGCTCGAAGACTCACCTTTCAACTCCTTGGAGACAAGAAACCCAAGAACCCCATTTCGTCTTGGTCGAAATAAATCGGGAAAGCTTCGGGAGACCACCGAAGGTTTGGTTGACGAATGGATCTCGATTCGTCGTATAAAACGATCACGGTTATTCTAAAAACACCAGTCATCTAGACTATACTGTGAATTGAGGTTCTTGCGGCAAAACAAGTATCATGACAGGCTGGTTTCTCGGAAAAACCGTAAAACATCCACGGTCGAAACAACGGCCCCAAAAGGCCCGAACACGACCGAATCGGCTCACTTGCGATTTTCCAGGAAACCAAGTCGAGATGGACATGACGCCCCATGTTTATCCTAACATAAGATAAATGTCAAGTTTCCCGAAGATAAATGTGAAGTTTCTTGAAGATAAATGTCAAGTTTCCCGAAAAACATGAAGACCGGCGGAAATGGAAAGAAGCCCGATTCGCGATAGATTTGGCCCAAAGGGAGAATAGACCGTCTTAAAGAGGAGAATATAAGGAGATCTTGGGGCGAGGAGCAAAGAGAGAGAGAACTTTTTGAGAGCAACATAGCACTTAGAGAAACTTAGGCATTTCTTTTCCGTTTTTACTAGCGAGCTGCGACTCAACTAGGTTAGAACTTAGGTTGCTAGACTAACGAACTTGCCGACAGCTCTTGTAGCCAAGGCTCTCACCTGTTGTTCACGCTCAAACGCGGATTCGGAAATAAGATCTTTTGCTCTATTCTTTCTTACGATTTTCATTCCGTTTTCTTATTGTCTTCGTCGTAATGATTGTGTCGTGTGTGGCCCAGCAGATAACCGAGACCTTCAGGGAAGGCTAGGTTCACTTGGCTGTCCTCCAAATCAACTTAATTTGATAGTGTGAATTTCGGTTCCCACATTCTACTTTCTAACAAATCCATAATTTACATGTACCCATCATACCCATCACCCTATTACAACACGAGAAATACTCTTCTATCGGGATCCCCTCTTCTATCACCCCTAATCGATTTATTTATCAAAAAAGAAACCCATTAATTTTCTCAAATAATAGGATTCAACTTACCTCATTCCAACAATTCTCTCTTATGTGTGCTTTCAGCTCTTCTGAATCGTCTTTCTCACACCTAACTTCGCAATTCTTCTTCACAGTTTTGTTTCTCCCTTTGTCTCTCTCGGACTCTGTTTTTTTCTCTTCTATCGAGACTTCAACGAGAAAGATGATCTTTTTCTTTCTCAATAATCAAAACGATGCAGTTTAACTAAAGACCAATACGACGTTGTTTTTGCTTAAGCTGTGTATTATAATCCACGTAGTAAACCTATTAATCCACATGATCATCCGTTAAGTCCACATAAGACACTGTTATCGTTTGACTAACGGTAAGTCGGTCAATGTATGAAATAACCTAAAAGTGTGAGTTTATGTATGAAATTTAAAAAAATCATTAGTTGATGTATGTTTTAGCGCAGGTATGGAGTTGATGTACTGAACGGGACCGCGGTGCCTTGTTGATGGATAAATTAGCCGATTTCCCGCAAGAGCAAAGACTTTTTGTAACTCTAACTTCTCTAGGCCTATCTTAACTCCTTTAACCTCTACACTCATCATCATGAATCCACCATCCACAAATCCATCAACTCTCTTACAATCATTAGTCAAACTCAACAGAAATCTTGCAAATGGTCAAATGGTCCAAGTCATTTGGTTTGGTGAGAAAAGGCTTTTATGGAAAGTGAAACAAGAGGTTCAATGGGACTTTTCATTGGGTGGTTCTCTCTCAAAACAAGTAGCCTTGACATTGCACATAATTTCTCTAAGAAAGGGATCAACTCATGCATACAATGCTCAATCTCCATTGCTCTACCCTTTTCCAAAATATAAATCATGTATCCCTTATCTACAATGCCAAACCCAACTCACATCACTCACCCAAAGGATTTTTCCAAGAACTCAAAACACTTTCTCATATAGAACTCTTTCTTTTTGAAATCTAACAAGCGATATTTTTTTATAATTCTTTTAAACACTCTCTAGCTCCCTTTTTTAACCTTGCTAGCCAGCCCCCTTTCTTTATTTTTTTTTTCTTTTCTTTTTCTTTGGGGGCCAAGACTATCTTTATTACTATGAGCTAGAGAGTTTCTTTTCTTATCCCAAAAGACCAATGCTTTGAGCTCTAAGAGTCTATTCTTTTCTTTCACAACCCTTTTCAAAATTCCCAAATAAATCTTTTCAACACTCACCCCAAATCCTAGAAGCTAAACAATAGAGTGCCTAATCTAGCAAGAATGGAGACTAAGCATTTTCGTTCCTAATACTCTCAAGATTATGTGCATGTAAGACTTTCAGAAAAAGGCCTCCCTCATCAAAATAATGCAGGCTTGAAAGGAAGGAAGGGGTTATGGGAGTAGAGTACCACTTGAGTATGTCTAAAAAGGTAGGCAAAGAATGGGAGAGACAACTCAAGTGTTCTATCCATGACTCAGCACACAAAGGACCATAAGCAAGAGACATCAAGTTCAAATAAGACTGGAGTTTACTTCAAAGGGTGAGCTTCAATAATCAATGAGTTTCAAGAAGAGTTTTCAAGGCTCAAAGTCTACAAGCATACTAAAGGATGCTCAAGCTACTTGCCATGATTACAAAGGTTATCAATTTGAAAACTTAGCATGACCTCTTACAATGTTGATATCATCCTAGTCCCCTATGCATGATACAATCCTATATGCTCAAGACTTCGAATATATATATATAGATATATATATATATATTTTTTTTTTTAATGCAACAAAATGAATGCTCTAGACTCAATCCTAATGCAACTACATGATTCTTTTTGTATTTTTCAAATTTTTCAAATTTTTATGGTTTTTCTATGCAATAGCTATCTACAAATGCATGCTTATGACAAGAAACACAAGATGATCAGCAACTTGGCACCTCCCCCACACTTAATTCACACAGCCTCTGTGTTTGTTAAATGGAGAGAAGGGCCCTAAAAGAAAACTAAATGCAAAGACAAATGGTATGTACAATGGTAAGGTGAAGGAGTACCTCTATGGAGTATGAGAAGAGGCTGATGCCGCACTCTCAGAGTCATCTTCCTCATAGGCGGAGTCAAGGGAAGGTGACTCATTTCCGGACTCGGATTGGAGAGCTGGTGGGTTCCTTTTGCGGCGAAGAAGTTGTTTCTTTGTGTGTGGTGCTGAGGGATCTACAAGTGGCCGAGGTGGAGGGGCAAGGAAGGCATCAAGGTCAAAGTCCTCTGCTTTGCAACCAGCCACAGCTCCGCTACTCAAAACATCAACCACTTTTCTCATGAACTGAGCTGAAGCTTCGGCTTGCCTCTTCACAGTCCTACTCAGCTCCTTGCATTTGTGTGTGAGCTTGTAGATGGTCCTATCTTGAGCTTTGCTCCACCTCTGAAGACTGCTGATATGATCATGAGCCTGGCGAAGGGGACCAAGGGGCAAAGAGGTAGTGCACTGGTCGAAGTGGTAACGAGGAGGACCAAAGAGGTGCGCAGTGGCTCTGCTAGAGTAACCCTCATCGAGCATGGCTGACTTCTCTGCTCTCTTCTTGGCGCTTTTCAAGGTCATGGGACCAAGGGCTCCGTGACTGCTAAGGAGGTGCTTCATCAAATCAGATTGCACCTGGAGTGCTCAATGTGGTGAGGGCATAATGAGGAAGAACCAGCTCAACTTTCTTTGCACCTCTTAGGTAGGAGTAGAAACACTTCCCATTTAACCTCCCAGAGAAGTAGTGAGTTGATCTCAAGTAGTTTAGATCCATGAAGGAAGGACAAGCTGCATCATTTCCCAAACTTATCCCCATGTGAGCAAGCAATGATGTTATCAAGCCACCAATCCTAATCTGAGCATCAGGGTCTCTGTTTGTCCAAGCCCAATCCTTATAGTACATGAGGCGTTGCACAAAGAATCCCACCATGCAAAAATCCTTGTAGAAGTCGCTGCAAACCAAAGGGAGATGAGGGGGTAGAGCATAGTGCTGGACAGCTTGGTGTAGAAGTTTCAATTCATCTCCAAAGACTGTTCCTACTTCCTTCCTGGGGAATATGGTATGGACAAGCAACCTGTGGAGATAGCGCACCGAAGGATGTGTAATAGAGGCGTTCTTGTCCCAGTTGGCACTCCTGGTCTTTCCTGATAACAGCTTCCAAGTCAAGCTTGTGATGTTCATCTCTCTTTTGACCTTGGCAAGCTTTGGAAAGGATGTCTCTTTCTGGTCTTGAAAGCCAAGCACTTCCTCAATCTCCTTGAAGGTCATGGAATAGGCTCGCCCATCAATCTTGAACTGTATCTTCCCCCATCCTTGCTTCACATGCTTGGAGGTGTGAAAGGTGGCTTCCAAGGATGCCAGTAATTGGCAGGAGACCTCTTTGTGTGTAGGATGAGCCACAATGTAGAGGCTGCCCATGTGCATGTGGTCTAGCATCTCTTGGATGTCTTCTTCAATCATTAACTCCTTTAGGACCATCCTATCAACAAATCTGGTTGGAGGCCAAGAAACACCTCTTCCCAATTGCTCTAACAGCTCATCTTCAGTGGGTTTCTTCTTTCTATCCCTGTGAGCATTGAAGTTCTTTGTTGTGTTAGTATCTTGCTCAGCTGCACTGCTCTCCTTAGAAGGCTCCTCTCCACTACTTGCACCTTCTTGCTCCAAAGGAGGAGGTGTCACACTTTTTCTTGGTGCTTTGGCTTTGGTGGTAGGAGCTGGTTCATGATGACCTCCGTTGTTCCCTTTCTCTAAAACAAGAGCTCCCACACTGTTAGTCCTTGGCGCTCTAGCTCTCTTGGGAGGGGCTTTCTTGTGAGCAATATCAGCCACACTCTCATCAACAGCAACTCTCTTGCCATCCCTTTTAGCATGTGCCTTCTTCCTTAGCATGGCCAAAGCTTGCTGTCTACGCTCCTCCTCTTATTCAGGCATGGAGCCTAACTCTTTCCCAAACTGAGCAGTCTCTCTTTGAGCAGCCTCAACCCTTTCCTCTTCAATCAAGTTTGCATCTTTCCTCCCCATTTGGTACCTTGCTGTGGATGAATGTAAAATATGATTGGATTCAAGAAAATAGACGAAGAGGGTGAAGATTTGGGTGTAGGGAAAAGAATGGAATGATTTGGTGGAGATTTGAGTGAGATATGAGGTTTTTGGTGAATGGAGGCTAGGGAGGTTTTTAGATTTGGGAAGAGGATGAAGTGAGGAGAGAGAGACACGATTTTTAGGTTATAGGGTGAGCCGGGTCGGGTCTAGGTAGTCGGCCGGGTCGTGCGCGGGTCGGGTTGGGTCAGTTGAGCCTGCGAGTTTCTTTCCTGCGCATCCGTACGGTCTGGTCCCGCGCGGGTTGCTCTGGCTGCACATAACTGGCCGTGCGTTCCGAGTCCTGATCAAGCTTTCCAAACACATGCGGGTTTCTCTGGCCGCGCAAATCAGGCCGCGCGTTCGGATCATCGTACTGGTCACGTTCCCACACGGATACGCTGTCCCCCGCATATTCAGCCGCGCGTTCCGGATGTCCGTATTGCTCACTTCCCGCGTGGGTCATCCGTCTCGCGCAAATCTGGCAGCGCGTGTCCGTCCTGATCGAACCATCTTTCCCACGCGGGTAGCTCCACCCGGTATACGCCACCCAAGCGTTCTCGGCCACAGACTGGCCGGCTTGTCCTGACCTCAGTTCCAGGCCATTCCACCTTATTTTTCAGCCTTTCCAAGCCTTATTCAAACCAACTCAACCATACTCATCACACTTTATCCAAATGTCTCGAAAAAGAAATCCTAATGCAATATTTACAAGGATAGACATGGGACTTCCTCCCAATTGAGCTTGTTTAAAGTCATTAGCTTGACTTTGCCTCCTTTAAGATTAGGCTGGGGAAGGATCAGAGAGTGGGGTTGATGTCCCATCCTCTGTTGGTGTGGTGACCATGTACTGCTTGATTCTCTAACCATTCATTGTGAAGTCTCCACCTTGCTTGTTCCAAAGCACAATAGCTCCATAAGGTCTCACTTCCTTAACCACAAATGGACCAGACCATCTTGACTTGAGCTTCCCTGGAAATAACTTCAGCCTAGAGTTATAGAGAAGGACTTGATCTCCAGCGTTGAACTCTCTCTTGAGGATGTGCTTGTCATGAAAGGCCTTAGTCTTCTCCTTGTAAATCCTTGAGTTCTCAAAGGCATCCATCCTTATCTCATCCAGTTCATTGAGTTGAAGAAGCCTCTTTTCCTTGGCACTCTTGATGTCAAAGTTCAGTAACTCAACATCCCACAATGCCTTGTACTCAAGCTCTACTGGTAAGTGGTAAGCCTTCCCATACACAAGGTTGAAAGGTGTGGTACCCAAGGGAGTCTTGTAAGCTATCCATAGGCCTAAATGCATCATCAAGCTTATCTGACCAATCCTTCCTCTTAGTCCCAACAATCTTCTCTAGAATGCCCTTGATTTCCCTGTTGGATATCTCAACTTAGCCACTGGTTTGTGGGTGATAAGGTGTTGCCACCTTATTCTTCACTCCCTTCTACTTTAGAATCCCTTCAAACAACTTGTTAATGAAGTGTGAGCCTCCATCACTTATCACTACTCTGGGCACTGATATCTTGCATATTTACATGTTTTAGCATCCATATCTTATGCATTTCTATCATATAAGTTAGGCATTAGGCATGTTTAGGTCCATTTTGCATTCATTTGTCCTTATCAGGTGTTGGAGTATGCTTTAGTGTGATTTGTGGTGTTTGGAAGCCTTATGGCCCCAAAAGAGATGAAGTATCATGTTTGGCCATGAAAAGAGAAGTCAAACCATGATCTGGTCAAGACAAAGATGGGCATGGACAGAGGTCTTTGAAGTGTCTCCTGCTGCTAAGATTTTGTGGAAACACAGCCAATTGAGTTAGATTTCCAATGGAAGTGGTTTCAAGTCATTTGGACCTGTATTGGAGAAGTTATGATCAATTCACTTGAAGCATGTCAGGATGGTTGGTAGAGACGGCCGGGTTCAAGCAGCCGGCCGGGAAAAGAACAGATGGATGGAAGTGGTCCAGTCCGGGATGACTGAGCCTGGGACAGGTACCCGGTCGTTTGACTTGTGCTGGAGGAGACCAGACCGGGTAGACAAGTCCGGGTTGGTGAAGCCGGACGGGAAGAAATCAAGGCATCCGGACAGCCGGGGACGAAGAACCGGGGAACAGCACCCGGACGGGCTGGACAGAGGCCAAGAGCATGCACTGGACCGGGGAACACAGACCGGCTTGATGACCCCGGTTGGGAGAAGTAGAGCACGAGCAGGAAGAGGCTGGCCGGGTAGAAACGTCCGGGTGCAAGCAGCCGGCCGGCTTAGACACGGCCAGAACTGGACGGCCGGGTAACCAGGACCGGGTTGGATGGCTCTGAGTCTCCCCTGACCGAATTTCAAGCTCCATTCCCATTGGTTTAGATCAATTTTGCTTAAGGACTTTTAGTAATTTCGTTTTATGTTTCTAGGGCTTTCAAGCCTTGTATATATACTCCTTTATCTCCCAATTTGGGACTTATCTCATTTTCTCTCAAGACTTTGCCTCATATTGTAAAAGCTTGAATCTTTTTATCAATCTAAGAAAGTTCTTCATCTTATATCTTGTTTCTGCTTCTCACAAACATGATTGGACTTGAATCTCACATAGATTTAAGGTTTTTCATGGAGATTAGAGAGTAGACACACTTTGGATTCATGGGATAGGGTGATTAAAGGTGATTAAGTGAAGAACTAGGGGGTTTTAGTGTAGATCTATCTTGTTCCTTGCTAGTAGAGTGCTTTTAATGCTTCTTTTGAGTTGGCCTCTCAAAGGTTGAGTTCTAGACATTTCTCACCCACAAGGTGTTCTATGAAATGTCTGAACCAACTCTACTAAGCTTTTAACATTCTTTACCAAAGACCATTTGTTGTAAAGGTGTTAAGATGGCTAGTAGGCTTGTTCTTAATGATTGCTTGCATGTTATTCAGCCAATGACCATTTAATGTTTGAGATGTGTTAGCAAACGAACATTCTTCTTGACCATAGAGTTTGTTTAGACTTGTGCCTAGGCCTAAGGTTGTTAGATTGATTGAAAGCTGCCACCTTTAGATCGGATTTACTTGTTTCCTTGCTTGTTGAGGGTTCTTAATGCTATTTTGGTCTTGATCATATCAAAATAGATCTATAGGCATTTCCGCCCGGAAGGTGTTCGATGAAATGCCTGAACCATCTCTTCAATGCTTTTAGCTTGCTTTGCCTAAGGGATTAGTTGTCAATGGAGCTAGGATTGCTATTAGACTCATTCTTTATGCTTGCTTTGATCATTACAGCCAAAGGGATTTGGTGTACTTGAGTGATCACTGCAAAAGAGCATTCATCTAGGGATAGAGCTTGCTTAGTTTTGTTGTTTAGGCATAAGGAGAATGTTTGATTGATTGCTTGCCACCCTTAGATTGGATCTTCACCTAAAGTCAAGTCCCTAGTCCCATGGATCCTACCTTAGCATTTGATTGAGTTCTTGCACTTGTTTCTTGATTGTATTTGAGATCACCTTGTTTATATTTCTAGGAATTTAGCTTGTTACCTTCATCCATCTTTTGGTTTGCTAAGATTAAGGAAGCTTGTGTATTCTTGGTGCTATAAGTCTCTAGTTCTCTGTGGGTTCGACAACCTTTCTATACTATCATTTGACTTGGGAGCCTTGAATTCTTCCACCATCAAATTGGCGCCTTTGCCGGGGAACTAGTAGATTTATCATTAGGATTTCAATCTTTCTTGAGACTAAGCTTTATTTTCTTGCTTGTTTTGCTTTTGTACAGTTACTAACTTTATATTCTAGAATTTCTGTTTTGTAGTGATGGCTTCAAGCTACCTTGAAAAGCCACAAGAAGAGGAAGATCACATTGAAGATGAGCCATATGTGTATGTGGAGCCACCACCCTTTGATATACACATACTCACACCAGACCAAAGGGTGGAGTTGCATCGGCTTCAGAGAATGAAAGAGAATAGGGGCAAGCCAATGAGATCCCTGGCACGAATGATCCGGGTACACCTCATTAGGGATCGAGCAGAGTTTGAAGAAAGGGAGATTACACAACATGAGTTTGATGTTGCTTATGACCTTAAAGAGGTAATGTATTGGGTTCCACCACTCCAGCTGGAAGGTACAAGCATTTCCACTTTAGAACTTCAACTTGAGGAAATTTGCTTGCCTTGTGGTGAGAATATTGCCCATGATCTTGATTCTCATGTGCTCATAAATGAATGTCTTGATCTGATATGTGAAACTAGGAAACTAGATGAGTTGAGAATAGAAAGGCTTGTTAGAGATCATATTGAAGTTTGTTTTGACAAGAATTATCTATGTGCTTCATTTGATCTTGAATCTGAGTTTTTCATTCTTAATGAACCTAGACCTCTTCTTGCACTTGCTGATCTAGGGGATGAACTTGATGTGGATAAGCTCTTGCTTGAGATAAAAAACCCCCATGCTGAAAATTATCATGAGAATGTGAACATTGTGTATTATTTGGTTGATGGAGATACAGTTGACTACTTTGTTAAAACTTCGTTTGAGCCTGTAGTTGACTTTGTGTTTCCACCAAATGCTTTTGATTCTCATGACCATTTGAACCTCAAAGAGCATCTCATGATTCATGATACATCTTTAGTGAAGCTCTTTGATGAAAAATTTGTCTATTTTCTATGGACAGTAGTGTGCTCCTTTGCATACTTGGTTCCTTGTTCTCATAGGAGAAGGACCAAAGGTGCATTGGCTCAACCTTTTGATACTCATGATTAGCAAGCACACGAAGTCAAGCTAGAGACTTAAAACAAGCGCGCTTGGGAGGCATTCCCATGTTTATCCATTTTATATATTTCATTATCTTTCTTTCTTTTGAAGTTTTTTTTTTAATAAGGATAGTTGAGGTTTTTCAGGTTGGGTCTAAGGCTAGACAAAAGGTGAAAGGCAGCCAATCATTGCAACTATAGACACACGCCTTCACTTATCCGCTTCAGCCTATCTCTCCCGGTGGCACAAATCCGAGGCCAAGGGTCCTCTACCACCCAATTCAGCCAATAACTCCAAGTATGTATCACTCCAACCCTTCTTGTAAATACATTTGCTTTTGCCTTGTTGAGGTATCTCTTACTCTCTTACTCACACAGGAGACTGTGTGATTTAAGTGTGGGGGAGGTACCGGATATTTGATCATGTTTGCTTTGTGATTTTGAGTCTCATGCATTGCATTGTACATTGATAAGTGCATAGAAAATCCAAAAAATTTTAAATTTTTGAATCATGTAGATTGCATCACTTGCATCCTTAAGATTGAGTCTAGAGCATATAGGTTGCATTCACTTGCACATGGAGCATTGCCTTGTAAAGAACACTTGTTTGCACTGAATTTGACAACCTAGTTAAGCATATCAAGTAGCTTAAGCATCTTTTGAAAAGCTTGCATGCTTTGAGCCTTGAAAACTCTTCTTGAAACTTGCTTGCTTGCTTGATATTGGCATTGTTCTTAAGACCAGCTCCATCCTGAACTTAGACTTGAATGAACTTAATTTCTCTTGCATATGGGCATTTGCATACTTGATCATGGGTCTCATACACATTTGGGTTATCTTTCCCCATTATACCACTCTTTGTTAACCCAAATGGCACTCCCATACCCTTGAACCCTAGCCATTCTTTGAAGCTTACATTGATTTGCTTGAGTGAGGCCTTTTCTGATAGCTTGTCATGTGCAAAATCTTGAAAGTATTGGGAGCGACATGGATTTGTTCTCATCTCTTGCTAGCATAGGGTCCTCATTTAAGCTAGCTTCTAGGATTGTGAGTGGGGTTTTTGTTCCTTAATGGTTTATATCTTGGGTTTGGAATGTAACAATTTTGAGATTGATGAACAAATGAGTATCATAAGAAAGAAGAACCCTAGGGACCTAGAATAGAAAGATAAGAAGCTCTTGATTGATGTTTCGACCTTCCCCCTTCATGTTAAAAAAAAAAGAGAAAAGAAAAGAAAAAGAAAAGAAAAAGAAAAAGATGAAAAAAAGAAAAAAAAAAAGGAAAAGAAAGAAAGATTCAATAAGATAGTGGGGAAGGGAAAACCAAAAGAGTTAGAGCTTAGGAAAGTGATTAGAGGTCCTTAGTGGTTGAATCTAAAAGAAAGAAAGTTGTTCATTGGGTGAGTGATGTGAGAATGTTTTCATTTTGGGTTATGGGATGAATAAAGGGGAGTAGATCTTGTAATCACTTAGGAATTGGGTAGAATGATGAGGATGGATCCATGTATGCATGAATTGCTCCTAGTCTTAGATAAATTTTGCATAATGATCATGCTCCTTGATTTTGAGTGATTGCCACCTTGAAATGATGCATTGAACCCCCATTATCATCCATATTAGACCATTTGATCACCTAGCCAAATGATTGAGATCATGTGCCCATATGTGAGACTTCACCTTGTGTGTGTGTGTGTGAATCAATGTGAGGGCTGGTTAAGAGAACTTGTTGGTTGATAATCATTGCATCTTGTGTAGAGGCATAGGAGTCATTGATAGGCCTTGTGAAGCTAGAGCATAATAGGAAGTTTTGCTCGTGTTATTTGCTATGTTTCTTTAGGATGTCAAGTTGAGTGCTATGAGTGTTTCTTTTGGCTTTGCTTCCATCTTTATGTCTCTCCCCCCTTGTGTTTTGAAAAGATTACTTGAGGACAAGTAAAGGTCTAGTGTGGGGGAGTTGATATCTTGCATATTTACATGTTTTTAGCATCCATATCTTATGCATTTCGATCATATAAGTTAGGCATTAGGCATGTTTAGGTCCATTTTGCATTCATTTGTCCTTATCAGGTGTTGGAGTATGCTTTGGTGTGATTTGTGGTGTTTGGAAGCCTTATGGCCCCAAAAGAGATGAAGTATCATGTTTGGCCATGAAAAGAGAAGTCAAACCATGATCTGGTCAAGACAAAGATGGGCATGGACAGAGGTCTTAGATGTGTCTCCTGCTGCTAAGATTTTGTGGAAACACAGAAAATTGAGTTATCTTTCCAATGGAAGTGGTTTCAAGTCATTTGGGCCTGTATTGGAGAAGTTATGATCAATTCACTTGAAGCATGTCAGGATGGCCGGGTAGAGACGGCCGGGTTCAAGCAGCCGGCCGGGAAAAGAACAGATGGATGGAAGTGGTCCAGTCCGGGATGACTGAGCCTGGGACAGGTACCCGGTTTTTTGACTTGTGCTGGAGGATACCAGACCGGGTAGACAAGTCCGGGTTGGTGAAGCCGGACGGGAAGAAATCAAGGCATCCGGACGGCCGGGGACGAAGAACCGGGGAACAGCACCCGGACGGGCTGGACAGAGGCCAAGAGCATGCACTGGACCGGGGAACACAGACCGGCTTGATGACCCCGGTCGGGAGAAGCAGAGCACGAGCAGAAAGAGGCTGGCCGGGTAGAAACGTCCGGGTGAAAGCAGCCGGCCGGCTTGGACACGGCCAGAACTGGACGGCCGGGTAACCAGGACCGGGTTGGATGGCTCTGAGTCTCCCCTAACCGAATTTCAAGCTCCATTCCCATTGGTTTAGACCAATTTTGCTTAAGGACTTTTTAGTAATTTCGTTTTATGTTTCTAGGGCTTTCAAGCCTTGTATATATACTCCTTTATCTCCCAATTTGGGACTTATCTAATTTTCTCTCAAGACTTTGCCTCATATTGTAAAAGCTTGAATCTTTTTATCAATCTAAGAAAGTTCTTCATCTTATATCTTGTTTCTCCTTCTCACAAACATGATTGGCCTTGAATCTCACATAGATTTAAGATTTTTCATGGAGATTAGAGAGTAGACACACTTTGGATTCATGGGATAGGGTTATTAAAGGTGATTAAGTGAAGATCTAGGGTGTTTTAGTGTAGATCTATCTTGTTCCTTGCTAGTAGAGTGCTTTTAATGCTTCTTTTGAGTTGGGCTCTCAAAGGTTGAGTTCTAGACATTTCTCACCCACAAGGTGTTCTATGAAATGTCTGAACCAACTCTACTAAGCTTTTAACATTCTTTACCAAAGACCATTTGTTGTAAAGGTGTTAAGATGGCTAGTAGGCTTGTTCTTAATGATTGCTTGCATGTTATTCAGCCAATGACCATTTGATGTTTGAGATGTGTTAGCAAATGAACATTCTTCTTGACCATAGAGTTTGTTTAGACTTGTTCCTAGGCCTAAGGTTGTTAGATTGATTGAAAGCTGCCACCTTTAGATCGGATTTACTTGTTTCCTTGCTTGTTGAGGGTTCTTAATGCTATTTTGGTCTTGATCATATCAAAATAGATCTATAGGCATTTCCTAGGAAGGTGTTGATGAAATGCCTGAGCCATCTCTTCAATGCTTTTAGCTTGCTTTGCCTATGGGATTAGTTGTCAAAGGAGCTAGGATTGCTATTAGACTCATTCTTTATGCTTGCTTTGATTATTACAGCCAAAGGGATTTGGTGTACTTGGGTGATCATTGCAAAAGAGCATTCATCTAGGGATAGAGCTTGCTTAGTTTTGTTGTTTAGACATAAGGAGAATGTTTGATTGATTGCTTGCCACCCTTAGACTGGATCTTCACCTAAAGTCAAGTCCCTAGTCCCATGGATCCTACCTTAGCATTTGATTGAGTTCTTGCACTTGTTTCTTGATTGGATTTGAGATCACCTTGTTTATATTTCTAGGAATTTAGCTTGTTACCTTCATCCATCTTTTGGTTTGCTTAGATTAAGGAAGCTTGTGTATTCTTGGTGCTATAAGTCTCTAGTTCTCTGTGGGTTCGACAACCTTTCTATACTATCATTTGACTTGGGAGCCTTGAAATCTTCCACCATCAAATTGGCCTTTGCCGGGAACTAGTAGATTTATCATTAGGATTTCAATCTTTCTTGAGACTAAGCTTTATTTTCTTGCTTGTTTTGCTTTTGTACAGTTACTAACTTTATATTCTAGAATTTCTGTTTTGTAGTGATGGCTTCAAGCTACCTTGAAAAGCCACAAGAAGAGGAAGATCACATTGAAGATGAGCCATATGTGTATGTGGAGCCACCACCCTTTGATATACACATACTCACACCAGACCAAAGGGTGGAGTTGCATCGGCTTCAGAGAATGAAAGAGAATAGGGCAAGCCAATGAGATCCCTGGCACGAATGATCCGGTACACCTCATTAGGGATCGAGCAGAGTTTGAAGAAAGGAGATTACACAACATGAGTTTGATGTTGCTTATGACCTTAAAGAGGTAATGTATTGGGTTCCACCACTCCAGCTGGAAGGTACAAGCATTTCCACTTTAGAACTTCAACTTGAGGAAATTTGCTTGCCTTGTGGTGAGAATATTGCCCATGATCTTGATTCTCATGTGCTCATAAATGAATGTCTTGATCTGATATGTGAAACTAGGAAACTAGATGAGTTGAGAATAGAAAGGCTTGTTAGAGATCATATTGAAGTTTGTTTTGACAAGAATTATCTATGTGCTTCATTTGATCTTGAATCTGAGTTTTCATTCTTAATGAACCTAGACCTCTTCTTGCACTTGCTGATCTAGGGATGAACTTGATGTGGATAAGCTCTTGCTTGAGATAAAAACCCCATGCTGAAAATTATCATGAGAATGTGAACATTGTGTATTATTTGGTTGATGGAGATACAGTTGACTACTTTGTTAAAACTTCGTTTGAGCCTGTAGTTGACTTTGTGTTTCCACCAAATGCTTTTGATTCTCATGACCATTTGAACCTCAAAGAGCATCTCATGATTCATGATACATCTTTAGTGAAGCTCTTTGATGAAAAATTTGTCTATTTTCTATGGACAGTAGTGTGCTCCTTTGCATACTTGGTTCCTTGTTCTCATAGGAGAAGGACCAAAGGTGCATTGGCTCAACCTTTGATACTCATGATTAGCAAGCACACGAAGTCAAGCTAGAGACTTAAAACAAAGCTTGGGAGGCATTCCCATGTTTATCCATTTTATATATTTCATTATCTTTCTTTCTTTTGAAGTTTTTTTTTTAATAAGGATAGTTGAGGTTTTTCAGGTTGGGTCTAAGGCTAGACAAAAGGTGAAAGGCAGCCAATCATTGCAACTATAGACACACGCCTTCACTTATCCGCTTCAGCCTATCTCTCCCGGTGGCACAAATCCGAGGCCAAGGGTCCTCTACCACCCAATTCAGCCAATAACTCCAAGTATGTATCACTCCAACCCTTCTTGTAAATACATTTGCTTTTGCCTTGTTGAGGTATCTCTTACTCTCTTACTCACACAGGAGACTGTGTGATTTAAGTGTGGGGGAGGTACCGGATATTTGATCATGTTTGCTTTGTGATTTTGAGTCTCATGCATTGCATTGTACATTGATAAGTGCATAGAAAATCCAAAAATTTTAAATTTTTGAATCATGTAGATTGCATCACTTGCATCCTTAAGATTGAGTCTAGAGCATATAGGTTGCATTCACTTGCACATGGAGCATTGCCTTGTAAAGAACACTTGTTTGCACTGAATTTGACAACCTAGTTAAGCATATCAAGTAGCTTAAGCATCTTTTGAAAAGCTTGCATGCTTTGAGCCTTGAAAACTCTTCTTGAAACTTGCTTGCTTGCTTGATATTGGCATTGTTCTTAAGACCAGCTCCATCCTGAACTTAGACTTGAATGAACTTAATTTCTCTTGCATATGGGCATTTGCATACTTGATCATGGGTCTCATACACATTTGGGTTATCTTTCCCCATTATACCACTCTTTGTTAACCCAAATGGCACTCCCATACCCTTGAACCCTAGCCATTCTTTGAAGCTTACATTGATTTGCTTGAGTGAGGCCTTTTCGATAGCTTGTCATGTGCAAAATCTTGAAAGTATTGGGGCGACATGGATTTGTTCTCATCTCTTGCTAGCATAGGGTCCTCATTTAAGCTAGCTTCTAGGATTGTGAGTGGGGTTTTTGTTCCTTAATGGTTTATATCTTGGGTTTGGAATGTAACAATTTTGAGATTGATGAACAAATGAGTATCATAAGAAAGAAGAACCCTAGGGACCTAGAATAGAAAGATAAGAAGCTCTTGATTGATGTTTCGACCTTCCCCTTCATGTTAAAAAAAAAAAAGAAAAGAAAAGAAAAGAAAAGAAAAGAAAAAAAAAAGATGAAAAAAAGAAAAAAAAAAAAGGAAAAGAAAAGAAAGATTCAATAAGATAGTGGGGAAGGGAAACCAAAAGAGTTAGAGCTTAGGAAAGTGATTAGAGGTCCTTAGTGGTTGAATCTAAAAGAAAAGAAAGTTGTTCATTGGGTGAGTGATGTGAGAATGTTTTCATTTTGGGTTATGGGATGAATAAAGGGGAGTAGATCTTGTAATCACTTAGAATTGGGTAGAATGATGAGGATGGATCCATGTATGCATGAATTGCTCCTAGTCTTAGATAAATTTTGCATAATGATCATGCTCCTTGATTTTGAGTGATTGCCACCTTGAAATGATGCATTGAACCCCATTATCATCCATATTAGACCATTTGATCACCTAGCCAAATGATTGAGATCATGTGCCCATATGTGAGACTTCACCTGTGTGTGTGTGTGAATCAATGTGAGGGCTGGTTAAGAGAACTTGTTGGTTGATAATCATTGCATCTTGTGTAGAGGCATAGGAGTCATTGATAGGCCTTGTGAAGCTAGAGCATAATAGGAAGTTTTGCTCGTGTTATTTGCTATGTTTCTTTAGGATGTCAAGTTGAGTGCTATGAGTGTTTCTTTTGGCTTTGCTTCCATCTTTATGTCTCTCCCCTTGTGTTTTGAAAAGATTACTTGAGGACAAGTAAAGGTCTAGTGTGGGGAGTTGATATCTTGCATATTTACATGTTTTAGCATCCATATCTTATGCATTTCGATCATATAAGTTAGGCATTAGGCATGTTTAGGTCCATTTTGCATTCATTTGTCCTTATCAGGTGTTGGAGTATGCTTTGGTGTGATTTGTGGTGTTTGGAAGCCTTATGGCCCCAAAAGAGATGAAGTATCATGTTTGGCCATGAAAAGAGAAGTCAAACCATGATCTGGTCAAGACAAAGATGGGCATGGACAGAGGTCTTAGATGTGTCTCCTGCTGCTAAGATTTTGTGGAAACACAGAAAATTGAGTTATCTTTCCAATGGAAGTGGTTTCAAGTCATTTGGGCCTGTATTGGAGAAGTTATGATCAATTCACTTGAAGCATGTCAGGATGGCCGGGTAGAGACGGCCGGGTTCAAGCAGCCGGCCGGAAAAGAACAGATGGATGGAAGTGGTCCAGTCGGGATGACTGAGCCTGGGACAGGTACCGGTTTTGACTTGTGCTGGAGGATACCAGACCGGGTAGACAAGTCGGGTTGGTGAAGCGGACGGGAAGAAATCAAGGCATCCGGACGGCGGGGGCGAAGAACGGGGAACAGCACCGGACGGGCTGGACAGAGGCCAAGAGCATGCACTGGACGGGGAACACAGACCGGCTTGATGACCCGGTCGGAGAAGCAGAGCACGAGCAGAAAGAGGCTGGCGGGTAGAAGCGTCGGGTGAAAGCAGCCGGCCGGCTTGGACACTGCCAGAACTGGACGGCCGGGTAACCAGGACCGGTTGGATGGCTCTGAGTCTCCCTAACCGAATTTCAAGCTCCATTCCCATTGGTTTAGACCAATTTTGCTTAAGGACTTTTAGTAATTTCGTTTTATGTTTCTAGGGCTTTCAAGCCTTGTATATATACTCCTTTATCTCCCAATTTGGGACTTATCTAATTTTCTCAAGACTTTGCCTCATATTGTAAAAGCTTGAATCTTTTATCAATCTAAGAAAGTTCTTCATCTTATATCTTGTTTCTCCTTCTCACAAACATGATTGGCCTTGAATCTCACATAGATTTAAGATTTTTCATGGAGATTAGAGAGTAGACACACTTTGGATTCATGGGATAGGGTTATTAAAGGTGATTAAGTGAAGATCTAGGGTGTTTTAGTGTAGATCTATCTTGTTCCTTGCTAGTAGAGTGCTTTTAATGCTTCTTTTGAGTTGGGCTCTCAAAGGTTGAGTTCTAGACATTTCTCACCCACAAGGTGTTCTATGAAATGTCTGAACCAACTCTACTAAGCTTTTAACATTCTTTACCAAAGACCATTTGTTGTAAAGGTGTTAAGATGGCTAGTAGGCTTGTTCTTAATGATTGCTTGCATGTTATTCAGCCAATGACCATTTGATGTTTGAGATGTGTTAGCAAATGAACATTCTTCTTGACCATAGAGTTTGTTTAGACTTGTTCCTAGGCCTAAGGTTGTTAGATTGATTGAAAGCTGCCACCTTTAGATCGGATTTACTTGTTTCCTTGCTTGTTGAGGGTTCTTAATGCTATTTTGGTCTTGATCATATCAAAATAGATCTATAGGCATTTCCTAGGAAGGTGTTCGATGAAATGCCTGAGCCATCTCTTCAATGCTTTTAGCTTGCTTTGCCTATGGGATTAGTTGTCAAAGGAGCTAGGATTGCTATTAGACTCATTCTTTATGCTTGCTTTGATTATTACAGCCAAAGGGATTTGGTGTACTTGGGTGATCATTGCAAAAGAGCATTCATCTAGGGATAGAGCTTGCTTAGTTTTGTTGTTTAGACATAAGGAGAATGTTTGATTGATTGCTTGCCACCCTTAGACTGGATCTTCACCTAAAGTCAAGTCCCTAGTCCCATGGATCCTACCTTAGCATTTGATTGAGTTCTTGCACTTGTTTCTTGATTGGATTTGAGATCACCTTGTTTATATTTCTAGGAATTTAGCTTGTTACCTTCATCCATCTTTTGGTTTGCTTAGATTAAGGAAGCTTGTGTATTCTTGGTGCTATAAGTCTCTAGTTCTCTGTGGGTTCGACAACCTTTCTATACTATCATTTGACTTGGGAGCCTTGAAATCTTCCACCATCAAATTCAAATTGCCGGAACTAGTAGATTTATCATTAGGATTTCAATCTTTCTTGAGACTAAGCTTTATTTTCTTGCTTGTTTTGCTTTTGTACAGTTACTAACTTTATATTCTAGAATTTCTGTTTTGTAGTGATGGCTTCAAGCTACCTTGAAAAGCCACAAGAAGAGGAAGATCACATTGAAGATGAGCCATATGTGTATGTGGAGCCACCACCTTTGATATACACATACTCACACCAGACCAAAGGGTGGAGTTGCATCGGCTGAGAGAATGAAAGAGAATAGGGCAAGCCAATGAGATCCCTGGCACGAATGATCGGGTACACCTCATTAGGGATCGAGCAGAGTTTGAAGAAAGGAGATTACACAACATGAGTTTGATGTTGCTTATGACCTTAAAGAGGTAATGTATTGGGTTCCACCACTCCAGTTGGAAGGTACAAGCATTTCCACTTTAGAACTTCAACTTGAGGAAATTTGCCCTTGTGGTGAGAATATTGCCCATGATCTTGATTCTCATGTGCTCATAAATGAATGTCTTGATCTGATATGTGAAACTAGGAAACTAGATGAGTTGAGAATAGAAAGGCTTGTTAGAGATCATATTGAAGTTTGTTTTGACAAGAATTATCTATGTGCTTCATTTGATCTTGAATCTGAGTTTTCATTCTTAATGAACCTAGACCTCTTCTTGCACTTGCTGATCTAGGGGATGAACTTGATGTGGATAAGCTCTTGCTTGAGATAAAACCCCCATGCTGAAAATTATCATGAGAATGTGAACATTGTGTATTATTTGGTTGATGGAGATACAGCTTGACTACTTTGTTAAAACCGTTTGAGCCTGTAGTTGACTTTGTGTTTCCACCAAATGCTTTGATTCTCATGACCATTTGAACCTCAAAGAGCATCTCATGATTCATGATACATCTTTAGTGAAGCTCTTTGATGAAAAATTTGTCTATTTTCTATGGACAGTAGTGTGCTCCTTTGCATACTTGGTTCCTTGTTCTCATAGGAGAAGGACCAAAGGTGCATTGGCTCAACCGATACTCATGATTAGCAAGCACACGAAGTCAAGCTAGAGACTTAAAACAAGCGGCTTGGGAGGCATTCCCATGTTTATCCATTTTATATATTTCATTATCTTTCTTTCTTTTGAAGTTTTTTTAATAAGGATAGTTGAGGTTTTTGGTTGGGTCTAAGGCTAGACAAAGGTGAAAGGCAGCCAATCATTGCAACTATAGACACACGCCTTCACTTATCCGCTTCAGCCTATCTCTCCGTGGCACAAATCCGAGGCCAAGGGTCCTCTACCACCCAATTCAGCCAATAACTCCAAGTATGTATCACTCCAACCCTTCTTGTAAATACATTTGCTTTTGCCTTGTTGAGGTATCTCTTACTCTCTTACTCACAGGGAGACTGTGTGATTTAAGTGTGGAGGAGGTACGGATATTTGATCATGTTTGCTTTGTGATTTTGAGTCTCATGCATTGCATTGTACATTGATAAGTGCATAGAAAATCCAAAAATTTTAAATTTTTGAATCATGTAGATTGCATCACTTGCATCCTTAAGATTGAGTCTAGAGCATATAGGTTGCATTCACTTGCACATGGAGCATTGCCTTGTAAAGAACACTTGTTTGCACTGAATTTGACAACCTAGTTAAGCATATCAAGTAGCTTAAGCATCTTTTGAAAAGCTTGCATGCTTTGAGCCTTGAAAACTCTTCTTGAAACTTGCTTGCTTGCTTGATATTGGCATTGTTCTTAAGACCAGCTCCATCCTGAACTTAGACTTGAATGAACTTAATTTCTCTTGCATATGGGCATTTGCATACTTGATCATGGGTCTCATACACATTTGGGTTATCTTTCCCCATTATACCACTCTTTGTTAACCCAAATGGCACTCCCATACCCTTGAACCCTAGCCATTCTTTGAAGCTTACATTGATTTGCTTGAGTGAGGCCTTTTCTGATAGCTTGTCATGTGCAAAATCTTGAAAGTATTGGGGCGACATGGATTTGTTCTCATCTCTTGCTAGCATAGGGTCCTCATTTAAGCTAGCTTCTAGGATTGTGAGTGGGTTTTGTTCCTTAATGGTTTATATCTTGGGTTTGGAATGTAACAATTTTGAGATTGATGAACAAATGAGTATCATAAGAAAGAAGAACCCTAGGGACCTAGAATAGAAAGATAAACTCTTGATTGATGTTTCGACCTTCCCCTTCATGTTAAAAAAAGAAAGAAAAAGAAAAAGAAAAGAAAAAAAGATGAAAAAAGAAAAAAAAAAGAGAAAAGAAAGAAAGATTCAATAAGATAGTGGGGAAGGAAAACCAAAAGAGTTAGAGCTTAGGAAAGTGATTAGAGGTCCTTAGTGGTTGAATCTAAAAGAAAGAAAGTTGTTCATTGGGTGAGTGATGTGAGAATGTTTTCATTTTGGGTTATGGGATGAATAAAGGGTAGATCTTGTAATCACTTAGGAATTGGGTAGAATGATGAGGATGGATCCATGTATGCATGAATTGCTCCTAGTCTTAGATAAATTTTGCATAATGATCATGCTCCTTGATTTTGAGTGATTGCCACCTTGAAATGATGCATTGAACCCCATTATCATCCATATTAGACCATTTGATCACCTAGCCAAATGATTGAGATCATGTGCCCATATGTGAGACTTCACCTTGTGTGTGTGTGTGTGAATCAATGTGAGGGCTGGTTAAGAGAACTTGTTGGTTGATAATCATTGCATCTTGTGTAGAGGCATAGGAGTCATTGATAGGCCTTGTGAAGCTAGAGCATAATAGGAAGTTTTGCTCGTGTTATTTGCTATGTTTCTTTAGGATGTCAAGTTGAGTGCTATGAGTGTTTCTTTTGGCTTTGCTTCCATCTTTATGTCTCTCCCCTTGTGTTTTGAAAAGATTACTTGAGGACAAGTAAAGGTCTAGTGTGGGGAGTTGATATCTTGCATATTTACATGTTTTAGCATCCATATCTTATGCATTTCGATCATATAAGTTAGGCATTAGGCATGTTTAGGTCCATTTTGCATTCATTTGTCCTTATCAGGTGTTGGAGTATGCTTTGGTGTGATTTGTGGTGTTTGGAAGCCTTATGGCCCCAAAAGAGATGAAGTATCATGTTTGGCCATGAAAAGAAGTCAAACCATGATCTGGTCAAGACAAAGATGGGCATGGACAGAGGTCTTAGATGTGTCTCCTGCTGCTAAGATTTTGTGGAAACACAGAAAATTGAGTTATCTTTCCAATGGAAGTGGTTTCAAGTCATTTGGGCCTGTATTGGAGAAGTTATGATCAATTCACTTGAAGCATGTCAGGATGGCCGGGTAGAGACGGCGGGTTCAAGCAGCCGGCGGAAAAGAACAGATGGATGGAAGTGGTCCAGTCGGGATGACTGAGCCTGGGACAGGTACCGGTTTTTGACTTGTGCTGGAGGATACCAGACCGGGTAGACAAGTCGGGTTGGTGAAGCGGACGGGAAGAAATCAAGGCATCGGACGGCGGGGACGAAGAACGGGGAACAGCACCGGACGGGCTGGACAGAGGCCAAGAGCATGCACTGGACGGGAACACAGACCGGCTTGATGACCCGGTCGGGAGAAACAGCGAGCAGAAAGAGGCTGGCGGGTAGAAGCGTCGGTGAAAGCAGCCGGCCGGCTTGGACTGCCAGAACTGGGCGGCCGGGTAACCAGGACGGGTTGGATGGCTCTGAGTCTCCTAACAATTTCAAGCTCCATTCCCATTGGTTTAGACCAATTTTGCTTAAGGACTTTTTAGTAATTTCGTTTTATGTTTCTAGGGCTTTCAAGCCTTGTATATACTCCTTTATCTCCCAATTTGGGACTTATCTAATTTTCTCTCAAGACTTTGCCTCATATTGTAAAAGCTTGAATCTTTTTATCAATCTAAGAAAGTTCTTCATCTTATATCTTGTTTCTCCTTCTCACAAACATGATTGGCCTTGAATCTCACATAGATTTAAGATTTTTCATGGAGATTAGAGAGTAGACACACTTTGGATTCATGGGATAGGGTTATTAAAGGTGATTAAGTGAAGATCTAGGGTGTTTTAGTGTAGATCTATCTTGTTCCTTGCTAGTAGAGTGCTTTTAATGCTTCTTTTGAGTTGGGCTCTCAAAGGTTGAGTTCTAGACATTTCTCACCCACAAGGTGTTCTATGAAATGTCTGAACCAACTCTACTAAGCTTTTAACATTCTTTACCAAAGACCATTTGTTGTAAAGGTGTTAAGATGGCTAGTAGGCTTGTTCTTAATGATTGCTTGCATGTTATTCAGCCAATGACCATTTGATGTTTGAGATGTGTTAGCAAATGAACATTCTTCTTGACCATAGAGTTTGTTTAGACTTGTTCCTAGGCCTAAGGTTGTTAGATTGATTGAAAGCTGCCACCTTTAGATCGGATTTACTTGTTTCCTTGCTTGTTGAGGGTTCTTAATGCTATTTTGGTCTTGATCATATCAAAATAGATCTATAGGCATTTCCGCCCGGAAGGTGTTCGATGAAATGCCTGAGCCATCTCTTCAATGCTTTTAGCTTGCTTTGCCTATGGGATTAGTTGTCAAAGGAGCTAGGATTGCTATTAGACTCATTCTTTATGCTTGCTTTGATTATTACAGCCAAAGGGATTTGGTGTACTTGGGTGATCATTGCAAAAGAGCATTCATCTAGGGATAGAGCTTGCTTAGTTTTGTTGTTTAGACATAAGGAGAATGTTTGATTGATTGCTTGCCACCCTTAGACTGGATCTTCACCTAAAGTCAAGTCCCTAGTCCCATGGATCCTACCTTAGCATTTGATTGAGTTCTTGCACTTGTTTCTTGATTGGATTTGAGATCACCTTGTTTATATTTCTAGGAATTTAGCTTGTTACCTTCATCCATCTTTTGGTTTGCTTAGATTAAGGAAGCTTGTGTATTCTTGGTGCTATAAGTCTCTAGTTCTCTGTGGGTTCGACAACCTTTCTATACTATCATTTGACTTGGGAGCCTTGAAATCTTCCACCATCAGGCACCCAAAATCTTGGAAAGATAATGCTTTTGAACATCTTGACCACCACTCTAGAATCAATTGTAGGGCTTGCCACTGTTTCAACCCATTTAGACAGATAATCAACAGCCACCAAGATGTACTTGTTCCCATATGAAGAAGGAAAGGGTCCCATGAAGTCTATTCCCCATACATCAAACACCTCCACCTCAAAGATTGGGTTTTGAGGCATCTCATTTCTTTTAGTGATGTTCCCTCTCCTTTGGCAAGAGTCACACCTTGAGTTTAAGTCTTGTGTGTCCTTGAACATATGTGGCCACCAAAATCCAGCTTGTTAAACCTTGGCCACTGTCTTGAAAGTAGCAAAGTGGCCTCCATATGATGATCCATGGCATTGTGTGAGGATCCCATCAACTTCTTCTTCGGCCACTGCCCTTCTATAGAGCTGGTCTCTACAAAGGATGTAGAGAAAGGGTTCATCCCAATTGTACCTCTTTAACTCCTTGTAGAACTTCTTCTTAGCATAACCATCAAGATTCAATGGCTCCTTTCCAGTGACAAGGTAGTTCACTAAATCAGCATACCAAGGCTCCTTCTCATTAGATGCCTTGACCAACTCAATCTTCTTACCAGTCTCACGAACTACAACCACTGCTCTGATAGCCATGATCTGCTCCTCAGGAAGTCCTTCATCAATAGGAATGCCACTCTCAATTCTCAACCTGGAGAGATGATCAGCTACGCCATTCTCAACTCCTGGCTTGTCCTTGATCTCAAGATCAAACTCTTGAAGTAGCAAGATCCATCTGAAAAGTCTTGGTTTTGCATCCTTCTTTGCTAAAAGATGCCTCAAAGCTGCATAGTCTGTGTATACAATGACTTTGGAGCCCACAAGGTAACTTCTGAACTTCTCAAAGGCAAAGACTATGTCCAACAACTCTTTCTCTGTAGAGGCATATCTCATCTGAGCATCATCCAAGGTTTTGCTCGCATAGTATCTCACGTTGGTCTTATTGTCCTTCCTTTGTCCCAAGACAGCTCCAACAGCATAATCACTAACGTCGCACATAATCTCAAAAGGGAGATCCCAATAAGGTGGCCGGACAATAGGAGCACTAACAAGCTCACTCTTCAGCTTCTTGAAGGCTTCAAAATATTCTACATCAAATCTGAAAGTGGCTTCTTTGCACAACAGCCTGGTCAATGGTATAGCGATCATAGAGAAGTCCTTGATGAACCTCCTGTAGAACCCAGCATGGCCAAAAAAGCTTCTGATGTGTTTCACTATCTTTGGTGGAGGCAAACTAACCATCACTTCAATCTTGGCTTTGTCCACCTCAATCCCCTTTTCTAAAATCTTGTGCCCAAGCACAATCCCTTCTTTGACCATGAAGTGGAACTTCTCCCAATTTAACACAAGGTTGGTGTCTTCACATCATTGTAGGACCCTGCACAAGTTGGACAAACAAGTAGAAAACGAAGATCCGTAGACAGAGAAATCATCCATGAATACCTCCACTATATCCTCAATGAGATCCGAGAAGATAGACATCATGCACCTTCGGAAGGTTGCTGGAGCATTACATAACCCATATGGCATACTTCGATAAGCAAAGGTGCCATAGGGGCATGTGAATGTTGTCTTCTCTGGATCATTGGGATCTATGGGGATCTGGAAAGGATGGTTTGCAAGTGTGATCAATAAATGGCAATGGAAAATGATCCTTTCTAGATGCAGAGTTGAGTTTTCTATAATAAATACACATCCTATGGCCAGTAATGGTTCTAGTTGGTATCAATTCATCCTTGTCATTTTTAACCACTGTTGGGGTTAAAAACGGTAACCTCGAAATTCACTTATAAAAAAGTGCATTTTCGTCCATTCTCGACAAAAGTTCCCGAAAAACTCGAAAGGAACGTCCAGCTAATCGAAATGGCAAATAAGACCTCCCGGAGTCGAGCAACTCGCCTGTTGGGCGAGCAGGACCAGTCCTGCTCGCCAGGTTTGCGGGTTGCACCTCCCGGAGTCGAGCGACTCGCCCATTGGGCGAGCAGGGCCAGTCATGCTCGCTAGGGTTGCGAGTTGCACCTCCCGGAGTCGAGCAACTCGCCCGTTGCGCGAGAAGGGCCAGTCCTGCTTGCCAGGTTGGCGAGTTGCACCTCCCTGAGTCGAGCAACTTACCCATTGGGCGAGCAGGGCCAGTCCCGGTCGCCAGGTTGGCGAGATGCACCTCCCGGAGCCGAGCAACTCGCCCGTTGGGAAAGCAGGGCCTGTCCTGCTCGCCATGTTGGCGAGTTGCACCTCATGGAGTCGAGCAACTCACTCGTTGGGCGAGCAGGGCCAGTCCCACTCGCCAGGTTGGCGAGTTGCACTTCCAGGAGTCGAGCAACTCGCCCGTTCGGCGAGCAGGGCCAGTCCTGCTTCGCCAGGCTGGCAGTTGAACCTCCGAGCCGAGCAACTTCGCCCGTTGGGAAGCAGGGCCTGTCCTGCTTCGCCAGGTTGGCGAGTTGCACCTCATGGAGTCGAGCAACTTCGCCCGTTGGCGAGCAGGGCCAGTCCTGCTCGCCAGGTTAGCAGTTGTCGCTCTTGAAGACATCAATTAGCCCGTTCGAGTTGGATCAACCTGTGCCGTACTTCGAGCCTCGATGGGTCAGCCCCTCATTTTGTCTCGATCGAGTTACCGTGGAAATATTCGGAAAACGCCAAAGTTCATATTCGACGAAGAAGCGGCGGCGGTTCACTAAACACCCGGTCGTTTGAGAAATATGAACTTCCTCGTTGAATCGGCGTTGTACTAAAGCGGCTTTCGAAGAAATCATAAAAACGTTTAAAGTCGGATAAAGGTCCGAAGAGGCCTAAAACACGGCCTGGATTCACTTACGATTCTATTCGGAATGAAGCCCAACAATGTATGACGGCTAATCTTACTTGCAAGATAAGATGCATTCTCGCAAAATCGGAAGATAAATGTCAAATTTCCAAGATAATGATGATCGCGAAGAAAAAGGGAAGTTTCCAAGAAATGCTCAAACCAACCTAGAGGGCATATATAAGGGAAACTAAAGCTAACAGCGCAGGGGAGAGAGACCTAGACCTAGAAGAACCCGGCTAGCTTAGAGGAACTTAGAATTTTAGGCGTTTTGATTTCACTTAGTCTTGATTCGTCTTTGTTCTGAAATCCGACTTGGCTAACGAATCTCTCTCCGTCTTGTCTCTTGGAAATCCTGTAACTATACTCTTATCAATCTATAATACGCCTCTGTGCAACTTACTTTCGATTTTTCTGTTATTAGCATTATCTCTTTGGCTTTGGTGTGTCTTCGCGAATGTCGAGGAGATCTCTGGGAAAGTTGAGTCAACTTGAGTTCCCATATTTACGGAAAATAGACAGTGCGAATTTCGGTTGCCACAGTTTAGCGCTAGAAGGAGGGGGAATCGGATTCTCTAACTCAAAAGACCACCAAACGTCCGAGATGCGATATGCCTAACCTAACAGGCAGTGATGTCATATCTTTCAAGGAGAGGCGAGCGATCGTCTGGTCCTCCTCACATGATCTCCTTGTCATCGAACTGACAATCCAGAATATCGGCGTCGCAGGATATTGAGTGCGACACCAGAATCTCGTAATATCATCTTCAAAATTCCCTCGACAGAATGGATATTCATCCATCTGAAATCTTTGAAGATCCAACTCGGGTAGTAGGACTATCGGGGGAAGCTACCATGACTCTTGGCACAATTGACCTCTCGGTTAGGGCCGGCAGCATGAAAAAAACCATGGAGTTCTTGGTCATCGATCATCCCATATACTCGCTCGTAGGAACTCTGTGGCTAAATTCGATGCAAGGGTGCCATCGACATACCACATGTGTCTCAAAATTCCAGACTCCGCGGATCGAGACCATCACGGGGAGATCGGAGGATCTCATAGTCTGCTTCGTCAGCGGAGTTGAAGCGAAAAACTTCTGAGAGATTCCTCGAATAAGAAGAAAATGCGTCGGTGGCGATGCCCTAGAACAAGGCGGCTCTGAAGTCTTTTGGCGGTCCTGGCGGCGCTTTGGAAGCAAAACGTGAGCCAACCTGCGAGCCCGTTGTCTCAATATGTTTGGGCGAGGCATTCCCGAGCGATCGTTGAAATCGGTGCAAACCTAAGCGAATCCTGAAGGCCGAGCTTCGTAGCTTTCCTAAAGGAAAACTTGCGTTCGCGTTCCTTGAGAGGATATGCACGGATTGACATCAAAATCACATGTCCGCGAACTAAGCGTCGACCCAACTTTCAAACCTATCAAGCAGAAAAGTAGTTGGGACCAGAACTGCTGAGGCAGTCAACGAGGTCGAAAAACTCCTCAAGGTCGCCTCCATAGCAGAGGTTAGGTATCCTGACTGGCTCGCTAACCGTCCTCGTAAAAGAAGAAGAGTGGCGAGTTTGCGTCGACTTCACTGATCTCAATAGCGCTTGTGAATACAGCCCCAGTCAAGAAGACGAGCTGGGCAATCGAGCTAGCGATGCGATATTGAGTATCGACCGAAAACTTTAAGTGCGATAGCGACTTCCTGGAGCTGACAGGAGATGCCACCAACGAAGAACCCGATTCGTTATGGACTCTTCACGTCGACGGGTCGTCGTCTAAACAAGGATCCGGGATCGGGATTAGACTCACGTCACCAACAGGGGAAATACTGGAACAGTCATTCGACTAGTTTTCCACGCCTCCAACAACGAAGCCGAATACGAAGCTTTAGTCGCAGGCATGCGATTGGCTCACAGTCTCAAGATACGCAACATTCACGCCTACTGCAATTCTCAACTCGTGGCAAGCCAGTACAGCGGAGAATACGAAGCAAGAGACGAAAGAATGGATGCGTACTTGAAGCTTGTCCAAAGTATAGCTCAGAATTTCGATCGGTTCGCTCTTACCAGGATCCCTCGTGGCGAAAACACCCAGGCTGACGCTTTGGCCGCCTTGGCTTCCAGCTCAGACCCAGGCCTCAGCAGAGTAGTTCCCGTGGAGTTTATAGAACATCCTAGCATCGGACCCCCTGTCCTAATAAATCTGATCGACTCGCCCTACAGCGATGACGAAGAGACTGACGACAGGGCAACGCTAAACTCTGGACAATCCGAGTACGGATTCAACAAACCATGGAAAGGGACATCCTCGCATACATAGCCGACGGAAAACTCCCCAAAGAAAAATGAGCGGCCCGAAAAGTTAAAACTCAAGCCGCACGCTACGTCTTGGTCGACGGAGAACTCTACAAGTGGAGGTTCTCTGATCCACTTATGACTTGCATAGAAGGAGAAGAAGCACACAAGATAATGGAAGAAGTCCATTCCGGATCATGCAGAAACCACTCTGGCGGAAGGTCCTTCACAATTAAAATCAAACGCCACGGGCATTTCTGGCCAACGATGATCAAAGATTGTGAGAGATATGCACGAAAGTGAGACAAATGCCTGAGGCACGCCCCGACTATCCATCAACTGGCCGAGGTCTCGTCCTCGATTTTGGCACCATATCCGTTCATGCGATGGTCGATGGACATAGTCGGTCCCATGCACATGTCGAAACAAAAACGATTCTTGCTGGTCTTGACTGATTTCTTCTCGAAATGGGTGGAAGCAGAATCCTACGCAAGCATTAAAGACTCTCACGTCGAAAGCTTCTTATGGAGGAACATCGTCTACAGGCATGGAGTTCCATACGAAATCGTAACGGACAACGGGTCTCAGTTCATTTCGACTAGATTCGATTTCTTCTGGGAAAAATGGAAGATACGATTGACGAAATCAACTCCCAGATACCCACAATGCAACGGCCAAGCCGAAACAACCAACAAGACGATCCTTGATGGACTCAGAAAACGGTTGGATGCCAAGAAGGGTCGATGGGCCAAAGAACTCGAAGGGGTGCTGTGGTCACATCACACTACTCCTAGATGCGCAACGGGAGAAACCCCATTCTCCCTCGTCTACGGAGTAGAATGCATGATCCCAGCAGAGGTCGAATTCCCCGGGGTTCGCAGAACATCGCTCCCAAAATATGAAGATACGAACAATCTAATGTTACCGAACGAGCTCGATCTAATCAACGAACGGCGGGATCTGATGAAAGGACTTTTCAAGGGTCCTAATCAAATGATGTAGTATAAAAGATTGTCGAACCAATCCTAAGTGATTCTAATGCAATGGGTTTGCAAGTCTATGCTTAATCTAGGTGCAACCATGATAAGAAGATAATTATGAACTAAGACAATATTAAAAATGCAATAAAAGAGTGAACTTTTTCAATATTAGGCGAGGGGGTTCTTGGGACAAAGGAATTGACTTTGGGTGATCAAGCTTCAATCTAAGATGGCAAACTTTCAATCAATCTAACTGATGTCTTGCATATTTTCATTATTTTAGCTTTCCATTTTATGCATTTTATCCCTTCTAGTTTAGGCATTAGGCATATTTAGGTTCATTTTGCATTCATAAGTCTTTATCAGGTCTTGGAGTGTACTTTGGAGAATTTGAAGGTGTTTGGGGGTACTTTGTTACAAAAAGGAAGGGTGAAAAATGGACATGGACGATGGCCATAAAGAAGTCTTTCTGTGCTAAGACTTGGTGGGGAAATAGTATTTTGAGTTAGCTTTCCATTGGGAGTGGTTTCAAGCCATTTGAAGCAATATTGGATGAGTTATGATTATTTGAGTGAAGGCATGTCAGTACACCCGGGTCAGCACACTTGGCCTGACCAGGCCGCACGGGACGAAGGGATGATGCTGGACGATGCAGCACCGGACGGACATGCTCGGCCAAGATCACCAGCGCATGAGAACCCAACGAACATACGGATGGCGGCCTGATCTGCTCGGGCTACCTTACCAGCGGGTCGGGACATACCATCTGGTGGACTAAAGCATCGGATCGCGGCCTGAGTTGTGCGGTCGCGTAGTACCAGCGGGACAAGGCGAACAAGACCAGCGGATCGCGGCCTAAGCTCTGCGATGCGTAGTACCAGCGGGACAAGGCGAACAAGACCAGCGGATCGCGCAGCCTAAGCTGTGCGGTGCGTAGTACCAGCGGGCGAGACCAGGCGGAGTTGTACATCGCGGGATGGGGCGACCATGCCAGCACACCAGCGGGACAAGCAGCGGCCAGACAGAACTGCGCTGCCAAGCATGCGGCCCGGACCGTCCAGCCACGACCACGGCGTTTTATCTTGTCTTCCCATTGGTGAGACCTATTGTTTCTAAGGGCTTTTAGTAATTTTATTCTATGTTTCTAGGGCTTTTAAGCCTAACTATAAGTACCCTTGTTATCCCTAATGTGGGACTTATGTTATTTATGATCTAAGAACAAAAACCTTTTGAGTAAAGCTTCATCTTTGATTTATTATCTCATCTCATCTTGTGTTCTTGATTGTTTATTTCATCTCCTCTCTTTCTCTATATGTTTAAGCTTGAATCCCTCATGGGTTTAAGAGTAAGCATGTGGATTAGTGAGTAGACTCATCTAAGATCTACGGGTTAGGGTGATTGAGAGTGATTAAGTGTATATCTAAGGTGCTTAGGGTTAGATCTATCATTTCCTTGCATTGATTTGGTGTTCTTAAAGCTATTTTTTAGTTGGCCTCTCAAAGATAGAGTCATAGGCATTTCATGCCCGAAAGGTGTTCTATGAAATGCCTGAACCAACTCATCTATGCTTTTAGCTTGCTTTGCCTAAGAGATTAGTTGTCAAAGAAGCTAGGATTGCTATTAGTCTCGTTCGCCATGTTTGCTTTGATCATTGCAGCCAAAGAGATTTGGTGTACTTGGGTGATCATAGCAAAAGAGCATCCATCTAGAGATAGAGCTTGCTTAGTTTTGTTGTCTAGGCATAAGGAATTAGATTGATTGATAAAGTTAGCATCTTGGATTGAATCTTAATCATTTGATATCAAGTCCCTACACCCATGGGTCTCATTCTCCTCATAAGAAAGAAAGATTTACTTTTTGTTGCATCTTGCTTATTGTTCTAGTTTAATCATCATCCTCTTTAATGATTGCATTTAGATTAAGCATAGACTTGCATTCCCTCTGTTTCATGGTCACTTAGGACTGGTTCAACAATCTTATATACTACATCATTTGATTAGAACTCTTAGAAAAGTTCTTTCATCAAATTGGCCACAAATTCTAAGTTGATTAGACATTGAGATTTAGTCACTTGCTTGAGACTAAATCATTTTTCTTTTCTTGTGATATTGATTCTCCTTTTGCCTCTTCCTTTGATTTTCAGGTGTATGAACACAAGAAGCAGGGGTGCAACTAACCTGGTTCCCACTATTGAAGAGGTAGCTACACTTGAGAGGGAAATAGCAAGAAGGAGAAGAGAAGAAGAGCAACAGGCTCACATTCAGAGGTTGGGGTTTGAGATGGATGATCACCAGCATCCCAAGATGGCAATGGTCAAGGAGCTGACAACCTTAGACCACAGCGCCAGCAACAACACCCACAGCTGCCAGCTAGAGCCATTGGCACATATGACCGCCCTCACATTCATGGCAACAGGACGGGCATCCGCAAGACCAGCTGTGGAAGCTAACAACTTTGAGATCAAGTCAGGCTTGTTGAGTGTGATTGAGAACAACAAGTACCATGGCTTGGCTGTAGAAGACCCATTTGATCACTTGGACAAGTTTGATAGCTATTGTGGCTTGTCCAAGACCAATGGTGTGTCAGAAGATGCCTTCAAGCTCAAGTTGTTTCCATTCTCTCTAGGAGACAAGGCACGCCAATAGGAGAAATCTCTACCTAGTGACTCCATCACTACTTGGGATGATTGTAAGAAGGCCTTCTTGGAGAAATTCTTCTCCACATCAAGGACAGCAAAGCTGAGGTATGAGATCTCTAGTTTCCAGCAGAAGAACTTGGAAAGCTTTAGTGAAGCATGGGAAAGGTTCATGGGGTATCAAGCTAAGTGCCCACACCATGGCTTCTCAAAGGAGAGTTTGCTGAGAACATTCTATAGAGGTGCCCTTCCTGAGTTTAGAGCAAGATTGGATACAGCAAGCAATGGTTTCTTCCTTGGCAGGTCTGAAGAAGATGCTGAGGAGCTGGTGGACAACATGGTGAAGAGTGATTCAGTTTACAGTGGAGAACATGACAGATCTGATAGAACAACCAGAGTTGATGACAACCAGACCAAGAAGGAAATCAAATCCTTGCAAGAGAAGATAGACTTGCTGATTGCTAACCAAGCCAAACAGGAGCAGATCCACTTTGTGGGTGGCCCAAGTCAGGAAACTCCTCTTAAGGTGAACGAAGTTGAAGGGTTAGAAGGGCAAGAAGAGCTTTGCTTCATCAACAACAATGGTTCTTGGTACATGAAGGAGCCTAACTTTCAGTACAACAACTACCAGCAAAGGTCTTATCCCAACAACCAGCAAGGAGGCTATCAACCAAAGCAAAATACTCAGCAAGGAAACTACCAGCCTAGGCAGAATCCTCCTCCTGGCTTTACAAACCATGGCAATCAATCTACTCAAGCTCAAGGTAGCTCCTCCCAAGCTAAACCTCCAGATTCATCTATGGAAGCTATGTTCAAACAACTATTGGAAGGTAAAGCTAGGGCAGCCAAAGACATTGGCCATGAGTTCAAGACTGTCCACTCCAAGATTGACAGCAGCTACACTGAGCTAAACAACAAGATTAGAGCTTTGGAGAATCAGTTTGCTTCTATGAACTCTCAGTCAAGTCGCCAACAAGGAACATTACCAGGAAAGGCTGAGCAAAACCCCAAAGAACCAATGAAGGCAATCACTTTGAGAAGTGGTAGAGAGCTACCTCTAAGAACTCTCCCCAAGGATGGTGAGACACTAAGTGGGGGGGTGTCTATCAACATTGATGATGATGTTGTGATTGTGGATGAGAAAGTTGATGAGGAGATTCTAGAAAAGATTGTTGAAGCTAAGGGTAAAGGAAAGGTTGGAGAAGAGAAGAAAACACCAAAGCATGGTGAAGTAGCCACTCCAACAAAAGAGTCTTCTTTTGTTCCTCCTCCCTATGAACCTAAGCTGCCATTTCCTGGAAGATTCAAGAAGCAACTTTTGGAGAAGTACAAAGCACTCTTTGAGAAGCAAATGAGTGAAGTTCAAGTCACAATGCCAATCATTGATGCCTTCATGCTTGTCCCTCAATACAGCAAGTTCTTGAAGGATGCTGTGGCTGCCAAGAAGAAGGAAATGGAAGGCATGATGGTTCTTACTCATGAGTGCAGTGCCATCATCCAGAGATTGACAATCCCTAAGAAGCTAGAGGATCCAGGCTGTTTTACCCTACCTTGTGCCATTGGCCCTTTGATGTTTGAGAGATGTCTATGTGATTTGGGAGCTAGTGTCAGTCTCATGCCTCTATCTGTTGCCAAGAATCTTGGGTTCAGCCAATACAAGAAGTGCAAACTCTCTTTGGTGCTTGCTGACCGCTCAGTCAAATTCCCCATTGGTATCCTTGAAGACCTCCCTGTAATGGTGGGAAATTGTGAAATTCCCACTGATTTTGTTGCTCTTGAGATGGATGAAGAAGCTAGAGACCCCTTGATCCTTGGAAGACCATTCTTAGCCACAGCAGGAGCCCTTATCAATGTGAAGGAAGGCAAGATTGATCTTCATTTAGGGAAAGAGCACACTCTCCATTTTGATGTCAATGAGGTAATGAAGAGGTCAACTGTGCAAGGCCAAGTGTTTTACATAGAGGAGATGGAAGCTCTTGCTGATGAGCTCCTTGAGGAATTGGCACTAGGAGAGTTGACAATAGAGGACCCTTTGCAGCATGCTTTGACAGTGGATAAAGAGGTCCAAGTGGTTGAGAACAAAGAGAGTGATGCTATTGCAGCCATGCTGGATTCTCGCAAGAAGATTGTTGATAGAGGCCAGTATGAGGAACTCAAACAAGAGGTGCACCAAGCTGTTTCAGCCACTCAACAAGAGGATACCCAACAAGATGATTGGAGTGAGCTCAAGGCACCAAAAGTGGAGCTAAAACCTCTTCCCCATGGTGTAAGATGCATTTCTAGGCCCTAATGAGTCATATCCTGTCATTGTGAGTAGTGAACTTACTGAACTTGAGCTTTCTCAACTTTTAAATGCACTTAAAAGGTTTAGAAAGGCAATTGGATACTCACTAGATAATATTAAGGGGATATCACCTTCTTTGTGCATGCATAGGATACATCTAGAGGATGAATCAATGACTTCTATAGAGCATCAAAGAAGGTTGAATCCTAACCTGAAGGATGTTGTAAAGAAGGAGATTCTTAAGCTCTTAGATGCTGGTGTTATCTACCCTATTTCAGATTCTAAATGGGTATCTCCTGTGCATGTAGTTCCAAAGAAAGGTGGTATCACTGTGGTTAAAAATGACAAGGATGAATTGATACCAACTAGAACCATAACTGGCCATAGGATGTGTATTGATTATTGAAAGCTCAACTCTGCCGCTAGAAAGGATCATTTTCCATTGCCATTCATTAATCAAATGCTTGAGAGACTTGCAAACCATCCTTTCTATTGCTTTCTTGATGGGTATTCAGGGTTCTTCCAAATCCCCATACATCCCAATGATCAAGAGAAGACAACATTCACATGCCCCTATGGCACCTTTGCTTATCGAAGGATGCCATTTGGGTTATGTAATGCTCCAGCAACCTTTCAAAGGTGCATGATGTCTATCTTTTCGGATCTCATTGAGGATATAGTGGAGGTATTCATGGATGATTTCTCTGTCTACGGATCTTCGTTTTCTGCTTGCTTGTCCAACTTGTGCAGGGTCCTACAGAGATGTGAAGACACCAACCTAGTGCTGAATTGAGAGAAGTGTCATTTCATGGTCAAAGAGGGGATTGTGCTTGGACACAAGATTTCAGAAAAGGGCATTGAAGTGGACAAGGCTAAGATTGAGGTGATGGTCAGCTTGCCACCACCAAAGACAGTGAAAGACATCAGGAGCTTCCTTAGCCATGCTGGGTTCTATAGAAGATTCATCAAGGACTTCTCAAAGATTGCTAGACCAATGACCAAGTTGCTGTGCAAGGAGGCTGCTTTCAGCTTTGATGAAGATTGTCTTGAGGCTTTCAAGAAGATAAAGGGTGACCTTGTTAGTGCTCCCATTGTTCAGCCACCTGATTGGGACCTCCCCTTTGAGATAATGTGTGATGCTAGTGATTTTGCTGTTGGGGCTGTCCTGGGGCAGAAGAAGGATGGCAAAACTCATGTGATTTATTATGCTAGCCAAACCACGAATGATGCACAGATGAGGTATGCCACAACAGAGAAAGAGATGCTGGCCATTGTCTTTGCTTTTGAAAACTTCAGAAGCTACCTGGTGGGTTCCAAGGTCATTGTGTATACTGATCATGCAGCTTTGAGACACCTCCTAGCAAAGAAGGATGCCAAGCCAAGACTACTAAGGTGGATCCTTTTGCTTCAAGAGTTTGACTTGGAGATTAGAGACAAGCCAGGGATTGAGAATGGAGTTGCTGATCACTTGTCCAGGTTGAGAATTGAAGGTGGAATCCCTATTGATGAGGGCCTCAGAGAAGAGCATGTCATGGCCATCATGTCAGTGGTAGCAGTCATTGAGACTGGAAAAAGATTGAAGAGGTTAAGGCAGCTGAAGAGAAGGGACCTTGGTATGATGATTTGGTTAACTACTTAGCCACTGGAAAGGAACCATTGGGGCTTGCAGGGTATGAGAAGAAGAAGTTCTACAAGATTGAAGAGATACTATTGGGATGAACCATACCTCACACCTATGCAAGGATCAGATTTATAGAAGAGTGGTGGCTGAAGAAGAAGTTGAAGGAATCCTCTCACATTGCCATGGATCTTCCTATGGAGGCCATTTTGCTCCATTCAAGACTGTCTCAAAGGTGCTACAAGCTGGATTTTGGTGGCCACACATGTTTAGGGACTCACAAGACTTCATTCATTTCAAGATGTGACTCTTGCCAAAGGAGTGGGAACATTACTAAAAGGAATGAGATGCCTCAAAACCCAATCTTTGAAGTGGAAGTGTTTGATGTTTGGGGGATTGATTTCATGGGACCCTTCCCTTCTTCTTATGGCAACAAATACATCTTGGTGGCTGTGGACTATGTATCAAAGTGGGTGGAAGCAATAGCAAGTCCTACAAATGATTCAAGAGTAGTGGTCAAAATGTTCAAGAGCACTATTTTCCCAAGGTTTGGAGTTCCAAGAGTGGTCATAAGTGATGGAGGTTCACACTTCATCAACAAGGTATTTGAGAGTCTTCTCAAGAGGAATGGAGTGAAGCACAAGGTTGCAACACCCTATCACCCTCAAACAAGTGGCCAAGTGGAGGTCTCCAACAAGCAAATCAAGGGGATCTTGGAGAAGGTTGTAGGAACCAAGAGGAAGGATTGGTCAGCCAAGCTTGATGATGCTCTTTGGACATATAGAACAGCATTCAAGACTCCTCTAGGCACCACTCCCTTCAACCTTGTCTATGGGAAGTCTTGCCACCTGCCAGTTGAGCTTGAATACAAGGCATTGTGGGCTGTGAAGCTTAAACTTCGACATCAAGGATGCAAAGGAGAAGAGACTTCTTCAACTCAATGAACTGGATGAGATAAGGATGGATGCCTTTGAGAACTCAAGGATATACAAGGAAAAGACTAAGGCTTTCCATGACAGGCACATCCTCAAGAGAGAGTTCAAGGCAGGAGATCAAGTGCTTCTTTACAATTCTAGACTGAAGTTGTTTCCAGGAAAGTTAAAGTCAAGGTGGTCCAGTCCATTTGTGATCAAAGAAGTGAGACCTTATGGAGCCATTGTGCTTTGGGATAAGCAGGGTAATGACTTCACAGTGAATGGCCAGAGACTCAAAGAATACATGGCCACAATACCAAAGGAGGATGGGACATCAACCCCACTCTCTGATGCTCCCCTTGCCTAACCTCAAAGGAGGCAAAGTCAAGCTAGTGACTTTAAACAAGCTCACTTGGGAGGAAGTCCCATGGTTATCCTTGTAAATATTGCATTAGGATTTATTTTTCGAAGCTTTTGGATGATGGTAGATCAGTGGGATGCAGATGGTGTGCATGAGAGGGAAGAATAAAAAATAATAATAATAATAAAGGAGTGGTTGAGAGGCGGACTGCCTTAGATCCAGCAGCATGATCTGAGATCGCGCGAGGTTACTACCTTCCGGACGGCGGACCAATCAGGGACGTGAGAGTCTTCTCAAGAGGAATGGAGTGAAGCACAAGGTTGCAACACCCTATCACCCTCAAACAAGTGGCCAAGTGGAGGTCTCCAACAAGCAAATCAAGGGGATCTTGGAGAAGGTTGTAGGAACCAAGAGGAAGGATTGGTCAGCCAAGCTTGATGATGCTCTTTGGACATATAGAACAGCATTCAAGACTCCTCTAGGCACCACTCCCTTCAACCTTGTCTATGGGAAGTCTTGCCACCTGCCAGTTGAGCTTGAATACAAGGCATTGTGGGCTGTGAAGCTTAAACTTCGACATCAAGGATGCAAAGGAGAAGAGACTTCTTCAACTCAATGAACTGGATGAGATAAGGATGGATGCCTTTGAGAACTCAAGGATATACAAGGAAAAGACTAAGGCTTTCCATGACAGGCACATCCTCAAGAGAGAGTTCAAGGCAGGAGATCAAGTGCTTCTTTACAATTCTAGACTGAAGTTGTTTCCAGGAAAGTTAAAGTCAAGGTGGTCCAGTCCATTTGTGATCAAAGAAGTGAGACCTTATGGAGCCATTGTGCTTTGGGATAAGCAGGGTAATGACTTCACAGTGAATGGCCAGAGACTCAAAGAATACATGGCCACAATACCAAAGGAGGATGGGACATCAACCCCACTCTCTGATGCTCCCTTGCCTAACCTCAAAGGAGGCAAAGTCAAGCTAGTGACTTTAAACAAGCTCACTTGGGAGGAAGTCCCATGGTTATCCTTGTAAATATTGCATTAGGATTTATTTTTCGAAGCTTTTGGATGATGGGAGATCAGTGGGATGCAGATGGTGTGCATGAGAGGGAAGAATAAAAAAAAATAATAATAATAATAATAAAGGGGTCGGTTTGAGAGGCCGGACTGCCTTAGATCCAGCTTGCAGTCTGAGATCGCTGAGCGTGTTACCCTTTCGGACGGCGGACCAATCAGGGCGTGAGATCGCTGATCAGATCTTGTGAGTCGGAGGTACCGCACGGTAGGGACGGACGGACGGACGTAACAGTCGGATGATCCGAGCGCTGGGACGAATCTGTGGGATGGAGGTGCAGCGGAGTAGGGGCCGGATGGGCGAAGTATCGCGGATGCATGCAGCGGGACACTTTCACCAGCGGGGCGCCAGGCGTCACGGATCTGAAAGAGCGGGCAAGACCACGCGGGTCACTCTCTCCACTCACTCGACCCGCCCGACCAGCGTCCCAACCCGCGATGCGACCGCTTTTCGACCAGCGTCCCAACCAGCGGTATGACCCAGCCGACCCAAGGTATGTTTTTGTTTATTTCGACCCAGACCCATCCGCCCATGACCCGACCGACCAAACCCCCAAAACCTAATGAATCGTGCCACTCTCTCCTCACTCCCATTACTTTTCCAAATCAAAATCCTCTCTAGCCTCCAAGAACAAAAAGCACCACAACTTCTTCAATTCCAAACCAAATCACCCCATTTCTTTTCCCACATCCAAGCCTCCCTCCTCTTAGTATAAATCCTTGAATCTTCTCACTTTTATCCTTCATCCAAAGCAAGGTATGGCTTCATTAAGTTCAAATTCGTAATGCTCATGAACCCTAAATTTTTGAACTTGAATTTTGGCCATTTTCTTGCTTGATTCTTAATGAGATAGACTAGGAAGGCTCATATATCATGCTGGGTAGTTGATTTTATGGTGAATTTGAGTTTAATTTGAACTTTGAGAAATTAGGGTTCATGAGATTTGGGGCTTTTTCAATTTTAGCTTAATTAGGGTGATTATGGGCTTGATGGGTGAGATAAGTGGTGTTGAAGGTTGATTTGGTCCCAATTTCAAGCTGAGCTCTGGTTAATTTTGATTTTGGCTAGTTTGAGGTTCTTGTGCTCAGTAAAAAAAAAAAAAAAAATTTAGAGCATGAGAGCTTCCTTCTTAGCTATTACTTGTCTTGCTTGCCTTCATGATTGCATTATTCTAGTTCCTATTGAGATTGATGATCTTGCTAGAGCTAGATTGTGTTTGTTCATGTTTGTCTCTTTCTTATGCTCACTCTATTTCCAAGGATTGAATTTTCAGGAACAATGGGGAGAAAGAACGAAGCTCAAATAGTGGAAGAGAAAGAGCAGGCTGCAAGGAGGGTGACTGCTCAGATTGGGAAGAACTTGGCTCCATGCCTGAATCAGAAGAGGGCGTAGGGCAGCAAACTTTGGCCATGCTAAGAAAGAAAGCACAGGCCAAGAGAGATGGCAAAAGAGTTATGGTTGATGAGAGTGTGGCTGACATTGCTCACAAGCAAGCCCTCCAAAGAGAGCAAGAGCCTAGGAGCACCAAGTTGAGAGCTTTGGTTTTGGAGAAAGGCACCAAAGAAGTTGCAAATGAACCAGCTCCCACCATAAGAGCCAAGGCGCCAAGGAAGACTATAGAACCTCCTCCCATGGAGCAAGAAGGTGCAAATGAACCAGCTCCCACCATAAGAGCCAAGGCCAAGAAAGACTATAGAACCTCCCATGGAGCAAGAGGATGCAAATGCTGAAGAGGAACATTCTGAAGACGACAGTGAGGCTGAGTATGACCCTAACTCAACAGAGCCCTTCAATGATAAAAGGGACAGGCAGAAGACACCCACTGAAGAGGAGCTGTTAGAGTAATGAGAAAAGGTGTCTCTTGGCCACCAACCAGATTTGCTGATAAAAGGACCCTCAAGGAGTTGTCAAATGAAGATGATATCCGGAGATGCTAGCTACATGAGTATGAGCAGTTTTACACTATGGCCTATCCAACTTATAAAGAAGTCTCTTGCCAATTCCTGTCATCTCTTGAAGCCACCTTCACACCTCCAAGAATGTGGAGCAAGGATGGGGTATGATACACTTCAAGATTGATGGGAGAGCCTACTCAATGTCATTCAAGGAAATTGAGGAAGTGCTTGGGTTTCAAGACCAGAAAAATCCTTCTTTTCCCAAGCTTGCCAGGGTCAAAAGAGAGATGAACATCACACACCTTACTTGGAGGTTGTTAACAGGAAAGACAAGGAGTTCCAACCGCGACAAGAATGCCTCCATCCGACAACCTTCAGTGAGCATACTCCACAGATTGTTTGTGCATACATTTCCCTCGAAGGAAGTAGGAACAATCTTGGAGATGAAGTGAAATTCCTGCACCAAGCTGTCCAGCACTATGCATTACAGCCTCATCTCCCTTTGGTTCCTTGTGACTTCTACAAGGATTTTGGCATCGTGGGATTCTTTTGAAGCCTCATGTATTACAAGAGTGGAGCTGGACAAACAGAGACCCTGGAGCTCAGATTGGGATTGGTGGCTTGATAACACCATTGCTTGCTTACCAAGGGATTAGCTTGGGAAATGATGCAGCTGGCCCCACTTTCTTGGATCTCCAATACCTGAAGTCAGCTCACTTTCTCTCTGGAAGGTTTAATGGGCTGTGTGTTTATTCATATTTGAGAGGTACCACAAAGGTTGAGCTGTTCTTCCCGACTCATATCCCTCACTACCTTGACCACTCCAGAGCCATAAGATTTGACATTAGAGAGGCACTTGCTTGGAACTCATGGCTTTAGCCCTATGGCTCTTCCAAGAGGTGAAAAGGCAGCACGCAAGGTGGAAAATATGATCAGGGGCACTCTAGCGAGCCACTGCAATTTTGGTCCTTGTTGGGGTCAAACGGTTATCTCGAAATCTACGGCTAAAGACCTTCCAAACTGAAAAGAGTTCCCGAAAACGACTAACGAGGAAAAGATCGAACAACGAAAAACCCACGGACAGCGAGATCGCCTGGCGCCGGGCGGCATCGCTGACGCTGGCTGGTTCGGCGCCGGGCGGCATTCCCTGCCCGGCGCCGGGCGCACGCTGACGCTGGCTGGCTCAAGGGCCGCGGCACTCGCCTGGCGCATGGGCACTCGCACACGCTGGCCGCCTGGCGCCGGCGGCACCGCCTGATGCCGGGCGGCACGCTGGACGCTGGCTGGCCTATGCCGGGCGCACGCTGACGCGGCTGGCTCCATGCCGGGCGCACCTCGCCTGCGCCGCGGCACGCTGGACGCTGGCTGGCCTGGCGCGGCACTCGCCTGGCGCCGGGCGTATTGGCCACGCTGGCCGGCCTGCGCCGGCGGCACTCGCCTGACGCTGCACGCTGGCTGGCTGGCCTGGGCCACGGGCATTCGCCCATGCCGGGCGGCACCTGTAACGCTGGCCGGCCTGGCGCCGGCGGCACTTCGCCCTGGCGCCGGGCGGCATGGACGCTGGCCGCCTTACGCCGCGCACTGCCACATCGGCCGCCTACGGGCGGCACTCGGGCTCCTGGCGCCGGCGGCACGCTGGACGCTGGCTGATTGGCGCCGGCGGCACTTTCACGCTGGTCGGCCTATGCCGCGGCACCGGGACGAAGCCTGGCCTGGCGCCGGCGGCACCCGCCACGCAGGCCGCCCATGCCGCGCACTCGCCTGGCTGGCGTATCCCCTCGGGTCGGGTCTGGCGCCGTCCGCTGCCCCGCCCCGTCTCGGTCCTATCGCTCGGTTCATTCCTACCTTAGCTTGTTTGGATCAGCCCTCGTGAGTTTGGTCTAATCAGGCTATAGCTTACCCGATTCTACGACATCGGATAAACATCAAGTCATCGAAAGATAGCGAAAACTCGGAGATAATTATTAGACCTACTAAAATGGAACATTCTAGAGATAAGCTTGGGCCCAAAGGCAGGCCCATCACCCCAAGGCAAACCGACCTAGAGATGGGTATATAGGAGAGCAAGAGCAGAAGAGAAGAGCATCCAAAAAACTGAATTAGACTTAGAGTATCCTGCTAGCTTAGAAAAACTAGGGTTTAGGTGGTTAGACTAATGAGCAAGGCTTAGGACGCTTGGCTGCCTGCGACTCTATATTTTTCTTTAAATCGCAAATCTCTGTCTTTCTCGAGAATCCTTGTACTCGCCTTCTCATCTAATAAAACGCCGGGCAAATATTTCAAACTCTTATTTTTACCTATTGAACTTTATCGATTTCGTGTGGCAACGAGAGAACTGACCTTCAAGGAAAGTCGGGTTTACTTGGCTTTCCTCCGCAATCTTATTTATCGAAAATTGTGTGAATTTCGTTCCCACAGTTTGGCTAGAAGGAGGGGGACGGATTCTCTAACTCGAAACCACCGATCGATCAAAGTTCAGTATGACTTCTTCGCCAGCCCGCAACATCGTGATCTTTCGAGGATCGAGCAACGCCCGACGGGTCAAACCTCACAACGATCTCCTCGTAATAGAACTCACGATCCAGGACATCGACGTAGCACGGTATTGGTCGACACCGATGCTCGGCCAATATTATCTACAAAAGCACCCTCGAGAGGATGGGCGCCGACCTAAGCGCCCCTACGGATGACCCCAGCCCAGTACTCGACTCTCGAGAAATTATGACCCTCGGTTCAACTAACCTCCTAGTCAGAGCCGAGCGCCGCCAAAACACGAATTCCTGGTGATCGATGGTCCAACATCCTACAATGCGTTGGAACTCCCTGGCTAAACTCCATGAGAGCCATCCCATCAACATTCCACTCTAGCCTCAAGTTCCCAACGCTTCGGTCGACAATACATGGTAGTCAATGAGCAGCTCAGATCTACCTCGCTACCAACTAAAACGGAAAAATTCTGAAATCGAAACCTCGAAAAGCAAACGGTTACAATTCACCGGAGACCTTCTGGCAGTCCCAAAGAGCCGAGGCCCTGAAGGGAAGCGCGGAACCAACCTGCTAACCGGTGGTTTCAATCTGTCTCGACGATTCTTCCTCGAACGGTGTGTCGAGATCGAGCTAACCTCCGCAACCGATGAAAGCAGAGCTCATCGCGATGCCTCAAAAGAACCTCAGTACGCTCGCGGCTGCGGAGGATATGCCGAATCGACATTAGCGTAACATGTCACTTAACTTAACATCGACTCCAACTCACAAACCCGTAAAACAAAAAGACGAAAGTTGGGACCTGAAAGCTAACAGAAGTCAATGAGGAAGTCGAAAGACTCCTCAAAGTAGGGTCGATAACAGAAGTCAGGTATCCGACTGGCTCGCCAACCCCGCCGTGGTAAAAAGAAAACGGCAAATGGCGGTCTGTGTCGATTTCACGGATCTGAATAAAGCCTGTCCAAAGGATTGCTTCCCGCCCCACACATTGACCGACTGGTCGGGCAACCGCGGAAACAAGCTTCGTCATTCATGGACGCTTTTCCGGTTACAATCAGATCATGATGAATCCCGACGACCGCGATAAAACTGCGTTCATCACAGACCGCGGAACGTATTGCTATAAGGTAATGCCTTTCGGTCTTAAAAACGCAGGTGCAACATATCAGCGACTCGTCAACAAAATGTTTGCCAACAGCTCGGCAAAACTATGGAAGTATACATCGATGATATGCTCGTGAAAATCTCTTGACTAACACGCACCACATAGCCCACCTAGAGGAATGTTTTGCACGACTCAACCAGCATAACATGAAACTCAACCCGCAAAATGTAGATTCGCAGTGGCATCAGGAGAACTCGGATACCTCGTAACGCATCGGAATCGAGGCCAACCCAAAACAAATCGACGCGACTGATAGAAATGGTCTCCCGAGAACCAAGAAGTCCAGAGGCTAACCGAAGAGTCAGGGCGTTGAACCGCTTCATCTCACGGTCCACGGATAAGTGCCTACCATTTTACGAGACATTGAAGGGAAACAAGAAGTTCGAATGGTCCGAGCAATGTGAAAAAGCTTTCCAGCAATTGAAACATTACCTAGCCACTCCACCAGTCCTCGCAAAACCGGTGGAAGGCGAACCTCTTTTTCTATATCGCAGTTTCCGCAACGGCGGTCAGTGGCGCCTTGATACGAAGAACGCGCTAACAAAACCAACTTTTACGTAGACATTACTGGATGCGAAACTCGATACCCTCTAATGGAAAAATTAGCATTCTGTCATAACCTCGCAAGAAAACTAAGACCATATTTCCAGTCTCACGCTTATAAGGTTCTCACCACGCCCCCGCTACTTAATAATCCTGCATAGTCCAAGTCAATCCGAGGCTCGCAAAATGGGCAATCGAACTGAGCGAGTACGACGTCGAATACCGCCCAAGGACATGTGCAAAATCCCAAGTACTGGCGGATTTCCTGGTAGAATTACCCACTAGAGACATGACTATCGAGGAACCAAACTCAACTTGGGTCCTCCACGCCGACGGATCTTCATCCAAACAAGGATCCGAATCGGATACGCTCACCTCTCCAAACGGGAAATCCTAGAACAGTCTTTCCGATTGGCTTTTCACGCTTCAAACAATGAGGCAGAATACGGCACTCGCAGGATTGCGGCTGGCCCATGGGTTAAAAATCCGTAATATTCGCTTACGCGATTCTCAGTTAGTCGCCAATCAATACAGCGGAGAATATGAGGCGAGATCTAAAGGATGGACGATATCTAAAACTCGCCCAAGAGCTGGCTCGAATTTCGACCAGTTCGCCTCTGACCAGAATTTCGCCGAAAACCAGGCTGACGCTTTGGCTGCCCTCGCCAAGCTCAGATCCAGGGCTCCAAAGAGTAATCCCCGTCGAAGTTCATCGAAAGCATCCGGAGCATCGACCACCAGTGGTCATCAATCTAATCCGGACGATTGAAGAAGCGGAAGAAGTCGAGGATCAGCGGAAGCGGATGTGAACCCGACCGGTATGGCTGCGACAGCCCTTGGTTAGAACCAATCCGAGCCTATATCGGAATGGAACCTACCACCAAAAATGGGCGGCCCGTAGTAAAACCCTGCTGCACGGTATGTCACGATAGAGGGAGAAATTTACAAGTGGTGTTTCTCTGGTCCTCTCATGGCATGCGCAGAAGGGGAAAGAGCAAGGAGAATCATGAAGGAGGTCCATTCAGGATCATGCGGAAATCATTCTCGGAAGATCTCCCGGTTAAAATCAAACGCCACGGTTATTACTGGCCAACCATGGTAAAGATCGCAGAAGTTCGCCCGGTGCTAAAATGCCAAAGGCATGCTCCAACAATCCATCAACCCGGAGATCCTCCTCGATCTCGCCCCCTATCCTTTCATGCGATGGTCCATGGACATCGCCGACCTATGCACCCATCAAAACAAAACGCTTCCTCCTAGTCCTTACGGATTTCTTTTCCAAATGGGTAAGCGAATCCACGCAAGTATCAAGGACACACAAGTCGAGAACTTCGTCTGAAACATATCATAACTAGACATGGGGTCCCGCATTTAAATCGTAACAGATAATGGATCTCAATTTATCTCTACTGATTCGAAGCATTCTGCGAAAAATGGAAAATAATGACTTACAAAGTCAACTCCCAGATATCCGCAATGCAATGGACAGGCAGAAACCATCAACAAACCGCCCTTGACGGACTCAAGAAACGCCAGACGCCAAGAAGGGCGATGGGCGAGGAGCTCGAAGGAGTTCTTTGGTCGCGATCGCACAACCCCAAGACGGGCTACGGTGAAACTCCATTCGCCTCGCTAATGAACGGAATGTATGATCCCCGAAGTAGAATTCTGAGTACGGAGAAGATTCCTCCCCGAAGAGAGGATTTAAACGACGCTATGATGCTGGACAACCTCGACCTCATCAATGAGCCGACCAGGCACTCACTGAATCCAGAATTACCAGCACGCTGCCGCAAGATACTACAACTCAAACGCGCGCCATCGAGGTTCAAAGAAGGCGATAGTCTTACTAAAAGTCTTCCAAAACACCGCCAACTAAACGCAGGAAAACGGGAGCAACCGGGAAGGACCGCATAAAGTCATAAAAGTAGTCCGACCAGGCTCATACCAAATCGCAAACATGCAAGACGCCAAAACTCGAACTTGAATGCGATGCACCTCAAAAATACTACCACTAAACGATAAAAAGCGTGGTACAAAAGAACTACGAGATGGCTTGATCCCTAGACAAGGGTATGAGTAACTCGCCAATCGGCGGATTCAGCTATCCCCCAATTTAAAAGGGGAGTGGGTACGATACTCGATACTCCCACAAATTTCAAGACTCTAAAATTTTCAAACTTTTCACGACTTTTCAAAATCAGAGACGGCCACAAACAGCGGATCTAGTGTCCGCTAAAGCGATATCACATCCAAACACAAATCCCAGATGGCCAAACACTTCACGCAGGCATTGTGAATGTGGACGCTTCCCCTGGTCAAACTTACGCGAATTTCGGTCCCGGCCCAAAACGGAACGACAGTCCGCTGCAGCACTCCAAAAGACATCCCCAAAGCCCGCAGAACGCTTCAACGCCAGATGCATAAGGAAAATCGACCTTCAGCGTAGACGCCGCTAACGCTTGAAGGACATTCTTTCCTCAAGAACACTGCGACGAAATCTTCGCTCTAAAACATACAAACGCACTCAAAACGGTATCATTTCGTTGTTGCTGATCACAACAAACGAACTCTAACGCCCTAAACAGACAAATAGCCGCCTTCGAGGGTAGGCTCTTACATCCGATAAGGATAAACATAGCCGCTATACAAGAAATCCAAAATTTTGGTCTAGCTCTTCGTAAAGGAAGTAGCTCGACTCACGCCAAAACAGATCATATAAGCCGACAACAATTCGCTGGATTTTAAACGGTACGAAGTCAGGTTAAAATCGCGAAACAGGCAAAACGAAGCCGATTTGTCATCGCAAAGCCTCAGTCCGAGAGTAAACCTAGGTCTTGCCCTAAACCCAGCCACGCTGGATCTTGACATCTCACAGACATAGTATGGTATACGAGATCCAAAATTTGTCTCTTCACTTAAGCCTATTCGCTTCACGAAGTTTTTCACAGAATCGGTAAACCGCTGAAAATCTCGCTTTATGCATAATAGTACGGTGATCATCGGGAACTAGGAATGAGACGACAACTCACACCCTCCTTCTCATACTTCAAAGAAAAACTGAAGTTCATAAATAATTAAAACGCTTCATAGATTGAGACTGCGGAAATTCAAACAAAACCCCATAAAAGGTTGATTCGCCACCAACGCCAGTCCCGTAATACATCATGGCCTCTTAAACGGCCAAACACATAAAAACGAAATCCCAGAAGGGATTGATAGACCTAGACGCCCCAGAGCGCCATCTTCATCCTCACTTGCGACAGGGACAGCCTCGCCGCTTCCCGTCGAGATCGCCACTACTCCGCCCTCGTCCTCACTTCGCACCCTCGCAATCTTTCCCACGCCCCGATCTTCCGAATTTTCGAGGTCGGAGCTAGGTGCATTCGCTTGCAGACCGGCGAGGATCGACTCGAATCTCCCTCGGTGGCCCCACTCTCCTTTACAGACGATAATCTGGCTTCCTCCAAGTCCAAAGACGGGCCTCGCTACTCGGCAACTCGAGCTCGCTCAGACTCCTCGATCCCCGCTAAAGCCAAGTCCCTCTTACGGACAGCTATCAAGGACTCAAACAGGATGGCTATCTCGCCGACGACCATAGAAGTCGCCACCGGCATTAGCAACCTCCGAGGTTCTACGCTGCTCATCTCCTCATGAGCCTGAACCTTCTCCTGAAGACGGCGGACTTCCGAGGATTTACTCCTTTTCTCTTTCTTCACCTTGAGTAACGAGCTAGCGGTCTTCCCAAGGTCGCGCTCAAGATCGCTGATACTTAACCTCGCTGGGACGCTCGGGCGGCATGGGTATCCTCGACAGCCTCAGAATAGCGCCTTAGTACGCCTCAACGCTTCCTGCGACGACTCCAGTTCCTTCGATAGACGAATGACTTCCGACCCGCACTCGCCAAGCATTCCGTCGATCAGAGACACAAACTGTCCGCAAAAAGGAAAGAGTAAGTATCATCGCAAAAAAAAAAAAACCGTGCAAGAGTTACAAACAAAATCGAACCTTGGAACGATGACGCGCCAATGGCTCGAGAGGTTTTCCTCGCCTTTCGCGACCCCGCTTTTCGCTTTCTCCGACGCTGGGCCAGCTCTTGCCCTTCCTTTGGCAGTGGTGCGGCACCAGCTGGTAGTCCTAAGACAAGTTCCCGCCGGGGAAGAGGTGCAGATTCTATCGCATCATCTCTTCCGGAGATCACGATCGGGCAGTTGAAGAACCCGATGGATGGATCTGAACATCGAGAGTCTGTTCGGGAACAATAACCCCTTCTGTGGACGGGAGGGCATCGGATGGGACTTCAGAACTTGGAACCAAAGGAGCAGGCAAAGGAGTTGGAGCCACGGAAGAAACATCGGGCGTCTCAGTCCTCGCCCGCTTCGAGCCTTTCGCAGCACTGCGCCGGATAGCTTAGCCTTGAAAGAATCAAACCCATCAGTCAGGGACGGAATAGCCTCTAGAGCGGCCTGAGCGGCGGGAGCTTGACTGGTCGGAACCGACGGAGCTTGGCCGCCTCGCCCATCTCAACATCGAACCACTTTTCAACTTGGGATGAAGACATTTTCTTTCTTGAGAGAGAAGAAGAGAGAATTTGGAAAGATGTGAAGAATGAGAAGGAGGGTTGGCTACTTATAAAAAAGGGGAGAAGACACAGATTCTCTCATGGAAAAATCCTTAGCCAAGATTTCGATTTTCAAAAAATTATATCATTCGCCCAAGAAAATCGCCTCCCACCTTCCCGGGGCAAAGGAACCATGGGTCAAAACGGTTATCTCGAAATCTACGGCTAAAGACCTTCCGAAACTGAAAAGAGTTCCCGCAAACGACTAACGAGGAAAAGATCGAACAACGAAAAACCCACGGACAGCGAGATCGCCTGGCGCCGCACGCTGGACGCTGGCTGGCTCATGCCGGGCGGCACTCGCCTGGCGCCGGGCGCACGCTGGACGCTGGCTGGCCTGGCGCCGGGCGGCATTCGCCTGGCGCCGCGGCACTCGCCACGCTGGCCGGCCTGGCGCCGGGCGGCACTCGCCTGGCGCCGCGGCACGCTGGACGCTGGTGGCCTGGCGCCGGGCACGCTGGACGCTGGCTGGCCTGGCGCCGGGCGCACTCGCCTGGCGCCGGCGGCACGCTGGACGCTGGCTGGCCTGGCGCCGGCGGCACTCGCCTGGCGCCGGCGGCACTGCCACGCTGGCCGGCCTGGCGCCGGGCGGCACTCGCCTGGCGCCGGGCGCACGCTGGCTGGCCTGGCGCCGGCGGCACTCGCCTGGCGCCGGGCGCACTCGCCACGCTGGCCGCCTGGCGCCGGGCGGCATTCGCCTGGCGCCGGGCGGCACGCTGGACGCTGGCTGGCCTGGCGCCGGGCGGCACTTCGCCACACGGGCCGCCTGGCGCCGGGCGCACTCGCCTGGCGCCGGGCGCACGCTGGACGCTGGCTGGCCTGGCGCCGGGCGCACCGCCACGCTGGCCGCCTGGCGCCGGCGGCACGCTGGACGCTGGCTGGCTCATGCCGGGCGCACTCGCCACGCTGGCCGCCTGGCGCCGGGCGCACTCGCCTAGCGCTGGCGGCATCCTCGCTGGTCGGTCTGGCCAGTCCGCTGCCCTCGCCCCGTCTCGGTCCTATCGTGCTCGGTTCATTCCTACCTTAGCTTGTTTGGATCAGCCCTCGTGAGTTTGGTCTAATCAGGTTATAGCGGTTTACCCGATTCTACGACATCGGATAAACATCAAGTCATCGAAAGATAGCGGAAAACTCGGAGATAATTACAAAGACCTACGAAAATGGAACATTTCCGAAGAGATAAGCTTGGGCCCAAAGCGAGGCCCATCACCCCAAGGCAAACCGACCTAGAGATGGGTATATAAGGAGAGCAAGAGCGTAAGAGAAGAGCATCCAAAAATCCGAGAATTAGACTTAGAGTATCCTGCTAGCTTAGAAAAACTAGGGTTTAGGTGGTTAGACTAGCGGAGCAAGGCTTAGGACGCTTGCGCGACTCTATATTTTTCTTTAAATCGCAAATCTCTGTCTTCGGAGAATCCTTGTACTCGCCTCTTTCATCTAATAAAACGCCTTCGGCAAATATTTCAAACTCTTATTTTTACCTATTGAACTTTATCGATTTCGTGGCAACGCAGAGAATCCGACCTTCAAGGAAAGTCGGGTTTACTTGGCTTTCCTCCGCAATCTTATTTATCGAAAATTGACGGTGTGAATTTCGTTCCCACAGTCCTCCTCGCTACAAGTTTGACCAATGCACCGGTGCTTTAACTTGGTCCTATTCGGCAGGCTCATGACCAGATCAGTACCCTTCAGAGGTGGAACAGAGCTCAAGATAGACTATCTTCAAGCTCACCAACAAGTGCAAAGAGCTGAGAAGAACTATCAAACGGCAAGTCAAGCTTCGCTCACTTCATGAAGCAGGTGGCTGATGTTCTAGCCAGGGAGCTGTAGCTGGTTGTAGAGCTGAGGATTTAGATCTTGATGCTTTCACTGCCCCGGCCTCAGCCACTTCATGACCCTTCTGAGCCACGGACAAAGAAACAAGCTCTCCGCCGCTTGAGGAACCCCTACATCGCCCAATCCGCCCGAAACAAGTCACCAAGCCTAAGCACCACTGCTGATGAAGATGATTCTGAGGGTGAGGCATCAGCCTCATCCCACGCTCCATGAGGTACTCCACTTCCTGATCATCGTATATACCATTCATCTTTGCATTTACATTTCTTTTATTTTCTTTTCGGCCCTTCTCTACATTTAACAAACACATAGACTGTGTGAATTAAGTGTGGGGGAGGTGTCAAGTTGCTAATAGTCTTGTGTTTTATGACATTTGCATGCGCTTGTAGATAGTTATTGCATAGAAAAACCAAAATTTTTTTGAAAAATTCGAAAAGCACAAAAAGAATCATGTAGTTGCATTAGGATTGAGTCTAGATCATTCACTTGCATAAAAAAAAAGAGAAAAATCATCATATAGGATGCATCATGCATAAGGGGACAAGGATGATAGCTGCCTTGTAAGGATGCTCATGCTAAGTTCTTAAAGTGATAACCTTCATAACCATAGTAACTAGCTTGAGCAATATTAGGATAACTTGTAAACTTTGTGCCTTGAAATCTCTTCCTAAAGCTTATTTGATTGATTGATGCTCTCTCTTTGAAGTTTTCTCCTGTCATATTTAGACTCTAAGTCTCTTGCTCATGGTCCCTTGTGTACTAAGTCATGGATAGAACACTTGAGTTGTCCCTCCCATTGTTTGCCTATCTTTTTGGACATACTCAAGTGGCATTCCACACCCTTAAACCCTTTCCTACTTTCAAGCCTTCATTGTTTGTTGAGTGAGGCCTTCTTTGGAAAGCTTTACATGTGCATAATGTTGAGAGTATTGGGAACGACAATGCTTGATCTCCATTTTAGCTAGATTAGACACTCATATTGTCTAGCTTCTAGGATGGGGGTGAATGTTGTATGGTGTGATCTTGAGAAGTGAGAAAGGTTTATGAAAGAAAAGGTTGACTCATGGAGCTCTAAAAGTTATAAGTGATTAAGTCTAGAAGGGATAAGAGAGATTAAAAATTGTAAGCTCTAAGTTAATAAGGAAGTCTTGGCCCCCATAAACAAAAAAAAAAAAAAAAAAAAAAAAGAGAAAAAGAATAATGAAAAGGGGGCTAGCAATGTTTAGAAAGAGCTGATAAAAATTTAAAATGTGAAAAATCCCTTGTAGACTTCAATAAGAAAGAGTTCCAAGTGAGAAAGTGTCATTGAGTATTTTGGGGGAACCTTTGGGTGAGAGATGTGAGTGGTATTTTGACATTGGGGAGTAGAGTAAAATTTGCTTTCATGTTTAGGAAAAGGGTAGGATAATGGAGATTGAGCATTGTATGCATGAATTGATCCCTTTCTTAGATATATTATGTGCAATGTCAAAGCTACTTTGTTTTGAGAGGAAACCACCTTGAAAGATGATTTTGAACCTCTTGATTCACTTTGCACTAAAGCCTCCTTCTAACCAAACCAAATGATTTGGACCATTGGACCATTTGCAAGAGATCTTTTGAGTTTGTTTAATGATTGTTAGAGAGCAAGTAGATTTGAGGGTTGTGGATTCATGATGAGTAAGTGTAGGGATCAAAAGAGTTGAAATAGGCCTTGAGAAGTTAGAGTTGGATTGAGTGCTTGCTCTAGCTAGTTGGTATGATTTTGCAAGGTTATCAATTGGAGAACTAAGAAGAGCGATTTCCTTTGGCTATGAGTCCCCTCCTTCAAACCTCTCCTCCTTAGTCCTTGCTAGTTTACTTGTGGACAAGTAAAGGACTAGTGTGGGGGAGTTGATGTCTTGCATATTTTCATTGTTTTAACTTTCCATTTTATGCATTTTATCCCTTCTAGTTTAGGCATTAGGCATATTTAGGTTCATTTTGCATTCATAAGTCTTTATCAGGTCTTGGAGTGTACTTTGGAGAATTTGAAGGTGTTCGGGGGTACTTTGTTACAAAAAGGAAGGGTGAAAGATGGACATAGACGATGGCCATAAAGAAGTCTTTCTGTGCTAAGACTTGGTGGGGAAATAGTATTTTGAGTTAGCTTTCCATTGGGAGTGGTTTCAAGCCATTTGAAGCAATATTGGAGGAGCTATGATTATTTGAGTGAAGGCATGTCAGTACACCCGGGTCAGCACACTTGGCCTGACCAGGCCGCACGGGACGAAGGGATGATGCTGGACGATGCAGCACCCGGACGGACATGCTCGGCCAAGATCACCCGCCATGAGAACCCAATGAACATACGGATGAGCGGCCTGATCTGCTCGGGCTACCTTACCCGCGGGTCAGGACATACCATCTGGTGGACTAAAGCATCGGATCGCTGCCTGAGTTGTGCGGTGCATAGTACCCGCTGGACAAGGCGAACAAGACCAGCGGATCGCAGCCTAAGCTGTCGCGATGCGTAGTACCAGCGGGACAAAGCGAACAAGACCAGCGGATCGCGGCGGCCTAAGCTGTGCGGTGCATAGTACCCGCGTGGGACGAGACCAGACGGAGTTGCACACCCGCGCGGGACGGGACGACCATGCCAGCACACCCGCACGGGACGAGCAACGGCCAGTCAGAACTGCGCGGGCAAGCATGCGCGGCCCGGACCGTCCAGCCACGACCCTGAGCGTTTTTTATACTGTCTTCCCATTGGTCGAGACCTATTGTTTCTAAGGGCTTTTTAGTAATTTTATTCTATGTTTCTAGGGCTTTTAAGCCTAACTATAAGTACCCTTGTTATCCCTAATGTGGGACTTATGTTATTTATGATCTAAGAACAAAAACCTTTTGAGTAAAGCTTCATCTTTGATTTATTATCTCATCTCATCTTGTGTTCTTGATTGTTTATTTCATCTCCTCTCTTTCTCTATATGTTTAAACTTGAATCCCTCATGGGTTTAAGAGTAAGCATGTGGATTAGTGAGTAGACTCATCTAAGATCTATGGGTTAGGGTGATTGAGAGTGATTAAGTGTAGATCTAAGGTGCTTAGGGTTAGATCTATCATTTCCTTGCATTGATTTGGTGTTCTTAAAGATATTTTTGAGTTGGCCTCTCAAAGATAGAGTCATAGGCATTTCATGCCCGAAAGGTGTTCTATGAAATGCCTGAACCAACTCATCTATGCTTTTAGCTTGCTTTGCCTAAGAGATTAGTTGTCAAAGAAGCTAGGATTGCTATTAGTCTCGTTCTCCATGTTTGCTTTGATCATTGCAGCCAAAGAGATTTGGTGTACTTGGGTGATCATAGCAAAAGAGCATCCATTTAGAGATAGAGCTTGCTTAGTTTTGTTGTCTAGGCATAAGGAATTAGATTGATTGATAAAGTTAGCATCTTGGATTGAATCTTAATCATTTGATATCAAGTCCCTACACCCATGGGTCTCATTCTCCTCATAAGAAAGAAAGATTTACTTTTTGTTGCATCTTGCTTATTGTTCTAGTTTAATCATCATCCTCTTTAATGATTGCATTTAGATTAAGCATAGACTTGCATTCCCTCTGTTTCATGGTCACTTAGGACTGGTTCGACAATCTTATATACTACATCATTTGATTAGAACTCTTAGAAAAGTTCTTTCATCAGTAACACCTTAAGCCTAGACACAATCCTAAGCAAGCTCTATCTCTAGATGAATGCTCATTCACAAACATATCTCAAGCATCTAATCTCTTAGGTTGAATAATATGAAAGCAGTCATTAAAAACTAGTCCATTAGCTATCCCCACACCTTTAACAACAAATCTCTTTGGTAAAGAATGTTAAAAACATTGAAGAGTTGGTTCAGGCATTTCATAGAACACCTTTCGGGCATGAAATGCCTATAGCTCTATTTTGAAGAGTCCAACTCCAAAATAGAAAGAAGAACACTCTACAAGAAAGGATCAAGAAGGATCTACCCTAGAACATCTTAGATCTACACCTAATCACCCTTAGTCTCCCAAGCCCATGAACCCTAGATAGATCTACTCACTAATAGCAATGGAAAACCTCAAAATCAATGATGATTCAAGGCTAAACATGATTAGAGAAGAAGATAATCTATTAAACACAAAAGAAATGAGATGAAAAGGATCAAAGATCTAAACTTTCTTCAAGATCTAAATGTGTTTTTTGAGAGAAAAGAAGTTGTCTCCTCAAGGAGAATACATAAGTATTTATACATAGGCTTAGAAAGCCCTAAAACATCATTTAAAATTACTAAAATGCCCCTAAGGTCATTTAATCTCAACCAATGAGAAAAGAGGAGCCAAAAACGCTCATGGTCAGATTGGCTCTGCCAGGCCGCACATCCTGACCCAAGCAGTACGTCCGGTCTGAGCAATCCACCAGGCCGCACGGGTCAGTCAAGCCGCGCACTTCTGGCCACGCATCTGGCCCTTGTCCATCCGTCCAATCCCGCGCGGGTCATGCTCCCCGAGCACCCCAGGCCGCGCATGAGCTGTATCTATTCCCTTCAGGCCGCGCGGGTATCTTGCTCCGCGCATGCTAGGCCGCACGACGGCCCATGTCCTGGCTGCTGTCCCGCACGGGTCATGTGTCCCGAGCATCCTGGCCGCGCATCATGGTCTGTTCTTGCCTGTCCCTGGTGTGTCCCGTGAGGGTACTCTCACCCGAGCAGTCCAGGCCACGCATCTGGCCAACCATCTCTTGTCCGTCCAAGCACCCGGGTCAGTGTTCCTGACCTATCTCGTGTCCCGGCCGTCCTGGTCTCATCCAAGGAGTGGTCTTGATAATGGTTTGGCTTGTCCTGACCTTGGCCAAACTTGATCCTTCACCTCTTTTTGGGACATAAGGCTTCCAAACACCTCAAATCACACCAAAGCATACTCCAACACCTGATAAGAACAAATGAATGCAAAATGGACCTAAAGATGCCTAATGCCTAACTTATATGATCAAAATGCATGAGATATGGATTCTAAAAACATGTAAATATGCAAGATATCAACTCCCCCACACTAGACCTTTACTTGTCCTCAAGTAATCTTTTCAAAACACAAGGAGGAGAGACATAGAGATGGAAGCAAAGCCAAAAGAAACACTCATAGCACTCAACTTGACATCCTAAATAAACATAGCAAATAGCATGAGCAAAACTCTCTTATTATGCTCTAGCTTCACAAGGCCTATCAATTACTCTTATGCCTCTACACAAGATGCAATGCTTATCAACCAACAAGTTCTCTTAACCAGCCCTCACATTGATTCACACACACACACTCAAGGTGAGTTCTCACAAATGGGCACATGGTCTCAATCATTTGGCTAGGTGATCAAATGGTCTAATATGGAAGAAAAGGAGGGTTTAATGCATCTTTTTAAGGTGGCAATCACTCAAGAATCAAGGAGCTTGATCATTATGCAAAATTTATCTAAGACTAGGAGCAATTCATGCATACATGGATCCATCCTCCTCATTCTACCCAATCCTAAGTGATTACAAGTTCTAAACCCCTTTTTATTCATCCCATAACCCAAAATGAAAAATACTCACATGTTTTCCCTTCCCCACTATCTTATTGGATCTTTCCTGTTTTTTTTTTAAATTTATTTAGGGGAAGGTCTCAAACATCAAGCAAGAGCTTCTTAACTTTATAATCTAGGTCCGTAGGGCTTTTCTTTCTCAATACATTCTTTTGCTCATCAATCTCAACATTGTCACATCCCAAACCCAAGATATAAACCTTTAAGAAACAAAGACCCCACTCACCATCCTAGAAACTAGCTCAAATGAGGACCCTATGCTAGCAAGAGATGAGAACAAATCCATGTCGCTCCCAATACTCTCAAGATTTTGCACATGACAAGCTATCAGAAGAGGCCTCACTCATGCAAATCAATGTAGGCTTCAAAGAATGGATAGGGTTCAAGGGTAAGGGAGTGCCATTTGGGTTAACAAAGGGTGGTACAATGGAAAAAGATAACCCAAATGTGTATGAGATCCATGATCAAGTATGCAAATGCCCATATGCAAGAGAAATTAGGTTCATTCAAGTCCAAGTTCAGGTTGGAGCTGGTTTCAAGAACAATGCCAATATCAGGCAAGCAAGCAAGTTTCAAGAAGATTTTTCAAGGCTCAAAGCATGCAAGCCTTTCAAAAGATGCTTAAGCTACTTGATATTTTTAACTAGGGTGCCAAATTCAGTGCAAACAAGTATTTTGTACAAGGCAATGCTCCATATGCAAATGAATGCAACCTGTATGCTCTAGACTCAATCTTAAGGATGCAAGTGATGCAATCTACATGATTCAAAAATTTTAAAATTTTTTGGATTTTCTATGCAAATATGAATGTACAATGCAATGCATGAGACTCAAAATCACGAAGCAAACATGATCAAATACTTGGTACCTCCCCCAAACTTAAATGACACAGTCTCTGTGTGAGTAAGAGAGAAGGAGATACCCCAACAAGACAAAAGCAAATGTATATACAAGAAGGGTTGGAGTGATACCTAAGAAGGAGGTTTGGGCGTGGTGTTTGGTGTCGGGGCTAGGAGCTGGCTTGGTTCATAGCAACTAGAGGAGGCTGCTACATGGCAATCATAGGGCTCAGGTGGTTATTCACATTTCTTCTCTCCTCTAGTGCTTGGCTCAACCTGAAAACGTTGACCACTTTTATTAAAAAACAAAAGGAAAATTGAAATTGCAAAGCTATGTACAAGGATAACCATGGGACTTCCTCCCAAGTGAGCTTGTTTTGAGTCACTTAGCTTGACTACCTTGTCTCTTGAACTAGTGAGAAGGAGGATCCTTCCCACCTTCAAGTGTGATGGTGAGGACCTGAGAAAGAAGCTCTTGCAGCTTGATTGGGTCATCTTGGAGCTGAGGAGTGATGATGGCTCTACCACTTGAGAATGGTGTGGACCTGCCCTTATGCTTGATCTTTGATGAAAGAACTTTTCTAGGGTTCTAATCAAATGATGCAGTATAAAAGATTGTCGAACCAGTCCTAAGTGACAATGAAACAGAGGGAATGCAAGCCTATGCTCAATCTAAATGCAATCATTAGAGAGGATGATGATTAAACTAAAACAATAAGCAAAATGTAACAAAAGGTAAAACTTTCTTTCTTATGAGGAGAGTGAGACCCATGGGTATAGGGACTTGATATCAAATGATTAAGCTTCAATCCAAGATGCTAACTTTTCAATCAATCTAATCCTTATGCCTAGACAACAAAACTAAGCAAGCTCTATCTCTAGATGGATGCTCTTTTGCAATGATCACCCAAGTACACCAAATCTCTTTGGCTGTAATGATCAAAGCTAACAAGGAGAATGAATCTATTAGCAATCCTAGCTTCTTTGACAACTAATCTCTTAGGCAAAGCAAGCTAAAAGCATAGATGAGTTGGTTCAGGCATTTCATAGAACACCTTTCGGGCATGAAATGCCTATAGCTCTATGTTTGAGAGGCCAACTCAAATATAGCTTTAAAAACACCAAATCTATGCAAGGAAATGATAGATCTAACACTAGGCACCTTGGATCTAACTTAATCACTCTCTATCACCCTAACCCATGGATCTTAGAAGGATCTACTCACTAATCCACATGCTTAATCTTAAACCCATGAGAGATTCAAGCTTAAACATATAGAGAAAGAAAGGATATGAAATCAAACAATCAAGAGCACAAAGACAAGATGAGATTATGAATCAAGATGAAACTTTACTCAAGAGGTTTATGTGTTCTTAGATAGAAAATGAGATCAGTCCCACATTAGGGATAACAAGGGTACTTATAGTTAGGCTTAAAAGCCCTAGAAACATAGATTAAGATTACTAAAAGCCCTTAAGCTAAATGGGTTACAAACCATAAGAAAGAGGCACAAAACTTCGGTCGGGTAGCAGGAACACCATCCAACCGGTCTAGGTTACCCGGCTGTCCAAGCTGGCAGCTTTTTCGTCGGGTTCGCCGTCCGTCTCTCCCGGTCGCCTCACCCGGTCACCAGTACCTTCTTCCACGACCGGGTACTCCTAGCGGACAGGCCACCCGGTCGTCCTCAGCTTGGAAGTGTCTTGATCGCCCGTCGGATGCATGTACCGGGCGCATCTCCCCGCGTCCAGCAGTCTTCATTGTCCGGTGCTCCTACCGGGCGTGCTTCCCGGACATCTCGGCCGGGCGCATTGTTCTTCCGTCGGTTAATGCGTACACGGACATGTCTCCCCGGCCGTCCAGCAGTCTTCATCGTCCGGGTGCTCCTACCCGGATGTGCTTCCCGGGCGTCTCTCTCGGCTCGGGCGGCGCATTGTTCTTCCGTCCGGTTATGCGTACCGGACATCTCCCTGGCCGTCCAGCAGTCTTCATCGTCCGGTGTGTGGCGGTCAAGGCTACCGGTCTGACCCTCTTCTCTTGGTTTTACTTCTCTTCTTATAGCCATTCTTGATTCTTCACTTCTTTTTGGGTCATAAGGTCTCCAAACACCTCAAATCTCACCAAAACATACTCCAACACCTGATAGGGACAAATGAATGCAAAATGATCCTAGACAAGCCTAAACTTAAGCCTATGACTAAAGGAATGCAATAAAAAGATGGCTAAAAACATGAAAATATGCAAGACATCAACTCCCCCATACTAGTCCTTTACTTGTCCACAAGTGAACTAGTAAGGACTAAGGAGGAGAGGTTTGAAGGAGGACTCGCCAAAAAGAATGCTCTTCTTAGTTCTCAACTTGATAACCTTGTATAAGCATACCAAGCAGCAGGAGCAAAAACTCAATCCAACTCTAACTTAATCAAGGCCTATCTTAACTCCTTTGATCCCTACACTTACTCATCATGAATCCACAACCCACAATTCCATTTGCCCTCTAACAATCATTAAGCAAACTCAAAAGACTTCTTGCAAATGGTCAAATGGTCCAAGTCATTTGGTTTGGTGGTAGAAAGTTTTATTCAAGTGAAACAAAGGGTTCAAAGGGATCTTTCAAGGGGTGGTTCACTCTCAAAACAAGTAGCCTTGACATTGCACATAATATATCTAAGAAAGGGATCAACTCATGCATACAATGCTCAATCTCCATTGTTCTACCCTTTCCCCAAATACATAAATTACATCCTTATTCCCAATGCCAAAATACCACTCACATCTCTCACCCAAAGATTCCCCCCAAATACTCAAGATATTTTCTCATTTGAAACTCTTTCTTAATGAAGTCTACAAGGGAATTTTCACATTTTAAACTCTTTTCAGCTCTTTCTAGATATTGCTAGCCCCCTTTTCATTATTATTTTTTTTTTTCTTCTTTTCTTTTTTTATGGGGGCCAAGACTTTTTAACAACTTGGAGCTTACAATCTTTCATTCCTCTTATCCCTTCTAGACTTAATCACTTATAACATTAGAGTCTCATGAGTCAACCTTTTCTTTCATAAACCTTTCACTTTCCCAAGATCATACCATACAACACTCACCCCCATCCTAGAAGCTAGACATTATGAGTGTCTAATCTAGCTAAAATGGAGACCAAGCATTGTCGTTCCCAATACTCTCAACATTATGCACATGTAAAGCTTTCCAAAGAAGGCCTCACTCAACAAATAATGAAAGCTTGAAAGGAGGTAAGGATTTTAGGGTGTGGAGTGCCACTAGAGCTTGTCCAAAAAGATAGGCAAAGAATGGGAGGGACAACTCAAGTGTTCTATCCATGGCTTAGTACACAAGGGACCATGAGCAAGAGACTAGAGTCTAAATATGACAGGAGCAAACTTCAAAGAGATAGCATCAATCAATCAAATAAGCTTTAGGAAGAGATTTCATGGCAAAAAGTTTACAAGCTATCCTAAGATTGCTCAAGCTACTTACTATGCTTATAAAGGGTATCAATTTAAGAACTTAGCATGAGCATCTTTTCAAGGAAACTATCATCCTTGTCCCCTTATGCATGATGCAACCTATATGATGATTTTTCTCTTTTTTTTTTATGCAAGTGAATGATCTAGACTCAATCCTAATGCAACTTCATGATTCTTTTTGTGATTTTCAAATTTTTCAAATTTTTTTATGGCTTTTCTATGCAATAACTATCTACAAATGCATGCTTATGACATAAAACACAAGATGATCAGAAACTTGGCACCTCCCCCACACTTAATTCACACAGTCTCTGTGTTTGTTAAATGTGGAGAAGGGCCCACAGAAAGAAAAATAAAACTAAATGAAATGATGAATGGTATATACAATGACAGGGTGTTGGAGTACCTCTATGGAGCATGGGATGAGGCTGATGCCCCTCCCTCAGAGTCATCTTCATCAGCAGTGGTGCTTAGGGATGGTGACTTGTTTCCGGACTCGGATGGGGCGATGTAAGGGTTCCTCAAACGGCGGAGAGCTTGCTTGCTGGATTGTGGTGCAGAGGAGTCAATAAGTGGCTGAGGAAGGGGTGCATTGAGAGCATCAAGATCAAAGTCCTCAGCCTTGCAGCCAGCTACAGCCCCCCTAGCTAGAACATCAGCCACTTTCTTCAATAAGCGGGCTGAAACTTCAGCTTGCCTCTTCACAGTCCTTTTCAGCTCTTTGCACTTGTTGGTGAGCTTGAAAATGGTCATATCTTGAGCCTTGTTCCACCTCTGGAAGATTTTAATGTGGTTATGAGCCTGGCGTAGGGGTCCAAGGGGCAGGACACTGGTGCAATGCTCAAGCTTGTAACGAGGAGGGCCAAAAAGATGAGCAGTGGTGCTTCTGGTGTACTCTTCTTCATAAGCATTCTGCTTGCTTGCATCCTTATCACCTTTGGGAATGTTCACAGGGCAAAGGGGTCCATGACTCCTAAGGAGGTGTTCCTCACTGATGTCAAAGCTGATGTCTCTTGTAGTGCTCAAGGAAGTGAGTTGTGGGCTAGGAAGCAACAGCTCAGCCTTCTTGCCACCCCTTGAGTAAGAGTAGACACATCTCCCTTTAAATCGTCCACTTAGAAATTGAGCCTTCCTTAGGTAAGCTCCATCCAAGAAAGTAGGACTTATTCCATCTTCACCCAAATCAATCCCTTGGTAAGCTATTAATGGGGTTATCCAGCCACCAATACCAATCTGAGGTCCGGAGTCACGGTTTGTCCAAGCCCAGGTCTTGTAGTGCATGAGGCGATGTACAAGGAAACCAACCATACCAAACTCTGAATAGAAATCATCCGGGACACTAGGGAGCTGAGGAGAGGAAACAAAGTGGCGGGCGGTTTGGCGAAGGAATCTCAACTCGTCTCCAGCAACATTCCCTACTTCCTTCTTCTGGAAGAGGGTGTGGTTAAGCAACCTGTGGAGGTAGCGCATAGTGGGATGCCTAATAGCTCCATTCTTCTCCTTCTTTTGGCCCCCTTTTCCTTGTCCTGTCAATAAGGTCCACATTGATTCAGCAATGGTCTTCTCCTTAGGGGCTGTCTTGAGTGTTGGAAGTGAAGGGTTTTTCTGATCCTCAAGGTCAAGAACTTCACTAATCTCTTTGAAAGACATGGAGTACACCTCACCCTCAATCTTGAATTTGATCTCTCCCCATCCTTGCTGTGTATGCTTGGAAGTGTGAAAAGTTGCTTCTAGTGTAGCCAAGAATTGGCAAGAGACTTCTTTGTGAGTGGGGTAAGCTTCTGAATAGAGGCTACCCACCTTCATGTGCTTAAGCATTTCTTCAACATCATCATCAAGGTACAGCTCTTGCAAAATCATCTTATGAACAAATCTGGTGGGGACCCAAGTGTGGGAACCGAAATTCACACCGTCAATTTCTGATAAGTAAAATTGTGGAGGAAAGCCAAGTAAACCCGACTTTTCTTGAAGGTCCGGATTCTCTGCGTTGCCACACGAAATCGACAAAGTAAACAGAAGACAAAAAATAGAAATTGAATTATTTGCCCGAAGGCGTTTTATTAGATAAGAGAAACGAGTACAAGGATTCTCCGAAAGACAAAGAGAGTTGCGATCTAAAGAAAAAGATAGAGTCGCAGGCAGCCAAACGTCCTAAGCCTTGCTCCGCTAGTCTAACTGCCTAAACCCTAGTTTTTCTAAGCTAGCAGGATGCTCTAAGTCTAATTCTCGGATTTTCGGGATGCCTTTCTCTTCTGCTCTTGCTCTCCTTATATACCCACTTCTAGGTCGGTTTGCCTTAGGGTGATGGGCCTCGCCTTTGGGCCCAAGCTTATCTCTTCCGGAAATGTTCCATTTTCGTTGGTCTTCGTAATTATTTCCGAGTTTTCCGCTACCTTTTGACGAATTGATGTTTATCCGATGTTTCGTGGAATCGGGTAAACCGCCATAACCTGATTGGACCAAACTCACGAGGCTGATCCAAACAAGCTAAGGCGGATCGAACCGAACGCGATAGGACCGAGACCAGGGCGAGGGCAGCGGACGGCAGAGCCGACCAGCGTCCAGCGTGCCGCCCGGCATGAGCCAGCCAGCGTCAGCGTGCCGCCGGCGCCAGGCGAGTGCCGCCGGCGCCAGGCCAGCCAGCGTCCAGCGTGCCGCCGGCGCCAGGCGAGTGCCGCCGGCGCCAGGCCAGCCAGCGTCCAGCGTGCCGCCGGCGCCAGGCCAGCCAGCGTCCAGCGTGCGCCCGGCATGAGCCAGCCAGCGTCCAGCGTGCCGCCGGCGCCAGGCGAGTGCCGCCGGCGCCAGGCCAGCCAGCGTCCAGCGTGCATGGCGTAAGCAACCAGCGTCCAGCGTGCCGCGGCGCCAGGCCAGCCAGCGTCCAGCGTGCCGCGGCGCCAGGCGAGTGCCGCCGGCGCCAGGCCAGCCCGTGTCCTGCGTGCGCCCGGCGCCAGGCGAGTGCCGCCGGCGCCAGGCGAGTGCCGCCGGCGCCAGGCGAGTGCCGCCCGGCATGAGCCAGCCAGCGTCCAGCGTGCGCCCGGCCAGCCAGCCAGCGTCCAGCGTGCCGCGGCGCCAGGCGAGTGCCGCCGGCGCCAGGCCAGCCAGCGTCCGTGTGCGCCCGGCTAGGCGAGTGCCGCCGGCGCCAGGCCAGCCAGCGTCCAGCGTGCCGCCGGCGCCAGGCGAGTGCCGCCGGCGCCAGGCCAGCCAGCGTCCAGCGTGCCGCCGGCGCCAGGCGAGTGCCGCCCGGCATGAGCCAGCCAGCGTCCAGCGTGCCGCCGGCGCCAGGCCAGCCAGCGTCCAGCGTGCCGCCGGCGCCAGGCCGCCTTTGCCGTCCGTGGGTTTTTCGTTGTCCGATCTTTCCCTTGTCGGGCCGCTTATGGAAATCTTTTGGTTTCGGAAGGTTTTAGCCGCAGATTTCGAGATAACCGCTTTTGACCCCAACAGTTAGCCCCCAGCCCGTAAGGTCGGAGACGATTTTGCGGGCGAGTGATCCGAATTTTTTTTGAAAATCGAAATCTTCGGCTAAGGATTTTTCCGCAGAGAACCTGTGTCTTCTCCTTTTTTTTTTTTTTCTTATAAATAGCCAACCCTCCTTCTCATTCTTCACATCTTTCCAAATTCTCTTCTTCTCTCTCTCAAGAAAGAAAATGTCTTCATCCCAAGTTGAAAAGAGTGGTTCTGATGTTGAGATGGGCGAGGCCGCCAGGTTCGCCGGTTCCGACCAGTCAAGTTCCCGCCGTTCAGGTCGTTCAGGAGGCTATTCCGTCCCTGGCTGATGGGTTTGATTCTTTCAAGGCTAAGCTATCCCGGCGTAGTGCTGCGAAAGGCTCAAAGCGGGCGAGGACTGAGACGCCCGATGTTCCTTCCGCGGCTCCAACTCCTTTGCCTGCTCCTTTGGTTCCTAGTTCAAGTCCCATCCGATGCCCTCCCCGCCTACGTAGGGGTTATTGTTCCTGAACAGACTCTTGATGTTCAGATCCATCCGCCGGGTTCTTCGACTGCCCCGATCGTGATCTCCGGAAGAGATGACGCGATAGAATCTGCACCTCTTCCCCCGGTGAATAGGGAACTCGTCTTGGGACTGCCAGCGGCTGGTGCCGCGCCGCTGCCCAAGGGAAGGGCAAGAGCTGGCGCTGGCGTCCGAGCGAAGAAGCTGGGTGCGAAGAGCGAGAAAGCGACCTCTCAGAGCCGTTAGCGGCGTCATCGTTCAAGGTTCGATTTTGTCCGTAATTCTTGCACCGTTTTCGCGATGATACTTACTCTTTCCTTTTGCGGACAGTTTGTGTCTCTGATCGACGGAATGCTTGGCGAGTCGCGGTCGGAAGTCATTAGTCTATCGAAGGAACTGGAGTCGTCGCGAAGCTAAAGCGTACTAAGGCGCGTGCGGACTGTTGAGGACACCCATGCCACCCGTGACGCCCCAGCTTGAGGTTCAGATCAGCGATCTTGAAGCGACCTGGGAAGACCGCGAGCTCGTTACTCAAGGTGAAGAAAGAGAAGAGGAGTAAATCCTCGAAGTCCGCCGTCTTCAGGAGAAGGTTCAGGCTCACGAGGAGATGAACGCCCGTAGATCCTCGGAGGTTGCCGATGCCAGCGATGACTTCTATGGTCGTCTGACGAGGATGGTGATCCACCCTAAATCGGATCACTCTACCGGCGAAGGATATGAACTCGAAGAACTGGTGGATTGATTGGCGACACAAAGGGCTGCGGAATGACCCAATGATACTGCCTGGTGCTTGAAAGTCGCCTGATATGACTCACAGGTCCGACAAGGAAGCAAACTTCGATCAGTTGCGGATGTGGCCTACCGGTCCAACTAGAAAGAGGCGTTTGTTTGGAGCTAACCACACCAAAGAAACTAGAAGTGTTCTTGACAGAGAACAAAGAGTAAAAACTCATAAAAAGAAGAAGAATTTCGTTGATGATGTTGCAATGAAATGGAACTACAATTTATAGAGTTTTGAGTCAAAGAGAAATAAAGAAAAGTGCAGAAAACAATGCATAGAAAACATAAATTTGACTAGATCTAGTCAAAGTGTGGAAAGCAAGGAAGACTGGTCAAAGCACGGTCTCATATGTTGACTGGTCCAGATACATCAGAGTGTCTAGGTGCGTCCGTGATGTCTAGGTGCGTCCGTGATGATCGGTTCCATCGCGGTAAGGAGAAGGACACACGATGGGCTGTCCGCGGGGGTGATCATCGAACCTTCATGAACGGATGGAGATTTCACTTGACCCAAATATTCAGAGAGCTTAAGAATCCTTGCCTTAGATGGATTGGAGTCATCAAATCCCATGAATGAATCAAACTGGTCGATCAGATCAAGAGCATGTCCGTCCGGGTGCGCGGTACGAACCAAACGGGCCAAAAGAGATAGGCTGTGATCTGAATCGGGTTCCTCTCGATCAAAGTGGGTTCTGGCTTGACTGTTGGTCTTGGATTGGCGAGTAGGACGGGAAAGAAGGCGTGTGGGTTGATCAGTTTGGTCATCTGGTCGTGGATCCAGCCTAAGGTCCTTCCCGGGTGTACGCGGGTCGATTCGGTACACGGCTCGGTCTGTCTGTCTGGTACGGCCGGATGGATGAACCTCGGCTGAACTGATGTGGTCGTCCTGATCACCATGCTGGGGCTGTGTCATGTCCTGGTCCACGTCCTGAGGTGCATCATTCCCTCCCTCTTCAAAAGGATTTGTCCACAAATCCGGATCATCTGCATGAAAAGGAGATAGATCAGAAACATTAAAACTCGAAGAGATGTCATACTTACCTTGAAGATCAAGCTGATAGGCATTGTCATGGATCTTCTTAAGGATTTGAAAGGGACCATCGACCCTTGGCATGAGTTTGGACTTTCTTTCGTCAGGGAACCGCCCTTCCTTAGATGAACCCAAACAAGATCGCCTCCTCAAAGACAACTTTGGTTCTTTTCTTGTTTGCCCTTCTTGTGAAGCCCTCGGTTTTGGCTGAGATGTTGGCACGAACCGTCTCATGTAGCTTCTGAATGGTGTCAGCCTTCCTCTTGCTATCTGTACAAACTCTTTCACTCAAAGGCAAAGGCAAAAGATCAAGTGGAGATAAGGGATTGAAACCATAAACAACCTCAAATGGAGAAAACTTAGTAGAAGAATGCAAAGAATGATTATAAGCAAATTCTACATGAGGCAAACATTCTTCCCAAGTTCTCAGATTTTTCTTAATCAATGATCTAAGCAAAGTGGACAAGGTCCGTTCACAACCTCAGTTTGACCATCGGTTTGTGGGTGACAAGTGGTGGAAAACATCAACCTCGCTCCTAACTTAGACCACAAAGTTTTCCAGAAATAACTAAGGAACTTAGCATCACGATCAGAAACAACGGTCTTAGGCATGCCGCAACCTAACAATTTCTAAAGAATAAATCAGCAATATGCACAGCATCATCAGTCTTATGACAAGGTATGAAATGAGCCATCTTAGAGAACCTATCAACAACCACAAAGATAGAATCTCGCCAGATCTAGACCTAGGCAATCCAAGCACAAAGTCCATCAAATATCAACCCAAGGATGAGATGGAATGGGTAGGGCCAGTACAAACCTTGGTTCAGTGCCTTAGACTTGGCTTTCTTGCACACCACACATCGCCACAGATCCGCTTCCACGCTCTTTCATCAAACTCGCCAAACGAAATGCTCATGAACGACCTCGTGTCTTCTTGACTAAATGTCCCATAAGGCCTCCTCCATGTGCTTCCCTGAGAAACAACTCCCTCAAAGAACATTGGGGTACACACAAGCGGTTATCAAAGAATAAAAATCCAGAATCTTGATAATACTTCCCATAAGCCGCTTTGGAACACTTTTGAAAATATCTTTGAACCGGATCAGTTGCATATAAATCTTTGATAAATTCAAAACCGAAAGCAACTTGGTTTCAAGAGCTGAGAGAAGTGCATACCTTCGACAAGGCATCAGCAACTACATTTTCCTTACCTTGCTTGTACTTGATGACGAAGGAAATGTCTCAATAAACTCGACCCAACGGGCATGTCTTTGTTCAGCTTCTGCTGGCCCTTAAGGTGTTTAAGGGACTGGTGATCGGTGTGAATCACAAACTCCTTTGGCCAGAGATAGTGCTGCCACGCCTGAAGAGCCCTCACCAAAGCATACAGCTCTTTGTCGTGTAGTAGGAGCCGCGGGCTCCACCAAGCTTCACTGAAATAAGCAATGGGCTTTTCCTGCATCAAAACAGCACCAATACCAACACCGTAAGCATCACTCTATCTCAAAAGTCTTGGAGAAATCAGGAAGAACAAGTAAAGGAGCATGAGTTAACTTCCCTTTTAAGACTTGGAATGCTTCCTCCTGATCATGTTCCCACTTGAAACCAACATTCTTCTTGATCACTTCAGTAAGTGGGGCTGCAATGGTACTGAAATCCGGACTAACCGACGGTAGAAACCGGCAAGGCCGGAAACTCCTTACTACCACTGTGGTCGGACTTGGCCAATCTGGATGGCCTTGATCTTCTCCTCGCCCACCCTGAGTCCATCAGCACCTACAACAAAACCTAAGAACACCACGCGGATCTGTTCCAAAAGAGCATTTACTAAGATTTGCAAACAGCTTTTCTTTCCTAAGAACTTCAAGAACAGATTTCAAATGCTTTTATGATCATCTAGGTTCTTGCTGTAAATGAGAATGTCATCAAAGTAAACAACCAATTAAATGACCAATGAATGCTCTTAAAATATGATTCATTAAACGATGAAAGTACTAGGCGATTAGTGAGACCAAATGGCATAACAAGCCACTCATACAATCCTAGCTTGGTCTTAAATGCAGTTTTCCATTCATCACCTTCTTTCATCCTAATCTGGTGATAGCCACTTTTCAAATCAATTTTAGAGAAAACTGAAGAACCATGCAACTCATCAAGCATGTCATCAAGCCTAGGAATGGGATGCCTATATTTTACCGTAATGTTGTTGATGGCACGGCAGTCCACACACATGCCATGAACCATCCTTCTGGGCACAAGGAGAACTGGTACGGCACAAGGACTGAGGCTTTCCGGATGTAGCCTTTCTCGAAGCTCACCGATTTGTTTCTGAAGTTCCTTGGTCTCGACCGGATTGGTTCGATAAGCTGGTCGGTTCGGCAGAGATGCACCCGAACAAAGTCTATCTGATGCTCAACTCGTGGTGGCAATCCCTGTGGATTCTCATCTGGAAAGACATCAGAAAAGTCCTGCAAGACATCTAGCAACTCACTCGAATCTCCTGCAAGGTCGAAGAAGTAGCCATAAGAGATTCTTTATACATAAGTAAAAGAAATGGCTTTTGAGAGCAAAGAGATTTCGAACCTGACTTTCTTTAAGATAGAAGTTGGAGTTTCTTTTGGATGTCTCAGGCTCATCAGGTTTAGGCTCTTTTTCACGGTTCTTCTTGAGCTGAAGTTGATCTTGATGAACCTCCAAAGGTGTCAAAGGGACCAACTTGATCTTCTTGCCATTATGGTTGAAGGAGTGTCGGTTTGTGAAGCCATAATGCACGGCCTTCTTATCAAACTGCCATGGCCGACCCAAGAGAATGGGGCATGCGCCCATGGGAAGAACATTACAGACAACCTCATCTTCATATCGCCTAATGGTAAGGGGACCGGACCTGTTCCTTCACATACTGCTCACCAGCCTCATTTAGCCATTCCAACCTGAAAGGAGAGAGGGACCTAGTGACAAGTCCAAGTTTCCTGACAAGAATGTCACTAGCAACGTTAGTACAACTCCCACCATCACTGATTAAAGAACATACTTTTTCAGAAATTAAACAACGAGAATGAAAGAGATTCTCCCTTTGTTCTTTTCATTGGTTTTGGGTTGAACACTCAAGGATCTCCTAGTGACAAGTAGTGGTCCGTGAGCTGGATAGTCGAGATGTTCTCCTCATCAAAGATAGGACCGAATCAGCATCAAAGTTCGACCAGAATCATCGAATCGAAAGTGGTCGCCCTCCTTATCAAGATGGGACCGAGTGGATCGCCCAAAGGCTTCCTAGTAACAGAAGTGGTCCATGATGTGGGTAATCGAATGGTTCTTCATCATCATCAAAGACTGGACCAGAATCCTCTTCATCCTCCTTTTATCCTCGACTCTGACCTCACCATTCTCCATGAGAATCATCACCCTTTGGTTAGGACATTTGTTGGCATAGTGTCCTAGACCTTGACACTTGAAGCACCTGATGTCTCGCCCGCTAGGAGTCTCAACTGCTTTTCCTTTGTCAAAACGAGCAGGGACATCAGTCTTAAAAGCATTATTTGTTGTGGAAGAAGACTTACCCTTGTCTTGATAGCTTGGTTTAAGGCCGGTTTGGGAGCAAAGGCCGCTTGGAGTAGCTCTTCCTCTTGGTTTTGTTCGATCAGAATTGCTTTGTGAAGCATCTGGTTCAGGCTTTCGTAGTCTTGAAGCTCCATACGGTCTTGATGTCTCTGTTGAGTCCAGCTAGGAACCGGCCATGGTTGCTTCCAAGGTCTCGCTTCACATCGGCTTTGATCATCAAAGTCTCCATTTCTTGGAAATAATCTTCCACGGACTTAGTTCCTGAAGCAAACGTCTCAACCTTTGGTGAAGGTCACGATGGTAATGTTCCGAACGAACCTTTCCCGAGATCAAGGTTGTGAGCTCGCCCCATGAGGCTATTGGCCGCCACCGCTCTTCTCCTGCTAGTCACAACTTGATCATACCAATTAATAGCATAGCCAGAAAATTCAGTTGCAGCCAATCTGACTTTCTTAAGTTCGTAGAAGTTTTGACAATCAAAGACAAGTTCAATTTTTCTTTCCCATTCAAGAAAAGCATCAGGATCATTTTACCCTCAAAGGTGGAATTTTCAGTTTGAATCCTCCTAAACCATTATCAGCACGATCTTCCCTAGCAAAAGGATTGATATCACCTTGAGTTCGTTTCTGTGACCTCTCCTAGGTCGGTTGATGGATCGATCATCGCCCTCTTGGAAGTCCTCCTCTGATATCATCATCTGAACGGTTGTTCCTCCTTGACGATCTCTCTCCGTTCGGTTCTGGTTTGGGTCGGCTATTAGCTTCCATTGCATCAAGCCGCTGATGGATCTGTTCCCAACCTGAATTCATAAGATTTGTAATATTGTCATTCAAAGCTCGATATAAGTTAGATAAACCAGCAAAAGAGTTTCCTGGTCGGCTCCTTTCATCCTCACTGCTCATGATTCCTGAAAATTCTTAAACACAAAACTTTAGATAAAAATCTCACACACTCAGGTGTTTGATCCTCACCCACACAAGTGTTTCTCTCAATTTAAAGTGTTCCCTCAAAGTCTTATACTCAAGGTTCTAAGCAAGACAAATCCAGGAATCCCCAATGGGTAGATCCAAACAAACGAAAGGTGTCTAAGATAGAAAGATAAGAGATTGTGATTTGGGAACCCGCTTTAACCAACTCAAAGGCGGTTCTCCTCGGCCAGCAGGCTTTCTCTTCCACCACCAATCCACAAATCAAACTTTGAAATTTTTTTTTTTACTCTTTTTTTTTTTTCTAAATCGTAAATCCTTTTTTTTTTAAATATGGATGGTAATGAGTGGCCCGGGTTCAAGAAAGGTAGAAGAAGAAGTGTTTAAGAAAAATGGAAGATGAGAAGATGGAATAATAATAGAGTTACCTGAAGAGTGGCTCGATACCATGATCCACCTAAATCGGATCACTCTACGGTCTGAAGGGATATGAACTCGAAGAACTGGTGGATTGATTGGCGACACAAAGGGCTCTTGGAATGACCCAATGATACTGCCTGGTGCTTGAAAGTCGCCTGATATGACTCACAGGTCCGACAAGGAAGCAAACTTCGATCAGTTGCGGATGAGAGGCATACGGTCCAACTAGAAGCGTTTGTTTGGAGCTAACCACACCAAAGAAACTAGAAGTGTTCTTGACAGAGAACAAAGTAAAAACTCATAAAAAGAAGAAGAATTTCGTTGATGATGTTGCAATGAAATGGAACTACAATTTATAGAGTTTTGAGTCAAAGAGAAATAAAGAAAAGTGCAGAAAACAATGCATAGAAAACATAAATTTGAGTAGATCTAGTCAAAGTGTGGAAAGCAAGGAAGACTGGTCAAAGCGCGGTCTCATATGTTGACTGGTCCAGATACATCAGAGTGTCTAGGTGCGTCGTGATGTCTACAGTGCGTCCGTGATGATCGGTTCCATCGCGTAAGGAGAAGGACACCACGATGGGCTGTCAGCGGGGTGATCATCGAACCTTCATGAGCGGATGGAGATTTCACTTGACCCAAATCTTCAGACAGCTTAAGAATCCTTGCCTTAGATGGATTGGAGTCATCAAATCCCATGAATGAATCAAACTGGTCGATCAGATCAAGAGCATGTCGTCGGGTCGCGGTCACGAACCAAGCGGGCCAAAGATGAGCTGTGATCTGAATCGGGTTCCTCTCGATCAAAGTGGGTTCTGGCTTGACTGTTGGTCTTGGATTGGCGGTAGGGCGGGGAAAGAAGTGTGGGTTGATCAGTTTGGTCATCTGGTCGTGGATCCAGCCTAAGGTCCTTCCGGGTGTCACCTGGTCGATTCGATTACTGCGGCTCGGTCTGTCTGTCTGATACGGCGGATGGATGAACCTCGGCTGAACTGATGTGGTCGTCCTGATCACCATGCTGGGGCTGTGTCATGTCCTGGTCCACGTCCTGAGGTGCATCAGATGGCCATCCTGTTTGAGTCCTTGATAGCTGTCGATAAGAGGGACGGCTTTAGCGGGGATCGAGTCTGAATGAGCTCGAGCTGCTCGAGGTAATGAGCCCGTCTTTGGACTTGGAGGAAGCCAGATTATCGTCTGTAAAGAGTGGGCGATAGAGGAGATTCGGTCGATCCTCGCCGGTCTGCAAGCTGAATGCACCACAGCCGACCTCAGAAAACTTCAGATCGGGGAAGCGTGGGAAGATTGCGAGGTTAGATGCTTGGTGAATTGATAGCGATGCGCAATAGAGGCTGACGAACTGTCCCTGTCGCAGTGAGGATGAAGATGGCGCTCACGGGGCCTAGGTTTATCAATCCCTTACGGGATTTTGTTCTTTTATGTGTTTTGACGTTTAAGAGGCCATGATATATTACGGGACTGGCGTTGGTGGCCGAATCCTGCCCTTTTGGGGTTTTGTTTGAATTTCAGCAGTCTCAATCTATGAAACGTTTTCGATTATTCTGAACTTCAGTTTTTGAGTATGAGAAAGAGGGTGTGAGTTGTCGTCTCATTCCTAGTTCCCCGATGATCACACGTACCTATTGTCTGCATAAAGCGAGATTTCCAGCGGTTTACCGATTCTGTGAAAAACTTCGTGAAAGCGAATAGGCTTAAGTGAAGAGACAAATTTTGGATCTCGTATACCATACTATGTCTGTGAGATGTCAAGATCCAGCGTGGCTGGAGTTTAGGCAAGACCTAGGTTTACTCTCGGGACTGAGGCTTTGCGATGACAAATGGACTTTCGTTTTGCCTGTTGCGATTTTAACCTGTTCGTGCCGTTTAAAATCCATGGGTATTGGCTTATATGATTTGTTTTGGCGTGAGCCGGTACTTCCTTCTGAAGAGCTAGACCAAAATTTTAGATTTCTTGTATGGCGCTATGTTTATCCTTGTCGGATGTAAGAGAGCCTACCCCTCGGCGGCTATTTGTCTGTTTAGACGCTAGAGTTCGCTTGTTGTGATCAGCAACAACGAAATGATACCGCTTTGAGGTGCGCTTAGATGTTTAGAGACTAAGATTTCGGCTCATGGCGTTTTATGAAAGAATGTCCTTCGCCGCTAGCGACGCCTCGCAGTGCTGAAGGTTGATTTTTCCTTATGCCGCGCCTCGCGGTTGAAACGCTTATGGCTTTGGGATGTTTTTGCGAATGTTCGCGAGCCAGAAAACTGTCGCTTCGCTTTTGGACGCTGACCAAGGGGTCGCGTAAGTTTGACCTGGGAGAAGCGCCCGCGATTCACAATGCCTCGTGAAGTGTTGGCCATCCGGGATTTGTTTTGGATGTGATAATCGCTAGTGGACACTAGATCGCTGTTGTGGCGAAGGCTGATTTTGAAAAGTCGCGGAAAAGTTTCAAAATTTTCGAATTTGTGGGAGTATAATGGAGTATACGCACTCCACCTCTTTTTAAATTGGGGATAGCTGAACTACCGACATGAAGTTGCCTACGCATCGCTGTCTAGGGATCAAGCCATCTCGTAGTTCTTTGTACCACGCTTTATTGTTTAGTGGTAGTATTTTTGAGGTGCATCAATTCCAAGTTCTCGATTTTGACGCCTTGCATGTTTGCGATTTGGTATGAGCCTGGTCGGACTACTTTATGACTTTGTACGGTCCTTCCCAGCTTGCTCCCAGTTTTCCTGCGCTTCGCTCGCAGTGTTTTGGAAGACTTTATGTAAGACTAAATCGCTTTCTTTGAACCTGCGATGGCGTGCGTTTGAGTTGTAGTACCTTGCGGCAGCATGCTGGTAATTCTGGATTCAATGAGTGCCTGGTCGCGCGCCATTGATGAGGTCGAGATTGTCCAGCATCATAGCTTGTTTAAATCCTCTTTCGGGAGGAATCTTCTCCGCGACCGGAATTCTACTCTGGGATCATACATTCCGCTCGTGAACGAGGGCTTAATGGAGTTTCACCCGTAGCCCGCCTTGGGGTTGTACGATGCGACCAAAGAACTCCTTCGAGCTCCTCGCCCATCGCCTTCTTGGCGCCTAGGCGCTTTTGAGTCCGGCCAAGGACGGTTTTGTTGATGGTTTCTGCCTGTCCATTGCATTGCGGATATCTGGGAGTTGACTTTGTAAGTCGATTTTCCATTTTTCGCAGAATGCTTCAATCGGTAGAGATAAATTGAGATCCATTATCTGTTACGATTTCGCACGGGACCCCATGTCTAGTTATGATATGTTTCCAGGCGAAGTTCTCGACTTGTGTGTCCTTGATACTTGCGTAGATTCCGCTTCTACCCATTTGGAAAAGAAACTGTAGGACTAGGAGGAAGCGCTTTTGTTTTGATGGGTGCATAGGTCCGACGATGTCCATGGACCATCGCATGAAAGGATAGGGGATGAGATTGAGGAGAGGATCTCCGCTGGTCGATGGATTGTTGGAGCATGCCTTTGGCATTTTGCATTCCGCTAATTTCGCAGTCTTTTACCATGGTTGGCCAATAATAACCGTGGCGTTTGATTTTAACCGCGAGAGATCTTCCGCCAGAATGATTTCCGCATGATCCAGAATGGACCTCCTTCATGATTCTTCTTGCTCTTTCCCCTTCTGCGATGCCATGAGAGGACCAGAGAAACACCACTTATAAATTTCTCCCTCTATCGTGACATACCGTGCGGCAGGTTTTACTTTACGAGCCCATTTTTCGGCGGTAAGGTTCCATTCACGATATAGGCTCGGATTGTTCTAACCAAGGGCTGTCACAGCCATACTCGGTCGGATTCACATCCGCTTGGCTGATCCTCGACTTCTTCCGCATCTTCAATCTCGCCCTGATTAGATTGACGACCACTGGTGGCCCGATGCTCGGATGCTCGATGAATTCGACCGATTACTCTTTGGAGCCCTGGATCTGAGCTTGAGGCGAGGGCAGCCAAGGCCAGCCTGGACGCTTTTCCGAGCGAGGAATTCTGGTCAGGCTTAACTGGTCGAAATTTCGAGCCAGTTCTTGGACGAAGTTTTAGATATGCGCCCATCCTTTCGTTTCGCCATATTCTCCGCTGTATTGATTGGCTTAATTAACTGAGAATCGCAATAAGCTGAATATTACGGATTTTTAACCCATGGGCCAGCCGCAATCCTGCGACGAAGTGCTTCAGATTCTGCCTCATTGTTTGAAGCGCGAAAAGCCAATCGGAAAGACTGTTCTAGGATTTCCCGTTAGGAGAGGTGAGCCGTATTCGATTCGGATCCTTGTTTGGATGAAGATCCGTCGGCGTGGAGGACCCAAGTTGAGTTTGGTTCCTCGTTAATCATGTCTCTAGTGGGCAATTCTACCAAGAAATCCGCCAGTACTTGGGACTTTGCGCACGCCCCGGGCGGTATTCGACGTCGTTACTCACTCAGTTCGATTGCCCATTTTGCGAGCCTCGGATTGACTTGGACTATGCAGGATTATCCGGGCGGGAGCGTGGTGAGAACCACTATAGCGTGAGACTGGAAATATGGTCTTAGTTTTCTTGCGAGGTTATGACAGCGAATGCTAATTTTTCCATTAGAGGGTATCGAGTTTCGCATCCAGTAACGCCTTGCTTACGTAAAATATTGGTTTTGTTGCAGCGTTCTTCATTATCAAGACACCACTGACGCCCGTTGCGAAACTGCGATATAGTGAAAAGAGGTTCACCTTCCACGGTTTCGCGAGGACTGGTGGAGTGGCCAGGTAATGTTTCAATTGCTGGAAAGCTTTTTCACATTGCTCGGACCATTCGAACTTCTTGTTTCCCTTCAATGTCTCGTGAAACGGTAGGCACTTATCCGTGGGCGTGAGATGAAACGGTTCAACGCCGCGACTCTTCGGTTAGCCTCGGACTTCGCTTGGTTCTTGGGGAGACCATTTCTATCAGTCGTCGATTTGTTTTGGGTTGGCCTCGATTCGCGATACGTTACGAGGTATCCGAGGAATTCTCCCGATGCCACTCGCGAATCTACATTTTGCGGGTTGAGTTTCATGTTATGCTGGTTGAGTCGTGCAAAACATTCCTCTAGGTGGGCTATGTGATCGTGTTCGCCAAGAGATTTTACGAGCATATCATCGATGTATACTTCCATAGTTTTGCCGAAGTTGTTCGCAAACATTTTGTTGACGAAGTCGCTGATATGTTGCACCTGCGTTTTAAGACCGAAGGCATTACCTTATAGCAATACGCTCCGTGGTCTGTGATGAACGCAGTTTTTCGCGGTCGTCGGATTCATCATGATTTGATTGTACCCGAAAAGCGCCCATGAATGACAGAAGCTTGTTTCCGCGGTTGCCCGACCAGTCGGTCAATGTGTGGAGCGGAAGCAATCCTTTGGACAGGCTTTATTCAGATCCGTGAAATCGACACAGACCGCCATTTGCCGTTTTCTTTTTACCACGACGGGTTGGCGAGCCAGTCCGATACCTGACTTCTGTTATCGACCTACTTTGAGGAGTCTTCGACTTCCTCATTGATCCGGTGGCACGCCAGGTCCCAACTTTCGCTCTTTTTGTTTTACGGGTTTGTGAGTTGGGTCGATGTTAAGTTTGTGACATGTTACGCTAATGTCGATTCCGGCATATCCTCCGCAGCCCACGCGAACGCATTCGAGGTTCTTTTGAGGCATGCGATGAGCTCGCTTTCATTGGTTCGCGGAGGTTAGCTCCGATCTCGACACACCGCTCCGGAAAGAATCGCCGAGACAGATTGAGACCACCGCTCGCAGGTTGGTTCACGCTTCCCTTCCAGGGCCTCAGCTCTTGGGACTGCCAGAAGGTTTCCGCGAAGTTGTGAATCGCTTTGCTTTTTCCGAGAGGTTTCGATTTCAGAGTTTTTCGCTTTAGTTCGGTAGCGAGGTAGATCTGCGCTGCTCGCGGATTACCATGTATTGTCTCGACTCGAAGGCGCTTGGGAACTTGAGGCATATGTGGATTGTTGATGGGATCGCTCTCATGGAGTTTAGCCGGGAATTCCAACTATCGCATTGTAGGATGTTGGACCATCGATCACCAGAATTCCGTGTTTTGGCGGCGCTCCGGCTTTGACTAGGAGGTTAGTTGAGCCGAGGGTCATAATTTCTCCCGAGTCCGAATACCGGGCTGGGGTCATCTGTAAGGATGCTTAGATCGACGCCATCCTCTCGAGGGTGCTTTTGTAGATGATATTGGCCGAGCATCCGGTGTCGACTAATACCCTTGCTACGTCAATATCCTGGATCGTGAGTTCTATTACGAGGAGATCGTTGTGAGTTTTGACCGTTCGGGCCGTTGCTCGATCCTCGAAAGATACGATGTTGCGGGTTGACGAAGAAGTCATACTGAACTTCGATCGATTGGTGGTTTTCGAAGTTAGAGGATCCGTCCCCTCCTTCTAGCCAACCTGTGGAACGAAATTCACACCGCCAATTTCTGATAAGTAAAATTGCGGAGGAAAGCCAAGTAAACCGACTTTCCTTGAAGGTCCGGATTCTCTGCGCTACACCTAAATCGACAAAGTAAACAGAAGACAAAAAATAGAAATTGAATTATTTGCCCGAAGGCGTTTTATTAGATAAGAGAAACGAGTACAAGGATTCTCCGAAAGACAAAGAGAGTTGCGATTTAAAGAAAAAGATAGAGTCGCAGGCAGCCAAACGCCCTAAGCCTTGCTCGCTAGTCTAACTACCTAAACCCTAGTTTTTCTAAGCTAGCAGGATGCTCTAAGTCTAATTCTCGGATTTTCGGGATGCCTTTCTCTTCTGCTCTTGCTCCTTATATACCCACTTCTAGGTCGGTTTGCCTTAGGGTGATGGGCCTCGCCTTTGGGCCCAAGCTTATCTCTTCGGAAATGTTCCATTTTCGCTGGTCTTCGTAATTATTTCCGAGTTTTCCGCTACCTTTGACGAATTGATGTTTATCCGATGTTTCGTGGAATCGGTAAACCCCATAGCCTGATTGGACCAAACTCACGAGGGCTGATCCAAACAAGCTAAAGCGGGATCGAACCGGCACAATAGGACCGAGACCAGGGCGAGGCAGCGGACCGACGCCAGGCCGACCAGCGGCGGGTGCCGCCGGCGCCAGGCGAGTGCCGCCCGGCATGAGCCAGCCAGCGTCAGCGTGCCGCCCGGCATCAGGCCTGCCAGCGTCCAGCGTGCCGCCGGCGCCAGGCGAGTGCCGCCGGCGCCAGGCCAGCCAGCGTCCAGCGTGCTGCGGCGCCAGGCGAGTGCCGCCGGCGCCAGGCCAGCCAGCGTCAGCGTGCCGCCGGCGCCAGGCAAGGCAGCGTCCAGCGTGCCGCCCGGCATCAGGCCTGCCAGCGTCCAGCGTGCCGCCCGGCATCAGGCCTGCCAGCGTCCAGCGTGCGCCCGGCGCCAGGCCAGGCAGCGTCCAGCGTGCCGCCGGCGCCAGGCGAGTGCCGCCGGCGCCAGGCCAGCCAGCGTCCAGCGTGCCGCCGGCGCCAGGCCAGGCAGCGTCCAGCGTGCCGCCCGGCATCAGGCCTGCCAGCGTCCAGCGTGCCGCCCGGCATCAGGCCTGCCAGCGTCCAGCGTGCGCCCGGCGCCAGGCGAGTGCCGCCGGCGCCAGGCGAGTGCCGCCGGCGCCAGGCGAGTGCCGCCGGCGCCAGGCCAGCCAGCGTCCAGCGTGCGCCCGGCGCCAGGCGAGTGCCGCCCGGCATCAGGCCTGCCAGCGTCCAGCGTGCGCCCGGCGCCAGGCGAGTGCCGCCGGCGCCAGGCCAGCCAGCGTCCAGCGTGCCGCCCGGCGACAGGCCAGCCAGCGTCCAGCGTGCGCCCGGCGCCAGGCCAGCCAGCGTCCAGCGTGCCGCCGGCGCCAGGCGATCTTGCCGTCCGTGGGTTTTCGTTGTCGATCTTTCCCTTGTCAGTCGTTTGCGGGAAATCTTTTGGGTTTCGGGAAGGTTTTCAGCCGCAGATTTCGAGATAACCGTTTTTGACCCCAACACCAAGCAATGCCATTCCTCAAAAAGTCTAGCAGCTCATCTTCAGTAGGTGTCTTGGACCTATCCCTCTTGTCATACCTTGATTTAGGATCAGCATGCTCATCATTAGAAGATATCTCATCCTCTTCACCTTCATTTTCTGCAATCATTGGTTTCTTGCCTTGCTTCTTTTCTCTAGCCCTTGCCAACTTCTCTTCCTTGTTGTGCTGGTTAAGGCTCTCTACAACTTCTTGCACAGGGTCTGGTGTTCTCCTAGGTGGAGTCATAACCCCCATAGTGTGAGCAAGGGTATGATCACCTTTGTTGCTTGTCTTTCCAATCACAAGAGCTCCCACACCAGAATTTCTTGGTGCCTTAGCTCTCTTTGGAGGAGCCTGCATGTGAGTACCATCAGCCCCATTGTCTCCAACAGCTAATCTCTTTCCATCCCTTGTGGCTTGCTTGTGAGCACCATCAGCCACACTCTTATCAGCAACAACTTTCTTCCCATCTTTCTTGGCTTGCTTGTGAGCACTTTCAGCCACACTCTTATCAACCACAACTCTCTTCCCTTCTTTCTTGGATTGTGCCTTCTTCCTTAGCAGAGCCAAGGCTTGCTGGCGGAGCTCTTCCTCTGAACCAGGCTGTGAACCCAAAGATTTCCCAAACTGAGCAGTGTGTCTTGCTGCACGCTCTTTCTTCTCAACTTCAAGATCAGCTTCATTCTTTCGCCCATTGGTACCTGAAACTTTAGACCTTGGAAAGAGTAAGCTTGAGAAGGAAAAAGCTTTCAATATGAGGAATATGATCAAAACATATGAATTACAACTCCAATGATCAAATGCTCACAAGAAACAACTTTTAAGTAAAGGCTTTAGAACAACTTAGAGAATTCTCATGCTCAAAAATTTTTTTTTTTTTATGAGCAAAAAGAACCTCTAAGAATCAAAACCACTCAATTAAGCACAATCAAGCTTAAAATGGCCTAAATTGAAGTTCTCCATCAACCTAGCATCCAATCTAACCCAAGAACAACCTAAAACAAGCACTTTATGAAAAACCCCCAAATCTCATGAACCCTAATTTTTCAAAGTTCAAATTAATCTCAATTCCACCATGAAATCAACTACCCAGCATGATATATAAGCATTCCCTAGTCTAATTTACAAGAATCTAGCAAGAAAAGGCTCAAATTTCAAGTTCAAATTTTTAGGGTTCATGAGGGTTACGAATTTGAACTTAGAGATACCATACCTTGCTTTGGATGAAGGATAAAGATGAAAAGGTTCAAGGAATTAGATTTAGGGGAAGAAGGTCTTAATGTGGGAAAAAGAAGTTTATGATTTGGTTGAGATTTGGCAAAGTTATGTGAATTTGTGTTCTTGGAGGCTAGAGAGGATTATGATGTGAGGAAGAAGATGAAATGAGGAGAGAGAGGGTGGCTTAGGGTTTTAAAATGTTTCTGGGTCGGGTGGATGGGTGTTCGGGTCAGGGTAGGTCGGGTTTGGGCTTGAAAAAGGAAGAGAAACCTTACCTGGGTCGCGGATACGGGTCTGGTGCTCCATGGGTCGAGGCGCGGGTCATGCGCGGATCCTGCTTGCTGGATGCTGCCGACCGGGATGGTGAACCCGGACGCCTGTCCCCGGTCGTCCACCTTGCTGCTTCACGACCGGGTGCTCCAACCCGGACAGCACACCCCGGTCCATTCTCCTTCGGCCATCCGACCGGGTGCCCTTACCCGGACAGGCCACCCCGGTCCTGCTCCACCTTCTCTTTTATTTTTATATATGCTTCCTCCATCTCAAGACCTTATCCAACCCATTCCCTTGCTCTCACCATCCTCCAAATGATTTATTGTTGAAAAAGAACAAATCCTAATGCAATATTTACAAGGATAACCATGGGACTTCCTCCCAAGTGAGCTTGTTTAAAGTCACTAGCTTGACTTTGCCTCCTTTGAGGTTAGGCAAGGGGAGCATCAGAGAGTGGGGTTGATGTCCCATCCTCCTTTGGTACTGTGGCCATGTATTCCTTGAGTCTCTGGCCATTAACTGTGAAGTCATTACCCTGCTTATCCCATAACACAATGGCTCCATAAGGCCTCACTTCTTTGATCACAAATGGACCAGACCATCTTGACTTAAGCTTTCCTGGAAATAACTTCAGTCTAGAGTTGTAAAGAAGCACTTGATCTCCTGCCTTGAACTCTCTCATGAGGATGTGCCTGTCATGGAAGGCCTTTGTCTTTTCCTTGTAGATCCTTGAGTTCTCAAAGGCATCCATCCTTATCTCATCCAGCTCATTGAGTTGAAGAAGTCTCTTCTCCTTTGCACACTTGATGTCAAAGTTTAGAAGCTTCACAGCCCACAATGCCTTGTATTCAAGCTCAACTGGCAGGTGGCAAGACTTTCCATAGACAAGGTTGAAGGGAGTGGTGCCTAGAGGAGTCTTGAATGCTGTTCTATATGCCCCAAGGGCATCATCAAGCTTGGCTGACCAATCCTTCCTCTTGGTTCCTACAACCTTCTCCAATATCCCCTTGATTTGCTTGTTGGAGACCTCCACTTGGCCACTTGTTTGAGGGTGATAGGGTGTTGCAACCTTGTGCTTCACTCCATTCCTCTTGAGAAGACTCTCAAATACCTTGTTGATGAAGTGTGAACCTCCATCACTTATGACCACTCTTGGAACTCCAAACCTTGGGAAAATAGTGCTCTTGAACATTTTGACCACTACTCTTGAATCATTTGTAGGACTTGCTATTGCTTCCACCCACTTTGATACATAGTCCACAGCCACCAAGATGTATTTGTTGCCATAAGAAGAAGGGAAGGGTCCCATGAAATCAATCCCCCAAACATCAAACACTTCCACTTCAAGGATTGGGTTTTGAGGCATCTCATTCCTTTTAGTAATGTTCCCACTCCTTTGGCAAAAGTCACATCTTGAAATGAAGTCTTGTGAGTCCCTGAACATGTGTGGCCACCAAAATCCAGCTTGTAACACCTTTGAGATAGTCTTGAATGGAGCAAAATGGCCTCCATAGGAGGATCCATGGCAAAGTGAGAGGATTCCTTCAACTTCTTCTTCAGCCACCACTCTTCAATAAATCTGATCCTTGCATAGGGTGTAGAGGTATGGTTCATCCCAATAGTATCTCTTCAAATCTTTGTAGAACTTCTTCTTCTCATACCCTGCAAGCCCCAATGGTTCCTTTCCAGTGGCTAAGTAGTTGACCAAATCAGCATACCAAGGTCCCTTCTCTTCAGCTGCCTTAACCTCTTCAATCTTTTTTCTAGTCTCAATGACTGCTACCACTGACATGATGGCCATGACATGCTCTTCTCTGAGGCCCTCATCAATAGGGATTCCACCTTCAATTCTCAACCTGGACAAGTGATCAGCAACTCCATTCTCAATCCCTGGCTTGTCTCTAATCTCCAAGTCAAACTCTTGAAGCAAAAGGATCCACCTTAGTAGTCTTGGCTTGGCATCCTTCTTTGCTAGGAGGTGTCTCAAAGCTGCATGATCAGTATACACAATGACCTTAGAACCCACCAGGTATCTTCTGAATTTCTCAAAGGCGAAGACAATGGCCAGCATCTCTTTCTCTGTTGTGGCATACTTCATCTGTGCATCATTCAAGGTTTGGCTCGCATAATAAATCACATGAGTTTTGCCATCCTTCTTCTGCCCCAGGACAGCCCCAACAGAAAAATCACCAGCATCGCACATTATCTCAAAGGGGAGGTCCCAATCAGGTGGCTGAACAATGGGAGCACTAACAAGGTCACCCTTTATCTTCTTGAAAGCCTCAAGACAATCTTCATCAAAGCTGAAAGCAGCCTCCTTGCACAGCAACTTGGTCATTGGTCTAGCAATCTTTGAGAAGTCCTTGATGAATCTTCTATAGAACCCAGCATGGCCAAGGAAGCTCCTGATGTCTTTCATCGCTTTGGTGGTGGCAAGCTGACCATCACCTCAATCTTAGCCTTGTCCACTTCAATGCCCTTTTCTGAAATCTTGTTTCCAAGCACAATCCCTCTTTGACCATGAAATGACACTTCTCCCAATTCAGCACTAGGTTGGTGTCTTCACATCTCTCAGGACCCTGCACAAGTTGGACAAACAAGCAGAAAATGAAGATCCGAGACAGAGAAATCATCCATGAATACCTCCACTATATCCTCAATGAGATCCGAGAAGATAGACATCATGCACCTTTGAAAGGTTGTTGAGCATTACATAACCCAAATGGCATCCTTCGATAAGCAAAGGTGCCATAGGGCATGTGAATGTTGTCTTCGATCATTGGGATGTATGGGGATTTGGAAGAACCCTGAATACCCATCAAGAAAGCAATAGAGAGGATGGTTTGCAAGTCTATCAAGCATTTGATCAATGAATGGCAATGGAAAGTGATCCTTTCTATATGCTGAGTTGAGCTTTCTATAATCAATACACATCCTATGGCCAGTTATGGTTCTAGTTGGTATCAATTCATCCTTGTCATTTTTAACCACAGTGATACCACCCTTCTTTGGAACTACATGCACAGGAGATACCCATTTAGAATCTGAAATAGGGTAGATAACACCAGCATCTAAGAGCTTAAGAATCTCTTTCTTTACAACATCTTTAAGGTTAGGATTCAACCTCCTTTGATGCTCTATAGAAGTCATTGATTCATCCTCTAGATGTATCCTATGCATGCACAAAGAAGGTGATATCCTTAATATCATCTAGTGAGTATCCAATTGCTTTTCTAAACCTTTTAAGTGCATTTAAAAGTTGAAAGCTCAAGTTCAGTAAGTTCACTACTCACAATGACAGGATATGATTCATTAGGGCCTAGAAATGCGTACCTTACACCATGGGGAAGAGGTTTTAGCTCCACTTTTGGTGCCTTGAGCTCACTCCAATCATCTTGTTTGGTGTTCTCTGGTTGAGTGGCTGAAACAGCTTGGTGCACCTCTTGTTTGAGCTCCTCATACTGGCCTCTATCAACAATCTTCTTTCGAGAATCCAGCATGGCTGCAATAGCCTCACTCTCTTTGTTCTCAACCACTTGGACCTCTTTATCCACTGTCAAAGCATGCTGCAAAGGGTCCTCTATTGTCAACTCTCCAAGTGCCAATTCCTCAAGGAGCTCATCAGCAAGAGCTTCCATCTCCTCTATGTAAAACACTTGGCCTTGCACAGTTGACCTCTTCATTACCTCATTGACATCAAAATGGAGAGTGTGCTCTTTCCCCAAATGAAGATCAATCTTGCCTTCCTTCACATTAATAAGGGCTCCTGCTGTGGCTAAGAATGGTCTTCCAAGTATCAAGGGGTCTCTAGCCTCTTCATCCATCTCAAGAACAACAAAATCAGTGGGAATTTCAAAATTTCCAACCATCACAGGGAGGTCTTCAAGGATACCAATGGGGAATTTGACTGGGTGGTCAGCAAGCACCAAAGAGAGTTTGCACTTCTTGTATTGGCTGAACCCAAGCTTCTTGGCAACAGATAGAGGCATGAGACTGACACTAGCTCCCAAATCACATAGACATCTCTCAAACATCAAAAGACCAATGGCACAAGGTAGGGTAAAGCAGCCTGGATCCTCTAGCTTCTTAGGGATTGTCAATCTTTGGATGATGGCACTGCACTCATGAGTAAGAACCATCATGCCTTCCATTTCCTTCTTCTTGGCAGCCACAGCATCCTTCAAGAACTTGCTGTATTGAGGGACAAGCATGAAGGCATCAATGATTGGCATTGTGACTTGAACTTCACTCAATTGCTTCTCAAAGAGTGCTTTGTACTTCTCCAAAAGTTGCCTCATGAATCTTCCAGGAAATGGCAGCTTAGGTTCATAGGGAGGAGGAACAAAAGAAGACTCTTTCGTTGGAGTAGCAACCTCACCATGCTTTGGTGTTTTCTTCTCTTCTCCAACCTTTCCTTTACCCTTAGCTTCAACAATCTTTTCTAGAATTTCCTCATCAACTTTCTCATCCACAATCACAACATCATCATCAATGTTGATAGCAACCCCCCCCCCCCCACTTAGTTTCTCACCATCCTTGGGGAGAGTTCTTGGAGGTAGCTCTCTACCACTTCTTAAAGTGATTGCCTTCATTGGTTCTTTGGGGTTTTGCTCAGCCTTTCCTGGTAATGTTCCTTGTTGGCGACTTGGCTGAGAGTTCATAGAAGCAAACTGATTCTCCAAAGCTCTAATCTTGTTGTTTAGCTCAGTGTAGCTGCTGTCAATCTTGGAGTGAACAGTCTTGAACTCATGGCCAATGTCTTTGGCTGCTCTAGCTTGACCTTCCAACAATTGTTTGAACATAGCTTCCATAGTTGAATCTGGAGCTTTAGCTTGGGAGGAGCTACCTTGAGCTTGAGTAGATTGATTGCCATGGTTTGCAAAACCAGGAGGAGGATTCTGCCTAGGCTGGTAGGTTCCTTCCTGAGTGTTTTGCTTTGGTTGATAGCCTCCTTGCTGGTTGTTGGGGTAAGACCTTTGCTGGTAATTGTTGTACTGAAAGTTAGGCTCCTTCCTGTACCAAGAACCATTGTTGTTGATGAAGCAAATCTCTTCTTGCCTTTCTAACCCTTCAACTTCATTAACCTTAGGAGGAGTTTCTTGATTTGGACCACCCACAAAGTGAATCTGCTCCTGCTTGGCTTGGTTAGCAATCAGCAAGTCTATCTTCTCTTGCAAGGATTTTATTTCCTTCTTGGTCTGGTTGTCATCAGCTCTGGTTGTTCTATCAGCTCTGTCATGTTCTCCACTGTAAACTGAATCACTCTTGACCATGTTGTCCACCAGCTCCTCAGCATCTTCTTCAGACCTGCCCAGGAAGAAACCATTGCTTGCTATATCCAATCTTGCTCTAAACTCAGGAAGGGAACCTCTATAGAATGTGCTCAGCAAACTCTCCTTTGAGAAGCCATGGTGTGGGCACTTAGCTTGATATCCCTTGAACCTTTCCCATGCTTCACTAAAGCTTTCCAAGTTCTTCTGCTGGAAACTAGAGATCTCATTCCTCAGCTTGGCTGTCCTTGATGTGGAGAAGAATTTCTCCAAGAAGGCCTTCTTACAATCATCCCAAGTAGTGATGGAGTCACTAGGTAGAGATTTCTCCCATTGGCGTGCCTTGTCTCCTAGAGAATGGAAACAACTTGAGCTTGAAGGCATCTTCTGACACACCATTGGTCTTGGACAAGCCACAATAGCTATCAAACTTGTCCAAGTGATCAAATGGGTCTTCTACAGCCAAGCCATGGTACTTGTTGTTCTCAATCACACTCAACAAGCCTGACTTGATCTCAAAGTTGTTAGCTTCCACAGCTGGTGCACGGATGCCCGTCCTGTTGCCATGAATGTGAGGACGGTCATATGTGCCAATGGCTCTAGCTGGCCGCTGTGGGTGTCGTTGTTGTTGCTGGCGCTGTGGTCTAAGGTTGTCAGCTCCTTGACCATTGCCATCTTGGGGTTGATGCTGGTGATCATCCATCTCAAACCCCAACCTTTGAATGTGAGCCTGTTGCTCTTCTTCTCTTCTCCTTCTTGCTATTTCCCTCTCAAGTGTAGCTATCTCTTCAACAGTGGGAACTAGGTTAGTTGCACCCCTGCTTCTTGTGTTCATACACCTTAAAATCAAAGGAAGATGCAAAAGGAGAATCAATATCACAAGAAAAGAAAAATGATTTAGTCTCAAGCAAGTGACTAAATCCCAATGTCACAATCAACTTAGAATTTGGCAACGACGCCAATTTGATGAAAGAACTTTTCTAAGGTTCTAATCAAATGATGTAGTATAAAAGATTGTCGAACCAGTCCTAAGTGACAATGAAACAGAGGGAATGCAAGCCTATGCTCAATCTAAATGCAATCATTAGAGAGGATGATGATTAAACTAAAACAATAAACAAAATGTAACAAAAGGTAAAACTTTCTTTCTTATGAGGAGAGTGAGACCCATGGGTATAGGGACTTGATATCAAATGATTAAGCTTCAATCCAAGATGCTAACTTTTCAATCAATCTAATCCTTATGCCTAGACAACAAAACTAAGCAAGCTCTATCTCTAGATGGATGCTCTTTTGCAATGATCACCCAAGTACACCAAATCTCTTTGGCTGTAATGATCAAAGCAAACAAGGAGAATGAATCTATTAGCAATCCTAGCTTCTTTGACAACTAATCTCTTAGGCAAAGCAAGCTAAAAGCATAGATGAGTTGGTTCAGGCATTTCATAGAACACCTTTCGGGCATGAAATGCCTATAGCTCTATGTTTGAGAGGCCAACTCAAATATAGCTTTAAAAACACCAAATCTATGCAAGGAAATGATAGATCTAACACTAGACACCTTGGATCTAACTTAATCACTCTCTATCACCCTAACCCATGGATCTTAGAAGGATCTACTCACTAATCCACATGCTTAATCTTAAATCCATGAGAGATTCAAGCTTAAACATATAGAGAAAGAAAGGATATGAAATCAAACAATCAAGAGCACAAAGACAAGATGAGATTATGAATCAAGATGAAACTTTACTCAAGAGGTTAATGTGTTCTTAGATAGAAAATGAGATCAGTCCCACATTAGGGATAACAAGGGTACTTATAGTTAGGCTTAAAATCCCTAGAAACATAGATTAAGATTACTAAAAATCCCTTAAGCTAAATGGGTCTAAACCAATAGGAAAGAGGCACAAAACTCGGTCGGGTAGCAGGAACACCATCAACCCAGTCTAGGTTACCCGGCGTCCAAGCTGGCAGCTCTTTGCTCCGTCGGGTTCGCCGTCCGTCTCTCCCGGTCGCCTCACCCGGTCACCAGTACCTTCTTCGACCGGGTACTCCTAGCGGACAGGTCACCCGGTCGTCCTCAGCTTGGAAGTGTCTTTATCGCCCGTCGGATGCATGTACCGGACGCATCTCCGACGTCCAGCAGTCTTCATCGTCCGGTGCTCCTACCGGGCGTGCTTCCCGGGCGTCTCGGCTCGGGCCAGCATTGTTCTTCCGTCGGGTTATGCGTGCCGGACATGTCTCCCCGGCCGTCCAGCAGTCTTCATCGTCCGGGTGCTCCTACCCGGACGTGCTTCCCCGGACGTCTCTCGGCTCGGACGCGCATTGTTCTTCCGTCCGTTATGCGTGCGGACATGTCTCCCGGCCGTCCAGCAGTCTTCATCGTCCGGTGTGTGTAGCCGGTCAAGGCTACCGGTCTGACCCTCTTCTCTTGGTTTTACTTCTCTTCTTATAGCCATTCTTGATTCTTCACTTCTTTTTGGGTCATAAGGTCTCCAAACACCTCAAATCTCACCAAAACATACTCCAACACCTGATAGGGACAAATGAATGCAAAATGATCCTAGACAAGCCTAAACTTAAGCCTATGACTAAAGGAATGCAATAAAAAGATGGCTAAAAACATGAAAATATGCAAGACATCAATCTTGTACTCAATGACACCAGCCTTGAGCTTCTTGGGATGGAGAGTGAGGGTGTGTGGGAGCAAATCAAGAGGTGGAGGATGAGGCTCTTTCACCATCTTCTTCTTTCCAGGAGTGGCCTTTGAGGCTCCACTCATCCCCTCAGTTTTAGCACTTTCCAAGTGCTCATCACACAACTCTTTTGAAGACTCTTCATCAAGACCTTCTTTCTTACCAATAACCACTTCATCTTGGGGCTTCTCAACAGCTTGTGCATCACAAGTGATTGTCCCACAATAGTCTGATTCCATTGGAGGTTGTAGAGGATAGGAGACAGCTTTGTTGACATGCATGAGGGTGACCTTCTTGTTGGGAAAGTCAATACAAGCTCCAACTGTTGTGAGGAAAGGAGTGCCAAGGATCAAAGGGACTCTCTCTTCAGATACCATCTTCAAAACAGTGAGGTCAATGGTTATGGTGCAGGATCCAATCTTCAAAGGGAAGTCCTTGATGATAACAATTGGGGTTGTAGAAGAAGAATCCCCAAAGGTGAGAGAAGAGGTATCTGGTTCCATGCTTTCAATCCCAAGACTCTTCCCCATAGCCATGAAAATCACATTCACACTTGCACCACTATCAAAAAGAGCATCATCCATAGTTAGTTTTCCAAGGGAGCAAGACACTTTGAACTTCCCATGAGACTCAAGCTTAGGAAGGGAGTTGGGAGGGATTGGTGGATCAATCTTCAGAATTGAGATGTCTAAAAGCTCAGCCACTTCACGCATACTCGAGACCTCTGGAAGCATGACTCCAACATCACTAAGATCTTTTCTGAACTTTGAGATCACCTTCTTTTTAGCTTTGGTGAGAACTCTTTGGGGGAAATGGGAGCTTATCATATGGTGATAGCTCAAACTCAGTGTCTTCCTGCTTCACTTCTTTAAGCTTGTTGTCTGCTCTCTTCACAGTTGGTGTCTCAGCTCTAGGCTCAGCTTACTGTAGACTCTTTACCTCAGCCTTCTTGGCAGCTCAGAATATGTGCTTCAGCTGTGGCCACAACAAATCTTTCAACATCACCAAACTCAGTTCCAAACATTTCAATCTCATCCTTCTCTGTCTCATGAGTACAGATCTCAATCTTTGAAGAAGTAGTAGAGAGGCTGACATTCCAAGATTCCTTGGAATTTTTCTCTGGTTTTCCTGGTAGAGATCCCATTGGGCTCTTGGAGGATGAAGACATAGAAGCAACCTGGCTCTACAAAGCTTTGAGATGAGAGGCAAGTTGCATGTACTTGTTGTTGAGGTCAGAATAGGTTCCATCAATCTTGGCATGGATGTTCTTAAAATCATCACCAATAGTCTTAGCATTTCTTTCTTGAGCTTCTAAGAGTTGCTTGAACATGGACTCCAAATTTGAACTTGGAGCCTGAGCTTGAAAAGAGCTTCCTTGGGGCTGACTAGACTGGTTGGCTTGGTAACCTCCTTGTTGATTGTTGTAGTAAGGTCTTTGCTGGTAGTTGTTTTGGTATTGGAAGTTGGGCTCTTTCCTGTACCATGTGCCATTAGCATTGATGAAGCACAGTTCCTCTTGACCTTCTACACCATTAACCTGATTAGTCCCAGCAGGCTGCTTTTGTTGCTGGTTCCCAATGGAGTTAATCTGCTCCTGCTTAGCCTTCTCTGCAATAATCTTGTCCAACTTCTCTTGGAGAGATTTCAGCGCCTTCCTTGTGTGCTGATCATCTTCATCACTGCCTCTGTTGACCCTATCATGCTCCTCACTGTAGACTGAGTCACTCTTGGCCATGTTCTCCACCAGCTCCTCAGCATCCTGCTCAGTTCTGCCCAGGAAGAACCCATTGCTGGCTGTTTCTAATCTGCTCCTAATCTCTGGAAGAGCACCTCTGTAGAAGGTGCTAAGCAAACTCTCCTTGGTGAAGCCATGATGTGGGCATTGAGGCCAATAGCCCTTGAACCTCTCCCATGCTTCACTAAAGCTCTCAAGGTTCTTCTGCTGAAAGCTAGAGATCTCATTTCTGATCTTGGCTGTTCTTGAGGTAGAGAAGAATTTCTCTAGGAATGCCCTCTTGCACTCATTCCAAGTTGTGATAGAGTCACTTGGAAGAGCCTTCTCCCATAGATGTGTCTTGTCTGCCAAAGAGAAGGGAAACAACCTCAGCTTGAAAGCATCTACAGAAACTCCATTAGTCTTGGACAAGCTACAGTAGCTATCAAATGTGTCCAAGTGATCAAGGGGTTCCTCCACAGCAAGGCCATGAAACTTTTTGTTCTCAATCAAATTCAGCAGTCCTGATTTGATCTCAAAGTTGTTGTTCTCCACAGCTGGTGCTCTTATCCCCAACCTATGACCATGAATGTGAGGTTGATCATAGGCTCCAATGGCTCTAGCTTGGCGCTGTGGCTGTTGTGGCTGGGGCTTTGGTCTTATGTTGTCAGCTCTTGGACCATTGCCTCCTAGGGCATCACCATCTTGAGGCTGATTCTTGATATACCATGGACTTTACCCGTTTTTACCCATGGTATATGAGTGTTTTTACTATTATTATCTATGTTTTGGAGTCGATTAGGTATGTTTTCAGGTTCATAAGCATTTTGGAGAAAAGTAATGTTTTAGGTGCCTTTTTGGAGCTTAAAGAAGAGTTCACCTGTGTTCAAGACCAGATGTCGACACCAGAGTTACACATCGATCGATTCACACTCTGTGCGATCGATCGACACACATTAGCCGAAGAACGATACATCGAGACTATAATCGATCGATGTACTCCCTGTACTATCGATCGATACTGAGGCGGCAGAAAGACAAGTTGGACCTGGCCGAACTTGAAGCCCAAGATATCACATTTTACAAGAATGCCCCTGACGAGTTTTTTAACCTAATGATTTCATATATTTATATGCCTAAGTGTTTTGGCAAGAGATATAAGTTTCCTACAAGTTTTACACACAATACAAGTTTTATTCAAGTTTTATACAAGTTTCTTCTTTTTCTACTTATTTCTTTTTAGTTCTTTATTTGTTAACAAAGGTTATATAATTCTAGACCTAGAGGAGAGATCCAAAGATATTTGTGATTGGAACCTAAGTGTTCACCCTCTAATAGGTCTATGAACTTATATTATTACCTTGTTGCTATGAACTACTTAGCCATGTCTGAGTAGATTTATTTGTTAGATTTAGGGTTTCAATAGGATATGAGGGATTAGCCCCAACCTATAATTTCTATAGTTGTGATATTTATTGTTAGGATTGTTCACTAATGCTTTTTCTAGCTTAGCTACCTACAACATGAACTTGGATTGCATTGTTTATTACATGCAATACGACAACATCTAAACATGCTATGACCCTCTTGAGATATCGCAGCTGATCTAAGATCATGGTGAGCATTGTATCAACTTCAGCATAAAGCTTGCTTAGTGCGTGTCGTCGATACTCCTATAGAGTGTCGATCGGCGTAATAGAGGTATATCGATTCGATATTCCTATCGAACCATCGTCGATACCATCGTGAGTAGTAGCCACTTAACACCATTTAGCATCTAAGTAATAGATGGTCTAAATAATCGAGAGCTGATGGATTCATTTAATAAGTGTTGAGCTCGACATATCATGCAAGCAACTTGTTAGCCTTTATAGTATTTATAATCACGAATTCCTGAATACTTACCTGAATCTAACTACATTTCTTTCTTGTTTCAAAACCAAATCCTTTCAACTGAGTAATCTTATCCTTACTCAGCAAACCTGCACTTTACTTTAAACTATTTTCAACCTAGCATAGTCATTAAGATTGCATCTTATTTGTACACTAGCTCTCTGTGGATTCGATCCCTAAGTACTACAACTGAACCTCTTATTTGAGAGAGTAAAGTCACTCCTTAGGGTAATTTGAGTGATAAAAATTCTCCATATCAAACCCCCATCTCTGCAAGTGAGCCTGTTGCCTTTCTTCTCTTCTCTTTCTTGCAATCTCCCTCTCAAGTGTAGCAATTTCTTCAACAGTGGGTGTCAAGTTTGATGCACCTCTGCTTCAAGTTATCATACACCTGAAATGCAAAGGGAAAAGAGCAAGGAGAAGCAATAACACAATAAAATCAAAATGACTTAGTCTCAAGCAAATGACTAAATCACAATGTCAAAATCAACTTAGAACTTGGCAACGGCGCCAATTTGATGAAAGGACTTTTCAAAGGTCCTAATCAAATGATGTAGTATAAAAGATTGTCGAACCAATCCTAAGTGATTCTAATGCAAAGGGAATGCAAGTCTATGATTAATCTAAGTGCAACCATGATAAGAAGATGATTATGAACTAAGACAATATTAAAAATGCAATAAAAGAGTGAACTTTCTTCTCAATATTAGGCAAGGGGGTTCTTGGGACAAGGGAATTGACTTTGGGTGATCAAACTTTAATCTAAGATGGCAAACTTTCAATCAATCTAACACTTTAAGCCTAGACACAATCCTAAGCAAGCTCTATCTCTAGATGAATGCTCATTCACAAACATATCTCAAGCATCTAATCTCTTAGGTTGAATAATATGAAAGCAATCATTAAGAACTAGTCCATTAGCTATCTCAACACCTTTAACAACAAATCTCTTTGGTAAAGAATGTTAAAAGCATTGAAGAGTTGGTTCAGGCATTTCATAGAACACCTTTCGGGCATGAAATGCCTATAGCTCTATTTTGAAGAGGCCAACTCCAAAATAGCAAGAAGAACACTCTACAAGCAAGGATCAAGAAGGATCTACCCTAGAACATCTTAGATCTACACCTAATCACCCTTAGTCTCCCAAGCCCACGAACCCTAGATAGATCTACTCACTAATAGCCATGGAAAACCTCAAAATCAATGATGATTCAAGGCTAAACATGATTAGAGAAGAAGATAATCTATTAAACGCAAAAGAAATGAGATGAAAAGGATCAAAGATCCAAAACTTTCTTCAAGATCTAAATGTGTTTTTGAGAGAAAAGAAGTTGTCTCCTCAAGGAGATTACTTAAGTATTTATACATAGGCTTAGAAAGCCCTAAAACATCATTTAAAAATTACTAAAATGCCCCTAAGGTCATTTAATCTCAACCAATGAGAAAAGAGGAGCCAAAAACGCTCATGGTCAGATTGGCTCTGCCAGGCCGCGCGTCCTGACCCGAGAAGTACGTCCCGTCCGAGCAATCCACCAGGCCGCGCGGGTCAGTCAAGCCGCGCACGTCTGGCCGCGCATCCGGCCCTTGTCCATCCGTCCAATCCCGCGCGGGTCATGCGCCCCGAGCACCCCAGGCCGCGCATGAGCTGTATCTGTTCCCTTCAGGCCGCGCGGGTATTTGCTCCGCGCATGCTTGGCCGCGCACCGGCCCATGTCCTGGCTGCTGTCCCACACGGGTCATGTGTCCCGAGCGTCCTGGCCGCGCATCATGGTCCGTTCTTTCCTGTCCCTGGTGTGTCCTGCGTGGGTACTCTCACCCGAGCAGTCCAGGCCGCGCGTCCGGCCAACCATCTCTTGTCCGTCCAAGCACCCGGGTCAGTGTTCCTGATCTATCTCGTGTCCCGGCCGTCCTGGTCTCATCCAAGGAGTGGTCTTGATAATGGTTTGGCTTGTCCTGACCTTGGCCAAACTTGATTCTTCACCTCTTTTTGGGACATAAGGCTTCCAAACACCTCAAATCACACCAAAACATGAGATATGGATGCTAAAAACATGTAAATATGCCTAATGCCTAACTTATATGATCAAAATGCATGAGATATGGATGCTAAAAACATGTAAATATGCAAGAAATCAGGATCAAGCCCTTATATGAATCCATAACTACCAGCAGGCGGCCGAAAAGTACTACAACGCTAACGTACACGGTCGCAGGTTCAAGGAAGGCGACTTGGTCTTACGAAAAGTTTTCCAAAACACCGCCGAGCGGAACGCAAGAAAACTCGGAGCAAACTGGGAAGGACCTTACAAAGTCATAAAAGTGGTCCGACCAGGCTCTTACGAAATCGCAAACATGCAGGACGCCAAAATTCCAAGAACGTGGAACGCGATGCACCTGAAGAAATACTATCACTAAACGACACCTTCACTGAACTACGAGACGGCTTGATCCCTGAAAAGGGTACGTAGGCAATTCGTCGCACGACGAGCTCAGTTGTCCCCCCTCATCAAAAGGGGAGGGTGCGATAACGATACCGTGATACTCCCAAATTTTCTGACAAAACGACGCAAATGTTTAACCTTCGGCAAAGGGAGACGTCGCTAACGCTAGAAGAACTCTTTTCGCGTCAAAAAACTTTCCGAAATGGAACGTTCACAAAACAGTCCGTCCGCGACTATAAACACACACTCCTTCTTAACACGTGTCCTTTGCGAAGAATCAAAAACGGTAATATCTACCGATAAGTTTGTTGCTGATCACAACAAACTCTGAACGTCCTAAACAGACTAAACTACCTCATAGAGATAGCTCTCATACACCCAACACAAGGGTAATAGCGCTATAAAAGAAACCCAAATTTTTGTTCAGCACTTTCGGGAGACTTAAAAATTATCCTCGAAGAGATACTCGATTCCTACCATACAAGTTGTATAAGCCGAGAACATATCGCAGACTTTAAAGCGGGACGGAATCAGGTCGAAAACGATACGGGAAACGTAAGTCGAAGTAGTCCTCGCACCCCCTAAAACCGTGAGTAGACCTACGTCTTACCCTAAACCAAGCACACTGGAACATCTCAAGGCATAGTATCAAACACCCTGATAAAAGATCCCAAAATTTGCCTCTTGGCTATTATCCGCGCATCTCCAGAAATCCCGCAAGCTTGTACGCTGCGGAAAACTCTCGAAATAGATTGCGGATATAGCCGTTCACCCAGAATTAGACCACGAGATGACAACTCGTGCTCTTCCCTCTACATTCACGCGAATTAATACATGCTCTTAAAACGCAAAACGAACTTCATCATTTAAAGTCGCAGAAGCGACAGGGATTCAAAGCCACAAGCGGCCAGTCCCAAGATAAAAACATGGCCACACACGGCCAGCAACAAAACATGAAAAACAAAAGTCTCATACGAGACTACCAACTAAGACATCCTCTGCACCCGGAGCTTCATGTTCACCGATCATCCTCTTTGGGTTCGGGGCCGCGCTACCAACTTCCTCAGCTATGGGATCCTGATCCTTGGATATTCCGGAGTAAGGCAGGAGGGTGCACTCAGACTTCAGGCCCGCGAGGGTAAGATCGAAGTCGCCCTTCTCCTCCACTAACGCCGCTTTACGGATCGAAAGTCAGGCCTCTTCAGCTCGTGGAGATGGGGGCGTTTCCCCGAGAAACAGCTGAGCTTCGCTTATCCCCCCCATCGACGCTCGCCAAGGCAAGATCCCTCGCGTGGATAACCGACAGGGAATCGAGAGCATCTGCGATCCTCGCCAAACGGCTCCGAAACTCGGCGCGCACAGATTCCCTGGCCTCCTCGGTCGCGGAAGCCGTCGATTCCTCCCCTCCCTTGACTTTACGTTTTAACCGACGCAACTCCAAGGACTTTGCCACCTTCGCTTCTTTTGCCTTAAGCAGAGAACTCGCAGTCTTGCCAAGGTCTCCTTCGAGTTCGCCAACCCGAGATTCAAACTGAGCAATATCGAGGGAGTGAGCGTCCTCGATAACTTTCAATTTCCCTTCGAGCTGCGATGATCTTTCTCGCGAATCCTTCAGCTCCTTTGCAAGACGCTCGACCTCAGATCCGCACTCGTTGATCATTTCATCGATCAACAAAACAAACTGCGAGATAAAAGAGAATCCAGAAGGTGTCGAGAAAAGACAGGCGCACGCGCACAAAAATAATATATATATATATATATATATATATATATATATATATATATATAAATATAAAGAAACTTCAAACCTTGGAGCGCTGCCGCGACATCAACCCTGAACCGCACGAAGGACCAGCCTCGGGATCCGTGCATCTCCTCTTCTTGGCCGCATCGGGATTGGCAGCTGGTCTTTTGCGACTCTTCGGCGCAACGGCCGGGATCGCGCTTGGGCTGGTAGTCCCAAGACCGTCTCTCTCTTGGCAGGGAGAGAAGGAGGCATCGACTCGAGAACCGGTTTGACGTCAGCGATATGAACCGGAGTCGAAGAAGAGCCGGAGGGGTGAACCTCAGTTTCAGGCATTAGCGTGTCCACAACGACAACCCCCTCAGCAGCAACAGCGGGTGTCGGGACAACGGACGTGGGTGTGGGTATTGGAGACGCATTGGGCGCATGGTTTGCCGCCTATCCAGCCTCACTGCGTTCCAGCTCACTTTGAAAAGAAAGGAATTTCCTGATATGAGCGGGAACGGCACCCGCAGCAGTTGGGTCTGACGGACCTGCGCCGGCGGACTTGCTCACCTCAACGTCACAACTCTTTTTAACATTGCTGGAAGAAGACATCTTGATAACAAAAGATTTCTAAGAAGCAAAGCAAGGAGGATTTGAGAGTTGAGATGGTTTGAAGAGAATGAAGAGGAGTTGCTTATTTATAGAAAAAGTTGAAACACTTTTTCGCATTAAATAAAAATTGCAAAAATTTCGAGGAAACCCAATTTTCTAATCGCCAATACCGACTAATCGCTATCACTCGCCTGCAAGAATCGTCTTCGAAACTTACGAGCTGGGGGGCTAACTGTTGGGGTCAAAAACGGTTACCTCGAAATTGACTTCTAAAAAAGTGCATCTTCGTCCATTCTCGACAAAAGTTCCCAAAAAACTCAAATGGAACGTCAAGCTAATCGAAATGGCAAGTCTGACCTCTTGGAGTCAAGCAACTCGCCCGTTGGGTGAGCAGGGCCAGTTCTTCTCGCTAGGTTGGCGAGTTGCACCTCACGGAGTCGAGCAACTCGCCCGTTGGGCGAGCAGGGCCAGTCCTGTTCGCCAGGTTGGCAAGTTGCACCTCCCGAAGTCGAGCAACTCGTCCGTTGGGCGAGCATGGCCAGTCCTGCTCGCCAGGTTTGCGAGTGGCACCTCCCGGAGCCGAGCAACTTGCCCGTTGGGCGAGCAGGAAAAGTCCTGCTCGCCAGGTTGGCGAGTTGCACCTCCCGGAGTCGAGCAACTCACCCGTTGGGCGAGCAGGGCCAGTCCTGCTCGCCAGGCAGGCGAGTTGCACCTCCCGGAGCCGAGCAACTCGTCCGTTGGGCGAGCAGGGCCAGTCCTGCTCGCCAAATTGGCAAGTTTCACCTCCCAGAGTCGAGCAACTCGCCCATTGGGCGAGCAGGGCCAGTCCTGCTCGCCAGGTTGGCGAGTTGTCGCTCTTGAAGACATCCAATTCACTCGTTCGGCGAGTTGGATCCAAACTTGTGCCGTCTTTTCGAGCCTCGATGGGTCAGTCCCTTATTTTGTCTCGATCGGAGTTACCGTGGAATTATTACGAAGAAAACCGCCAAAGTTCATATTCGCGAATGAAGAAACAACGACTGTTCACTAAACACCACCGTCGTTTATGAGAAATAAGAACTTCCTCGTTGAATTGACGTTGTATTAAGAAACGCGCTTTCGAAGAAATCGTATAAACGTTTAAAGTCGGAAAAAGGTCCGAAGAGGCCTAAAACACGGCCCAGAACCACTTACGATTCTATTCGGAATTAAGCCCAACAATGTATGACGGCTAATCTTACTTGCAAGATAAGATGCAATCTCGCAAAATCGGAAGATAAATGTCAAATTTCCAAGATAATGATGATCGAGAAGAAAAAGGGAAGTTTCCAAGAAATGCTCAAACCGACCTAGAGGGCATATATAAGGGAAACTAAAGCTAACGGTGTAGGGGAGAGAGACCTAGACCAGAAGAACCGGCTAGCTAAGAGGAACTTAGAATTTTAGGCGTTTTGATTTCACTTAGTCTCGATTCGTCTTTGTTCTGAAATCTGACTTGGCTAACGAATCTCTGTCCGTCTTGACTCTCGGAAATCCTGTAACCCTACTCTTATCAATCTATAATGCGCATCTGTGCAACTTACTTTTGATTTTTCTGTTATTGCGTGTCTCTTTCGCTTTGGTGTGTCTTCGCAGATAATCCGAGATCTCTGGGACAGTTGAGTCAACTTGACTTCCCATATTTTACGGAAAATCGACAGTGCGAATTTTGGTTCATACAACCACAGTGATACTACCTTTCTTTGGAACAACATGCACAGAAGATACCCATTCAGAATCTGAAATAAGGTAAATAACACCAGCATCTAAGAGTTTAAGAATCTCCTTCTTTACAACATTCTTCAGGTTAGGATTTAACCTTCTTTGATGCTCTATAGAAGTCATTGATTCATCCTCAAGATGTATCCTATACATGCACAAAGATGGTGATTTAACGTTCTTTGATGCTCTATAGAAGTCATTGATTCATCCTCAATATGTATCCGCGCGTGCAGCTCGATCGCCCGGAGTCTCGAAATCGAGTCTTCTACCGCTGCAGGCTCTTGTGATCCCTTGCGGGGCCTTGCTCTTGGCCTTCGCCGTTAAGGTTTCCACCTGTTTTGAGAGAGAGGCCACGATTTTTCCTTGTTCGTCCGCCTGTTTCTGAGCGGAGGCGAACATTTCTTTCATCTGGTCATGTATCGTGGTGTCGGCAGCGACCGTTGATACGTTTCCAGCTGGAGTGTTGGTGGCATTGGCATCGACGGGAGTTCCGTTGTGCGTTTGCGGGTTGTCAGCGTTGGTCGCCATATCAGACCGAGCGTGTGTGGTTGCGAGTGAGATAGATCCGTACCCACCCTCCTTCTAGCGCCAAACTGTGGGAACCGAAATTCACACCGTCAAGTTTTGTTGATCGGAGGAAAGCCAAGTAAACCTAGCCTTCCCTGAAGGTCCCGGTTATCTCCTGGGCCACACACGACACAATCAATATATAATAAGTGGGAATGTAAAAATCGCAAGAACAAAAGATAGAGCAAAAGATCTTATTTCCGAATTCGCGTTAAAGCGTGAACAACAGGAAAGAGATCGGCTACAAGAGCTGTCGATGAGTTAAGCTAGTCCAGCCGCCTAAATCTAACCTAGTTGAGTCGCGGCTAATTAGTAAAAGCGGAAAAATACCTAAGTTGCTCTAAGTGCTATGTTGCTGCTAAGATTGCTCTCCCCAGTTCTTCTCTTGCTCCTCGCCCCAAGCTCTCTTTATATACTCCTCTTAGGACGGTCTATTCCTCCTTTGGGCCGAATCTATCGCGAATCGGGCTTTTTCAACTTTCGTCGATCTTTATGTTTATCTTCGGGAAACCTGACATTTATCTTCGGGAAACCTGAGATTTATCTTGGAAACTTGACATTTATCTCTTTATGTAAAGATAAACATGGCCGTCATGTCCATTTCGACTTGATCATCCGAAAGTCGAGTGGGCCGCTGGTCGCGTTTCAGACTTCGGGGCCGAGCCACCGTGGACGCTTAACGATTTCACGAGAAACTAGCCTGTTATGGTACTTGTTTTTCCGGCGAACCCCAACTCAGAGAGTCGAGATGACTGGTGTTTTAGAATAACCGTGATTGTTTTATATACGATGAATTGAAATCCATTCGCAACCGAACCTTGTGGTCTTTTACGGCCTTCGATTGATAACCAAACAAAATGGGGTTCTTAGGTTTCGCCTTCAAGGAGTTGAACGGTGAGACTTGCAAAGATGCAAAACGCTGAATTGGACTAGTTGTCGAGACGGTTTTATGGGGAAAAGGTCGCGACCTGCCGAAAGTACGCGACGCAAGCGCTCGCTGCCAGCACGGATGAGTCGGCTGCCTGGGACCAGCACGGCGAAGTCGCGCCGCGCCTGACCAGCATCGGCGAAGCAGCCGCCCTGACCAGTGGTTAAGGTATGCCGGGCGCTCGGACTGGCATCGGGCGAAGAAGCGCCGACCAGCGCTGCGAAGTTGGTGCCGGGCGCCTGACCGCACGGCGAAGCCGGCGCCATGCCCGGTCCAGCTGGCGAAGCCAGCGCCGACCAGCACAGGCGCAGCTCACGCTGTGCCCGGCTAGGCTCGCGGCTCGTGTCCGGGACTACGATGCGATCATCCCTTCCGGCGCTTCGCCGAGTAACTAGTTTTCTAGGTTTTATTCGCCACATGATTCCTTCCAAGGATTTTCGGCGTTGATCGCGCCTTTGACCGATTTTAACCCCAACATATAGCCCAGCCAGCTAGGACCGTGGTTTTGGTAACAGGTCCTAGCTCATGTATAGCTTGATAGAAGGTGGAGACGCTAATCGCTTGTCGTAATGTCGGAGTAAATAGTAATTTTCCTTCTTTATAAAGATGGAGTAAGAATTTTAGTCATTCTTACTTTATCACAAGAATTTCACCTTCTAAAGTCTCTCTCAAGATCAAGATCCTCTAAGAAGAATTCTTCTCATTCATCTTCGGGTGATTCTCCTGGCCGACGGCGGTTGCTCCAAAGCACGAGGAAAGAGTGGACGAAGATGCAGGGAGGCATACTACAAAGCTTTATGTGGCTCGCTCGCTGAACATTCCTATCCCCAGAGACCTCGAGGGTGCCGGGCTGCCCTTCTCACCAAGCATGGTCTCCCGAGTACTGACGATTCTTCAAACTTTTACCAAGTTTCGAGTGGGTTACGTTCGATCCCGACCGATGGCGAGAGTGCAAGGAATCCTCCGCAGGGCTTGTTTACTTGTTATGAAGCTTTTCTCGCGGTACTGCCGCGATGTGGTTCCCGATCCCGGTGCTATCATTGGCGCTTCGGTCGTTGGCTTTCGATCAGCCAGCTCACCGCCCCATCCTTGAGAGTTGGTTTTGCGCGGTTAGTCTCGAAGTTACGAAGCCAGGCATGGATCTTAGCCCTAGCTTATTTTGATTGATTTTGGTATTCTAAGCCAACGGAGATCGAATGTTCAGATTCCATGATCCCAAGGAAGAATATGGCCATAATTCAGGGGACTACTAACACCAAATCGTGGTTCGAGCTTTCTTCTGTTCAATACGAGGAGTCCGCTGAGGAAAGCTGCCTTCACCTATTCCTCGAGTGGAACTTCAATCGCGTAATAATACTAATTCTGTTTTTCGCTGCATTTTGAACGCGCATGAAGATAAAAATTTTGTTTATCGCAGTGAACATGGTTGTTGCCCACACTCATGCTGATCTTTTCACAAACGAGATATTCTTCGAAAGGTCGCTTTCTCGAGTACCTTTTCCGCCGAGCGGATTCGGTGGAGCCTCGAAATATTCTTCAGCCTCCGATGTTCCGCGGTGATGTCGAAGCCGATTGCTGTCTTGCCTGTTTGGAGGCGAGACAAGGTGTCCAAAGGCAAAGAGGTCGAATGCAGACGGTTCGGAGATTCTTCGCTGGTAGGAGGAGACCCCAGCTTTGTTCCGGGAAGGTGGAACTAGCGAAGTTTTCCTGCCTAGCAACTTTTTCGATGGTCTCTCCAGCTGCCATTACCGGCGAGTCGCTCGAGGATGAAGCGAAGAAGAATTTTTGCCGAGGGTTCTCGCCTAATCAATGAGGTTTATCCTTTGAACTTTGATCGGATATATTACTATTGTTGCATATATATTTTCTGATCCTAAGTTCGTGACAGGAATGAGGGGTTCGAGTGGCGCTGATGGAAGCTGAGGATCGAGGATCTCGCTCAAAGCTGAGGAAGCCGAACGTGAACTCTTCCGCTTCCTCGAAAGAGGTTGAGGAACAAAGCCGAAGCAGGTCAACTTCATTCTCGAGCCCTCGTATGCGCGGAAAGGAGAGGAAGGAGAGCTTTATCCAGATGGCGGAGGGCTTAATCGCTTGCCACCGAAGTTCGAGCTTGAAGGAAGCTCAAGAGTCTGTGGGTGATTTCACAGTGTCGGGGTTCGGTTGTTAACCTTTACAAGTCGCAGAACCCAAACATTTCTCCTCCGAGATCGCTGAGATGAAAGGTCTCATTAGCCGCACGCGCCATGCTGAATCCTTGGTTCCTCCGGATCGAGGGAAGGGTCAGGAAGCTTTGGGACCCCATCGAGGTTTCGGAGGACACGGTGGAGACCGAGCAGGTGGAAACGCCGAAGGCGATGAAGAAGTTGACCAGCCTGTGGATTTCGATCTCGTGTCCGATTCCTCTGACCTCACTATGAGGATCGCTGGGATGGTATCCCTTTATCTTGATGGTTTTATGCTTGGCGGGTGTGGCCGCTTATTTATATTCCGCTAATCAGGGAGGTCGCGATAACTTTGTATATTTTGGGACTGGCCATTGGTGGCTTTGAATCCTCGCCGCTTCAAGGCTTAAATATATATTATGTGTAGATTTTGCAGAAATTTGCCTTGTGATTTGATTTATACTTTTGTCAAGTGTAGAGGGTAGAATTGAGTAGTCACTTCGATTCTAACTCTTATTTTGTCGCTAGGTCCGTGATACTACTTTGTAGCGAAAGTGTTTTAGGTGTTAGCGATGAGAGACATGTTTTGGATCTCAGATTCGGTGTTTATACTTTGTTTGTGAGATGTTAAGATCCAGCAAGGCTGGGTTTAGGCAAGACCTAGGCTTACTCTCAGCTTTAAGGCTATGCGATGACTGATCGGCTTTCGCTTTTGCCGTTAGTGATTTCTTCCTGATTCTTCCTCATTAAAGTCCGCGACTTGGCACCGCTTATGCGACTGTGTAGTAAGAATCGAAATCTCCAGAGAATATCCGAGTGCTAAACCAAAATTTAGGGTTTCTTTACATAGGCTATGATATCCTTGTCGGATGTAAGAGGACCTTATTCTACTAAAAGGTCTGACTCACGGATTTGTATTAGTGAAACATTTCGTGTTCGTCCGTCGGGCCAATTGACGGGCTTTGTTTTTTCTAAAGTCGCAGGTGGACTGTTTTGATGGATGATGCGATTTTGATACCTTTGGGAAATTGCGACGCCTCGCTTCGAAGATATGATTTTCGCTTTTCCGGAATTTTATGCTATCGTATTAAGCACGCATTGAAAGATCGATAGAAAGAATTTTATTGAAAAAGTTTCAAAATTTTGAATACATGTGCGGTATTTCGCCTTTGTGGAAGTATAGGAGTATACGCATTCACTTTTGGTGAGGGATAGCTGAACTCGCCGAAGTTTCGGACGAAGCCGCCCACGCATTCTTCGAGGATCAAGACATCTCGTAGTTCTGATTGTTGCTGCAGGCGTTTTACCCAGGGTGTTGCCATTCGATCGCATTCAGCCGGATCGGTGGTCTCTGCGGGGTTGAGTTGTTCTTTCACGGCGATGGACTCGAGACTTTGTCGCTGTCTTGAATCGCTCGTTTGGATGATTCTGATCATCTTTTTCGAAGTTTTCAGGAATGTTATGTGATTCCTTTGCTCGCTTCGGTTAACGCAGGGGTGTTTCGATCTTTTCAGTTTGTGCTCGCTAGAAGCAGAGTTTCGATTGTTTCTCCCCCAGATTACGCGTTCCTGCTGAGTCGGAAATTTGATGCTGAGGTGATATGTGGACGGTACAGCCTTCATGGAGTTGATCCAAGGGTTCCCATGATTGCATTGTAGATGGCCAGGTTATCGACTACCGCTAACCTCGACGACCTTTGTAACTTCCTTAGCTATGACCGGGCTTGATGTTCTCGGGGTCATGGAGGTGACGCCAAAACCCAGTCAAAGGTTTTGGCCTGGATTACTTCCTAAGTGGGATGTTCATCCTATAGAGGTGTCGCGAAGATGATGTTGACCGCATTCCTGTATCGGCAAGGATGCGTCGACTTCAGATCCCGGATCACCAGGTCAATAATAACTGAGGATCGAATGAGGTTTGTCAATTCGACAATTTCTGTTCTCTAAAACGATCGTGGTTTGGAGTGTTGCTTTCCAAAAGCCAGTTGGAACTTGTCTCGCCACCGTAGGCTTTGATCGACGGACCGAAGTCTTGATAGAACCGCGCACTGATAATCATATTTATCCTCCGGCGATCGCTGTTGTTCCCTGGTCGCCCTATCTCTCTTCCGCTTCACCCATTGACTTTCAGGCGTGGTTCTCGGAGATGGTCTTGTCGGTTTTGGGCGGTCGGACCAGGAGCAAGTCTTTTATACTCTTAACCTTCGACAGTTCGCTGGCGAGGAGTTTTATGGCGCAGCCTGGCCGGTGAACCTTGCAGTTCGTGGAGTGACCTCTGGTGTCGTGGAATTCGCGGTAGGAATTATCTTTGTACTGGTTCCTGGTCGAGATGTTTCCGGAGGTTTTGCCCTGCCCGAAGTTGATGGCGAGCTATGTTCGCGCTTTGGACGCCTTCCCTTTGTGATGGACGCATTTGTCGCTAATGAGAGGGTTTCTTCTTCGAGGACGCTTCGTGGTCCATGTTTAGCGATAGGACTCTCATCTCTTCCTCCATGACGATGAAGTCCGCTTTCTTGTGGAGGTATCCTGGATCATCCGCGGTTTTTCCAGCAATAGCCACTTTCGAACTTCGACTGTACCAGAGAGTTTTTCTCGTATGCCGATCGCGACTTTGTCGCTGATACCCGCCACTGACCATCACTAGTTTGAACCTTCTTATGAAGTCGCGAGTGATTCGCCTTCCTTTTGAGCTAGACTCCATAAGTCCACGCTGGAAGTCTCCTATCCATAAACATGGAATACTGTTTGAGAAATGCCGGTTAGTTCATGAAATTCCCATGGAATTTCTATTTGAGCCGAGAAAACCATTCTCGAGCCGGGCTCTGAGATTCTCAACAAAGAGAAGGCAGGGTCGGCGCTCGCTCACCCGAGAGTTTGCATCTTCCCATCGCGATCTGGAAGGACTGTAAGTGCTTTTGATCTGTGGTACCGCCGCAGACAGCAATTCTGATCTTCCTGTGGTCCGGAGATGTGTGTTTCGTGATCCGAAATGAACGGCATTTTCGTGCTTCCTCGAAGTCTATCGATCTCGAGCGCACTAGTTCCTGGTGAATTTGTGATTTCACCGCTTACCTTGGCTACTGTTTTGCGAGACTCGCTGGAGATCGTGGATCTCGCTATCGCTACTCGCGCGCTTCTTCCGAGCTTGTCGGTGCTGATTATGATGGATCCGAAGCTTGATCCTCCGCCAGTTCTTCCTGTTCAATCCAGTAGAAGTCTTCTTCCTCTCTCTGTCATGGTTTTTCGGCGACACCGCCCGCCGTGCAGACTGACTTCGGTCCTTCTAGATGAACGCCGTATCGTCCAATGATCGGATCGGTCGCTAATGTCCAGGTCGATTCGCTCGACGCCGTTCGTTGTCCCCAGCGGAGCTGGAAGATTCTCCGTAATCGGTTACGCACCGTTGGAGAGATTCGCCGTGGTTTGGCCCGAGGAAGTCTTGTCCGCCGCTGCAGCTCGATTGTCTCGAGTCTCGAATCGAAGTCTTTCGCCACTATGGCTCTTGTGACTCGTGTGGCCTTTGCTCTGGCCTTCGCCGCTAAGGTTTCCACCTGTTTTGGAGAGAGGCCATGAAGTTTTCTTTGTTCGTCCGCCGCTTCGAGCGGAGGCTAACATTTTTTCAACTGGTCTCAGATCGCGGTGTCGGCAGCACCGCTGATACGCTTCCAGCTGGAGTGTTGGTGGCGCGGCATCGGGGAGTCCGCCGGCGCTTATGGTTGTCACGCTGGTCGCCATATCAGACCGAAGCGTGTGTGGTTGCGAAGTGAGATAGATCCGCATCCACCCTCCTTCTAGCCAAACTGTGGGAACCAAAATTCACACCGCCAAGTTTTGTTGATCGGAGGAAAGCTAAGTAAACCTAGCCTTCCTGAAGGTCCCGTCATCTGCTGGCCACACACGCACACAATCAATATATAATAAGTGGGAATGTAAAAATCATAAGAACAAAAGAGAGCAAAGATCTTATTCAATTCGCTTAAGCTGCGGAACAACAGAAAGAGATCAGCTACAAGAGCTGTCGATGAGTTCGCTAGTCCAGCCGCTTAAATCTAACCTAGTTGAGTCGCAGCTCGCTAGTAAAACGAAAAATAAGTTGCTCTAAGTGCTATGTTGCTGCTAAGATTGCTCTCCCCGTTCTTCTCTTGCCCTCGCCCGCCTTTTATATACTCCTCTTAACGTCTATTCCTCCTTTGGGTCAACCTATCGCTAATCGGCCGCCATTTTCGCCGATCTTCATGTTTATCGAAACTTGACATTTATCTTCGAAACCTGACATTTATCTTGGAAACTTGACATTTATCTCTTTTGTAAAGATAAACATGGGTAGCCATGTCCATTTCGACTTGATCCTCGAAAGTCGTAGGGGTCCGCTGGTCGCTGTTTCGGGCCGCCTGTTTCGACCGCGGACGCTTTTACGCATTTCACAGAAACTAGCCTGTTATGGTACTTGTTTTGCCGGCGAATGCCAACTCCTCGATAGTCGATGACTAGTGTATTTAGAATAACCGCGATCGCTTTTATACGATGAATCAAAATCCATTCGCCAACCGAACCTTGGTGGTCTTCCGCCTTCCCGATTTATTCCACCAAAACGAAATGGGGTTCTTAGGTTTCGGGTCTTCAAGGAGTTCAACGAGTCTTCGAGCAAAGATGCAAAATGCGGAATTGGACTAGTTGTCGACAGCTTTGCGGGGAAAAGGTCGCGACTCGTCGAAAGTAGTCCGCATTACGCGCCGGACCTGGACACGGATGTTCGCCAGCACCCGGCCAGCACGTGACGAAAGCCGCTGCCGCCGCCGACCATCGGGCGAAATGGGCGCCGCAACCAGTGACCAGCATGGGCGAAGGCGCCGGGCGCCGACCAGTACGGCGAAGCCGGCGGCTACCGCATCAGCACGGCGAAGTGGGCGCCGGGCTTCAGACCAGTATGGCAAGCCGGTGCCGGCGCCGGACCAGCGCTGGCGAGTTGGCGCCGGGCGCCTGACCGGCGCCGCTCGCCGTGCCCTCCTGCTGGTGTCCGATCACGGCGCATCATCCTTCCGCATTTCGCCGAAAGTAACTAGTTTTTCTTGGTTTTATTCGTCACTTGATTCCTTCCAAGGACTTTCGGGCGTTGATTGCGTCTTTGACCGATTTTGACCCCAACAATCCTTCAAGAATTTGCTGTATTGAGGAACCAGCATGAAGGCGTCTATGATGGGCATCGTGACCTGAACCTTACTCATTTGCTTCACAAAGAAAGCTTGGTACTTCTCCAACAATTGCCTCTTGAATTTTCCAGGGAATGGGAGCTTGGGCTCATAAGGAGGGGGGACAGAAGAAGTTCCTTTGCTGGAGTAATAACTTCACCATTTTCACTGTTTTTTTCTCTTCTCCAACCTTCCCTTTACCCTTAGCTTCCACTATCTTTTCTAGGATCTCATCATTGACCTTCTCATTCACAATCACCACATCATCATCTATGTTGATGGCCACCTCCCCACCTTGTTTCGCATCATCCTTGGAGAGGTCTCTTGTAGGCAACTATTTACCACTCCTTAGGGTGATGGCCTTCATTGTTTCCTTGGGTTTTTGCTCTGGCTTTCCAGGTAATGACCCTTGTTGGCGACTTGGCTGAGAGTTCATAGAAGCAAACTGGTTCTCCAAAGCTTTGATTTTGTTGTTGAGTTCATTGTAACTACCATCAATCTTAGTGTGAACATTCTTGAACTCATGGCCTATGTCCTTTGCTGTTCTTGACTGAGCTTCTAATATTTGCTTGAACATGGATTCCATACTTGAATCCGGAGCTTTAGCTTGAGAAGAGCTGCCTTGAGCTTGAGTAGACTGATTGCCTTGATTGCTGAAACCAGGAGGGATGTTTTGCCTAGGCTGATAGTTCCCTTGCTGAGTGTTTTGCTTGGGCTGATATCCTCCTTGCTGGTTATTAGGATAAGACCTTTGCCGGTAGTTGTTGTACTGAAAGTTAGGTTCCTTCCTGTACCAAGTACCATTGTTGTTGATGAAGCATAGCTCTTCTTGGCCTTCCAAACCATCAACTTCATTGACCTTAGGAGGAGCCTCTTGACTAGGACCACCCACAAAGTTCATCTGCTGCTGTTTAGCTTGGTTAGCAAGAAGCAAATCCATTTTATCCTGCAAGGATTTGATCTCCTTCTTTGTCTAGTTGTCATCAGCTCTGTTGGCTCTGTCGGCTCTGTCGTGCTCTCCACTGTAGACTGAATCCCTCTTCACCATGTTGTCAACCAGCTCCTCTGCATCCTCTTCAGATCTGCCCAGGAAGAATCCATTGCTGGCTGTATCCAATCTGGCTCTGTACTTAGGAAGAGCACCTCTGTAAAATGTGCTCAGCATGCTCTCCTTTGAGAAGCCATGGTGGGGGCGTTGAGCCTGGTAGCTTTTGAACCTCTCCCATGCCTCACTAAAGCTTTCCAGATTCTTCTGCTGGAAGCTAGAGATCTCATTCCTCAACTTGGCTGTCCTTAATGTAGAGAAGAACTTCTCCAAGAAGGCTTTCTTGCAATCATCCCAAGTGGTGATGGAGCCACTGGGAGAGACTTCTCCCACTGGCGTGTCTTGTCCCCTAGAGAGAAAAGAAACAACTTGAGCTTGAAAGCATCTTCGGACACACCATTGGTCTTGGACAAGCCAAAATAGCTATCAAACTTGTCCAAGTGATCAAATGGGTATTCTACAGCCAGGCCATGGTATTTGTTGCTCTCAATCACGTTCAGCAACCCTGGCTTGATCTCAAAGTTGTTAGCTTCCACAGCTGGTGTTCGGATCTCCAGCCTATGACCATGAATGTGGGGACGGTCATAGGTACCTATAGCTCGATCTGGCCGTTGTGGGTGTTGTTGTTGGCGTTGTGGTCGAAGGTTGTCAGCTCCTTGACCATTACCATCTTGAGAAACTCTGTCTTGAGGTTGATGCGGGTGTTCATCCATCTCAAACCCCAACCTCTGAATGTGACACTGTTGCTCTTCTTCTCTTCTCCTTCTTGCTATTTCCCTCTCAAGTGTAGCAATCTCTTCAACAGTGGGAACCAGGTTTGTTGCACCCCTGCTTCTTGTGTTCATACACCTGAAATGGAAAGGGGGAGGAAAAAAGAGAATCAATAACACAAAAAAAGAAAAATGATTTAATCTCAAGCAAGTGATTAAATCTCAATGTCACAATGAACTTAGAATCTGGCAACAGCGCAAATTTCATGTTTAGACTTTTCAAGGGTCTTAATCAAATGTTATAGTATAAAGGATGTCAAACCAGTTCTAAGTGATTCTAAAGCAAAGGGAATGCAAGCTTATACTTAATCTAAATGCAGCCATTAAGAGAGATGATTTTTAAAGTAAGACAATACTTAAATGCAATAAAAGATGAAACTTTATTTCAATATGAGGAGATGAGATCCATGGGTATAGGGACTTGATCTTAAGTGATTAATGTTCAATCCAAGATGTCAACTTTTCAATCAATCTAATTCATTATGCCTAGACACTATGCTTGAACAAACTCTATCCCTAGATGAATGCTCTTTTGCAATGATCACCCAAGTCCATCAAATCCCTTTGACTGTAATGATCAAAGCAAACATTAAAAAGGAGTCTAATAGCAATCCTAGCTTCTTTAACAACTAATCCCTTAGGTAAAGCAAGCTAAAAGCATAGATGAGTTGGTTCAGGCATTTCATCGAACACCTTCCGGGCGGAAATGCCTAAAGCTCTATGTTTGAGAGGCCAACTCAAATATAGCATTAAGAACACCCAATCATGCAAGGAAAAGATAGATCTAACACTAAACACCTCGGATCTACACTTAGTCACTCTGAATCACCCTAACCCATGAATCTTAAATGGATCTACTAACTAATCCACATGCTTACTCTTAAACCCATGAGAGATTCAAGCTTAATCGTGTGGAGAAAGAAAGAAGATGAAATCAAACACTCAAGAACACAAAGATAAGATGAGATTATGATTCAAAGATAAAACTTTCACCCTATTGTTTTGTGTTCTTAGAGAGAAAATAACATAAATCCCACTTTGGGGCTAACAAGAGTATTTATACTTGGCTTAGAAAACCTAAAAACATCATTAAAGATTACTAAAAGGTCCCTGGAATCAAATAGGCTTCGACCAATAGGAAGAGAGAGTGAAAAACGATCAGGGTGGCTTGGCCCCGTCCGATCCGCGCATGACCAGCCCGCGCACATCGTCCTGATCTGTTCCTTGTCCCGCGTGGGTAAGGAGGCCCGTGCGTATCGGCCCGCGCGCGTCCTCTTTTTGTACCATTCGTCATCCGCGCGGGTGTATTGTCCCGCGTGTATTGGTTCGCAGATCCTGTCTTTGTACCGCTTCGTCCTGCTGGTGTGTTGTATCACAGATGTTCGTCACAGATCATCCTGTTCTCAGATCGCTCATCCTTGCGGTGTGGTCAATCACGCTGACCGCCGCAAGATGTCCGGCTCCAGCTTTGATCCTTCTGATCCCGCTGGTGTGTTCTCGCGATATCGCCGCATCAGTCCATCCGATCTTCTCGGCCGGCCGCACGGGTAAGATGACCCGCGGCCCTTGAATCGCATGATTCCCTCGTCTAAGTCACGTCCTGCCCGCGCGGGTGCTTCGTCCCGAGCATTCTGACCTGCGCAGATCACGCGTCCCGTCTTCGTCCGTCCGTTCACCATGCCTTGGTCACGTCCGGCTGACTCAAATCGAGGCTGTCTCTGCCCAAACTTGGCCAAGCACCTTCTTTATCTTATTCTTGCATCATAATGACTCTCAACACCTTCTTTTACTCCAAGGAACACTCCAATACCTGATAAGGACTTATGAAAGTAAAATGGATCCTAAAGATGTCTAAGATCTAGCTTACATAATCAAACTGCATAAAATGGGATGCTAAAACAATGAAAATATGCAATACATCATACTCTGCTTTACAATATCATGCTGCAATATAGCCAAGATCATCTCCAATCTCCACGAGGTTGACCTGTTGTTTTACAACTCGACCGGTCATAGTGGATGTCCGATCTATCAGTGTCAGGCACAATCTGTTGGTGTTCATGTCACATACAGCTCCTACTGTAGCCAAGAATGCTCTTCCAAGAAGAAGGGAAGAGTTTCCATTGAGCTTGATATCCAGGACATGAATGTGGGAACCGAAATTCACACCGTCAATTTCCGATAAATAAGATTGCGGAGGAAAGCCAAGTAAACCCGACTTTCCTGAAGGTCCGGATTCTCTGGCGCCACACCTAAATCGAAAGTTCAATAAAAATAAGAGTTGAAATATTTGCCGTGGCGCTTTATTAGATAAAAGATACGAAGTACAAAGATTCTCAAAGACGAGAGATTTTACGATTTAAAGAAAAGGTAGAGTCGCAGGCAGCCAAAACGCCCTAAGCCTTGCTCCGCTAGTCTAACCGCCTAAACCCTAGTTCTTCTAAGCTAGCAGGATGCTCTAAGTCTAATTTTGGATCCTCTTCTCCTCTGCTCTTGCTCTCCTTATATACTCACTCCTAGGTCGGTTTGCCTTAGGATGATGGACCTCGATTTGGGCCCAAGCTTATCTCTTCAGAAATGTTCCATTTTCGCCGGTCTTCGTAATTATCCTCGAAGTTTTCCGCTATCTCCTCGGTGACTTGATGTTTATCCGACGCTTCGAAATCGGATAAACCGTCAGAGCCTCGATTGGGCCTGAATTCTGAAAAATCGTAGTAAGTCTGTGGACTTGTCTTAAGTCGCTAAACGCTTTATACGATTTCTGAAAGACGATCTTTCTCCAAGAATAAACCGATAGCTTAAAGGATTGATGTTCGCTAATCGATCTTTGTTTTATAATGATGTCTTCTACGAGAAATCCAACCTCTAGTTTCTATCGCGGAAACATCGAGGATGATTCCAACCGAATCGAAGATGTTTATTCAGAGCCTCGACAGTACCAAACTCACGAGGATTGATCCAACATGCCAAGATGGGATCAGACCAACACGAGGGACCGACCAGCACGAGGGGTTGCCGACCGCACCAGGCGGTGCCGCCGGTGCCAGGCCGCCCGCGATGACGGAAGCCGCAGCGCCAGGTCGGAAGCCGCGCCAGGTCAGGTTGCCGGGCGCCAGGTCGCCCGCGAGAAAGCCAGCCGGGCGCAGGGGTCGGCCGGGCGCCAGGCCAGCCCGCGGCGACGGCGCCGCGCCAGGTCGAAAAGGCCGCGGTGCCAGCCGCCGCTGCCACGGTTCCGCCGGCGCCAGTTCGGTGCCGCCGGGCGCCAGGCCAGCCCCGGCGATGGTGCCGCTGGCGCCAGGTCGGTGCCGCTGGCGCCATGCTCGTTCGCTGCCACGGTGCCACCTGCCTGTGGCCAGCCTGCGGCGATGGTGCCGCTGCCAGGTCGGTGCCACCGGCGCCAGGTCCGCCTGCCACGGAAGCCGCTGGCGCCAGGCCAGCCCGCTGCGGACGGTTCTCCCGGCGCCAGTCCGGGTACCGCTGGCGCCAGGTCGCCCGCGCCACGGGACCGCGGGCGCCAGCCAGCCCGCGGACGGAAGCCGCCGGCGCCAGGTCGCCCGCTGCCACGGGAAGGCCGCCGTGTCGGTGTCGCCGTCGCCAGGCCATCTCGCCGTCCGTGGGTTTTCCGTTGTTCGACCTCTTCCCCGCAGTCACTGGCGGGAATTCTTCGAGACTGGAAGGATCTTTAGCTGTAGATTTCGAGATAACCGTTTTTGACCCCAACAATGAAAGTCCACTAGAACAAGGGCATTACCAATCTGCACCTCAAGGTCTCTAATGATACCTCCTGAGTTCCTCCGAGTACAGTCCACAAAGGTGAAGGACTCAAGAAGAAGCTCTTACTTTCAGACCCTGATGGTCTGCCATAACCTTAGGTAGGATGCTGACTGATGCTCATGTGTCACAAAGTGCATGGGGAAATTTAATACCCTTCACTAGACATGGTATTGCAAACTTCCCAGGATCACTCTTCTTCTTCAATGTGATCCATTGTTTCATCCTTTCTCTGACATGATGAAACATTCTCTTAATGTCCTCTTCAGTATCCTTTGTCTCTCTGAAAAACATCCACAACCTTTGTGTGAAATAAACCTCCTCAAAAGACTTCTCCAGTGGGATTCTAAGGACTCTCTTAGTGCAACCATCCATCTCCTTTTCATTAGCTTCCCTCTTCTGGTTTTTAGGAATCTTCTCCTTCCTTTTCCTCAACTTGAAAGCTGTTGTGTCGATCGATGTGGAACGTAGGTCTTTGCGGATCGAGCGTTCCAAGTGAGCTGGCTCTTCTCAGAATAGTAGTTGCTTATCTTAACAACCAGCAAGGAGGCTATCAACCCAAGAAAAAAATCCAGCATGATATATAAGCTTTCCCTAGTCTATTTTACAAGAATCTAGCAAGAAAAAGCTCAAATTTCAAGTTCAAATTTTTAGGGTTCATGAGAGTTACGAATTTGAAGTTAAAGAACTCATACCTTGCTATGGATGAAGGGAAATGAAGAAAAGATTCAAGGAAGTAGACTAAAGGGTGAAATACTTTAATTTAGGAAAAAGAATGGGGGGGATTTGGTTGAGTTTTGAGAAAGTTATGGTATTTTCGGTTCTTGGAGGCTAGAGAGGATTTTGATGTGAGGAAGAAGATGAAATGAGGAGAGAGAGGGTGAATTAGGGCTTTATGGAGGTTCTGGGTCGGGTTGGATGGGTTTTGGGTCGGTTTTAGATGGGTTTGGGTCGGTTTAGAGATAGAAACACTTACTTAGGTCGCGGCCGGGTCGAAGCGCGGGTCGTGGGGCTCCATCGGGTCACTGCGGACCTTGCTGGGAAGGGGATCCCGACCGGGTAGCTTACCCCGGACAGTCCTTCCCGGTCTGACCTTGTCCATCTCGACCTTCTCCCGACCGGGTTCATCATCCCGCCTGTCCTTCCCGTCCGGATCATGCTCGATGCTGCTCTCATCTCCGACCGGTAGATCATCCCGCCTGTCCATCCCGCCGCGCCTCGACATTTCCCGACCGGGTGAGCTTACACGGCCGAGTCTCCCCGGACATCTGGTCCATCTCATGAATTCACTTCTCTTTTCATGGCCAAACTTGATTCTTCACTTCTTTTTGGGTCATAAAGCTCCCAAACACCTCAAATCACACCAAAGCATACTCCAACACCTGATAAGGACAAATGAATGCAAAATGGATCCTAAAGATGCCTAAACCTTAGCCTACAAGACAAAGAATGCAATATAAAGATGGCTAAACCAATGAAAATATGCAAGACATCAACTCCCCCACACTAGTCATTTACTTGTCCACAAGTAGACTAGCAAGGACTAAGGAGGAGAGGTTTGAAGGAGGGGACTCATAACCAAAAGAATGCTCTTCTTAGTTCTCAACTTGATAACCTTGTATAATCATACCAACTAGCTAGAGCAAACACTTTATCCAACTCTAACTTCTCAAGGCCTATCTCAACTCTTTTGATCCCTACACTCATTCATCATGAATCCACAAACCACAAATCCATTTACTCTCTAACAATCATTAAGCAAACTCAAAAGATCTCTTACAAATGGTCAAATGGTCCAAGTCATTTGGTTTGGTGAAAAAGGCTTTGATGCAAAGTGAAACAAGATGTTCAAAGGGTTTTTCAATGGGTGGTTCACTCTCAAAACAAGTAGCCTTGACATTGCACATAATTTATCTAAGAAAGGGATAAACTCATGCATACAATGCTCAATCTCCATTGTTCTACCGTTCTCCCAAACATAAACATGTAAAACTCTTATCTACAATGCCCAACCCAACTCACATCACTCACCCAAATACTTCCCAAGAACTCAAGGCACTTTTTCTCATATAGAACTCTTTCTTTTTGATGTCTTAACAAGGGATTTTTACAGTTTTAAAACTCTCTCTAGCTCTTTTTTTAACTTTGCTAGCCCCCTTTCGTATTCATTTCTCTTTTTTTTTCTTTTTTTTTTCTTCTTTTCTTTCTCTTCTTTTTTTTTTTTAGTTATGGGGGCCAAGACTTATTCACAAATAAGAGCTAGAGAGTTTCTTTTCTATTTCCCAAAAAGACTAAAATCATTGAGTTCTAAGAGTTCATTATTTTCCTTCAAAACCTTTTCACAATCCCAAATAAAACTTTTCAACACTCACCCCCCAATCCTATGAGCTAGACAATAGTGTGGGAACAGAAATTCACACCGTCAATTTTCGATAAATAAGATTGCGGAGGAAAGCCAAGTTAACCCGACTTTCCTTGAAGGTCTGGATTCTTTCATGCACAGCCAACGACAAGTGACCTAATAAATGCGAAAAGGTTTTGTTAAGATTTGGGACTGGACCTTAAGGCTGCCTCACGCACTTCTTTCGAGGATCAAGTCGCACGTAGTTCAGTTAGAAAGAATTGAACAAGAGATCGAACCGTCTGAGCGGGTTCGTCTAGTATGAGCGTTTGTCATAGAAACAGGCATGTTGTTGGTGTCAAAATCGGTCACGACGGAATCAATGACTGAAAGTCTCTAGAAAGTATTTCTTGAAACAAAAAGTCTCGGATAATTTGAAAAGAAGTTATACAAGATTTTCTCAATTAGAATATCCACTCTCTGTGAGATCGAAGACTACGGGCATGCGCTGACGAGAGTCCCCGAAAGATCGGTCCGCCGCTTCAAGGACATCAAGATTCGATCACCACGTAAACCCTAAACACAAAAGAATCTGCCTCAAACTTCAAGAGGTCGCTCTTCAAACCGTGAGGAACCAGAAAACGATCAAGATATCAAATCGGCCTCGCCGAGATCTTCAGCCTGGCGCCGGGCGGCACTCGCCTGGCGCCGGGCGGCACTCGCCTGGCGCCGGGCGGCACTCGCCTGGCGCCGGGCGGCACTCGCCTGGCGCCGGGCGGCACTCGCCTGGCGCCGGGCGGCACTCGCCTGGCGCCGGGCGGCACTCGCCTGGCGCCGGGCGGCACTCGCCTGGCGCCGGGCGGCACTCGCCTGGCGCCGGGCGGCACTCGCCTGGCGCCGGGCGGCACTCGCCTGGCGCCGGGCGGCACTCGCCTGGCGCCGGGCGGCACTCGCCTGGCGCCGGGCGGCACTCGCCTGGCGCCGGGCGGCACTCGCCTGGCGCCGGGCGGCACTGCGGACACGGGCCAGCCTGGCGCCGGGCGGCACTCGCCTGGCGCCGGGCGGCACTCGCCTGGCGCCGGGCGGCACTCGCCTGGCGCCGGGCGGCACTCGCCTGGCGCCGGGCGGCACTCGCCTGGCGCCGGGCGGCACTCGCCTGGCGCCGGGCGGCACTCGCCTGGCGCCGTCGACGGCCCTCGCCCTGGTCTCGGTCCCATCGTGTTCGGCTCTGATCCCATCTTGGCTTGTTTGGATCAATCATCATGAGTTTGGGACGATCACGCTACGAATAAACATTCTACGACTCGATTGAATCGCCCTCGATGTTTTACGACAAAAACTAGAAGGATTGATTTCTCGAGAAGATATCGATAAAACAAGGTCGATTAACTTGAACATCGATCCTTTAGGTTATAATGGTTTATTTTACGAGAAAGATAGTCTTTCCGAGAAATCGTGATAAAACGCTTAACGACTTAAGACAAGTCCACGGACTAACTTACTTAATTTAGGAATTCAGGCCCAATCAGGCTATGACGGTTTGTCCGATATCCCAACATCGGATAAACATCAAGTCACCAAAACTCGAGGATAATTACAAAGATCGATTAAAATGGAATACTTCCTGAAGAGATAAGCTTGGGCCCAAAGGCGAGGTCCATCATCCTAAGGCAAACCGACCTTGGAGTGGATATATAAGGAGAGCAAGGGCAGAAGAGAAGGAGATCCCAAAATCCAAAATCCTAGATTGGAGACTTAGAGCATCCTGCTAGCTTCGAGAACTTAGAACTTAGGCGGTTAGGCCAGCGAGGCAGGACTCATAACGCCTGGGCTTCTTGTTCTAGTTTTATCTTCTCCGAGACCCACGCTCCTCTCGGCGATCTAACTATACTTTTACTCAGAGCTCCGCATTACAGAAACCCTAGGCATTATCTTCGACATGCCCGCTTTATGACCAACGCCGCATTTCAGACTAACCAGGCCCTAGAACGCCTGGTCATTCCTGCTCGAATCTCCGGCCTCTAAGGATCGACAATTCTTTTACTTCAAAGCCCGCACATAGAAACCCTAGGCATTATCTTCGACATGCCTGTTTCTATGACAACGCCAGATTAGATCGAACTACCAGACGGTTCGATCTCTTGTTCAATTCTTTCTAAACTGAACTACGTCCGACTTGATCCTCGAAGGGGTACGTGAGGCAGCCTTTCTTAAGGTCCAGTCTCAAATCTTAACAAATCTTTTCCGCATTTATTCGTCACTTGTCGTTGGCTGTCGCGAGAGAACTGACCTTCAAGGAAAGTCGGGTTAACTTGGCTTTCCTCCGCAATCTTATTCATTAAAATTGACGGTGTGAATTTCGTTCCCACAGTTTGGCGCTAGAAGGAGGGGGACGGATTACTCTTACTCATACGGCCGCGAAAGCACTTGATCGAACCGATGTCCGAAATATGAAAGAAAAGTTGCAGTTTGCGCCAACGATGGTAAAACAACTCCAGCAGCGACTGTTCCTACGGCCAACGCCACGCAAACGCCACGGTGCTCAAGCAAATCAAAACCTAGCCGCTGCTTTCCGCCACAGGAAGAGCACGAAAACGAGCTCGCAATTTCTATCTAAACAGAAAGGGCAACGATAAAATCTATCAAACCCCAAAAATTCGCCTTGTTACCAAGTTAGAGAAATCGCGAACGAGCAAGGTTTCTACGAAAACGCTTTTCGAGAACCTCTCGAAAAATAAAACTTATTCTCCTCAAAACCTTGGGAAACCCTATATTACTGCGAGAACAGAAGCACGCAAATCGGTTAACCGATTCCCACTGCCATACTTCTTACAAACAACTCTCGAGGAATAAACGGAAAACGAAGGAGGTCGGAGCTTAATCTTACTAGGACGACTTGCCATAGGGTAAGATCAGTCTTCCCAGTCCGCTTTAGTAGGAGCCCACTTTGTTCTCCTTGTGTCTAGGTCAAATGGTTTCGCTTCATCTCAATCGGAGTTTCCGCTGAGATTTTACGAAGAGAACAAAGTCACTGTCCTGGCCACCTCGCCGTGGAAAGGACAAACATTACCGAGGCCACCTCACCCTCCGCATGGCTACCTCGCCACAGGGCTTAACTCACCTTCGCTATCCTTTGAGTCTAGATCAAAGTGGCTTTCGCTTCGCCTCAATCGGAGTTTCCGCTGAGATTTTACGAAGGGAACAAAATCACTCTCCCGCCACCTCGCCCGTGGACGAGAACAACCATCACCAAGGTTACCTCGCCCATGGCCACCTCGCCTGTGGAAACCTCACTTTACTCTCCTTGAGTCTAGGTCAAGATGGTTTTCGCTTCGCCTCAATCGGAGCTTCCATTGAGATTTTACGAAGAAAACAATATCGCTGTCTCGACCACTCGCCCATGAGAAGGATCTCTGTCCCGCCATAGGACGCAGACCGATCCTGTCTCAAGTACCATGCATCTTTGCCTGAGTTTTCGTGAACTCGATCTTTGAGTCCGTGGAGCCCCGGGATCGACAAAGGCGAAGCAGCAGCAGCATCGGCTGACGCTGACACGGCATCGGCGTAAGCCGGCGCCGGGCGCACTCGCCTGGCGCCGGGCGGCACTCGCCTGGCGCCGGGCGGCACTCGCCTGGCGCCGGGCGGCACTCGCCTGGCGCCGGGCGGCACTCGCCTGGCGCCGGGCGGCACTCGCCTGGCGCCGGGCGGCACTCGCCTGGCGCCGGGCGGCACTCGCCTGGCGCCGGGCGGCACTCGCCTGGCGCCGGGCGGCACTCGCCTGGCGCCGGGCGGCACTCGCCTGGCGCCGGGCGGCACTCGCCTGGCGCCGGGCGGCACTCGCCTGGCGCCGGGCGGCACTCGCCTGGCGCCGGGCGGCACTCGCCTGGCGCCGGGCGGCACTCGCCTGGCGCCGGGCGGCACTCGCCTGGCGCCGGGCGGCACTCGCCTGGCGCCGGGCGGCACTCGCCTGGCGCCGGGCGGCACTCGCCTGGCGCCGGGCGGCACTCGCCTGGCGCCGGGCGGCACTCGCCTGGCGCCGGGCGGCACTCGCCTGGCGCCGGGCGGCACTCGCCTGGCGCCGGGCGGCACTCGCCTGGCGCCGGGCGGCACTCGCCTGGCGCCGGGCGGCACTCGCCTGGCGCCGGGCGGCACTCGCCTGGCGCCGGGCGGCACTCGCCTGGCGCCGGGCGGCACTCGCCTGGCGCCGGGCGGCACTCGCCTGGCGCCGGGCGGCACTCGCCTGGCGCCGGGCGGCACTCGCCTGGCGCCGGGCGGCACTCGCCTGGCGCCGGGCGGCACTCGCCTGGCGCCGGGCGGCACTCGCCTGGCGCCGGGCGGCACTCGCCTGGCGCCGGGCGGCACTCGCCTGGCGCCGGGCGGCACTCGCCTGGCGCCGGGCGGCACTCGCCTGGCGCCGGGCGGCACTCGCCTGGCGCCGGGCGGCACTCGCCTGGCGCCGGGCGGCACTCGCCTGGCGCCGGGCGGCACTCGCCTGGCGCCGGGCGGCACTCGCCTGGCGCCGGGCGGCACTCGCCTGGCGCCGGGCGGCACTCGCCTGGCGCCGGGCGGCACTCGCCTGGCGCCGGGCGGCACTCGCCTGGCGCCGGGCGGCACTCGCCTGGCGCCGGGCGGCACTCGCCTGGCGCCGGGCGGCACTCGCCTGGCGCCGGGCGGCACTCGCCTGGCGCCGGGCGGCACTCGCCTGGCGCCGGGCGGCACTCGCCTGGCGCCGGGCGGCACTCGCCTGGCGCCGGGCGGCACTCGCCTGGCGCCGGGCGGCACTCGCCTGGCGCCGGGCGGCACTCGCCTGGCGCCGGGCGGCACTCGCCTGGCGCCGGGCGGCACCTCGCCTGGCGCCGGGCGGCACTCCGCCACGCTGGCTGGCCTGGCGCCGGGCGGCACTCCGCCTGGCGCCGGGCGGCACCTCGCCTGGCGCCGGGCGGCACTCGCCTGGCGCCGGGCGGCACTCGCCTGGCGCCGGGCGGCACTCGCCTGGCGCCGGGCGGCACTCCGCCACGCTGGCCGCCTGGCGCCGGGCGGCACCTCGCCTGGCGCCGGGCGGCACTCGCCTGGCGCCGGGCGGCACTCGCCTGGCGCCGGGCGGCACTCCGCCACGCTGGCCGCCTGGCGCCGGGCGGCACTCCGCCACGCTGGCTGGCCTGGCGCCGGGCGGCACTCGCCTGGCGCCGGGCGGCACTCCGCCACGCTGGCTGGCCTGGCGCCGGGCGGCACTCGCCTGGCGCCGGGCGGCACTCCGCCACGCTGGCTGGCCTGGCGCCGGTCCACGGTCCACGCCCTGGTCTCGGTCCCATCGTGTTCGGTCTGATCCCATCTTGGCTTGTTTGGATCAATCATCATGAGTTTGGGACGATCACGGCTACGAATAAACATCCTACGACTCGATTGAATCGCCCTCGATGTTTTACGACAAAACTAGAAGGATTGATTTCTCGAGAAGATATCGATAGAACAAGGTCGATTAACTTGAACATCGATCCTTTAGGTTATACGGTTTATTTTACGAGAAAGATAGTCTTTCCGAAATCGTGATAAAACGCTTAACGCATAGCCCAACCGCTACAAACATAGTCTTGAAAACTCTACGCCGCTCTCGCCGCGAAACTCGCGACTAGAACGGTACCAACGCCGGACTAATAGCACGACGGTGAACTACTTAAAATAACGAAATAACCTTCGTAAAACTCCATAAGTAGTTCGAAGCAGCCGCCCAAAGGTCGAAATCATAGCGAAACATCTCCGTGTAATCCGCGGAAACATCGCTACTTTAACAATTCATGCATTTTCTATCTCCATGAAACCGTCATCCATTACTTTCAGATAACAAAAAATTTTATAATTAACCATTCATCGTGTAACTGAAACCTAAAGTGGAAGATTGTTTCTAAAAGCCATCAGCCAACTCAGAAAACTCCGCTATGCTTGGCATGTCTATTCGCAACGCTATTTGGCCCTCGCCAACTACGCCTTCCGAAAGCCCGACCTGAATTCGCATCCCCATTAAGGACAATCAGAACTAACATGACCTTAATAAGGGTCATGGGCTGATCGCTTACTAACAACTTCCTTGGCGATACGGCTGAATCTAGCCTCCATGCCAATCCAAAGCTACTGAGCGAAACCGCCCAATCACTTAACGGCTAAAACAACAATCCACGCATTTGTTCATAAAACGCCAAGTGACTATTACGCAAGCAATTTGTCGATAACCCAGAATCGGAAATCATACGATAAAGTCTTCATACCAAAACTCATTCCTAACAACCATATGGTTAACGGAAGATTTAAACTCATCGCCAATCGATTAAGTTCTATACTCCGTAAACACTGCATGAAAAGAAACACTCGCGGACAAGGCTCCAAGAGTTATAATGAAGTCATCCTTAATATATACAATCAAATCCCGAAGGCCAACACTTCAATGGCACTGTGAATGTAGACGCTTCCCCTGGTCAAACTTACGCCACCCCTTGGTCCTGCGCCCAAACCAAACAACAGTTTCTGGCTGCTAACATTCGCGAAAACATCTCCAAGCCCGCTAACATTTCAACCACGAAATGCGCACAAGGAAAACTCGACCTTCAACACTGCGTAGACGCCGCTAACGCCGGCGACATTCTTTTCCTCAAAACGCTCCAGATGAAATCTTCGCTCTAGAATTCAAAACATACAAACACACCTCTAAACGTAACATGCCTCTAAACTGGCATCATTTCGTTGTTGCTGATCACAACAAACTAACTCTAACGCCCTAAACAGACAAATAGCCACCTTTAAAAGGGTAGGCTCTCTTGCATCCCACAAGGATAAACATAGCGCTATACAAGAAATCCAAAATTTTGGTCTAGCTCTTCAGAAGGAAGTAGCTCGATCACGCGACAAATCATATGCTTCAATTACCATGGATTTTAAACGGTAATGAAGTCAGGTTAAAATCGCAAACAGGCAAAACGAAGCCGATTTGTCATCGCAAAGCCTCAGTCCGAGTAAACCTAGGTCTTGCCCTAAACCCAGCCTTGCTGGATCTTGACATCTCACAGACATAGTATGGTATACGAGATCCAAAATTTGTCTCTTCACTTAAGCCTATTCGTTATCTAACTTCACAGCATTGTAAAACCGGAAAATCTCGCTTTATGCAAACAATAGGTACGGTGATCATCAGGAACTAGGAATGAGACGACAACTCACACCCTCTTCTCATACTTCAAAAACTGAAGTTCATAAATAATCGAAAACAAATACATCAACAGCATCATGCTCGAAAGTCTCTCATGACACATAACCAGACCATATAAGTCTCACGAAAACAGATCACAAGGGTCTTAAACTCCAAAACTAACCACGGAAGGCTTGATCCCTACACCAAGGGTACGAGGGCAGCCTTCGAAGGCGCAGCCCCAATCTTACCATTTCAACGGAGTTTTCAACCATTAATTCCGCCTATCTTACCTAACATATCTTATCGCCGCAAGAACATCACAAAGGTTCTAACGAGCTGGGGCTAACTGTTGGTGTCAAAATCGGTCACGACGAATCAATGACTGAAAGTCTCTAGAAAGTATTTCTTGAAACAAAAGTCTCGGATAATTTGAAAAGAAGTTATAACGAGATTTTCTCAAATTAGAATATCCACTCTCTGTGAGATCGAAGACTACGGGCGCGCGACGAGAGTCCCTCGAAAGATCGGTCCGCCGCCAAGGACATCAAGATTCGATCACCACAAAACCCTAAACATAAAAGAATCTGCCTCAAACTTCAAGAGGTCGCTCTCTCAAACCGTGAGGAACCAGAAAACGATCAAGATATCAAATCGAAGCCCTCGCCGAGATCTTCAGCCTGGCGCCGGCGGCACTCGCCTGGCGCCGGCGGCACTCGCCTGGCGCCGGCGGCACGCTGGACGCTGGCCGCCTGGCGCCGGCGGCACGCTGGACGCTGGCCGCCTGGCGCCGGCGGCACGCTGGACGCTGGCCGCCTGGCGCCGGCGGCACTCGCCTGGCGCCGGCGGCACGCTGGACGCTGGCCGCCTGGCGCCGGCGGCACGCTGGACGCTGGCCGCCTGGCGCCGGCGGCACGCTGGACGCTGGCCGCCTGGCGCCGGCGGCACTCGCCTGGCGCCGGCGGCACGCTGGACGCTGGCCGCCTGGCGCCGGCGGCACTCGCCTGGCGCCGGCGGCACTCGCCTGGCGCCGGCGGCACGCTGGACGCTGGCCGCCTGGCGCCGGCGGCACTCGCCTGGCGCCGGCGGCACGCTGGACGCTGGCCGCCTGGCGCCGGCGGCACGCTGGACGCTGGCCGCCTGGCGCCGGCGGCACGCTGGACGCTGGCCGCCTGGCGCCGGCGGCACTCGCCTGGCGCCGGTCGACGGCCCTCGCCCTGGTCTCGGTCCCATCGTGTTCGGTCTGATCCCATCTTGGCTTGTTTGGATCAATCATCATGAGTTTGGGACGATCACGGCTACGAATAAACATCCTACGACTCGATTGGAATCGCCCTCGATGTTTTACGACAAAACTAGAAGGATTGATTTCGTAGAAGATATCAGATAAAACAAGGTCGCATTAACTTGAACATCGATCCTTTAGGTTATACGGTTTATTTTACGAGAAAGATAGTATTCGGTGAAATCGTGATAAAACGCTTAACGACTTAAGACAAGTCCACGGACTAACTTACTAATTTAGGAATTCAGGCCCAATCAGGCTATGACGGTTTGTCCGATATCCCAACATCGGATAAACATCAAGTCACCAAAACTCGAGGATAATTACAAAGATCGATTTAAAATGGAATACTTCAAGAGATAAGCTTGGGCCCAAAGCAGGTCCATCATCCTAAGGCAAACCGACCTTGGAGTGGATATATAAGGAGAGCAAGGGCAGAAGAGAAGGAGATCCGAAAATCCTAGATTGGAGACTTAGAGCATCCTGCTAGCTTAGAGAACTTAGAACTTAGGCGGTTAGGCCAGCCAGGCAGACTCGTAACGCCTGGTCACTTTGTTCTAGTTTTATCTTCTCCGCAGACCCACGCTCCTCTCGAAGGATCTAACTATACTTTTACTCAGAGCTCCGCACATAGAAACCCTAGGCATTATCTTCGACATGCCCGCTTTATGACCAACGCCATATTAGACCTAACCAGGCCCTAGAACGCCTGGCTCGCCGCGAAATCTCCTCCTCTCGGAAGGATCTAACTATACTTTTACTCAGAGCTCCGACATAGAAACCCTAGGCATTATCTTCGACATGCCCGCTTTATGACCAACGCCATATTAGACCTAACCAGGCCCTAGAACGCCTGGTCAGCCTCGCCGCGAAATCTCCGCCTTCCTGAAGGATCGGACAATTCTTTACTTAAGATCCGCACATAGAAACCCTAGGCATTATCTTCGACATGCCTGTTTCTATGACAAACGCCATACTAGACGAACCCGCCCAGACGGTTCGATCTCTTGTTCAATTCTTTCTAACTGAACTACGTCCGACTTGATCCTCGAAGGCACGAGGCAGCCTTTCTTAAGGTCCAGTCTCAAATCTTAACAAATCTTTTTCCGCATTTATTCGTCACTTGTCGTTGGCTGTCGCAGAGAATCCGACCTTCAAGGAAAGTCGGGTTAACTTGGCTTTCCTCCGCAATCTTATTCATTAAAATTGACGGTGTGAATTTCTGTTCCCACACATGTCGAAGATAACGCTTCTAAGGTTTCTATGTGCGGAGCTCAAGTAAAAGAATTATCCGATCCTTCCGAGAGCGGAGATTTGAGAGCAGGAGGCTGCCAGACGCTCTAGGGCCTGCCTTGCTAGTCTAACCACCTAAATTCTAAGTTCTATCAGCTAACAGAGCTCTCTAAGTTGAGATTCTAGGATTTTCGATTCCTCTCCTCTGCTCTTGCTCTCCTTATATACCCACTCCTAGGTCGGTTTGCCTTAGGATGATGGACCTCTTTGGGCCCAAGTTTATCTCTTCGTGAAGTATTCTATTTTCGCCGATCTTCATAATTATCCCCGAAGTTTTTCCCTATTTTTCGTTGATTTGATGTTTATCCGATGTTCGAAATCGGATAAACCGCCACAGCATGATTGGGCCTGAATTTAAAATCGTAAGTAAGTCCGCGGACTTGTCTTAAGTCGCTGAACGCTTTATACGATTTCAAAGACTATCTTTCTCGTGAAATAAACCGTGATAGCCTAAAGGATCGATGTTCGTTAATCGATCTTTGTTTTACACCATATATTCTACGAAATCCAACCTTCTAGTTTTTGTCGTAAAACATCGAGGACGATTCCAACCGAATCGAAAGATGTTCATTCCGTAGCAGTGATCGCATTCAAACTCACGAGGATCGATCTAAACAAGCCAAGATAGGATCAGACCGAAAGCATGATGGGACCGAGACCAGGACGAGGGCCGCCGACCGGCGCCATTGGGCTTGCCGCCGGTGCCAGGCCAGCTGGCGGGACGCTGCGTCGCCGGCGCCAGGTCGGCTTTGCCGCCGGCGCCAGGTCGGTGCCGCTGGCGCCAGGTCGGTGCCGCTGGCGCCAGGTCGGTGCCGCTGGCGCCAGGTCGGCGCTTGTCGCCGCGCCAGGCCGTTCGCTGCGATTTTCCCCGGCGCCAGGTCGGTGCCGGCGCCAGGTCGGTGCCGCTGGCGCCAGGCTGGCCCGCTGCGACGCTGCGTCGCCGGCGCCAGGTCGGTGCCGCTGGCGCCAGGTCGGTGCCGCCGCGCCAGTCCGCTCGCTGCGGACGCAGGCCGCTGGCCAGGCGTCCGTGCCAGCATGGGCGTTTTGAAGATCTCGGCGAGGGCTTCGATTTGATATCTTGATCGCTTTCTGGCTCCTCACGGTTTGAGAGAACGACTCTTCTCGGTTTCGAGGCTGATTCTTTGTGTTTAGGGTTTTGTGGTGATCGAATCTTGATGTCCTGGGTGAGCGGACCATTTCTTGAGACTCTCGTGACGCCAAGACGCCTCAGTAGTCTCCGATCTTACTTTCAAGAAGTGTTTCACTAAGAACCCATAAGTAAAAAATAATCCTAGCCGCTGATTTCGAGATAACCGCTTTCACCCCACCGTAGAGTGGATATTCTAATTTGAGAAAATCTCGTATAACTTCTTTTCAAATTATATGAGACTTTTGTTTCAAGAAATACTTTCCAGAGACTTTCAGTCATTGATTCCGCTGCGGACCGATTTTGACCCCAACAATTAGCCCCCAGCTCGCTAGAACCTTCGATGTTCTCATGGAAAGCATAAGACATGTCAGGTAAGATAGGCAGAATTAATGGTTGAAAGGTCTGCTGAAAGTGGTAAGATTAGGGCTGCGCTTTCAAGGCTGGCTACGCACTTTGTTGTAAGGATCAAGCCTTCCGTGAAGTTCGCTTTGGAGTTTAAGACCCTTGTGATCTGTTTTCCAAAGGTGACTTATATGGTCTGGTTATGTGTCATGAGAGACTTTCGAGCATGATGCTGTTGATGTATTTGTTTTTGATTATTTATGAACTTCAGTTTTTCGGCAAGAGAAAGAGGGTGTGAGTTGTCGCCTCATTCCTAGTTCCCTGATGATCACCGCATCTATTGTTTGCAAAGTTTATATTTTCCGCTGGGTTTACCGATTTACGCCAAAAGTTTGTGAAAGAATAGGCTTAAGTGAAGAGACAAATTTTGATCTCGTGATACCATACTATGTCTGTGAGATGTCAAAATCCAGCTGGCTGGCTTAGTGGGCAAGACCTAGGTTTACTCTGACTCCAGGTTTTGGCGATGACAAATCGGCTTTCGCTTTTGCCTATTTGGCGCATTTTAACCTGACTCGCACTGCTTAAAACTGCTAATTGTTGTCGGCTTATATGATTTGTCTCAAGGTGGAGTCGAAGCTACTTCCTTTAATGTAAGAGCTAAACCAAAATTTGGATTTCTTGTATAGTGATGACAGGCCTTTTCAAAGTCCTAATCAAATGTTGTAGAATACAAGATGTCAATCCAATTCTAAGAGATTCTAATGCAAAGGGAATGCAAGTTCATGCTTAATCTAAGTCTATCAAGATGAGAGGATGATTGTTAAACTTAAGACAATATTAAAATGCAATAAAAGATTGAACTTTCTTTCTTATGAGGAGAGGAGACCCATGGGTATAGGGACTTGATATCAAATGATTAAGCTTCAATCCAAGATGCTAACTTTTCAATCAATCTAATCCTTATGCCTAGACAACAAAACTAAGCAAGCTCTATCCCTAGATGAATGCTCTTTGCAATGATCACCCAAGTACACCAAATCCCTTTGGCTGTAATGATCAAAGCAAACATGGAGAATGAGTCTAATAGCAATCCTAGCTCCTTTGACAACTAATCCCTTAGCAAAGCAAGCTAAAAGCATAGATGAGTTGGTTCAGGCATTTCATAGAACACCTTCCGGCATGAAATGCCTATAGCTCTATGCTTGAGAGGCCAACTCAAATATAGCTTTAAAAACACCAAATCTATGCAAGGAAATGATAGATCTAACAATAGACACCTTGGATCTAACTTAATCACTCTCTATCACCCTAACCCATGGATCTTAAGGATCTACTCACTAATCCACATGCTTACTCTTAAACCCATGATAGATTTAAGCTTAAACATATAGAGAAAGAAAGGATATGAAATCAAACAATCAAAACACAAGATGAGATGAGATTAAGAATCAAGATGAAACTTTACTCAAGAGGTTTAATGTGTTCTTTGATAGATAATGAGATAAGTCCTCAAAGGGGATACAAGAGTATTTATATGGGGCTTGGAAACCCTTAGAAACATAAAATAAAAATTACTAAAAGGTCCTTGGCCAACTTGATTTTCAACCAATGAGAAGCTAGGAAGAAAGGAAGGGTGGGACACCCGGCAGGCTGGACTGGTCCATGGCCGGTGTGACCAGCCGGTATGTCCTGCTCGTCCGGGCGCCAGGCCGTGCGGCCTTCTAGGCCGGGTGTGTTCGTCACAGGGCGCCCAGCTGGTGGCAGGACGCGGCGGGTGGTGCTGGCCGGTGATACTAGTCGGGTGTCTTCTGGTGCGCTGGTGAGGCAAGGTCGGTGCGCCCTTACGCCCAGTCCGCCAGTCCCGCGGCGGGCAGTGCAACCCGCTGCGGTGCCAGGCCGCGGCGCTTGTGCCTCCTTCCCCGTGCGGGCAGTGCAACCCGCTGATGCCAGGTCAGGCCAGTCTAGGTGTTCAGCACAATCAGGACGCGGGTGCTTGTCCTCGGTCGTCCTGGCCGCGCCCTGAGCTTGTCCAGGCGAGGTTTGATGGTTGGCCTCGTGCTTGCTACCGGGTGGCTTGACATGCTTCCACTCAATTGATCATAACTCCTCCAATATGGCTCCAAATGTCTTGAAACCACTTCCATTGAAAGCTAACTCAGAATGCCATGTCTCCACCAAATATTAGCATCAGAAGGTATTCCTAAGGCCTCTGTCCATGTTCATCTTTAACCTGACTCGCACTGCTTAAAATCCGCTAATTGTTGTCGGCTTATATGATTTGTTCATGAGTCGAAATAATTTCCTTTACTTAAGAGCTAAACCAAAATTTGATTTCTTGTATAGTGATGACAGGCCTTTTCAAAGTCCTAATCAAATGTTGTAGAATACAAGATGTCAATCCAATTCTAAGAGATTCTAATGCAAAGGGAATGCAAGTTCATGCTTAATCTAAGTCTATCAAGATGAGAGGATGATTGTTAAACTAAGACAATATTAAAATGCAATAAAAGATTGAACTTTCTTTCTTATGAGGAGAGTGAGACCCATGGGTATAGGGACTTGATATCAAATGATTAAGCTTCAATCCAAGATGCTAACTTTTCAATCAATCTAATCCTTATGCCTAGACAACAAAACTAAGCAAGCTCTATCCCTAGATGAATGCTCTTTGCAATGATCACCCAAGTACACCAAATCCCTTTGGCTGTAATGATCAAAGCAAACATGGAGAATGAGTCTAATAGCAATCCTAGCTCCTTTGACAACTAATCCCTTAGGCAAAGCAAGCTAAAAGCATAGATGAGTTGGTTCAGGCATTTCATAGAACACCTTCCGGGCATGAAATGCCTATAGCTCTATGCTTGAGAGGCCAACTCAAATATAGCTTTAAAAACACCAAATCTATGCAAGGAAATGATAGATCTAACAATAGACACCTTGGATCTAACTTAATCACTCTCTATCACCCTAACCCATGGATCTTAGAAGGATCTACTCACTAATCCACATGCTTACTCTTAAACCCATGATAGATTTAAGCTTAAACATATAGAGAAAGAAAGGATATGAAATCAAACAATCAAAACACAAGATGAGATGAGATTAAGAATCAAGATGAAACTTTACTCAAGAGGTTTAATGTGTTCTTTGATAGATAATGAGATAAGTCCTCAAAGGGGATACAAGAGTATTTATATGGGGCTTGGAAACCCTTAGAAACATAAAATAAAAATTACTAAAAGGTCCTTGGCCAACTTGATTTTCAACCAATGAGAAGCTAGGAAGAAAGGAAGGGGGTGGGACACCCGGGCAGGCTGGACTGGTCCATGGCCGGGTGTGACCAGCCGGTATGTCCTGCTCGTCCGGGCGCCCAGGCCGCGGCCTTCTAGGCCGGGTGTGTTCGTCACAGGGCGCCCAGCTGGTGGCAGGACGCGGCGGGTGGTGCTGGCCGGGTGATACTAGTCGGGTGTCTTCTGGTGCGCTGGTGAGGCAAGGTCGGTGCGCCCTTACGCCCAGTCCGCCAGTCCCGCGGCGGGCAGTGCAACCCGCTGCGGTGCCAGGTCGCTGCGGCGCTTGTGCCTCCTTCCCGGCGGGCAGTGCAACCCGCTGCGGTGCCAGGCCGCTGCCAGTCTAGGTGTTCAGCACAATCAGGACGCAGGGTGCTTGTCCTCGGTCGTCCTGGCCGCGCCCTGAGCTTGTCCAGGCGAGGTTTGATGGTTGGCCTCGGGTGTGCTTACCCGGGTGGCTTGACATGCTTCCACTCAATTGATCATAACTCCTCCAATATGGCTCCAAATGTCTTGAAACCACTTCCATTGGAAAGCTAACTCAGAATGCCATGTCTCCACCAAATATTAGCATCAGAAGGTATTCCTAAGGCCTCTGTCCATGTTCATCTTTAAACCCTTCTTTTTCATCACAAAACTCCCAAACATCTTTAATATCTCCAAAGTGTGCTCCAACACCTAATAGGGACTTATGAATGCAAAATGAGCCTAAAGATGCCTAATGCCTAATCTAAATGAGCAAAAATGCATAAGATATGATAGCTAAAAACATGTAAATATGCAAGACATCAACTCCCCCACACTAGACCTTTGCTTGTCCTCAAGTAAACTTTTCAAACACAAGGGGGGGTGGATGCAAGGATGGGAACAAAGCCACACGAAACACTCATAGCACTCAACCTGACATCCTAAAGAAACATAGGAAATAGCATGAGCAAAACTTTCTTATTATGCTCTAGCTTCACAAGGCCTATCAATGACTCTTATGCCTCTACACAAGATGCAATGCCTATCAACCAACATGTTCTCTTAACCAGCCCTCACATTGATTCACACACACACACACAAGGTGAAGTCTCACAAATGGGCACATGATCTCAATCATTTGGCTAGGTGATCAAATGGTCTAATATGGATGAAAAGGAGGGTTCAATGCATCATTTCGAGGTGGCAATCACTCAAAAATCCAGGAGCTTGATCATTATGCAAAATTTATCTAAGACTAGGAGCAATTCATGCATACATGGATCCATCCTCATCATTCTACCCAAATCCTAGGTGATTACAAGTTCTACACCCCACTTAATTCATCCCATAACCCAAAATGAAGATATACTCACATCACTCACCCAATGAACATTTTCTTTCTCATGATGCTACCTCTAAGGACCTCTATTCACATTCTAAACTCTAACTCTTAAATCTTTCCTTCCCCACTATCTTATTGAATCTCTTTTTTTTTTTTTCTTTTTCTTTTCTTTTCTTTTCTTTTTATATATGCATGAGGGGGAAAGTCAAAGACTTCAACTAAGAGCTTTTCATTCATTTTTTTTTTTTATTATTATTTCTAGGTCCCTAGGGCATTTCTTTATCAAAACTTTTTGCTCATCAATCTCAACTTTGTCACATCCCCAAACCCAAAATGTAAACAATTAGGCAACAAGCACTTCACTCACCATCCTAGAAGCTAGCTCAAATGATGACCCTATGCTAGCAAGAGATGAGAACAAATCCATGTCGCCCCCATACTCTCAAGATTTTGCACATGACAAGCTATCAAAAGAGGCCTCACTCAAGCAAATCAATGTAGGCTTCAAAGAATGGATAGGTTCAAGGGTAAGGGAGTGCCATTTGTTAACAAAGGGTGGTACAATGGAAAAGATAACCCAAATGTGTATGAGATCCATGATCAAGTATGCAAATGCCCATATGCAAGAGAGATTAAGTTCATTCAAGTCTAAGTTCAGGATGGAGCTGGTCTTAAGAACAATGCCAATATCAAGCAAGCAAGCAAGTTTCAAGAAGAGTTTTCAAGGCTCAAAGCATGCAAGCTTTTTCAAAAGGTGCTCAAGCTACTTGATATGTTTAACTAGGGTGCCAAATTCAGTGCAAACGAGTGTTCTTCACAAGGCAATGCTCCATATGCAAATGAATGCAACCTATATGCTCTAGACTCAATCCTAAGGATGCAAGTGATGCAATCTTACATGATTCAAAAATTTAAAATTTTTTAGATTTTCTATGCACTTATGATTGTACAATGCAATGCATGAGACTCAAAAATCACAAAGCAAACATGATCAAATATCCGGTACCTCCCCCACACTTAAATCACACAGTCTCTGTGTGAGGAAGAGAGTAAGAGGTACCTCAACAAGGCAAAATCAAATGTATATACAAAAGGGTTGGAGGAATACCACACAAGGAGATTTGGGTATGGTGCTTGTGGCATGACTAGAAGCTGGCTTGGTTCATAGCAACTAGAGGAGGCTGCTACATGGATCATGGGGCTCAAGTGGTTCACCACCATTCTCTCCTCTAGTGCTTGGCTCAACCTGAAAACCTTGACCACTTTTATTAAAAACTTAAAAGAGAATTGAAATTTCAAAACTATGTACAAGGATAACCATGGGACTTCCTCCCAAGTGAGCTTGTTTTGAGTCACTTAGCTTGACTACCTTGTCTCTTGAACTAGTGAGAAGGAGGATCCTTCCCACCTTCAAGTGTGATGGTGAGGACCTGAGAGAGAAGCTCTTGAAGCTTGATTGGGTCATCTTGGAGCTGAGGAGTGATGATGGCTCTAGCATTTGAGAATGGTGTGGACCTGCCCTTATGCTTGATCTTGTACTCAATGGCTCCATCCTTGAGCTTCTTTGGATGGAGAGTGAGAGTGTGTGAGAACAAATCAAGAGGTGGAGGATGAGGCTCTTTCACTATCTTCTTCTTGCCATGAGTGGCCTTTGAGGCTCCACTCATCCCCTCTCTTTTAGCACTTTCCAAGTGCTCAACACACAACTCCTTAGAACACTCTCCATCAAGACCTTCTTTCTTACCAACAACCTCTTCATCTTGGGGCTTCTCAACAGCTTGTGCAGCACGAGTTATTGTCCCACAATAGTCTGATTCGAGTGGGGGCCGGAGAGGATAGGAGACAGCTTTGTTGACATGCATGAGAGTGACCTTCTTGTTGGGAAAGTCAATGCAAGCTCCAACTGTTGTGAGGAAAGGAGTGCCAAGGATCAAAGGGACTCTTTCTGCAGATGCCATCTTCAAAACAGTGAGGTCAATAGGTATGGTGCATGATCCAATCTTCAAGGGAAAGTTCTTGATTATGCCAAGGGGGATTGTAGAAGAGGAATCTCCAAAGGTGAGAGGAGGAGTATCTGTTTCCATGCTTTCAATCCCAATACTCTGCACCATGTCCAAGGAGATGACATTCACACTAGCTCCACTATCAACAAGAGCATCATCCATAGTTAGTTGACCAAGAGAGCAAGACAATGTGAACTTCCCTTGAGACTCAAGCTTAGGGAGGGACTTGGGAGGGATTGGTGGATCAATCTTCAGAAGTGAGATGTCCAAAAGCTCAGCCACTTTAGCTTGGTGGGTGAGAATGTCTTGTATGAGCATCATTTGGACATGAGCAGCATGCATATTGCTGATCTCTGGAAGCTTGACTCCAATATCACTAAGATCCTTCCGGAACTTTGAGATCACTTTCTTTTGAGCTTTGGTGGGAAACCTTTGAAGGTAAGGGAGCTTATCATAGGGTGATAGCTCAAGCTCATTGTCTTCTTCCTTCACTTCTTTCAGCTTGGGCTTAGCACTCTTCTCAACTTGTGTCTCAACCTTAGGTTCATCAATCTTTCCTTGAACCTTCTTATCAGCTCTCTTCACAACTCTAGCTTCAGCTGTGGCCACAACCAGTCTCTTATCATTTTCAATCTGATTTCCAAGCACTAGCCTCTCAATCTCATCAACATCATTCTTATGATCACTCAATGCAATCCCTGAAGAAGTGGAGATGATAACATTGCAAGTGTCCTTAGGGTTCTTCTCTGGTTTCCCTGGTAGAGATCCCATTGGATTCTTGGAGGATGAAGACATGGATGTAACTTGGCTCTCCAAAGCTTTGAGGTGAGAGGCAAGTTGCATGTACTTGTTGTTGAGGTCAGAATAGGTTCCATCAATCTTAGCATGGATGTTCTTGAACTCATCACCAATGGTCTTAGCATTTCTTTCTTGAGCTTCTAAGAGTTGCTTGAACATGGACTCCACATTTGAACTTGGAGCCTGAGCTGGAGAAGAGCTTCCTTGGGGCTGAGTAGGCTGGTTTGCTTGGTAACCTCCTTGTTGATTGTTGTAGTAAGGTCTTTGCTGGTAGTTGTTTTGGTATTGGAAGTTAGGCTCTTCCTATACCATGTGCCATTAGAATTGATGAAACACAGCTCTCTTGTCCCTCTACACCATGAACTTCAGTAGTTCTAGCAAGCTGTTTCTGTTGCTGGTTCCCAATGGAGTTAAGCTGTTTTGCTTAGCCTTCTCTACAAGAAGCTTGTCCAACTTTTCTTGGAGAGACTTCAGGGTCTTTCTTGTGTGCTGATCATCTTCATCAGTGCCTCTGGTCCCTATCATGCTCCTCACTGTAGACTGAGTCACTCCTGGCCATGTTCTCCACCAGCTCCTCAGCATCCTGCCAGTTCTGCCCAAGAAGAACCCATTGCTGGCTGTGTCCAATCTGCTCCTGAACTCTGGTAGAGCACCTCTGTAGAAGGTACTAAGCAAACTCTCCTTGGTGAAGCCATGATGTGGGCATTGAGACCAATAGCCCTTGAACCCTCCCATGCTTCACTAAAGCTCTCAAGGTTCTTCTGCTGAAAGCTAGAGATCTCATTTCTGATCTTGGCTGTTCTTGAGGTAGAGAAGAATTCTCTAGGAATGCTCTCTTGCACTCATTCCAAGTAGTGATGGAGTCACTTGGAACAGCCTTCTCCCATAGATGTGCCTTGTCTCCCAAAGAGAATGGAAACAACCTCAGCTTGAAAGCATCTTCAGAGACTCCATTAATCTTGGACAAGCTACAGTAGCTATCAAATGTGTCCAAGTGATCAGGGGATCCTCCACAGCAAGGCCATGGAACTTGTTGTTCTCAATCAAATGCAGCAGGCCTGCTTTGATCTCAAAGTTGTTGTTCTCCACAGCTGGTGCTCTTATCCCCAACCTATGACCATGAATGTGAGGTTGATCATAGGCTCCAATGGCTCTTGCTTGGCGTGGTTGGTGATGTGGCTGGCGTGGTGGTCTAGGATTGTCAGCTCTTGGACCATTGTCCCCTTGGACATTACCATCTTGAGGCAGATTCTCCATCTCAAACCCCAACCTTTGAAGATGAGCCTGTTGCTCTACTCTCTTTGTCTAGCTATCTCCCTCTCAAGTGCAGCAATCTCTTCAACAGTAGGAACCAAGTTGGATGCCCTCTGCTTTGTGATCATACACCTGAAAGTCAAAGATAGAAGAGGCAAGAACCAATATCACAAGATACAATAAAGAAAATGACTTAGTCTCAAGCAAATAACTAAATCCCAATGTCAAAATCAACTTAGAAGTTGGCAACGGCGCCAATTTGATGACAGGCCTTTTCAAAGTCCTAATCAAATGTTGTAGAATACAAGATGTCAATCCAATTCTAAGAGATTCTAATGCAAAGGGAATGCAAGTTCATGCTTAATCTAAGTCTATCAAGATGAGAGGATGATTGTTAAACTAAGACAATATTAAAAATGCAATAAAAGATTGAACTTTCTTTCTTATGAGGAGAGTGAGACCCATGGGTATAGGGACTTGATATCAAATGATTAAGCTTCAATCCAAGATGCTAACTTTTCAATCAATCTAATCCTTATGCCTAGACAACAAAACTAAGCAAGCTCTATCCCTAGATGAATGCTCTTTGCAATGATCACCCAAGTACACCAAATCCCTTTGGCTGTAATGATCAAAGCAAACATGGAGAATGAGTCTAATAGCAATCCTAGCTCCTTTGACAACTAATCCCTTAGGCAAAGCAAGCTAAAAGCATAGATGAGTTGGTTCAGGCATTTCATAGAACACCTTCCGGGCATGAAATGCCTATAGCTCTATGCTTGAGAGGCCAACTCAAATATAGCTTTAAAACACCAAATCTATGCAAGGAAATGATAGATCTAACAATAGACACCTTGGATCTAACTTAATCACTCTCTATCACCCTAACCCATGGATCTTAGAAGGATCTACTCACTAATCCACATGCTTACTCTTAAACCCATGATAGATTTAAGCTTAAACATATAGAGAAAGAAAGGATATGAAATCAAACAATCAAAACACAAGATGAGATGAGATTAAGAATCAAGATGAAACTTTACTCAAGAGGTTTAATGTGTTTTGATAGATAATGAGATAAGTCCCTCAAAGGGGATACAAGAGTATTTATATGGGGCTTGGAAACCCTTAGAAACATAAAATAAAAATTACTAAAAGGTCCTGGCCAACTTGATTTTCAACCAATGAGAAGCTAGGAAGAAAGGAAGGGTGGACACCCGGCAGGCTGGACTGGTCCATGGCCGGTGTGACCAGCCGGTATGTCCTGCTCGTCGCGCCCAGGCCGCGGCGCCTTTCTAGGCCGGTGTGTTCGCCGTGGTGGCGTCCAGCTGGTGGCAGGACGCGCGGGTGGTGCTGGCCGGTGATACTAGTCGGGTGTCTTCTGGTGCGCTGGTGAGGCAAGGTCGGTGCGCCCTTACGCCCAGTCCGCCAGTCCCGCGCGGCAGTGCAACCCGCCAGGTCAGCGGCGCTTGTGCCTCCTTCCCAAGCGGCAGTGCAACCCGCTGTGATGCCAGGTCAGCTGCGGCCAGTCTAGGTGTTCAGCACAATCAGGACGCGGGTGCTTGTCCTCGGTCGTCCTGGCCGCGGCCCTGAGCTTGTCCAGGCGAGGTTTGATGGTTGGCCTGGGTGTGCTTACCCGGGTGGCTTGACATGCTTCCACTCAATTGATCATAACTCCTCCAATATGGCTCCAAATGTCTTGAAACCACTTCCATTGGAAAGCTAACTCAGAATGCCATGTCTCCACCAAATATTAGCATCAGAAGGTATTCCTAAGGCCTCTGTCCATGTTCATCTTTAAACCCTTCTTTTTCATCACAAAACTCCCAAACATCTTTAATATCTCCAAAGTGTGCTCCAACACCTAATAGGGACTTATGAATGCAAAATGAGCCTAAAGATGCCTAATGCCTAATCTAAATGAGCAAAATGCATAAGATATGATAGCTAAAAACATGTAAATATGCAAGACATCATATACGCTATGTTTATCCTTGTCGGATGCAAGAGAGCCTACCCCTGAAGGGCTGCCATTTGTCTGTTTAGACGCGAGATCGCTTGTTGTGATCAGCAACAACGAAATGATGCCAGTTTAGAGGCATGTTACCGCTTAGAGGTGTGTTTGTATGTTTTGAGTTCTAGAGACGCAGGATTTTGTCCGAACGCTTTGAGGAAAAGAATGTCCTTCGAAGGCAATGACGCCTCGCAGTGCTGAAGGTCGAAGTTTCAGGCCGCATTTCGTGGTTGAAATGTTCGCTGGCTTTGGAGATGTTTTGCTAATGTTTGCAGCAAGAAACTGTTGTTTCGGTTTGGACGCAGGACCAAGAGGTCGCGTAAGTTTGACCCGTGGAGAAGCGCCTACATTCACGCCGCTTCGCGGAAGTGTTGGCCTTCCGGATTTGTTTGTATATATTAAGGATGACTCGATAACTCTTGGAGCCTTTTCACGAAGTGTTTTTCATGCCATGTTTACGGGCGATAGAACCTAATCGATTGACGATGAGTTTAAATCTTCCGCTAACCATATGGTTGTTAGACTGAGTTTTGGTATGAAGAGTTTATCGATGATTCGATTCTGGGTTATGCGACAAATTGCTTATGCAATAGTCACTTACGCTCTATGAACAAATCGTGGATTGTTGTTTTAGTCATATGATTGAGCGTGCTCGCCAGTAGCTTTGATTGGCATGGAGGCTAGATTCAGCCGTATCACCAAGGAAGTTGTTGGTAAACGATCATACCATGACCCTTATTAAGGTCATGTTAGTTTACGCATTGTCCTTAATGGGGATGCCGAATTCAGGTACCGGCTTTACGGCATGAAGGGTCGAGGGCCAAATAGCGCTTGCCGAGATAGACATGCCAAGCACAGCGAGTTTTCTGAGTTATGGCTGATGGCTTTTAGAAACGATCTTCCACTTTAGGTCTTAGTTATAATGATGAATGGCTCGTGATAAATTCTTTTTGTTGCATGAAAATCGCTTCATTTTATCCGGGGAAAAGTTTAAGGATCGACGCAGGACATGTGCGGTTCGCCGCTGGATTATTTCCTCGCCGGACGTAACCGCTGGGAGTGAAAGCAGGAGCCAGAAACCTTGTGGAGCAAAACTGTTTATGACAGTTACTCGTTGGACCCATTATGTTAATTTTACTAAAGTTGCTTTGTATGAATTGACTCGACCATACAAAGGACTTTTCGTGAAAAGTGATGTAAGAGGATTTTGTAAAGGTAACGGAGAGTTTTTCTCACAAATTACTTGCGATATTTGCGACCACGGATTATGTTTTTCTCATTCACTTTTGCGCATGCGAAAGTCGTTTTGCATGAGACCGATCATGTTTTTCCATAGGCTGTTTTGTTTAAAATATTCTTGTTATAGGAAAGTAATGGATGACCGGTTTCATGGAGATAGAAAATCGCAGATTGTTGAAGTAGCGATGTTTCCGCCGATTGCACGGGAGATGTTTCCGCTATGATTTCGACCTTTAGATGAAAGCTGCTTCAATTACTCATCGAAGTTTTACCAAAGGTTATTTCGCTATTTTCAGAAGTTAACCATCGTATATTAGTCTGACGTTAGTACACGCTTCTAGTCGCGGAGTTTGCGACGAGACGACGAGTTTTCAAGACTATGTTTGTAACGGTTGGGCTATGCCGCTACGCTTTTTAGATCTAATCTTATTGCTGCGAGAGTTTGCTTTTTCAAAAGCGCTTGTCTTGATGCTGAAGCAAAAATTTTCAAGATGGGATTATACGGTATAGTATAATGCATCTACTTCCCTTTTCTTTTACTAAAGAAAACGGGTTAGCCGTTCAAGGCTTGTGTATGTTTTTCTTTCTTTTGAAGCGGATGAGTATGCTTTAACGCTGCGGGCTTATCGCTTTCTTCGAGACTAGATCGGTTTGCATGTTCTGCCTTAGTCTCATTGATCTTTCAAGGCTGCCTCTTGCCCGCTCCTCTTTGTTTCGTGATTTTTATCGGTTCATCGCCAAAGGACTTTGAAAAGTTTGATAATCGAACGAGAATCGCTTTTTGATGAAATTCTGACGAAAATTGAGCTAAAGATAGATATGAACGCCAAGTTCCTGTTCTCGCTTCTTCAGACTGCTGGTTAAATTGACAATGTGTCCGGAAGGAACATTACAGATCGCTGAAACAAAGGGAGGAGAAGTAGGCGATAACTCAAGAAGGCTAAGGTGGGTGCTTTAGACAAATGGAGACATTGGGCAAGACGCCACTGAGTGAGGCTCTTAGCTCGCCAGGCTATGAGCTTAACTGGTTAGGTCCTTATCGCTTCATATGATCTTGTATGACTTTACTTAATGGTGTTTCAGAAAGTATTGCCGAAGCTTGATTTTAAAATATGAACTTTGTTAAACAATCAAGAAGGCTTTGCGAAGAATCGCCGTGTTTCTAACAATCCAACATGAGTTTCAGGGACCAAGATGTTGCCGCTGTTCGAGATCACGGTGACGACTGCACGGATGGGCGCCAGGACCCTGCTGCCGGGCGCCAGACGGAACGACGGCCTGCCGGGCGCCAGACGGAGAGGACGAAGCCTGTCGCCGGGCGCCAGGCGCTGGCGTGGTCGGCTCGCCGGGCGCCAGCAATCTGCTCGCTCGTTGTGTCCCGCCCGCCGATGCTGCTGTTGCTTGCCTTCGCCGATCCCCGGGCTCACGGACTCAAAGATCGAAGTTACTTAAAACTCAGGAAAGATGCATGGTACTGAGACAGGACCGGTCTCGCCCTATGACGGACAGAGATCCTTCATGGGCGAGGTGGTCGAGACAGCTTACATTGTTTTCTTCAGAAATATCAACGGAAGCCCGATTGAGACTAAACGAAAACCATCTTGACCTAGACTCAAAGGAGAGCAAAGTGAGGTTTCCACAGGCGCAGGTGGCCATGGGCGAGGTGACCTTGGTGATGGTTGTTCTCGTCCACGCGAGGTGGCCGAGAGTGATTTTGTTCCTTCAGAAAATCTCAACGGAAACCCGATTGAGACGAACGAAGCCACTTTGATCTAGACTCAAAGGATAACGAAGGTGAGTTCACCCTGTGGCGAGGTAGCCATGTCGGAGGGTGAGGTGACCTCGGTAATGTTTGTCCTGCCCACGGCGAGGTGGCCGACAGTGACTTTGTTCTTCAGAAAATCTCAACGGAAACTCTGATTGAGATGAAACGAAAGCCATTTTGACCTAGACACAAAGGAGAACAAAGTGGGCTCTTACTAAGGCGGAATGGGAAGACTGATCTTACCCTATGGCAAGTCGTCCTAGTAAGATCAAGTCTCGACCTCCTTTCGCTTTCGCTTGTTCCTCGAGAGTTGTTTGTAAGAAGTATGGCAGTGGGAATCGTGAACCGATTTGCCGCGGCTTCTGTTCCGCTGAATAATATAGGGTTTCCCAAGGTTTCGAGGAGAATAAGTTTTATTTTTCCTAGAGGTTCTCGAAAAGAAACGCCAGAAAAATCTTGCTCGCTATGCATTTCTCTAACTTGGTAACAAGATCTAATTTTGGGGTTTGATAGATTTTATCGCTGCCCTTCTGTTTAGATAGAGAAATTGCGAAGCTCGTTGCTTTTCCTGTATGAAAGCCGCTGCTAGGTTTTTGATTTGCTCGAGCCGTATTGGCGTAAGCGCTATCGAGGAAAAGTCAACGCTGGAGTTGTTTTACCATCGCTGACGAACTGCAACTTTTCTTTCATATTTCCTGACATTGCTTCGACTGCTTTGGCGTCGATGAGTGAGTAAGAGTAATTGTTGGGGTCAAAACGGTTATCTCGAAATCTACGGCTAAAGACCTTCCCGAACTCAAAAGATTTCCGCAAACGACCGACGAGGGAAAGATCGAACAACCAAACCCACGACGGCAAGACGGCTCATGCCGGGCGGTATCTGCCTGGGCCGCAGCACGCTGGACGCTGGTTGGCTGCGCCGGGTGGCACGCTGGACGCTGGCTGGCCTGATACGGCACCTCGCCCATGGCGCACGCTGGATGCTGGCTGGCTCTGATGCCGGGCGGCACTGCCTGGCGCCGGCGGCACGCTGGACGCTGGCTGGCTCTGGCACCGGGCGGGCTCATGCCGCGGCACGCTGGATGCGCTGGCCTGATGCCGCGGCATTCCATCACGCTGGCCGCCTGGCTGGCGGCACTCCTCGCCTACGCGGGGCACGCTGGACGCTGGCTGGCCTGGCGCCGGGCGGCACGCTGGACGCTGGCTGGCCTAGGCCGCGGGCATGGACGCTGGCTGGCTCTGGCGCCGGGCGCAACTCGCCTACGGGCGGCACGCTGGACGCTGGCTGGCTCATGCCGGGCGGCACTCCGCCCATACCGGGCGGCACTCGCCACGCAGGCCGCCTGGCGGACCTCGCCTATGCCGGCGCACCCATCGCTGGTTCGCCTGGCGCCGGTCCGCCTCGCCCCGTCTCGGTCCTATCGCGGTTCGTTCATTCCCGCCTTTAGCTTGTTTGGATCAGCCTCGTGAGTTTGGTCCAATCAGGCTATGGCGTTTACCCGACCAGACATCGGATAAACATCAAGTCATCGAAAGATAGCGGAAAACTCGGAGATAATTATTAAAGACCGATTTAAAATGGAACATTCGAAGAGATAAGCTTGGGCCCAAAGGCGAGGCCCATCACCCTAAGGCAAACCGACCTAGAGGTGGGTATATAAGGAGAGCAAGAGCAGAAGAGAAAGGCATCCCGAAAATCCGAGAATTAGACTTAGAGCATCCTGCTAGCTTAGAAAACTAGGGTTTAGGTAGGACTACGGAGCAAGGTTTAGGACGCTATTGCCTGGCGACTCTATCTTTTCTTTAAATCGCAACTCTCTTTGTCTTCGGAGAATCCTGTACTCGCTTCTTTATCTAATAAAACGCCTTCGGCAAATAATTCAATTTCTATTTTTGTCTCTGTTTACTTTGTCGATTTGTGGCAACGCGAGAACTGGACCTTCAAGGAAAGTCGGTTTACTTGGCTTTCTCCCAATCTTATTTATCGAAAATTGACGGTGTGAATTTCGGCCCTACAGTTTGGCGCCAGAAGGAGGGGGACGGATTTCTAACTCGAAAACCACCGACGATCAAAGTTCAGTATGACTTCTTCGCCAGCCCGCAACATCGTGATCTTTGAGGATCGAAGCAACGCCCGCACGGTCAAACTCACAACGATCTCCTCGTAATAGAACTCACGATCCAGGACATTGACGAGCACGGTATTGGTCGACACCGATGCTCGCCAATATTATCTACAAAAGCACCTCAGAGGATGTGGCCGACCTGCCGCCCTACGGATGACCCCAGCCCAGTACTGACTCGAGAAATTATGACCCTCGTTCAACTAACCTCCTAGTCAGAGCCGAGCGCCGCCAAACACACGGAATTCTGGTGATCGATGGTCCAACATCCTACAATGCGATAGTTGGAACCCTGGCTAAACTCCATGAGAGCCATCCCATCAACATTCCACCTATGCCTCAAGTTCCCAACTTTCGGGTCGAGACAATACATGGTAGTCACGAGCAGCTCAGATCTACCTCGCACCGAACTAAACGAAAAATTCAAATCGAACTTCTGAAAAGCAAATAACAATTCACGGAGACCTTTTGGCAGTCCCAAAGAGCCGAGGCCCGAAGGAAGCTGAACCAACCTGCGAACCGGTGGTTTCAATCTGTCTCGATGATTCTTTCCCGAACGGTGTGTCGAGATCAGAGCTAACCTCCGCGAACCGATGAAAGCAGAGCTCATCGCGATGCCTCAAAAGAACCTCAGTACGCTCGCAAGGCATGGAGGATATGCGCGGAATCGACATTAGCTTAACATGTCACTTAACTTAACATCGACCCAACTCACAAACCCATAAAACAAAAAGACGAAGTTGGGACCTGAGCTGCCATCAAGAGTCAATGAGGAAGTCGAAGACTCCTCAAAGTGGTCGATAACAGAAGTCAGGTATCCGACTGGCTCGCCAACCCCGGCCGTGGTAAAAAGAAAACGCAAATGGCGGTCTGTGTCGATTTCACTGAATAAAGCCTGTCCAAAGGATTGCTTCCCGCCCACACATTGACCGACTGGTCAAGCAACCGCGGAAACAAGCTTCGTCATTCATGGACGCTTTTCCGGTACAATCAGATCATGATGAATCCCGACGATCGCAAAACGGCGCTCATCACAGACCGCGAACGCATTGCTATAAGGTAATGCCTTCGGTCTTAAAACGCAGGTGCAACATATCAGCAATTCGCAACAAAATGTTTGCCTAACAGCTCGGCAAAACCATGGAAGTATACATCGATGATATGCTCGTAAAATCTCTTGACGAACACGCATCACATAGCCCACCTAGAGGAATGTTTTGCACGACTCAACCAGCATAACATGAAGCTCAACCCGCAAAATGTAGATTCGCAGTGGCATCAGGAGAATTCCTCGATACCTCGTAACGTATCGCTGAATCGAGGCCAACCCAAAACAAATCGACGACTGATAAAATGGTCTCCGAGAACCAAGCGAAGTCCAGAGGCTAACCGAAGAGTCGCGTGTTGAACCGCTTCATCTCACGCCCACGGATAAGTGCCTACCGCTTTTACGAGACATTGAAGGGAAACAAGAAGTTCAATGGTCCGAGCAATGTGAAAAGCTTTCCAGCAATTGAAACATTACTGGCCACTCCACCAGTCCTCGCGAAACCGGTGGAAGGTGAACCTCTTTTCTATATCGCAGTTTCCGCAACGGGCGTCAGTGGTGTCTTGATACGAAGAACGCTAACAAAACCAATATTTTACGAAGCAAGACGCACTGGATGCGGAAACTCGATACCTCTAATGGAAAAATTAGCATTCGCTGTCATAACCTCGCAAGAAAACTAAGACCATATTTCCAGTCTCACGCTATAGTGGTTCTCACCACGCTCCCGCCACGGATAATCCTGCATAGTCCAAGTCAATCCGAGGCTCGCAAATGGGCAATCGAACTGAGTGAGTACGACGTCAATACCGCCTCGGACGCAGAAAGTCCCAAGTACTGGCGGATTTCTTGGTAGAATTACCCACTAGAGACATGACTAACGAGGAACCAAACTCAACTTGGGTCCTCCACGCCGACGGATCTTCATCCAAACAAGGATCCGAATCGAATACGGCTCAGCTCTTCTAACGGGAAATCCTAGAACAGTCTTTCCGATTGGCTTTTCACGCTTCAAACAATGAGGCAGAATATAAGCACTCGCCGCAGGATTGCGGCTGGCCCATGGGTTAAAAATCCGTAATATTCACGCTTACCGCGATTCAGTTAGTCGCCAATCAATACAGCGGAGAATATGAGGCGAGACGAAAGGATGGACGATATCTAAAACTCGCCCAAGAACTGGCTCGAATTTCGATCAGTTCGCCTCGACCAGAATTCCTCGCCGAAAACGCCCAGGCTTGACGCTTGGCTGCCCTCGCCAAGCTCAGATCCAGGGCTCCAAAGAGTAATCCCTAATTCATCGAGCATCCGGAGCATCGACCACCAGTGGTCGTCAATCTAATCCAAGACGAGATTGAAGATGCGGAAGAAGTCGAGGATCAGCCGGAAGCGATGTGAACCCGATCGGTATGTATTGCGACAGCCCTTGGTTAGAACCATCCGAGCCTATATCGTGAATGGAACTTACCACGAAAAATGGGCGGCCCGTGAAGTAAAACCTGCTGCACGGTATGTCACGATAGAGGGAGAAATTTATAAGTGGTGTTTCTGTGGTCCTCTCATGGCATGCGAGAAGGGGAAAGAGCAAGAAGAATCATGAAGGAGGTCCATTCAGGATCATGCGGAAATCATTCTACGGAAGATCTCTCGTTAAAATCAAACGCCACGGTTATTATTGGCCAACCATGGTAAAAGATCATAGAAATTCGCCTCGAAGTTAAAATGCCAAAGGCATGCTCCAACAATCCATCAACCCGCGGAGATCCTCTCCTCGATCTCGCCCCCTATCCTTTCATGCGATGGTCCATGGACATCGCCGGACCTATGCACCCATCAAAACAAAAACGCCTCCTAGTCCTTACGGATTTCTTTTCCAAATGGGTAGAAGCGAATCCCACGCAGTATCAAGGACACACAAGTCGAGAACTTCGCCTGGAAACATATCATAACTAGACATGGGGTCCCGCATCAAATCGTAACAGATAATGGATCTCAATTTATCTCTACTGATTCGAAGCATTCTGCTAAAAATGGAAAATATGACTTACAAAGTCAACTCCCAGATATCCGCAATGCAATGGACAGGCAGAAACCATCAACAAAACCGCCCTTGACGGACTCAAGAAACCCCTAGACGCCAAGAAGGGCGATGGGCGAGGAGCTCAAGGAGTTCTTTGGTCGATCGCATAACCCCAAGACGGCTACGGTGAAACTCCATTCGCCTCGCTACGAACGGAATGTATGATCCCCGCTGAAGTAGAATTCTCGAGTACGGAGAAGATTCCTCCCCAAAGAGAGGATTTAAACGACGCTATGATGCTGGACAATCTCGACTCATCAATGAGCCACACCAGGCACTCATTCGAATCCAGAATTACCAGCACGCCGCCGCAAGGTACTACAACTCAAACGCGCGCCATCGCAGGTTCAAAGAAGGCGATTTAGTCTTACTAAAATTCTTCCAAAACACCGCCAATCCTAAACGCAGGAAAACTGGGAGCAAACCGAAGGACCGCATAAAGTCATAAAAGTAGTCCGACCAGGCTCATACCAAATCGCAAACATGCAAGACGCCAAAATCCCGAACTTGAATGCGATGCACCTCAAAAATACTACCACTAAACGATAAAGCGCTGGTACAAAAGAACCGCGAGATGGCTTGATCCCTAGACAAGGGTATCGAGGCAACTCGCCAATCGGCGGATTCAGCTATCCCCCAATTTAAAAGGGGGAGGGTACGTGATATCAGATACTCCCACAAATTTCAAACTCTAAGATTTTCAAACTTTTTCACGACTTTTTCAAAATCAGCCGAGACGCCACAACAGCGATCTAGTGTCCACTAAGCGCATTAGCACATCCAAAAACAAATCCCGGATGGCCAACACTTCACGAGGCATTGTGAATGTGGACGCCCCTGTCAAACTTACGCTGACCCCTTGGTCCCGCGGCCCAAAACGGAAACGACAGTTTCTGGCTGCTAACATTCGCAAAGACATCCCCAAAGCCCGCAAACGCTTCAACACGATGCGCATAAGGAAAAATCAACCTTCAGCACTGGCGAGACGCCGCTAACGCTTGAAGGACACTCTTTCCACAAAACATTGCAGACAAATCTTCGCCTCTAAACATACAAACGCACCTCAAACGGGACATTTCGTTGTTGCTGATCACAACAAACTAACTCTAACGCCCTAAACAGACAAATAGCCTTCGAGGGTAGGCTCTTTACATCCCAAGGATAAACATAGCCTATACAAGAAATACAAAATTTTGGTCTAGCTCTTCAAAGGAAGTAGCTCGACTCACGCCAAAACAAATCATATAAGCCGACAACAATTGCTGATTTTAAACGGTACGAGTCAGGTTAAAATCGAACAGGCAAAACGAAGCCGCATTTGTCATCGCAAAGCCTCAGTCCGAGTAAACCTAGGTCTTGCCCTAAACCCAGCCACGCTGGATCTTGACATCTCACAGACATAGTATGGTATAATGAGATCCAAAAATTTGTCTCTTCACTTAAGCCTATTCGCTTCACGAAGTTTTTCGCAGAATCGTAAACCGCGGAAAATCTCGCTTTATGCGACAATAGGTACGGTGATCATCGGGAACTAAGAATGAGACGACAACTCACACCCTCTTCTCATACTTCAAAAACTGAAGTTCATAAATAATCAAAAACGCTTCATAGATTGAGACCGAGGAAATTCAAACAAAACCCCATAAAAGGCAGGGATTCAAGCCACCAACGCCAGTCCCGTAATACATCATGGCCTCTTAAACGCCAAACACATAAAAACGAAATCCAGAAGGGATTGATAAACCTAGACGCTCCTAGAGCGCCATCTTCATCCTCACTTGCATAGGGACAGCCTCGCCCGCCCTCAGTCCGATTAAGCACTACCTGCTCGTTCACGCCACCTCGCATCTTTTCCCATCGCCGGCCCCGACTAATTTTCGAGGTCGGAGCTAGGTGCATTCGGCTTGCAGACCGGGCGAGGATCGATCGAAATATCCTCGGTGGTCGCCCACTCTCTTTACAGGACGATAATCTGGCTTTCCAAGTCCAAAGACGGGCCTCTACTCGGCAACTCGAGTTCAGACTCCCCTCGACCGCTAAAGCCAAGTCCCTTCGCGGACAGCTATCAAGGACTCAAACAGGATGGCCATCCTCGCCGACGACCATAGAAGTCGCCGCTGGCATCGGCAACCTCCGAGGATCTACGGACGCTCATCTCCTCGTGAGCCTGAATCCTCAAGACGGCGGACTTCCGAGGATTTACTCTTCTTTCTTCTTCACCTTGAGTAACGAGCTCGCGGTCTTCCTGTCAGGTCGCTCAAGATCGCTGATACTAACCTCGCTGGGACGCCTACGGCATGGGTGTCCTCGACAGTCCGCAATGCGGCCTTAGTACGCTTCAGCGCTTCGCGACGACTCCAGTTTCTTCGATATCGAATGACTTCCGACCGCGACTCGCCAAGCATTCCGTCGATCAGAGAAACAAACTGTCCGCAAAAGGAAGGAGTAAGTATCGCGAAAAAAGTAATAAAAACGGTGCAAGAATTACGGACAAAATCGAACCTTGAACGATGACGCGCTAACGGCTCGAGAGGTCGCTTCCTCGCTTCTTCGCACTTCGCTCGCCGGACACGCACCAGTTTGTTCTTCCGGCAGCGGCGCGCTGCACCAGCCGCTGGCAGTCCTAAGACGAAGTCCCTCTTCACCGGGAAGAAGTGTAGATTCTATCGCCATCTCTTCCGAGATCACGATCGGGCAGTCGAAGAACCCGATGGATGGATCTGAACATCAAGAGTCTGTTCAGGAACAACCCTTCTGCGTGACGGGAGGGCATCGGATGGGACTTCGGAGCTAGGAACCAAAGGAGCAGGCAAAGGAGTTGAGCCGCTGAAGGAACATCGGCGCCTCAGTCTCGCCTTTAAGCCTTTCAGCACTACGCCGATAGCTTAGCCTTGAAAGAATCAAACCCATCAGCCAGGGACGGAATAGCCTCGAACCACCTGAACGGCGGAGCTTGACTGGCCGAACCGACGGAACTTGGCTGGCCTCGCCATCTCAACATCAGAACCACTCTTTTCAACTTGGGATGAAGACATTTTCTTCTTGAGAGAAGAAGAGAGAACTTGGAAAGATGTGAAGAATGAGAAGGAGGGTTGGCTACTTATAAGAAAAAGGAGGAGAAGACACAGGTTCTCTGCGGAAAATCCTTAGCCAAAGATTTCGATTTTCAAAAATTCAGATCACTCGCCCGCAAAATCGCTCCGACCTTACGGGCTGGGGGCTAACCGCTGGGGTCAAAACGGTTATCTCGAAATCTACGGCTAAAGACCTTCCGAAACTCAAAAGATTTCCGCAAACGAATCGACGAGGGAAAGATCGAACAACGAAAACCCACGGACGCAAGACGCCTGGCACCGCGCACGCTGGACGCTGGCTGGCCTGGCGCCGAGGCACTGCCTGATACGGCACGCTGACGCTGGCTGGCATGCTGGCGCACTCGCCTGCCGCTGCTTTCACGCCGCTACGCTGGCTGGCTTCAGCCTGGCGTACCGGGCGGCACGCTGGACGCTGGCTGGCTCCGGCCGCTGCACGCTGGACGCTGGCTGGCCTAAGGCCGCGCATTCCGCCTGGCGCCGGGCGGCAATTCGCCACTGGTCGCTCTGGCGCCAAGGCACTCGCCTGGCGGCCGCTGGACGCTGGTTGGCCTGCCGGGCGGCACGCTGCCTGGCCTGGCGCTGGCGCATGGACGCTGGCTGGCCTGATGCCGGGCGCACGCTGACGCTGGCTGGCTCAGCGCCGGGCGGCACTCGCCTGGCTGGCGCACGCTGGACGCTGGCTGGCCTGGTGTCGCGGCGCACTGCCCAGCCGGGCGGCATTCACACGCAGGCCGCCTGGCGCGCACCGGCCTGGCGCCGCGCACCCATCGCTGGTCGCCTGGCGTCGGTCCGCTGCCCTCGTCCCGGTCTCGGTCCTATTGTGTCCGTTCATTCCGCCTTTAGCTTGTTTGGATCAGCCCTCGTGAGTTTGGTCCAATCAGGCTATATGGTTTACCGATTCCACGAGACATCGGATAAACATCAAGTCATCGAAAGATAGCGGAAACTCGGAGATAATTACAAAGACCGATCGAAAATGGAACATTTCGAAGAGATAAGCTTGGGCCCAGCGAGGCCCATCACCCTAAGGCAAACCGACCTAGAGGTGGGTATATAAGAGAGCAAGAGCAGAAGAGAAAGGCATCCCAAAATCCGAGAATTAGACTTAGAGCATCCTGCTAGCTTAGAAAACTAGGGTTTAGGTATTTAGACTAGCGAGCAAGGTTTAGGACGCATTGCCTGCGACTCTATCTTTTCTTTAAATCGCAACTCTTTGTCTTTCTGGAGAATCCTTGTACTCGCTTTATCTAATAAAACGCCTTCGGCAAATAATTCAATTTCTATTTTTGTTCTGTTTACTTTGTCGATTGTGGTAACGCAGAGAATCGGACCTTCAAAGTCGAGTTTTGTTTCTCCGCAACTATTTATCGAAATTGACGGTGTGAATTTCGGTTCACAGTAATCCGCCCTCCTTCAAGCCAAACTGTGGGAACTGAAATTCACACCGCCAATTTTCGAGCAAAGAAGATTGGCGGAGGAAAGCCGTTAACCCACTTTCCTTAAAGGTCTGGATTCCGCGACAGCTAACGACAAGTGACCGAATAAATGCGAAAAGTTTTTGTTAAGATTTGGGACTGGACCTTAAGCAAGCTGCCCACGCACCCTTTCGAGGATCAAGTCGGACGTAGTTCAGTTAGAAAGAATTGAACAAGAGATCGAACCGTCTGAGCGGGTTCGTCTAGTATGAGCGTTTGTCATAGAAACAGGCATGTCGAAGATAACGCCTAAGGTTTCTATGTGCGGACCTCTGAAGTAAAAGAATTATCCGATCCTTCCCAGAGGAGCGGAGATTTGCGAGCAGGAGGCTGCCAGACGCTCTAGGGCCTGCCTTGCTAGTTTAACCACCTAAATTCTAAGTTCTATCAGCTAACAGAGCTCTCAAAGTTGAGATTCTAGGATTTTCGGATTCCCCTCTCCTCTGCTCTTGCTCTCCTTATATACCCACTCCTAGGTCGGTTTGCCTTAGGATGATGGACCTCGCCTTTGGGCCCAAGTTTATCTCTTCAGGAAGTATTCCATTTTCGCCGATCTTCGTAATTATCCCCGAAGTTTTTCCTTATTTTTCGGTGACTTGATGTTTATCCGATGTTCGAAATCGGATAAACCGTCACAGCATGATTGGGCCTGAATTCTTAAAATCGTAGTAAGTCCGCGGACTTGTCTTAAGTCGCTGAACGCTTTATAATGATTTAAAAGACTATCTTTCTCGTGAAAATAAACTGTATAGCCTAAAGGATCGATGTTCGCTAATCGATCTTTGTTTTAGACGATATCTTCTACGAAATCCAATCCTTCTAGTTTTGTCGTAAAACATCGAGGACGATTCCAACCGAATCGAAGATGTTCATTCCGTAGCCCGTGATCGTACCAAACTCACGAGGATCGATCCAAACAAGCCAAGATGGGATCGGACCGAGCATGTTGGGACGAGACCAGGGCGAGGCGTCGACCGGCGTCGGGGCTTACGCCGGTGCTGAACGGCTTGCGGGCGTGCCACGGCGCCAGGCGGCTTACGCCCGGCATGGCAGCCGGCCAGCGTGGCAGCGTGCCGCTCCAGGCGGCCAGCGTGGCAGCGTGCCGCCGGCGCCAGGCAGGCTCGTGTGACGCGTGCCGCCGGCGCCAGGCAGGCTCGTGTGACGCGTGCCGCCGGCGCCAGGCCGCCCGTGGCAGCGTGCCGCCGGCGCCAGGCAGGCTCGTGTGACGCGGTGCCGCCGGCGCCAAGACGCTCGCCAGCATGGGTATTTTGAAGATCTCGGCGAGGGCTTCGATTTGATATCTTGATCGTTTTCTAGTTCCTCACGGTTTGAGAGAACGACCTCTTCGAAGTTTCGAGGCAGATTCTTTTGTGTTTAGGGTTTTTGTGGTGATCGAATCTTGATGTTCTTGGGCGAGCGGACCGATCTTTCCTGGGACTCTCGTGACGCCAGCATCAGTAGTCTCCGATCTTACTTTCAAGAAGTGTTTCACGAAGAACCCATAAGTAAAAAATAATCCTAGCCGTTGATTTCGAGATAACCGTTTTCGATCCCACCAGAGAGTGGATATTCTAATTTGAGAAAATCTCGTATAACTTCTTTTCAAATTATATGAGACTTTTTGTTTCAAGAAATACTTTCCAGAGACTTTCAGTCATTGATTCCGTCGTGACCGATTTTGACCCCAACAAATAGAGTGCCTAATCTAGCAAGAATGGAGACTAAGCATTGTCGTTCCCAATACTCTCAAGATTATGCACATGTAAGACTTTCAGAAAAAGGCCTCACTCATCAAAATAATATAGGCTTGAAAGGAAGGAAGGGTTTATGGGAGTGGAGTACCACTTGAGTTTGTCAAAAGGATAGGCAAAGAATGGGAGAGACAACTCAAGTTTTCTATCCATGACTCAGTACACAAGGGACCATGAGCAAGAGATTTAGAGTCTAAATAAGACAGGAGTAAACTTCAAAGAGAGAGCATCAATCAATCAAATGAGCTTTAGGAAGAGTTTTAAAGGCTCGAAGCTTACAAGCTATCCTAAGATTGCTCAAGCTACTTACTATGATTATAAAGGTTATCACTTTAAGAACTTAGCATGAGCATCTTTACAAGGTAACTATCATCCTTGTCCCCTTATGCATGATGCAACCTATATGATTTTTTTTTTTATGCAAGAGAATGATCTACACTCAAACCTAATGCAACTACATGATTCTTTTTGTGCTTTTCAAAATTTTCAAATTTTTATTGTTTTTCTATGCAATAACTATCTACAAATGCATGCATATGAAATAAAACACAAGATGATCAGCAACTTGACACCTCCCCCACACTTAATTCACACAGTCTCTGTGTTTGTTAAATGTAGAGAAGGGCCCAAAAGAGGAAAAAATCTAAATGCAATGATAAATTGTATATACAATGATAAGGTTTTGGAGTACCTCTATGGAGCGTGTGATGACGCTGATGCCTCACCCTCAGAATCATCTTCATCAGCAGTGGTGTCTAGAAAAGGAGACTTGTTCCCGGACTCGGATGGGACGATGTATGGGTTTCTCAAGCGGCGGAGAGCTTGCTTCTTGGTCTGTGGTGCAGAAGGATCATTAAGTGGCTGAGGAGGAGGTGAATTGAAAGCATCAAGATCAAAATCCTCAGCCTTACAACCAGCTACAGATCCCCTAGCAAGAACATCAGCCACTTTCCTCATAAACTGAGCTGAAGCTTCAGCTTGTCTCTTCACAGTTCTTCTCAGCTCTTTGCACTTGTTGGTGAGCTTGAAGATAGTCCTATCTTGAGCTCTGTTACACCTCTGGAGAGTGCTAATCTGGTCATGAACCTGGCGAATGGGTCCAAGAGGCAAAGCACTGGTGCATTGCTCGAACTTGTAACGAGGAGGACCAAAGAGATGTGCAGTGGCTCTGCTGATGTGTTCCTGATCATAAGCAGACACTTTTCTTGATACCTTCTCAGCCTTGGGAAGAGCCATAGGGCCAAGGGCTCAATGACTCCAAAGGAGGTGCTGCTCACTGATGTCAAAGCTGATGTCTCCTGAAGTCTCCAATGAGGTGAGTTCAGAGTTAGGAAATAACACCTCAGCCTTTTTGCCACCTCTCGAATAGGAATAGACACATCTCCCATTAAACCTTCCACTTAGGAAATGAGCTTTCTTCAGGTAAGATCCATCCAAGAAAGTAGGACCTACTCAGTCATCACCCAAATTGATTCCCTGGTAAACCAATAATGGAGTTATCCATCCACCAATACCAATCTGAGGACCTGAATCACGGTTTGTCCAAGCCCAACTCTTGTAGTGCATTAAGCGCTGAACAAGGAAGCCAACCATACCAAAATCTGAGTATAAATCATCAGGGACAACAGGGAGCTGAGGAAAGGAGGAAAAGTGTCGTGCGGTTTGGTGAAGGAACCTCAGCTCTTATCCAGCAACATTCCCTATCTCTTTCTTTTGGAAAAGGGTGTGGTTGAGCAGCCTATGGAGATAACGCACAGTGGGATGTCTAATAGAGCCGTTCTTCTCTTTCTTGGTGCCTCCTCTACCTTGTCCTGTTAACAAGGTCCACATTGATTCTGCAATGGTCTTCTCCTTAGGGGCCGTTTTGAGTTTGGGAAGTGAAGGGTTTTTCTGATCTTCAAGACCAAGAACTTCACCAATCTCTGTGAAAGACATGGAGTACACCTCGCCCTCAATCTTGAATTTGATCTCCCCCCATCCTTGCTGTGCATGCTTGGAAGTGTGAAAGGTTGCTTCCAGTGAAGCCAGGAATTGGCAAGAGACTTCTTTGTAAGTAGGGTAAGCCACTGTGTAGAGACTTCCCACCTTCATGTGCTCAAGAATGGTTTGAACATCATCCTCAAAGTACATCTCTTTCAAGATCACCTTATCAAGAAATCTGGTAGGAAGCCAAGCAATGCCATTCCTCAAGAGATCTACCAGCTCATCCTCAGTAGGTATCTTGGACCTGTTCCTCTTGTCATACTTTGATTTCTTAGGATCAGCATGCTCATGATCAGAAGACACCTCAGCCTCTTTACTTTCACTCTCTTCAACTATTGGCTTTCGTCCTTGCTTCTTTGCTCTAGCCCTTGCCAACTTCACTTCCATGGTGTGCTGATTAAGGTTTTCTACACTCTCTTGCACGGGATCCGGTGCTCTCTTAGGTGGAGTCATAGCCATTATGGTGGGAGCAAGTGCATGATCACCTTTTTTGTTGGTTTTCTCCAGAACAAGAGCTCCCACACTAGTGTTCCTTGGCACCTTAGCTCTCTTGGTAGGAGCCTGCTTGTTAGCATCATCAGTCACACTGTCCTCAACAGATATTCTCTTTCCATCCCTCTTGGCTTGCTTGTGAGCACCATCAGACACACTCTTATCAGCAACAACTCTCTTCCCATCTCTCTTAGCTTGCTTGTGAGCACCATCAGCCACACTCCTATCAACAACTGGTCTCTTCCCATCTCTCTTGGCTTGTGCTTTCTTCCTTAGCATTGCCAAAGCTTTTTGTCGACGCTCCTCTTCTGAACCAGGTTGTGAACCCAAAGTTTTCCCAAACTGAGCAGTCTCTCTTGCTGCAAGCTCTTGCTTCTCAACTTCTATCTCAGCTTCATTCTTTCGCCCCATTGGTACCTGAAATTTAAACCTTGGAAAAGAATAAGCTTAAGAAGGAAAAAATTCTCAAGGAGAGAGACATGATCAAAAGCATAAGAGTGCATTTCTAATGATCAACTACTCAATAAGCCAATCATTAGGCAAAGAATGAGTTTTAAACTAACTTAGAGGATTCTCATGTTCAATTTTTTTTTTTATTATTTTTTTATGAACGATGAGTCTCCAAGTAGAAAAACCCTTAATCAAACACTATCAAGCTCGAAATCAGCCTCAATTGAAGTTCTCTAGTGTGGGAACCGAAATTCACACCGTCGATTTTTGATGAACGATTATGGAGGAAAACCGAGTAAACCCGATCTTCCCTGAAGGTCCGAATTCTCTGCGTAATCACTTTTCGAATTGATAAAAGATAGATGGCAATATAAAAGATGAATGGTCGCTCAGAGGCGTTTTATTAAAAGTAAGAGTACAAGATTTCTCCGAGAGGCGTAGAAATATGCTAACTTATCGAAACAACGGAACAAGAGGCGGTCAAGACGTCTAAGCCTTGCCATACTAGTCTAACCACCTAAGTCCTAAGTTCTCTAAGCTAGCAGGAGTTCTCTAAGTCTAAATCTCGGATCCTCTTCTCTTCTGCCCCAGCTCTCCTTATATAGTCACTTTAGGTCGGTGGCCCGTTTAACCTTTCGCCTTTGGGCCTGAGTTTATCCCTTTTGGAAATATTCCATTTTTGGTCGATCTTCGTTGTTATCCTCAAACATTGACATTTATCTGCGGAAACTTAACATTTATCCTACCGTGATAACTTAGGATAAACCGTCATAGCTCTTACTGGGCTTGGGTCTCCAAAATCGTAAGTGAGCCCGTGGACAAGTTTCGAGCCCTCGGACGTTCATATGATTTTCTCGGAAGATTATCTTTTCCGCAAAATAAATCGTATAGCCTAAAGGACCGATGTTCGGGTTGATCGTCCATGTTTTACACGATAGTCTTTGCGGAAGAACTAACCTTCCTAGCTCTAGTTATAACACTTCGAGGATAACTCCAATCCAGTTGAACCGAGGAACGTTAGGTCCGTAACTAAGGTGATATGACTTTACGGAAGCCACGAGGTGCGATCTAAGTTGGACGGGCTAGGAACAGACTGGATGTACTGGCGCCAGGGATCAACACGGGCGAGCTGGTGCCCGGCGCCTCGATGAGCTGGCGCCCGGGGCCAGCAAGGCCGAGCTGGCGCCCGGCGCCTGGACGAAGCCATTCCGGCATCGGGCCAGCACGGCCGAAGCTGGCGCCGGGCGCCGAGGCCAGCACGGCCGAAGCTGGTGCCGCACCGGGCCAGCACGGCCGAAGCTGGCGCTCGGCACTGGGCCAGCACGGCCGAAGCTGGCGCCGGGCTGGACGAAGTGGCGCCCGGCGTCCGGGCCAGCACGCCGAAGCTGGCGCCGGCGCTGACGAAGCGGGCGCTCGCACCGGGCCAGCATGGCCGAAGCTGGCGCCGTGCCTGGACAAGTTGGCGCCTCGCTCGGGCCAACACGGGCGAAGCTGGCTCGACCTTGGTCATGCCTTTTCTTTTCAGATCTAACCTTTGTTGATCTTTTTTGCGGAAAGTTCGCAGACAGAAAATGATCTTAGCCGTTGATTTTGAGATAACCGTTTTCGACCCCAACAGTTAGCCCCCCAGCCCGTAAGACTCGGAGACGATTTTGCGGGTGAATGACTTGTGTTTGAAAATCGAAATTTTTGGCTAAGAGTATCTTATTGCGAAAATTCCCATATTCTTATAAGTAGTAGCTCATTACTCCTCATTCTTCACACACTTCTCCTTTTCTCAACTTCTTTCTCTTTTGCTCTCTCAAAGAAGATGTCATCCTCTCCAGTTGAAAAGAAAGATTCCGACGTCGAGATGGGTGAGGCCAGTCAGGCGTCGCCGGTTTCAGCTGTTCACGAAGCCACTCCGTCCCTCATTGCTGGTTTTGACTTTTTCAAGGAAAGATTGTCGCGGCGCAGCGCTGCAAAAGGCTCGAACCAAGTGAGAACCAAAGCGCCTAGCGCTCCTTCTCCGCCTTTGCCTTCGTCCCCAATCCCTTGTTCTGAGGTTCCATCCGATGCTCCCTTGCCCGTGGGAAGGGCAGTCGCCCCGAGCAGACTCCCGACGTTCAGGATCGTCCTTCAGGCTCCTCCACTGTTCCGATCATAATCTCTGGTCGGGATGATGTGGTCGAGTCCACACCTCCAGCTTCGAAGATCGTTTTGGGACTCCCAGCACCCAGTGCTGCACCATTGCCAAAGGGGCTTTCGAGGGCTGGTGCCGCGACCGGGGGGACGAAGAGGAAGAGGTGCGCTAAGAGCGAAGCGGGCGAGCCTTCGGGATTGTTGTCGCAACATCATTCCAAGGTTCCAATTTTGATTTATCCGTAATTCTTCTTTTCTTTTCTTTTTGCAATGATCCTTACCCTTTCTTTTGCGGACAGGTTGTGTCGCTGATCGATGGGATGCTTGGCGAATGCGGATCGGAGGTCGCGCGTTTGACGAAAGAGTTGGAGTCGTCGCAGGAAGCGTTGAAGCGTGCCGAGGCTGCGTTGTAGACCGTCAAAAACACCCATGCTGCCCAGACGTCTCAGCTCGAAGTTCGTATTGGCAACCTCGAACGCGACCTTGGGAAGACCGCGAGTTCGCTGCTCAAAGTGAAGAAGGAGAAGAAACACAAATCCTGAAGTCCGCCGCTCCAACAGACGCATCCAGAACTATGAAGAGACGAAGTGCTCGCAAGTCGGCAGAGACTGTTGATCCCTCGCGTGACTTCTTTGCTCGTTTGACGAGGATGGCTGGTTTGTTCGACTCTCTGATAGCTGTCCGTAATAGGGACTTGGCTTTGGCGGGAATCGAAGGGAGCTTGGGCGAGCTTCAGCTGTTTAGGGGCAACGAGGCCCTAACTCTGGATTCCGAGGAAGCCAGGTTGTTATCTTGCAAAGAAGGATTGTTGGCTTCCGAAGGAAACTTCGACTCGATTCTCGCTGGTCTGAAGTCCGAGTGCACCCTTGTACCGGATTCGGAGGGATCAGGTCCATGCAGCCGAGGATCAGAGGCTGGCGCCGATGAGGCAGGCAGTGGAGGTGCGACGAGGGAGTTGATGGCGCAGGCCGCTCCCGCCATGGGTGAGTTCGAGGATGAAGGTGATGTCCGGCGAGCGCCTAGGTTTACCAATCCCTTTGAGGGATTTTTATTTTGTTTGTGTTTCGGCTGCTATGAGGCCATGATGTATTTTTTTCGCGACTAGCCGTTGGTGGCTTTGAATCCCTGCCCTTTTTAGGGTGTTTGTTGAACTCGCGGCTCAATCTATAATATTTTGGGTTTTTATGGCTTTTAAATGAACTTCTGTTTATCGGGTTAGAGGGACAGGGTGTGAGTTGTCGCTCATTCCTGCCTCTCAGATGATCACCGTGATTTATCGATCGCATTAAAGCGATTTTTCGCCGCTTCGTTTAGCCGGCGTTCGTGAAACTAATAGACTTAAGCGAAGAGACAAGTTTTGGGATCTCAGATCGGGTACTGATACTATGCCTATGAGATGTCAAGATCCAGCATGGCTGGGTTTAGGGTAAGACCTAGGTTTACTCTCGGACTGAGGCTTTGGCGATGACAAGTCGCTTTCGCTTTGCCTGTTTGGCGATTTTAACCTGACTCGCACTGCTTTAAAACCGCTAATTGTTATCGGCTTAAATGATTTGTTTAGGTGCTTAATCGAGCTACTCCGCTAGGAAGAGCTAACCAAAATTTTGGACTTTGTATAGCTGCCATGTTATCCTTGTCGGATGGAAGAGAGCCTACCTGAGGGTGGCTTATGCTCTCTTTTAGGACTAGAGTTCGCTTGTTGTGACTCAGCAAAAACGAAATGATACTGTTTTGAGGTGCTTTGTATGTTTTGAGTTCTAGAGACTAAGATTTCGCTTGGAATGTTTCATGAAAAGAATGTCCTTCAAGCCGCTAGCTGACGCCTCGCAGTGCTGAAGGTCGATTTCTTGGCAGCATTTCGCTGTTGAAACGCCATGGCTTGGGGATGTTTTATGAATGTTCGCAGCCAGAAAACTGTTGTTTCCTTTGACGCTGACCAAGGGTCGCAGAATTTGACTCCAGGAGAAAAGTCTACATTCACTTTGCTTCGCGGAAGTGTTGGCTTTCCGGGTTTGTTTTTTGGATGTGATAATCGCTATTGGATACTAGATCCGCTGTTGCCGCTTAGTAGTTGGCAAATGTGTTGTCTATAAAGAGTTTCGAAGTTTCAGAATTTTCAAATTTGTGGGTATACGAGTAGCACGCGACTCCCTTTTTAATCGGGAATAGCTGAACTCCGCGGCTACCGAAGGTTTCTACGCACTTTTCAGGTATCGTTATCTCAGAGTTCTTCAGATCACGCCATTGTTAGTGATAATATATTTTTAAGAAGCATCGCTCCAAGTTCTTGGATTTTACGCCTTGCATGTTCAAGGATTTGTTAAGTGAACCTGGTCTGACTACTTTTATGACTTTGTATGGTCCTTCCCGCTTGTTCTCCGCCTTTGCGCTTCTCAGCAGTTGTTTGGAAGACTTTGCGTAAGACTAAATCGCTTTCTCTGAACCCGCGACGCATGCACGCTTGAGTACTATCATCTTGCGGCAGCGTGCTGGTAATTTTGATTCAATGAGCTTGGTCGCTGGGCGCTGCCTGTCAGCGCTGCTCATTGATAAGATCGAGATTGTCCAGCATCATAGCTGTTTAAATCTTCTCGCTCGAGGAATCTTCTCCTGCATCTCGAGAATTCTACTTCCACGGGATCATGCATTCCGTCTGCAAATGAGGCGAATGGGGTTTCACCGTAGTCTGCCTCGGGTTACGACGCACCAAAGAACTTCTTCGAGCCTTCCGCCTCATCGCCTTTTTACGCTTCAGGCGCTTTTTTAGTCCACAAAGACGGTCTTGTTGATGGTTTCTGCCTGGCCGCTGACATGGATATCTGGGAGTTGATTTAGTAAGTCGTGATTTTCCACTTCTCGCAGAATGCCTCAAACGGTAGAGATGAACTGAGACCCGCTATTCCGCTACGATTTCGCAAGGGACCCCGCGCTCGGTGATTATGTTCTTCCATAACGGCTCTCGACCAGACGCCTTTGATACTTCACAGGAATCTGCCTCCACCCATTTTGAGAAGAAACCGCGGAGGACCAGGAGAAAACGCTTGCTTTGAGTTATGCAGTGGTCCGACGATGTCCATGGACCATCGCATAAAGAGATACGGGATGAGATGGACAAGAGGACTTCACGGGTGATGGATCGCCGGTGCGTTTTTGGCATTTTCACACTTTCGGTTTAACTTCGCAGTCTTTGATCATTGTTGGCCAGTAATAACCGGTGCATTTTATTTTGACTGGGCGAGATCTTCGCCGAATGGTTTCGCGATGACCCGAACAGACCTCCTCCATTACTCTTTCGCGCTTTGTCATGAGTGGGCCGGAGAATCTCCATTTGTAGATTTCTCCTTCACCGCTACGCACGCGCGCCTGGGTCTTGATTTATGGCTGCCCACTTTTCGGTGGGAAGTGTTCCGCCGATTATGTATGCTCGATCGGTTCCAGCTAAGGTATCGTCGCAGTGATTCGACTGATCCACGCTTTTCCCGAGGGTCGCCTATTTCTCCTCCGTGATTTTCATTTGTGGTAGAATAAGGTTAGCTATCACCGTGGTCCGATGCTTGGATGTTCAATGAACTCGACGGAATTACCGACTTAGCCAGGATCCAAATCGACGCGCAGTACGGGCCAAGGCATCCGCCTGAGTGTTTTCTCGAGAGGAATCTCTTGTGAGGGGCAAAGCGTCGGCTTCGGGAGAGATCTTGATGAGTTTAAGATATAGGCCCATTCTTTCGTCCCCTTTGCTTCAGTATTCCTCTGTACTGATTTCATGAATAACCGAGTCACCGTAGCTGAATATTACCGCATTTTAGCCCTTGGGCTAGTCGTCTCGCAACGAAATACCATATTCGCCTCGTTGTTTGACGATGGAACTCCAATCTAAACGACTGTTCCAAGATTTCAGCCGGAGACATGAGCTGGATTCGATCCCGACCCTTGATTGGACGATGATCCGTCGGCTATGAAGGATCCAAGTTGAGTTTGGTTCCGTTTGTTATATCTTCGATGGGCAGTTCCACCAAGAAGTCTGCCAATATTTGAGACTTTGCGCAGGTTCTGGGCGGTAATTTCACGTCAGACTCACTTAGTTCGATTGCTCCATTTTATGAAGTCTTCTGACTGACTCGGACTGTGCAAAACCGCTCGTAGTGGAAGGTGGTGAGGATCACAATGGTATGACTGAAAATACGGCCGAGTTTCTTGGTGATGTTACGACCGCAAATGCTAGCTTTTCCATCAGGGGATACCGGTCTCGGCGCCCAGCAACGCTTTTGCTTATGTAGAAGATCGCTTTGCTCACCGCGTTTTCTTTTTATCAAAACGCTGCTTACCGCTCGTCGCGGATACTCGCGATATACGTGAACAAGGGCTTCCCTCCACTGGTTTTGGCGAGGACGGAGGAGTGGCTGGTAATGCTTTAGGTGTTGGAAAGTTTTCGCGACTCCTCTGTCCACCGAATTTCTTGTTCCTTTTAATGTGTCAGAAAGGAAGGCATTTGTCCGCTGAGCGAGATAAAACGATTTATGGCGGCGACTTCCGTCAGCCTTTGACTTCCTTTAGTTTTGGGCAGACCATTTCTATTAACGCCGCTTATCTCATTAGTTAGCCTCGATTCCGCGACATGTGACTAGTAGCCGAGAAATCTCCCGACGCCATGGCTAATCTACATTTAGCCGGTTTAATTTCATGTTGTGCAAATTCAACCTTATGTAAACACTCTTCCAAATGGAAACGCGGGTCATGTTCGCCAAGGGACTTTACGAGCATGTCATCGATGTATACTTCCATGGTTTTTCCGAGCTGCTCGAAAACATTCGCTGACGAAGTCGCTGGTAAGTAGCAATACATCCCGCCGTCAGTGATAAATGCGATCTTCACATCATTGGTTCATCATAATCTGATTGTACCCGAGAAGGCGCCCATAAATGATAAAAGTTTGTTTCCCGCTGTTGCTCGACAAGTCGGCCGATACGGGAGGAAAGCAATCTTTTAAGCAAGCTTGAGATCGGTGAAGTCAACGCAGACGCCATTTGCCGCTTTCTTCTCGACCACGACTGGGTTAGCGGCCAGTCTGGTACTGACTTCCGCTATTGACCCTACTTTAAGCGAGTTTTTCAACTTCTCGCTTACCGCAGTCGACGCTTCTAGTCCTAGTTCACTTTTTGCTTGACGGGTTTGTGTTGGGTCAATGTTGAGCTCGTGGCAGGTTATGGATGTCGCATTCTCGCATATCCTCCGCCGCCCGCCGGCTGCTAAGGTTCTTTGAGACAGGTTATGAGCCCGCTCTCAAAGGTTCACGGAGGTTATTCCCGACCTACGCATCGCTCCGAATGATTCGCCTATGCAGACCGAGATTACTGGTTCGTTGTTTCCGCCTAGTAGGGCTTCGGGATCCTCCGAGATTGCCGAAGACGCTCGAGTATTGTTCTGGGGGCATTCCCATCGGAGTAGCTTTACCTTCTTGCTTTGGGGAGGCTTCCTGCTGAGGTTTCTTTTCAGCTCGGCGGCTAACATACTTGCACCATCCCGCGATTTCTTTGTATAGTTTCGATTCCGCGAGGGGTTGGAAACTTTAGACACAGATGGAAAGTCAAGGGGATCGCCGCGATGGAATTCAGCCACGGAGTACCGATGATCGCTAAGTATAATGCGTTGGACGGTCGACGCACTAAGAATTCCTTGATTTTGGCGATTATTCCGCTTAACCAAGAGGCTGATCGAAGTCGAGAGTCATAGTAGCATCTCCCCGAGTCCTAATATTGATTAGGTTCTTCTGTGATGGAACACAGGTCCACCTCCATTCTCTCGGAGGGTACTTTTGTAGATAATGTTGGCCGAAGCATCCGTGTCGACTAACACTTCTTGCTACCAATGTCCTGATTGTTAGTTCGATAACAAGGAGATCGTTGTGGTTTGGCCTGGTCGGTCACCGCCTCGATCCTCGAAAAGAAACTACACGCTGGCTACCGAGCGACATCCTAAATCTTTTATTACTTAGGATTCTGTTAGAGAATTCGGCCCTCCCTCCTTCTAGTGCCAAACTGTGGGAACCTAAATTCACACCGCCGCATTTTGATGAACGATTATGGAGGAAAACCGAGTAAACCCGATCTTCCTCATTAGGTCCCAATTCTCTCAAGTAATCACTTTTCAATTAATAAAAGATAGATGGCAATATAAAAGATGAATGGTTGCTCGAGGCGCTTTTATTAAAAGTAAGAGTACAAGATTTCTCCGAGAGGAGTAGAATATGCTAACTTATCGAAACTACAAAACAAGAGGCTCAAGTCGCCTAAGCCTCTGTCAAGTCTAACAACCTAAGTCCTAAGTTCTCTAAGCTAGCAGGAGTTCTCTAAGTCTAAATCTCGATCCTCTCTTTCTGCCCCAGCTCTCCTTATATAGTCACTTTAGGTCGGTGGCCTGCTTAACCTTTTCTTCGGCCTGAGTTTAACCTTTCGCCTTCCGCAGACCGCCATAGCTCTTACCGGCTTGAGTCTCCAAAATCGTAAGTGAGCCCGGACAAGTTTCGAGCCCTCGACGCTCATACCATTTTCTGAAGATTATCTTTTCCGCAAAATAAATCGATAGCCTAAAGGACCGATGTTCGGGTTGATCGCCCTGTTTTACACGATAGTCTTGGCGAAGAACTAACCTTCCTAGCTCTAGTTGTAACACTTCGGTGATAACCCAATTGAGTTGAACCGAGGAACGCTAGGGTCCGAACTAAGGTGATATGACTTTACCGAAGCCAGGTGCGACATCGGGTTGGACGGCTAGAACAGACTAGATGTACTGGCGCTGGGATCAACACGCGGCGAAGCTGGTGCCCGGCGCTTGATCGAAGCTACCGCACTGGCCAGCACGCCGAGTTGGCGCCCGGCGCCGACGAAGCTGGCGCCCGGGGCCAGCATGGCCGAAGCTGGCGCCGGGCCTGGCGCCATCATGGGCGAAGGGCGCTCGGGCGCCGGACCTTGGTCATGCCTGTTCTTTTCAGATCTAACCTTTGTTGATCTTTTTATGCAGTTCGCAGAGAAGAAATGATCTTAGCCGTTGATTTCGAGATAACCGTTTCCGACCCTAACATCCAGCAACCTAGCATTCAATCTACCCCAAAAACAACCTAAAACAAGCACTTTATGAAAAACCCCAAATCTCATGAACACTAATTTCTCAAAGTTCAAATTAATCTCAATTCCACCATGAAATCAACTACCCAGCATGATATATAAGCTTTCCTAGTCTACTTTATTAGAAGAATCTAGCAAGAAAAAGCTCAAATTTCAAGTTCAAATTTTAGTGGTTCATGAGAGTTACAAATTTGAACTTAAAGAACTCATACCTTGCTATGGATGAAGGGAAATGAAGAAAAGATTCAACGGGCAGACTAAAGGGTGAAAGACTTTGATTTAGGAAAAGAATGGGGATTTGGTTGAGTTTTGAGAAAGTTATGGTGTTTTGGTTATTAGAGGCTGTGAGAGGATTTTGATGTGAGGAAGAAGATGAAATGAGGAGAGAGAGGGTGAATTAGGGCTTTAGGGAGGTTCTGGGTCGGGTTGGATGGGTTTTGGATCGGGTTTAGATGAGTTTGGGTCGGTTTGAGATAGAAACACTTACCTAGGTCGCGGCCTGGTCCTAAGCGCCAGTGGGCTCCATAGGTCAGTGCGCCGGACCTTGCTGGGAAGGGGATCCCACCGGGTAGCTACCCCGACAGTTCATCCCGTCCTCTATCACGTTCACTTCACCAGCTCACACCGATGGATCGCCCCGTCCGCTCCAGCGCGCCACGACCGGTAGCTCTCCCCAACGGACATACAAACACACCTCTAAACGTAACATGCCTCTAAATCCATCATTTCTTTGTTGCTGATCACAACAAACTAACTCTAACGCCCTAAACAGACAATAGCCACCTTTAAATGGGTAGGCTCTCTTACATCCGACAAGGATAACATAGCGCGCTATACAAGAAAAACCGAATTTTAGCACTTCAGAACGGAAGTAGCTTGATTCATACCCAGACAAATCATATAAGCTGATAACAATTCGCTGATTTTAAAACGGCACGAAGTCAGGTTAAAATCGCGAACAGGCAAAACGAAGCCGATTTGTCATCGCAAAGCCTCACCAGAGTAAACCAGGTCTTGCTCTTAACCCACCACATGCTGGATCTTGACATCTCAAAGGCATAGTATCAACACTCGATACGAGATTCCAAAATTTGTCGCTTCATTTATATTTGTACGCTTATGCTCAAGAAACCAAAAGATTTCGGGAATTCTCATCTTACACAACGACATGTATGGTGATCATCCGAGAAACAGGAATGTGGGAACCAAATTACACCGCCACTTCCGAGCAAAGATTTGTGGAGGAAAACCGAAGTTAGCCCGATCTTCCTCAAGGTCCCGGATATCTGGCAACGCATTACCTAACAATCAATAAAAATAGCCGCGTAAAATAGAAATCGTGAAAAGATGAAGGAAGAAAGATCTTATTTCTGAATTCGCTTGAGCGTGAACAACAGGTGAGAAGTAAACTACAAGAGCTGTCGAAGGTCCGCTAGTCCGGTCGCCTAAGTCTATCCTAGTTGAAGTGCAGCTCGCTAGTGAAAACAGAAAGAATGCTTAAATCGCTTCTAAGTGCTAAGTGCTCAAAATTTGTGATCTCTTTTGCTTCTTGCTCAAAGCTCTCCTTATATACTCCTCCTATGACGGCTCTATCTTCTCGGCTGAGTCGGCTTTTTCCATTTTCGCCCATCTTTGTGTTTATCGAAACTTGACATTTATCTTCGGAAATCTCGACATTTATCTTCTGGAAACTTGATATTTATCTTCTGAAACTTGACATTTATCTCTTATGTGAGGATAAAGATAAACTGGCCATAGTTATCCTTCCTTTTCGAAAATCGTGACGGCCGCTTTGGCCACGCTGGCCGCTTAGGCGCTTTTACGGTTTTTGAAAGGACAGTCTTTGAAGGTTTCTTTTTCGGCGAACCTCGACTTGTTTAGTCGAGGAAGTGACGCTTCTAGAGTAACCGCGGATCATACCAAACTTGCGTGATTGATCCGGAACAAGTCAAGATGGGATCGAACCGCACGAGGGAACGACCGACGAGGGCCGGGATCGACGCCAGGCTTCACTTCTGACGGGAGCCGCCGGGCCGCCAGGCCGGGCGGCCGCTGGCGCCAGGCCGCCCTGCGGAGTTGCCGCCAGCGCCAGGCCGCCCGCGGATCGGTGCCGCCGGCGCCAGGCCGGTGCCGCCATGCCAGTTACCATGGTTCCGCAGAGCTGCTGGCGCTAGGCTGGTAAGCCGCTGGCGCTAGGCCAGCTCAAGGTCTGCTGCGGTTGCCGGGCGCCAGGTCGGTGCTCTCCGGCGCTAGCCAGCCAGGTTCGCTGCGGCGGCTGGCGCTGCCAGTTCATATGCTTGCTGTGGGTACCGCTGGCAGGTGCTGGCTGGCGCTCAGCATCCTGCTGCCCGCGGTACGCCGGGCGCTTAGGTTGAAGCTGCTGGCGCGCCAGCCTGCCTCTGCTGTACGCTGGCGCTAGAAGCCGCTGGCGCCAGGCCAGCTCAGGTTCATACGCGGGCGCTTAGGTTGGGCCGCTGGCGCTGCAGCTCAAGCGCCATGGCTGGCGCCGTTGGTGCCGCTGGCGCCAGGGCTGGGGCTCGGCCCTGCTGTAGGCCTGGCGAAGGTGTGCCGGCACCAGGCCAGCCCGTCTCCGCATGTCCGCCGGGCGCAGGTCGGGTGCCGCTGGCGCCAGGCCAGCTCGCTGCCCCGCTGTGGCCGGTGCTAGGCCGGGTGCCGCTGGCGCTTAGCCCCCCCTGTTGCTGGTGCCAGGCCGCCTTGCCGCTCAGGGTTTGTTCGATCTTTCCTCGCAGTTGTTGGCGGAAATCTTCGAAGTTTTGGAGGGTCTCTAGTCGATCTCGAGATAATTGTTTCCAACGTGATTCTCGCGAGTATCGGATTTTGAGATGGACTTAGATCTGCAGATTTTCCGTTGTCGAGGATGAGAGCAATGTGGTTCGAGTTTTAGATATGTTAAAGATGAATCATTTAAACAATCGGAAGGTTTCACGGAAGACTCATTGTAGATCTCGGACAATCAGGATGGTTTTCAAGGGACGAGATGCTGTCATTGCCGAGATCATGAAGCGATCGCATGGGCCGGGCGCCAGGACCCGTTGGCGCCAGATGGGAAGTGGACGAGCCTTCCGTGAGTTTTATCGGCGGCGACCGTTTCTTGGATTTGATCGTCGCGGCGCTTCTTCGAGGACTTTCGGTGGCGATTTGTCATTGACGATTTTGACCCCAGTTAGCCCCGGCTAGCTAGGAACCGTAGAGCCTGTCGGATCCTAGCTTAGCGGTATAGCCGATGTGGGAAGGTGTTAGATGTAATCGTTTGCGAAAATCGGGTAAATAGTGATTTTACCTCCTTTATATGGAGTAAGAAATCTCTTTCTTACTTCATCACAAGGTTTTACTCTCTCTCAAGAATCCTTTCTCTCTCTTTAAGAACAATGTCTTCAAGATCCTCAAAGAAACTCTTCTTCCCATTCATCCTCGGATGACTCTCCTGCCCATGTAGCGGTAAAGCGGGAGGAGTCGGTCGAGAAAAGAATTATTAGAGCCCTTGTAGGTTCGCCCCAACAATGCCAGAGATCCCTGTTCGAGGCCTCTGCGAGGCAGCCTGGTGCTCTCTCTGCGCCCTTTCGGTTTCTCAATATCTCCAGGTTCTTGAGATTTTTACCAGGTTCTGAGGAGTTAAATTCGATTCCCGTTGGTAACAAGAGTGCAAGGAATCCTCCATAGGGTTTCTTTACATGTTCTGAAGCTTTCTTTCACGTACTGCCGTATGTGGTTCCCAATTCCTGGTGCCATTGTTGGTGCACTTCACGCCGAACTTCGATCAACCAACTCGCGTTCCTGCCTTGGAGAGTTGGCTTGGCATTATCGCTAGCTCTGAACTTCGGGATTGATCTTGGTCGATGATTTCGAAAGTCTTTGGGGTACTCGGCCGACGGGGTGGCCGGTTACTATTCCATGCTGCCTAAGAAGGATATGGCGTGATTCGGGGACTACCGAATCCCAAATCGTGGCAGGGCGTTTCTTCTTTGTTCAAATAGATGGCGAGTCTGTCGAGGAGAGCTGCCTCCATCTATTTCCTTGAGCATGGAACTTCAAGCAGGGTAATACGGCGAAAACTCTGTTTCTATCTCACCTTTTAGTCGCGAGTTTTGGAAAAATTTTCGTTTTGTAGGGAACAACCCTACCGCGCATTTGCCTGGTGGCGTTTTCGTCAAGAGATCTTCTTTGTCAAAGGCCGTTTTCTGGAAATCCTTCACCCTCGAGCGGATCGAGATGCGGTTAAGCTTTATCGGTCGAGGTCCTGTTCCGTCGTATGGCCTTGAACCTGTTACCGTGGATTCTACTCGGGCGCAGACAGAGGTCTCGTGGGGAAGGAAATGCGGCGATGGGAAGGCTCGGAAAATCCTTCACCGTTGGGAGAAAAACCTAGTTTTGTTCCAGCGGAAAAAGCGGAGCAGCGGTTTTCCACTAACAACTTCTTTGATGGCCTTCCTCCGGAGTTTACTACTGGCGAGTGGCTGGAGGATGAGGAGAAACAACGGGTTTTGCGAGGGCTCCCAACATGTCAACGAGTTTGGCCCGAACTTCTTTAACCTTGCGTTGAATCATTATATAAGCATGCTTGCTGATCTTGAGTTTTATGCAGGGGCTAAGAGTGTTTAGCGGCTTACTCGGTTTCCGCAAATCCAGGATTGCTAACTTCAAGACCACAGAAGTGGAGCGAGAGCTTTCGGTTCCGTCCAGTGAAGGCGAGCCAGCGAAGCAAGCTGAGCTTCCGCTCGAGCTCTCGTACGGGCAGAAAGGAGAGGAAGAAGGATGGTGGCGGAGGTGGCAAGAGCGGGTGGAATCGTTTGCTGCTGAGTTTCAATGCTTTAAAGAAGCTCAGGAGTTTTTGGTGATTTCCTGAGTCGCGGGGTTCGGTCGTAAACCTTTACAAGTCTCAGAACCAGTTTCTCTTCGATTCGAGATTGCTGAAATGAAGGATTTCATGGCGAGTGTGCTCATGCTGAGTCCTTGGTTCCTCCGGTAGAAGAGTCGGAGACTATAGGAACCTATCGAGGTTTCGAGGATCTGATGGAGGTGAGCCGATGAGAGCGCCGAGAATGGTGGGAATGCTCGGCGTGAATGAGGAAGTGGACCAGCCTGCTAGTTCATTTGGGATTTCTGCATCCGGTTCTCAGCGTTGACTTCCTTTTGTGAATTGAATTTTTGGCTGTGTGGCGTTTTTAGTAATTTTATCCTGCGACCGTTGGAGGTTGCATTCTTATGTTTTGGGACTGGCGTTGGTGGCTTTGAATCCTGCCGTCTTTTGCGGCTTTTATGAATATGAAAATTTGCGAGATTTAGTCTTTAGTTTTGATTTATACTTTAGTCAAGTGTAGAGGAAGGATGCGAGTAGTCATTATCCTAACTCTTTTCGTCGCTTAGTCCATTATGCTACTTTTTAGTGGCGTCAGGTGTAGCGATAAGAGACATGTTTTGGGATCATTATCACGATACTATGTCTGTGAGATGTCAAGATCAGCAAGACTGGGTTTAGGGCAAGACCTAGGTTTACTCTCAGCTTTGAGGCTGTGCGATGACTGATCGGCTTTGTTTTGCCTGTTACTGATTTCTTCCTGATTCTTTTCGTTTAAAGTCCGCGGTAGTGTAGGCTTATATGACTTGTGTTAAAAGAATCGAGCTATCTTCGGAGTTTATCCGAATAAACCAAAATTTTGGGTTTCTTGTATAGCGCTATGATATCCTTGTCGGATGTAAGAGGACCTTGTAGGTCTGACTACGATTTTGTATTGAGTGAAGCGTTTCTTGTGGCGTCGTCCGGGCCAATCGGCGGGCGTGAGTTTAAGTCGCTGGTGGACTGTCTTTTGCGGATATCTGAGTTTTGTTATCTTTTTAAAGTTCGCGGCGTCTGGCGTTTCTTTTGAAGATATGATTTTTCGTTTTTCAGCGTTGATCGCTTTAAGTGAGCATGAAAGATAGAAAAATTTTATTAAAAATTTCGAGAAGTTAGAGTACATATCTCGGATTTTTCGCGTTTTTGTGGGAGTATAGGAATTATCGCGCAGTCCCCCTTTTGGTGAGGGGATAGCTGAACTTCGCCGGGTTTCGACGAGCTGCCTACGTCTTCTGAGGATCAAGCCATCTAGTTCTGATAGTTGCGGCGGGCGTTTTACTCCGTCGTCGCCGTTCGATCGTGCTGGTCGGATCAGTGGTGTGTGCGGGGTCGAGCTGTCGGTCTTACGGTGGATTAAGCTTTGTCGCCGTCTTGAATCGTTGCCTGTTCGGATGATTCTGGATCATCTTTCTTGAGTCTTCGGAATGTTGTGTGATTCCTTTGCTCGTTTTGGGTTGGCGCAGAGCGTTCCGATCTTTTCGCAGTTTAAGCTTCGGCTGAGTAACGAGTCATTGTTCGACTACCGGATGGCTGCGGTTCGTTCCGGAGTAGGGAACTTGATACCTAGGTGATATGTGGGCGGTACTGCCTTCATGGAGTTGATCCAAGGGGTTCCCATGATGGCGTTGTAGATGGCGGGTTGTCGACTACTGCAAACTTCGCCGATCTTTGTAACTTCCTTTGCCATGGTGGGAGTTTTTTTTTTTCGAGGGTCATGGTAGTGACGCCCGAAACCCGTCAAGGTTTTGGCTCGGGGCGACTTCCCAAGTGGGATCTTCATCCTGTATAGGGTGTCGCGGAAGATGGCGTTGACCGTGCCAGTATCGGCGAGAATGCGGCCGACGAGATCCTGGATGACCAGGTCGATTACCAAAGGTGCCAGTGAGGTTTGTCGATTCCGGCGGTCGTGTTCAGCGATTGTTGTGGTTAGGAACATCGCTGTCAGGAACCAGTTGGAACTGATCTCGGCTTTTAGCCATTTTATCGATGAGACAGAGTCTTGGTAGAACTGTGATCCTCCGATGATCATGTTTACCCTCTGGCGACTGCTGTTCCTTAATTAGTCACATCTTCTTCCACGCTTTTCCCCTGATTGGTTTTCGTTGTAGCGGTCTTGGAGACAGTTTTGTTAGTCTTTGGGCGGTCGAGTCAGGAGCAAGTCCTTTATACTCTTGACCTTTGATAGCTCCCGGTGAGGAGTTTTGCGGCGAGTGGGCGCGAACAGTTAGCGGTGGAGTGACCTCTGGTCGTGGAACTTCGCAATAGGAGTTATCCTTGTACTGGTTCCTGGTCCAGGTGTTTCGGAGGTTTTGCCTTTCGAGTTGATGGCGTGATTATGCTGCGCCTTGGGCGTCTTCCCCCGTGATGGGCGTATTTGTCGTTACGAGAGGGTTTCTTCTTGGGCGGTTTTCTGCGTCCGTGCTTCTGCGATAGAAGCTTCATCTCTTCTTCCATGATGATGAAGTCTGTTGCCTTGTGGAAGTATCCTGGATTGTCGCGGCTTTTCCAGTAGTATCCATTTTGAACTGACTTGTACCGAGTTTTTCACCAGTCGATGCGACATGTCACTGATGCCGTTACTCTGGCCATCACCAGTTTGAACCTTCGCAAAGTCGCGGGCTTCGTCTTCCTTCGAGCTAGACTCCATAGATCCACGTCCGGGCGTTTCTATCCATGAACATGGAGTACTGTTTTGAAAGCGAGGCCAGATAGCGGAAGCTTCCGCTGGAGTTCTTTTGAGCGGAGAACCAGTCGGCGCAGCACCTTTGAGGTGCTTCGGCGAAGAAATGACCTGCGTCCGTTCGGCGTTCGGAGTTTGCATCTACCCATTGCGATCTGGAAGGACTGCAGGTGTGACTTCAGATCCGTCGTGCCGTCATAGGCCGGGATTTTGATCTTCCTGGGTCTGAGATCGTGTTTCCGTGATCCGAGTGGTGAAAGGTTTTTCCGTGCTTCCTCGAGAAGTCTATCGATCTCGAAGCGGAACTGGTCGCTGATGGATTCGCGATTTCACCGCTTTCGCCCGACCACGGTCTTTTAGAGATTCCACGGAGATCATGGATCTAATATTGCTGCCGGCGTTCCTCGAACCTGTCGGCTGGTCGCGATAGATCCACGTCTGATCTTCGCGAGTTCTTCCTGCTCCATCCAGTAGAGTTCTTCTTCCTCTTCGTCATGGGCCTATCGAAGGATCGTCACCGGCGACCCGGGTTCTCTGGGGTGGATGTCAGCATCTTCATCGGAAGGGTCGATCGGTCGCTGATATCTAGTTCGATCTTCGGCGTAAACTTTCCTTGTTTCCCGCGGCGGGAGTGGAAGGTTCTGCGAGGTGGTTTGCTGTCCTTCCGAACCGTTCCACGGGGTGGGCTCTTTGAGGAACAGCTTTTCGTGCCCGGAGAACCGAAGTCGAGTCTCCTGCCTGCCTTGGATCCGCGCGGCAACTTGCTCCACAGCAGTTAAGGTATCGACCTGTTTTCGCGGCGGGTTATCAGCTTGTCCTGTTGTTCCGCCCGCGCCTGGCGGTAAACAGTTCCTTCATCCCAGGCGCCTCGGTGTTTGCATCAGCAGTGACGTGGGCCAGCGTCTCCAGCTGGAGTCTTCTCAGCGTTGGCATCGGCGGTGTGTTCCGTCTAGCTGGCTGATCCTTGGTGGCGTCGGCTGACATGATGCGGCGTGTGCGGTTCGCGAGAGATAGATCCGTAACCCTCCCTCCTTCTGCGTAAACTGTAGGAACCGGAAATTCCACCGTCAATTTCCGATAAAGATTTGTGGAGGAAAACCGGAGTTAACCCGATCTTCCTTGAAGGTCCGGATATCTGTTGGGCGCTGCAAACAATCAATAAAATAGAAGTTGCGAAAATAGAAATGCGTAAAAGATGGCGGAAGAAAGATCTTATTTCTGAATTAGGCGTTTTGGCGTGAACAACAGGTGAAAGTAAACTACAAGAGCTGTCGAAAGGTCCGCTAATCCGGTCGCCTAAGTCTATCTAGTTAGTGCGGCTCATTGAGTGAAAGCGAAAAAGAATGCTTAAATCGCTCACAAGGGTGCTAAGTGCTTTCGAAAATTTGTGATCTCTTTTGCTTCTTGCTCCAAGCTCTCCTTATATACTCCTCATATGGCCGTTACATCTTCTCGCCGGGCTGAGTCGGACTTTTCCATTTTCGTCCATCTTTGTGTATATCGGAAGCTTGACATTTATCTTGAAATCTTGACATTTATCTTAGGAAACTATATTTATCTTAAACTTGACATTTATCTCTTATGTGAGGATAAAGATAAACCGTCATAGTTATCCTTCCTTTTCGGAAAATCGTCGTGGGCGTTTTAGCCCGTTGGCGTTAAGCGTTTTACGGTTTTTGAAAGGCAGTCTTTGAAGGTTTGGTGTTTCGAAGGAACCTCGATTCCTTGTTTAGTCGAGTGGCGTTCTAGAGTAGCGTGATCATACCAAACTTGCGTAGATTGATCCGAACAAGTCAAGATGGGATCGAACGAGACGCGATAAACGAGGCGGGGCGAGGGCCGTCTACCGACGCCAGGCCGACCAGCGGCGGGTGCCGCGGCGCCAGGCCGGCCAGCGTGGCCAGTGCCACGGCGCCAGGCGAATGCCGTAGGCGGCCAGCGTAAGCGGGTGCGCCCGGCGCCAGCGCTGATACCGCCGGCAGGCAGCGTGCCGCCTTGTATGAGCAGCGTCTTAGGCGCCGAATAAGCCAGCGTCCAGCGATACGCCCAATGGAGCGAATGCCGCCCGTAGAGCCAGCCAGCGTCAGCGTCCAGCGTGCCGCCAGCGCCAGGCCAGCCAGCGTCCAGCGTACCGCCCGGCATGGGCAGCGCCGCGCCGCCAGGCAGTGCCGGCCGGTAACTCCAGCGTCAGCGTTGGCGCCAGGCGAGGTTGCCGCCGGCGCCAGGCCAGCCAGCGTCCAGCGTGCAGCGGCAGGGCGAGAATGCGCGGCGACCAGCCAGCGTCCAGCGTGCCGCCCGTATGGCGAGGGAATGCCGCCAGCTATGAAACCAGCCAGCGTCCAGCGTCGCCCGGCGAGGCAAGTGCCGGCACCAGGCCACCAGCGTCCAGCGTGCCGCGGCCAGGCAGTGCCCCCGGCCTCCAGGCCAGCGTCCAGCGTGCCGCCCGCCAGGCGAAGTGCCCGCCGCGCCAGGCCAGCCAGCGTCCAGCGTGCTGCTGGTGCCAGGCCGTCTTGCCGTATGTGGGTTTGTTCGATCTTTCCCTCGTCGGTTGTTTGCGGAAATCTTTGAGTTTTGGGAGGTCTCTAGAGTCGTAGATCTCGAGATAATTGTTTTCAACGAGATTCTGCGAGTATCGGATTTTGAGATGGACTTAGATCTGCAGATTTTCCGTTGTCGAGGATGAGAGCAATGTTGCTCCGAGTTTTAGATATGTTAAAAGATGAATCTTTTAAACAATCGGGAAGGTTTTACGGAAGACTCATTGTAGATCTCGGACAATCCAGACATGGGTTTCAAGGGACCAAGATGCTGTCATTGCCCGAGATCATGAGGCGATCGCATGGGCCGGAGCGCCGGGACCCGGCGTTGGCGCCAGGACCCTGGCCGTTGGCGCCAGATGGGAGTGGACGAGCCTTCCGTGAGTTTTATCGAGTGACGACCCGTTTCTTGGATTTGATCGTCGCTTGGCTTTTCTTACGAGGACTTTCGGGTGACGATTTCGTCATTGACCGATTTTGACCCCAACAAGGAATGAGACGACAACTCACACCCTGTCCCTCTAACTTCGAAATACAGAAGTTCTTTCGATTTATGAAAACCACAATTTTATAAATTTGAGCAAAATATTTTAACAGGCCCTGAAACGGGCAGGGATTCGAAGCCGCCAACGGCCAATCCCAAAAGATACATCATGGCCTCACCACAGCCAGAACAAAACAAAATACCATCGATAGCAACATGCTCGAAAGTCTCTCACGACACATAACCAGACCATATAAGTCTCGCTGGAAAACAGATCACAAGGGTCTTAAACTCCAAACGAATCTCACGGAAGGCTTGATCCTCTGACATGGGTATCGTAGGCAGCCTTCAAAGGCGCAGCCCCAATCTTACTGCTTAACGGAGCCTTTCAACCATTAATTCCGCTTATCTTACTCGACATGTCTTATCGCTTGCAAGATCATCACGAAGGTTCTAACGAAGCCGGGGCTAACTGTTAGGGGTCAAAATCGTCCACGATGGAATCAATGACTGAAAGTCTCTCGAAAGTATTTCTTGAAACAAAAGTCTCGTGATAATTTGAAAAGAAGTTACACGAGATTTTCTCAAATTAGAATATCCACTCTGGTGGGTCGAAACGGTTATCTCAAATCAACGGCTAGGATAATTTTTACTTATGGGTTCTTTGTGAAACACTTCTTGAAAGTAAGATCGAAGACGACGGGCGCAAGGCATTTGAGAGAGTCCCCGGAAAGATCGGTACAAAAGGGCGGATCGACCCAATCAAGGTCCGCTGCCCAAGGGTTAGATCGGACACCACAAAACCCTAAACACAAAAGAATCTGCCTTGAAACTTCGAAGAGGTCGCTTCAAACCGCGGAGAAACCAGAAAATGATCAAGATATCAAATCGAAGCCCTCGCCGAGATCTTCAAAACGACCGTGTTGCACTGGCGCCGGCGCCGGCTCGCTCGCAGCTGGCACCGGGCGCCAGCGCCGTCAGCCTGTTGGCACCTGGCCGCTCGCTTGTGCTGACATTCGACGCCAGGCGTACGGTATTCGCTCGCCTGTGCTGACACTGGACGCCAGGAAGCGCCGCATACCGCTCGCTGCGGCTGTCCTCGTGCCGGGCGCTGGCTTGCCCGGTGCTGGCCCCGGGCGCCGGCGCTTGTTCTCCGCTGGTCTCCGGGCCAGCATACCGTCTGTTGGTCCATGCTCGGCTACCGGTGATAGCTTGCATATTTACATGTTTTTAGCATCCATATCTTATGCATTTTGATCATATAAGTTAGGCATTAGGCATGTTTAGGTCCATTTTGCATTCATTTGTCCTTATCAGGTGTTGGAATATGCTTTGGTGTGATTTGAGGTGTTTGGAAGACTTATGGCCCCAAAAGAGATGAACAATCATGTTTGGCAATGAAAAGAGAAGTCAATCTATGATCTGGTCAAGACAAAGATGAGCATTGACAGAGGTCTTAGAAATGTCTCCTGCTTCTAAGATTTTGTGGAAACACAGAAAATTGAGTTAGCTTTCCAATGGAAGTGGTTTCAAGTAATTTGGACCTGTATTGGAGAAGTTATGATCAATTCACTTGATGCATGTCAGGATGGCCGGGTAGAGACGGCCGGGTTCAAGCAGCCGGCCGGGAAAAGAACAGATGGATGGAAGTGGTCCAGTCCGGGATTACTGAGCCTGGGACAGGTACCCGGTCGTTTGACTTGTGCTGGAGGAGACCAGACCGGGTAGATCAGTCCAGGAAGGGAAACCCGGTCGGCAGAGACGGATCAAGGGTCACCCGGACGGCCGGGATGGATGAACCGGAGAACAGAACCCGGACGGGCTGGACAGAGGCCAAGGCAAGCCTGGACCGGGGTGGCCAGACCGGGTTGGGACAGGATGAGTCTCCCCTGACCGAATTTTAAGCTTCATTCCCATTGGTTTAGACCAATTTAGCTTAAGGACTTTTTGGTAATCTTGTTTTATGTTTCTAGGGCTTTCAAGCCACTTATAAATACTCTTGTTATCCCTAGATTGGGACTGATGTTATTTTCTATCTAAGAACACATAAACCTTTTGAGTAAAGCTTCATCTTTGATTCATAATCTCATCTTATCTTTGTGTTCTTGATTGTTTGATTTCATCCCCTTTCTTTCTCTATATGTTTAAGCTTGAATCTCTCATGGGTTTAAGAGTAAGCATGTGGATTAGTGAGTAGATCCATTTAAGATCCATGGGTTAGGGTGATTGAGACTGATTAAGTGTAGATCCAAGGTGCTTAGTGTTAGATCTATCATTTCCTTGCATTGATTTGGTGTTCTTAAAGCTATATTTGAGTTGGCCTCAAACATAGAGTTATAGGCATTTCATGCCCGAAGGTGTTCTATGAAATGCCTGAACCAACTCATCTATGCTTTTAGCTTGCTTTGCCTAAGGGATTAGTTGTCAAAGAAGCTAGGATTGCTATTAGACTCATTCTCCATGTTTGCTTTGATCATTACAGCCAAAGGGATTTGGTGTACTTGGGTGATCATTGCAAAAGAGCATTCATCTAGGATAGAGCTTGCTTAGTTTTGTTGTCTAGGCATAAGGAATTAGATTGATTGAAAAGTTAGCATCTTGGATTGAATCTTAATCATTTGATATCAAGTCCCTATACCCATGGGTCTCAATCTCCTCATAAGAAAGAAAGTTTTACTTTTGTTGCATTTTACTTATTGTCTTAGTTAAATAATCATCCTCCTTAATGATTGCATTTAGATTAAGCATAGACTTGCATTCCCTCTGCTTTATGGTCACTTAGAACTGGTTCGACAATCTTATATACTACATCATTTGATTAGGACCCTAGAAAAGTCTATCATCAAATTGGCGCCATTGCCAAATTCTAAGTTGATTGTGACATTGGGATTTAGTCATTTGCTTGAGACTAAATCATTTTACTTTTATTGTGATATTGCTTCTCCTTGCTCTTCCCTTTGCATTTCAGGTGTATGATAACTGAAGCAGAGGTGCATCAAACTTGACACCCACTGTTGAAGAAATTGCTACACTTGAGAGGAGATTGCAAGAAAGAGAAGAGAAGAAGAGCTACAGGCTCTTTTGCAGAGATTGGGGTTTGATATGGAGAATCAGCATCAAGATGGTGATGCCCTAGGGGCCAATGGTTCAAGAGCTGACAACATAAGACCACAGCCAGCCACAACAGCCACAGCCAAGCTAGAGCCATTGGAGCCTATGATCAACCACACATTCATGGTCATAGGTTGGGGATAAGGGCACCAGCTGTGGAGAACAACAACTTTGAGATCAAATCAGGGCTGCTGCATTTGATTGAGAACAACAAGTTTCATGGCCTTGCTGTGGAGGATCCCCTTGATCACTTGGACACATTTGATAGCTACTGTAGCTTGTCCAAGATTAATGGAGTCTCTGAAGATGCTTTCAAGCTGAGGTTGTTTCCCTTCTCTTTGGGAGACAAGGCACATCTATGGGAGAAGGCTCTTCAAGTGACTCTATCACAACTTGGAATGAGTGCAAGAGGGCATTCTAGAGAAATTCTTCTCTACCTCAGAACAGCCAAGATCAGAAATGAGATCTCTAGCTTTCAGCAGAACCTTGAGAGCTTTAGTGAAGCATGGGAGGGTTCAAGGGCTATTGGTCTCAATGCCCACATCATGGCTTCACCAGGAGAGTTTGCTTAGTACCTTCTACAGAGGTGCTCTACCAGAGTTCAGGAGCAGATTGGACACAGCCAGCAATGGGTTCTTCTTGGGAAGAACTGAGCAGGATGCTGAGGAGCTGGTGGAGAACATGGCCAGGAGTGACTCAGTCTACAGTGAGGAGCATGATAGGGCCATGAGAGGCACTGATGAAGATGATCACACACAAGAAAGGCCCTGAAATCTCTCCAGAAAAGTTGGACAAGCTTCTTGTAGAGAAGGCTAAAAGAGCAGCAACTCCATTGGGAACCAGCAACAGAAACTGCCTGCTAGGACTACTGAAGTTCATGGTGTAGAAGGTCAAGAGGGCTGTGCTTCATCAATGCTAATGGCACATGGTATAGGAAAGAGCCCAACTTCAATACCAAAACAACTACCAGCAAAGACCTTACTACAACAATCAACAAGGAGGTTACCAAGCAAACCAGCCTACTCAGCCCCAAGGAAGCTCTTCTCCAGCTCAGGCTCCAAGTTCAAATTTGGAGTCCATGTTCAAGCAACTCTTAGAAGCTCGAAGAAATGCTAAGAATATTGGTGATGAGTTCAAGAACATCCATGCTAAGATTGATGGCACCTATTCTGACCTCAACAACAAGTACATGCAACTTGCCTCTCATCTCAAAGCTTTGGAGAGCCAGGTTGCTTCTATGTCTTCATCCTCCAAGAGACCAATGGGATCTCTACCAGGAAAACCAGAGAAGAACCCTAAGGAGACTTGCAATGTTATCCTCTCCACTTCTTCAAGGATTAAGTTGAGTGATCATAAAAATGATGTTGATGAGATTGAGAGGCTAGTGCTTGGACATCAGATTGAAAATGATAAGAGACTGGTAGTGGCCACAGCTGAAGCTAGAGTTGTGAAGAGAGCTGATAAGAAGGTTCAAGGAAAGATTCTGAAGATTGATGAGCCTAAGGTTGAGACACAAGTTGAGAAGAGTGCTAACCCCAAGCTGAAAGAAGTGAAGGAAGAAGACAATGAGGTTGAGCTATCACCCTATGATAAGCTCCCTTTCCCTAAAAGGTTCCTCACCAAAGCGCAGAAAAAAGTGGTCTCCAAATTCAGAAAAGACCTAAGTGATATTGGAGTCAAGCTTCCAGAGATCACCAGTATGCATGCTGCTCATGTCCAAATGATGCTCATACAAGACATTCTCACCCACCAAGCTAAAGTGGCTGAGCTTTTGGACATCTCACTTCTGAAGATTGATCCACCAATCCCTCCCAAGTCCCTCCCTAAGCTTGAGTCTCAAGGGAAGTTCACCTTGTCTTGCTCTCTTGGTAAACTAACTATGGATGATGCCCTTGTTGATAGTGGTGCTAGTGTGAATGTCATTTCATTTGATATGGTGAAGAGTATTGGGATTGAAAGCATGGAAACAGACACTCCTCCTCTCACCTTTGGGGATTCTTCTTCTACAACCCCACTTGGCATAATCAAGGACTTCCCCTTGAAGATTGGACCCTGCACCATACCTATTGACCTCACTGTTTTGAAGATGGCATCTGAAGAGAGAGTCCCTTTGATCCTTGGCACTCCTTTCCTCACAACAGTTGGAACTTGCATTGACTTTCCCAACAAGAAGGTCACTCTCATGCATGTCAACAAATCTGTCTCCTATCCTCTCCAGCCTCCAATGGAATCAGACTATTGTGGGACAATCAATTGTGATGTACAATCTGTTGAGAAGCCCCAAGATGAAGAGGTTGTTGGTAATAAAGAAGGTCTTGATGGAGAGTGCTCTAAGGAGTTGTGTGATGAGCACTTGGAAAGTGCTAAAACAGGGGGGATGAGTGGAGTCTCAAAGGCCACTCATGGCAAGAAGATGATGGTGAAAGAGCCTCATCCTCCACCTCTTGATTTGCTCTCACACACTCTCACTCTCCATCCAAAGAAGCTGATGGATGGGGTCACTGAGTACAAGATCAAGCACAAGGGCAGGTCCATACCATTCTCAACTGCTAGAGCCATCATCACTCCTCAGCTCAAAGATGACCAAATCAAGCTTCAAGAGCTTCTCTCTCAGGTCCTCACCATCACACTTGAAGGTGGGAAGGATCCTCCTTCTCACTAGTTCAAGAGACAAGGTAGTCAAGCTAAGTGACTCAAAACAAGCTCACTTGGGAGGAAGTCCCATGGTTATCCTTGTACATAGCTTTGCAATTTTAATTTTTCTTAAAAGTTTTTAATAAAAGTGGTTGAGGTTTTCAGGTTGAGCCAAGCACTAGAGGAGATAAGAAAGGTGATTAATCACCTGAGCCCTATGATTTCCATGTAGCAGCCTCCTCTAGTTGCTATGAACCAAGCCAGCTCCTAGCCCCGGCACCAAACACCACACCCAAACACCCTTCTTAGGTATCACTCTAACCCTTCTTGTATATACATTTGTTTTTGTCTTGTTGGGGTATCTCTTTCTCTCTTACTCACACAGAGACTGTGTGATTTAAGTGTGGGGGAGGTACCAAGTATTTGATCCTGTTTGCTTTGTGATTTTGAGTCTCATGCATTGCATTGTTCATTCATATTTGCATATAAAAAAAAATTTAAATTTTTGAATCATGTAGATTGCATCACTTGCATCCTTAATATTGAGTCTAGAGCATATAAGTTGCATTCATTTGCATATGGAGCATTGCCTTGTAAAGAACACTTGTTTGCACTGAATTTGACACCCTAGTTAAGCATATCAAGTAGCTTAAGCATCTTTTGAAAATCTTGCATGCTTTGAGCCTTGAAAAACTCTTTTTGAAACTTGCTTGCTTGCTTGATATTGGCATTGTTCTTAAGACCAGCTCCATCCTGAACTTAGACTTGAATGAACTTAATTTCTCTTGCATATGGGCATTTGTATACTTGATCATGGATCTCATACACATTTGGGTTATCTTTCCCCATTATACCACTCTTTGTTAACCAAAATGGCACTTCCATACCCTTGAACCCTAGCCATTCTTTGAAGCCTACATTGATTTGCTTGAGTGAGGCCTTTTCTGATAGCTTGTCATGTGCAAAATCTTGAGAGTATTGGGAGCGACATGGGTTTGTTCTCATCTCTTGCTAGCATAGGGTCCTCATTTGAGCTAACTTCTAGGATGGTGAGTGGGGTTTTTGTTCCTTGATGGTTTATATCTTGGGTTTGGAATGTAACAATGTTGAGATTGATGAACAAATGAGTATCATAAGAAAGAAGAACCCTAGGGACCTAGAATAGAAAGATAATAAGCTCTTGATTGATGTTTTGACCTTCCCCCTTCATGTTAAAAAAAAAAAAAAAGAAAAAGAAAAAGAAAAAGAAAAAAAAAAAGAAAAAGAAAAAAAGAAAGAAAGAAAGATTCAATAAGATAGTGGGGAAGGGAAAAAACAAAAGAGTTAGAGCTTAGAAAAATGAATAGAGGTCCTTAGTGGTTGAATCGTGAGAAAGAGAGTTGTTCATTGGGTGATTGATGTGAGAATGTTTTTCATTTTGGGTTATTGGATGAATAAAGGGGAGTAGATCTTGTAATCACTTAGGAATTAGGTAGAATGATGAGGATGGATCCATGTATGCATGAATTTCTCCTAGTCTTAGATAAATTTTTCATAATGATCAAGCTCCTTGATTTTGAGTGATTGCCACCTTGAAATGATGCATTGAACCCCCATTATCATCCATATTGGACCATTTGATCACCTAGCCAAATGATTGAGATCATGTGCCCATATGTGAGACTTCACCTTGTGTGTGTGTGTGTGAATCAATGTGAGGGCTGGTTAAGAGAACTTGTTGGTTGATAAGCATTGCATCTTGTGTAGAGGCATAAGAGTCATTGATAGGCCTTGTGAAGCTAGAGCATAATAAGAAGTTTAGCTCATGCTATTTGCTATGTTTCTTTAGGATGTCAAGTTGAGTGCTATGAGTGTTTCTTTTGGCTTTTCTTCCATCCCTATGTCTCTCCTCCTTGTGTTTTGAAAAAAAATTACTTGAGGACAAGTAAAGGTCTAGTGTGGGGGAGTTGATAGCTTGCATATTTACATGTTTTTAGCATCCATATCTTATGCATTTTGATCATATAAGTTAGGCATTAGGCATGTTTAGGTCCATTATGCATTCATTTGTCCTTATCAGGTGTTGGAGTATGTTTTGGTGTGATTTGAGGTGTTTGGAAGACTTATGGCCCCAGAAGAGATGAAGAATCATATTTGGCCATGAAAAGAGAAGTCAATCCATGATCTGGTCAAGACAAAGATGAGCATGGAAAGAGGTCTTAGAAATGTCTCCTGCTTCTAAGATTTTGTGGAGACACAGAAAATTGAGTTAGCTTTCCAATGGAAGTGGTTTCAAGTCATTTGGACCTGTATTGGAGAAGTTATGATCAATTCACTTGAAGCATGTCGGGATGGCTGGTAGAGACGGCCGGGTTCAAGCAGCCGGCCGGGAAAAGAACAGATGGATGGAAGTGGTCCAGTCCGGGATGACTGAGCCTGGGACAGGTACCCGGTCGCTTGACTTGTGCTGGAGGAGACCATACCGGGTAGATCAGTCCGAAGGGACACCCGGTCGGCGAGACGGATCAAGGGTCACCCGACGGCCGGGATCATGGATCTCATACACATTTATATCTTTCCCCATTATACCACTCTTTGTTAACCAAAATGGCACTTCCATACCCTTGAACCCTAGCCATTCTTTGAAGCCTACATTGATTTGCTTGAGTGAGGCCTTTTCTGATAGCTTGTCATGTGCAAAATCTTGAGAGTATTGGGAGCGACATGGGTTTGTTCTCATCTCTTGCTAGCATAGGGTCCTCATTTGAGCTAACTTCTAGGATGGTGAGTGGGGTTTTTGTTCCTTGATGGTTTATATCTTGGGTTTGGAATGTAACAATGTTGAGATTGATGAACAAATGAGTATCATAAGAAAGAAGAACCCTAGGGACCTAGAATAGAAAGATAATAAGCTCTTGATTGATGTTTTGACCTTCCTTCATGTTAAAAAAAAAAAAAGAAAAAAAGAAAAAGAAAAAAAAAAAAGAAAAAGAAAAAAAAAGAAAGAAAGATTCAATAAGATAGTGGGAAGGGAAAAACAAAAGAGTTAGAGCTTAGAAAAATGAATAGAGGTCCTTAGTGGTTGAATCGTGAGAAAGAGAGTTGTTCATTGGGTGATTGATGTGAGAATGTTTTTCATTTTGGGTTATTGGATGAATAAAGGGGAGTAGATCTTGTAATCACTTAGGAATTAGGTAGAATGATGAGGATGGATCCATGTATGCATGAATTTCTCCTAGTCTTAGATAAATTTTTCATAATGATCAAGCTCCTTGATTTTGAGTGATTGCCACCTTGAAATGATGCATTGAACCCCCATTATCATCCATATTGGACCATTTGATCACCTAGCCAAATGATTGAGATCATGTGCCCATATGTGAGACTTCACCTTGTGTGTGTGTGTGTGAATCAATGTGAGGGCTGGTTAAGAGAACTTGTTGGTTGATAAGCATTGCATCTTGTGTAGAGGCATAAGAGTCATTGATAGGCCTTGTGAAGCTAGAGCATAATAAGAAGTTTAGCTCATGCTATTTGCTATGTTTCTTTAGGATGTCAAGTTGAGTGCTATGAGTGTTTCTTTTGGCTTTTCTTCCATCCCTATGTCTCTCCTCCTTGTGTTTTGAAAAAAAATTACTTGAGGACAAGTAAAGGTCTAGTGTGGGGGAGTTGATAGCTTGCATATTTACATGTTTTTAGCATCCATATCTTATGCATTTTGATCATATAAGTTAGGCATTAGGCATGTTTAGGTCCATTATGCATTCATTTGTCCTTATCAGGTGTTGGAGTATGTTTTGGTGTGATTTGAGGTGTTTGGAAGACTTATGGCCCCAGAAGAGATGAAGAATCATATTTGGCCATGAAAAGAGAAGTCAATCCATGATCTGGTCAAGACAAAGATGAGCATGGAAAGAGGTCTTAGAAATGTCTCCTGCTTCTAAGATTTTGTGGAGACACAGAAAATTGAGTTAGCTTTCCAATGGAAGTGGTTTCAAGTCATTTGGACCTGTATTGGAGAAGTTATGATCAATTCACTTGAAGCATGTCGGGATGGCCGGGTAGAGACGGCCGGGTTCAAGCAGCCGGCCGGGAAAAGAACAGATGGATGGAAGTGGTCCAGTCCGGGATGACTGAGCCTGGGACAGGTACCCGGTCGTTTGACTTGTGCTGGAGGAGACCATACCGGGTAGATCAGTCCGGGAAGGGACACCCGGTCGGCAGAGACGGATCAAGGGTCACCCGGACGGCCGGGATGGATGAACCGGAGAACAGAACCCGGACGGGCTGGACAGAGGCCAAGGCAAGCCTGGACCGGGGTGGCCAGACCGGGTTGTGACAGGCTGAGTCTCCCCTGACCGAATTTTAAGCTTCATTCTCATTGGTTTAGACCAATTTAGCTTAAGGACTTTTTGGTAATCTTGTTTTATGTTTCTAGGGCTTTCAAGCCACTTATAAATACTCTTGTTATCCCTAGATTGGGAATGATGTTATTTTCTATCTAAGAACACATAAACCTTTTGAGTAAAGCTTCATCTTTGATTCATAATCTCATCTTATCTTTGTGTTCTTGATTGTTTGATTTCATCCCCTTTCTTTCTCTATATGTTTAAGCTTGAATCTCTCATGGGTTTAAGAGTAAGCATGTGGATTAGTGAGTAGATCCATGTAAGATCCATGGGTTAGGGTGATTGAGAGTGATTAAGTGTAGATCCAAGGTGCTTAGTGTTAGATCTATCATTTCCTTGCATTGATTTGGTGTTCTTAAAGCTATATTTGAGTTGGCCTCTCAAACATAGAGCTATAGGCATTTCATACCCGGAAGGTGTTCTATGAAATGCCTGAACCAACTCATCTATGCTTTTAGCTTGCTTTGCCTAAGGGATTAGTTGTCAAAGAATCTAGGATTGCTATTAGACTCATTCTCCATGTTTGCTTTGATCATTACAGCCAAAGGGATTTGGTGTACTTGGGTGATCTGCAAAAGAGCATTCATCTAGGGATAGAGCTTGCTTAGTTTTGTTGTCTAGGCATAAGGAATTAGATTGATTGAAAAGTTAGCATCTTGGATTGAATCTTAATCATTTGATATCAAGTCCCTATACCCATGGGTCTCAATCTCCTCATAAGAAAGAAAGTTTTACTTTTTGTTGCATTTTACTTATTGTCTTAGTTAAATAATCATCCTCCTTAATGATTGCATTTAGATTAAGCATAGACTTGCATTCCCTCTGCTTTATGGTCACTTAGAACTGGTTCGACAATCTTATATACTACATCATTTGATTAGGACCCTAGAAAAGTCTATCATCACCGGCCAGCTTCGCCCATTACTGGCCGAGGCGGTAGGCTTCGCCGATGCTGGCCTCGGCACAGAGAGCGCTTCGCCCGTGCTGGCCCGGTAGCCAGTATCAGTCTGTTCCCAGCCCGTCCGATTTAGATCGCACCTTGTGGCTTCCCTGAAGTCATATCACCTTAGTTACGGATCTATCCTCGGTTCAACTCGATTGGAGTTATCCTCGAAGTGTTACAACTAGAGCTAGGAAGGTTAGTTCTTCCGCGAACTGTATCGTGTAAAACAAGGACGATCAACTCGAACATCGATTCTTTAGGCTATACGATTTATTTTGCGGAAAAGATAATCTTCCGAGAAATCGTATGAACGTTCGAGGGCTTAAAACGTGTCCACGAACTCACTTACGATTTTGGAGGTCTAAGCCCAATGGAAGCTATACGATTTATCCTAACTCACGGAAGTAGGATAAATGCTAAGTTTCCGCTGATAAATGTCAAGACTCGAGGATAACTACGAAGATCGACGGAAAATGGAATATTTCCAAAAGAGATAAACTTGGGCCCAAAGGCGAAAGGGTAAACAGGCCACCGACCTAAAAACGACTATATAAGGAGGGCTGAGGCAGAAGAGAAAAGGATCCGAAAAATCCGAGAATCTAGACTTAGAGTACTCCTGCTAGCTTAGAGAACTTAGAAATTAGGTGGTTAGGCCAGCGAGGTAGGACTTAGAACGTCTGGCCGCCTCTTGTTCTAGTTTTATCTTCTCCGCAGACCCATGTTTCTCTCGGAAGGATCTAACAATTCTTTTACCCAGAGCTCCGCATAGAAACCCAAGGCATTATCTTCGACATGCCCGTTTCTATGACCAACGCTCATACTAGACGAACCAGGCATAGACTGTTTGATCTCTTGTTTAATTCTTTCTAACTGAACTACGTCCGACTTGATCCTCGAAAGGGGTACGTAGGCAGCCTTTCTTAAGGTCCAGTCGCAAATCTTAACAAAATCTTTTCCGCATTTATTCGGTCACTTGTCGTTTGCTGTCGCAGAGAATCCGGACTTTCAAGGAAAGTATGGTTTTCGTTGCTTTCCTCCATTATTATTCATTAAAATCGACAGTGTGAATTTCGGTTCCCACAAACTTGGCAACGGCGCCAATTTGACGAAAGGACTTTTCTAGGGTCCTAATCAAATGTTGTAGAATACAAGATGTCAATCCAATTCTAAGAGATTTTAATGCAAAGGGAATGAAAGTTCATGCTTAATCTAAGTGCAATCAAGATGAGAGGATGATTATGAAACTAAGATAATATTAAAAATGCAATAAGAGATTGAACTTTCTTTCTCAATGAGGCAAGGGGGTTCTTGGGACAAGGGAATAGACTTTGGGTGATCAAGGTTCAATCCAAGATGTCAACTTTACAATCAATCTAATTCCTTATGCCTAGACAACAAAACTAAGCAAGCTCTATCCCTAGATGAATGCTCTTTTGCAATGATCACCCAAGTACACCAAATCCCTTTGGCTGTAATGATCAAAGCAAACATGGAGAATGAGTCTAATAGCAATCCTAGCTTCTTTGACAACTAATCCCTTAGGCAAAGAAAGCTAAAAGCATAGATGAGGTGGTTCAGGCATTTCATAGAACACCTTCCGGGCATGAAATGCCTAAAGCTCTATGTTTGAGAGGCCAACTCAAAAATAGGATGAAGAACACCAAATCAATGCAAGGAAATGATAGATCTAACACTAAACACCTTGGATCTACACTTAATCACCCTTAGTCTCCCAAGCCCATGAACCCTAGATAGATCTACTAACTAATAGCCATGGAAAACCTCAAAATCAATGATGATTCAAGGCTAAACATGATTAGAGAAGAAGATAATCTATTAAACATAAAAGAAATGAGATAAAAAGGATCAAAGATCCAAACTTTCTTCAAGATCTTATTATGTTTTTGAGAGAAAAGAAGTTAAGATCTCTTAATGAGATTACAAGAGTATTTATAGGTGGCTTGAAAGCCCTTAAAAACATAAAGGAGAAAGTCTAAAAAGTCCTTGAGGTCATTAAGTCTTCAGCCAATCAGAATCCAGCAAGAAGGAAGAAACTGGCCGATACCCAGGTAAGGTGGTCGAGTCCCGACCACAGATGTCAATTCACAGCCTCAGACTCTCGTCCTGCCTTCCAGCCGTCTGCGGGTGCTTCAGGCCGCGGTGCTGGCCGCGTGTGAGAGCCGCAAGGGTCCTTCAGGCCGCTGCATGCCAGGCCGCTGCAGAGTGAGCCGTGGCGGGTCCTTCAGGCCAGATGCCAGGCCGGGTGTGTGGAGCCATGCGGGGTTCTCATCCCGGGTGTGTGAGGCCGGTTACACTCCCTGGCGTCCATCATATCTCGCCCAACCCGTACGGGTAGGTTAGGTCGGGTGTCTTGACATGCTTCCAATGAATCCATCATAACTTCTCCAATATGGCTCCAAATTACTTGAAACCACTTCCATTGGAAAGCTAAATCAAAATACTGTGTCTCTACCAAATCTTAGCATTAGAAGATATATCTAAGGCCTCCTTCCATGCTCATCTTTGTCTTGACCAGATCATGGATTGACTTCTCTTTTCATGGCCAAACTTGATTCTTCATCTCTTTTTGGGCCATAAGGCTTCCAAACACCTCAAATCACACCAAAGCATACTCCAACACCTGATAAGGACAAATGAATGCAAAATGGACCTAAAGATGCCTAATGCCTAACTTATGTGATCAAAATGCATGAGATATGGATGCTAAAAACATGTAAATATGCAAGACATCAGGCATACTTCATCTGTGCATCATTCAGGGTTTGGCTCGCATAATAAATCACATGAGTCTTACCATCCTTCTTCTGCCCCAAGACAGCCCCAACAGCAAAATCACTAGCATCACACATTATCTCAAAGGGGAGATCCCAATCAGGTGGCTGGACAATGGGAGCACTAACAAGTTCACCCTTTATCTTCTTGAAGGCTTCAAGACATTCTTCATCAAAGCTGAAAGTGGCCTCCTTGCACAGCAACTTGGTCATTGGTCTAGCAATCTTTGAGAAGTTCTTGATGAATCTTCTATAGAACCCAGCATGGCCAAAGCTCGATGTCGCTTCACTGTCTTTGGTGGAGGCAAGCTAACCATCACTTCAATCTTAGCCTTGTCCACTTCAATACCCTTTTCTGAAATTTTATGCCCAAGCACAATCCCCTCTTTTACCATGAAGTGACACTTCTCCCAATTCATCACAAGGTTGGTGTCTTCACATCTCTGTAGGACCCTGCACAAGTTGGACAAACAAGCAGAAAACGAAGATCCGTAGACAGAGAAATCATCCATGAATACCTCCACTATATCCTCAATGAGATCGAGAAGATAGACATCATGCACCTTTGAAAGGTTGCTGGAGCATTACATAACAAATGGCATCCTTCGATAAGCAAAGGTGCCATAGGGGCATGTGAATGTTGTCTTCTCTTGATCATTGGGATGAATGGGGATCTGGAAGAACCCTGAATACCCATCAAGAAAGCAATAGAAAGGATGGTTTGCAAGTCTCTCAAGCATCTGATCAATAAATGGCAATGGAAAATGATCCTTTCTAGATGCAGAGTTGAGTTTTTTATAATCAATACACATCCTATGGTCAGTTATGGTTCTAGTTGGTATCAATTCATCCTTGTCATTTTTAACCACAGTGATACCACCTTTCTTTGGGACAACATGCACAGGAGATACCTATTTAGAATCTGAAATAGGGTAGATAACACCAGCATCTAAGAGTTTAAGAATCTCCTTCTTTACAACATCCTTCAGGTTAGGATTTAACCTTCTTTGATGCTCTATAGAAGTCATTGATTCATCCTCAAGATGTATCCCATGCATGCACAAAGAAGGTGATATCCCCTTAATATCATCTAGTGAGTACCCAATTGATTTTCTAAACTTTTTAAGTGCATTTAAAAGTTGAGAAAGCTCAAGTTCAGTAAGTTCACTACTCACAATGACAGGATATGACTCATTAGGGCCTAGAAATGCGTACCTTACCCCATGGGGAAGAGGTTTGAGCTCCACTTTTGGTCCCTTGAGCTCACTCCAATCATCTTGTTGGATGTCCTCTTGAGTGACTGAAGCAGCTTCGTGAACCTTTTGTGTAAGGTCCTCATACTCGGCTTCACCATAAATCTTCTTATGAGAATCCAGAATTCTCACATAAGCATCACTCTCTTTGTTCTCAACCACTTGGACCTCTTTATCCATTGTCAAAGCATGTTCCAAGGGGTCCTTAATTGCTAACTCTTCAAGTGCCAATTCTTCAAGAAGCTCATCAGCAAGAGCTTCCATCTCTTCAATGTAAAACACTTGGCCTTGCACAATTGACTTCTTCATCACTTCCTTGATGTCAAAGTGGAGAGTGTGCTCTTTCCCCAAATGAAGATCAATCTTGCCTTCCTTCACATTGATAATGGCTCCTGCGGTGGCTAAGAATGGTCTTCCAAGGATCAAGGGGTCTCTAGCTTCTTCATCCATCTCTAGCACCACAAAATCAGTAGGAATCTCACAATTTCCCACCATCACAGGGAGGTCTTCAAGGATGCCAATAGGGAACTTAACTGAACGATCAGCAAGCACCAAAGAGAGTCTACACTTCTTGTATTGGCTGAATCCAAGCCTCTTGGCAACAGATAGAGGCATGAGACTGACACTGGCTCCCAAATCACATAGACACCTCTCAAACATCAAAGGACCAATGGCACAAGGTAAAGTAAAACAGCATGGATCCTCTAGCTTCTTAGGGATTGTCAATCTCTGGATTATAGCACTGCACTCATGAGTAAGAACCATCATTCCCTCCATTTCCTTCTTCTTAGCAGCCACAACATCCTTCAAGAACTTGCTGTACTGAGGGACAAGCATGAAGGAATCAATGATGGGCATTGTGACTTGAACTTCACTTATTTGCTTCTCAAAGAGTGCTTTGTACTTCTCCAAAAGTCGCTTCTTAAATCTTTTAGGAAATGGCAGCTTAGGTTCATAGGGAGGAGGAACAAAGGAAGACTCTTTTGTTGGAGTGGCAACTTCACCATGTTTCAGTGTTCTCTTCTCTTCTCCAACCTTTCCTTTAACCTTTCCTTTACCCTTAGCTTCAACAATCTTTTCTAGAATCTCTTCATCAACCTTCTCATCTACAATCACAACTTCATCATCAATGTTGATGGCCACCCCCACCTAGTTGCTCACCATCCTTAGGGAGAGCTCTTGGAGGTAACTCTCTACCACTTCTCAAGGTGATTTCTTTTATTGGCTCCTTGGGGTTTTGCTCGGCCTTTCCCTGTAGTGTTCCTTGTTGGCGACTTGGCTGAGAATTCATAGAAGCAAACTGACTCTCCAAAGCTCTTATCTTGTTGTTTAGCTCAGTATAGCTGCTATCAATCTTGGAGTGAACAGTCTTGAACTCATGGCCAATGTCCTTTGCTGTTCTAGCTTGACCTTCCAATAGTTGTTTGAACATAGCTTCCATATTTGAATCTGGAGCTTTAGCTTGGGAAGAGCTACCTTGAGCTTGAGTAGACTGATTGCCTTGATTGCTAAAACCAGGAGGAGGATTTTCCCTAGGCTGGTAGTTCCCTTGCTGAGTGTTTTGCTTGGGTTGATAGCCTCCTTGCTGGTTGTTAGGATAAGACCTCTGCTGGTAGTTGTTGTACTGAAAGTTAGGTTCCTTCCTGTACCAAGTACCATTGTTGTTGATGAAGCAAAGCTCTTCCTGCCCTTCTAAACAATCAACCTCATTAACCTTAGGAGGAGCTTCTTGACTAGGACCACCCACAAAGGTCATCTGCTCCTGTTTGGCTTGGTTAGCAATAAGCAAATCTATCTTCTCCTGCAAGGATTTGATTTCCTTCTTTGTCTGGTTGTCATCAGCTCTGGTGGTTCTATCAGCTCTGTCGTGCTCTCCACTGTAAACTGAGTCACTCTTCACCATGTTGTCAACCAGCTCCACAACATCTTCTTCAGACCTGCCCAGGAAGAATCCATTGCTTGCTGTATCCAATCTGGCTCTGTACTTAGGAAGGGCACCTCTGTAGAATGTTCTCAGCAAGCTCTCCTTTGAGAAGCCATGGTGGGGGCATTGAGCCTGATAGCCTTTGAACCTCTCCCATGCTTTACTAAAGCTTTCCAAATTCTTCTGCTGGAAGCTAGAGATCTCATTTCTCAACTTGGCTGTCCTTGATGTAGAGAAGAACTTCTCCAAGAAGGCTTTCTTGAAATCATCCCAAGTGGTGATGGAGTCACTAGGTAGAGACTTCTCCCATTGGCGTGCCTTGTCTCCTAGAGAGAAAGAAAACAGCTTGAGCTTGAAAGCATCTTCTGACACACCATTGGTCTTGGACAAGCCACAATAGCTATCAAACTTGTCCAAGTGATCAAATGGGTCTTCTACAGCCAGACTATGAATGTGAAGACGGTCATAGGTGCTAATAGCTCTAGCTGGCCGCTGTGGGTGTTGTTGTTGGCGCTGTGGTCCAAGGTTGTCAGCTCCTTGACCATTGCCATCTTGAGCAAATCTGTCTTGAGGTTGATGCTGGTGTTCATCAATCTCAAACCCCAACCTCTGAATATGAGCTTGTTGCTCTTCTTCTCTTCTCCTTCTTGCTATTTCCCTCTCAAGTGTAGCTATCTCTTCAACAGTGGGAACCAGATTTGTTGCACCCCTGGTTCTTGTGTTCATACACCAGAAAGTCAAAGGAAGAGGCAAAAGGAGAATCAATATCACAAGAAAAGAAAAATGATTTAGTCTCAAGTAAGTGACTAAATCCCAATGTCACAATCAACTTAGAATTTGGCAACGGAGCCAATTTGATGATAGGACTTTTCAAGTGTCCTAATCAAATGATGTAGTATAAAAGATTGTCGAACCAGTTCTAAGTGATCACAAAGCAAAGGGAATGCAAGCCTATGCTTAATCTAAATGCAACCATTAAGAGAAATGATTATTAAACTAAGACAATATCTAAATGCAATAAAAGATAAAACTTTCTTTCTTTATGAGATGGAAGAACTCATGGGCTAAGAGAATTGACCTTGGGGGATCAAGCATCAATCTAAGGGTGGCAGCAAACAATCAATCTATCAACATTAGGCCTAGGCACAATTCTAAACAAGTTCTATCTCTAGATGAATGCTCATTCACAAAGATAACTCAATCATCTAATTTCTTAGGTTGAATATTATCTAAGCAATCATTAAGAACAAGCCTAATAGCCATCTTAACACCTTTAACAACAAATCTCTTTGGTACAGAATGTTAAAAGCTTAGGAGAGTTGGTTCAGGCATTTCATATAACATCTTTCGGGCATGAAATGCCTAAAGCTCAACTTTAGAGTGGCCAACTCTAAAATAGCATTAAAAGCACTCTACTAGCAAGGAACAAGATAGATCTACACTAAAACACCCAAGATCTAGCCAAATCACCCCTTAGTCCCCCTAACCCATGAATCCAAAGAGGACTACTCACTAATCACCATGACCACTCTTAAATCCATGAGGAATTCAAGCTTAATCATGAAGAGAAAGAAAGGAGATGAAATCAAACAATCAAGAACACAAAGATGAGATGAGATTATGATTCAAAGATAAAGCTTTACTCAAAAGGTTTGTGTTCTTAGAGAGAAAAATAACATGATCCCACTTAAGGGTTAACAAGAGTATTTATACTAGGTTTAGAAAACCTAGGAACATCATTAAAAATTACTAAAAAGTCCTTGGAGTCAATTAGGCTTCAGCCAATGGGAAGCAAGCTTGATTTTTCGGTCAGGGGTTGAGCAAATGGTCCAACCCGGTCTTCTTCACCCGTTCCAGATCATGCTTGTCCCGTCCGGCCTCCGACCGGGTGCGTGTACCCGGACAGTCCTTCCCGGTCTGACCTTGTCCATCTCGACCTTCTCCCAACCGGGTTCATCATCCCGGCCTGTCCTTCCCGGTCCGGATCATGCTTTGGATGCGTCTCAGCTCCCGACCGGGTTGATCATCCCGGCCTGTCCTTCCCGGCCGGCCTCTCCTCGACATTTCCCGACCGGGTGAGCTTACCCGGCCGAGTCTCCCCGGTCCATCTGGTCCATCTCATGAATTCACTTCTCTTTTCATGGCCAAACTTGATTCTTCACTTATTTTTAGGTCATAAAGCTCCCAAACACCTCAAATCACACCAAAGCATACTCAAACACCTGATAAGGACAAATGAATGCAAAATGGATCCTAAAGATGCCTAAACCTTAGCCTACAAGACAAAGAATGCAATATAAAGATGGCTAAATCAATGAAAATATGCAAGACATCACTGGGCATGCAGCTGAAAAGAGAAGAAAAAGATTTGTATTAGAAAGGGGGTAAAGAAAAAGAAAACCTAGAATCAATCAAATTAAATCTAATGGCGATCAAAGCTCCCCGGCAACGGTGCCAAATTTGATCTCACTCAAATTACCCTAAGGAGTGAATTACTCTCTCAAATAAGAGGTTCAGTTGTAATACTTAGGGATCGAATCCAAAGAGCTAGGGAACCAATTAAATTCAATCAAAGAATCAATTCTAGGTGAATTGTGGTTTTTATGGTTTAAAGCAATGTAAACAATCCTAATTGAGCAAGGCAGTTGCTCGACTAAAAAGATGATTGGTTTAAAACTTTATTTGGAAAACACTAGATTTAGGGTTTTTATTCAGGTATTCAGAGATTATAATCCTATAGATGCCTAACAGTTGCATGCATGATATATTAGAGCTCAACTACTATATTTAACAACAAGCCAATCAGCACTCGCAATTTCTTGGACGAGTCTATTAACTGGATCTAATGACCAGAACAAGAATGTTCAATCACTAGCAGTGTCGATCGATGATTTTATAGAGATATCGATCGATAGACCTTTCACACTATCGATCGATTGTCCAGTAGGGATATCGATCGATGAGCTTCAGTTAAGCTTTACGAACGGGTTGAATATGCTCACTAAGCTTCCTAGATCCGTGGATAACGCAATCTAGCAATCTTAGCTCAATAGATAGATCTGGACAGTATTATTCAAGGATGCTCAAACATACTAATTCCTAGGGTTCAATATTCTAGTTAGCAATTCCAGAACAAGCATTAAGAACAGCCTATTGATGAATATCACAACTTAGCAATCTATAGCTTGGGGCTAATCCATTTAACCTATTTAAACCCTAAACCTAACAATGGAATTACTCAGACATGGTCAAGCAATTCATAACACAAGCAAGGTAAGAAAACTGCATAGTATAGATAATAAAAATCAATGGAGTTCCAATCACAAATCTTTGTGGATCTTCTTTCCAACTCTCAAAATCTCTCTAAACTTTGCTGTGAAAAACAAGAATACAAAAAGCCCTCTTGCCTCCTAACACCTAGGCAAGTATTAATCTATTAGGTTAAAAACTCGTCAAAGGTAATCTTGTAATTTGGTGAAGTCTTGGGCTATAAGTCGGCTTGAACCAAATCAGGCTTTTCGCTTTGATATCGATCGATGACACAGGATGTGCATCGACCAATTATTATCTTCATATGTCGGGTCTTTTTTTCCGTATCGATCGATAGCACAAGATGTGCATCGATCGATTATTGTCGCTGAATGTTGACCTCTGTATGGTTTGATGGTCAGCTCGGATGAATTCTCTTTTGTACTCCAAAATGCTTCAAAATCATCACTTTACTCCAAAACACTCCTGAACCTGAAAACATACCTAATAGGCTAGAAAACATAATAATTCCTAGGGTTCAATATTCTAGTTAGCAATTCCAGAACAAGCATTAAGAACAGCCTATTGATGAATATCACAACTTAGCAATCTATAGCTTGGGGCTAATCCATTTAACCTATTTAAACCCTAAACCTAACAATGGAATTACTCAGACATGGTCAAGCAATTCATAACACAAGCAAGGTAAGAAAACTGCATAGTATAGATAATAAAAATCAATGGAGTTCCAATCACAAATCTTTGTGGATCTTCTTTCCAACTCTCAAAATCTCTCTAAACTTTGCTGTGAAAAACAAGAATACAAAAAGCCCTCTTGCCTCCTAACACCTAGGCAAGTATTAATCTATTAGGTTAAAAACTCGTCAAAGGTAATCTTGTAATTTGGTGAAGTCTTGGGCTATAAGTCGGCTTGAACCAAATCAGGCTTTTCGCTTTGATATCGATCGATGACACAGGATGTGCATCGACCAATTATTATCTTCATATGTCGGGTCTTTTTTTCCGTATCGATCGATAGCACAAGATGTGCATCGATCGATTATTGTCGCTGAATGTTGACCTCTGTATGGTTTGATGGTCAGCTCGGATGAATTCTCTTTTGTACTCCAAAATGCTTCAAAATCATCACTTTACTCCAAAACACTCCTGAACCTGAAAACATACCTAATAGGCTAGAAAACATAATAATTATATAGTAAAATACCATTATACCATGGATGAAAATGGGTCAAATCCATGGTATAATGGTATTTTACTATATAATTATTATGTTAGATCAAAAAACATAATAATTATTTAGTAAAATACCATTATACCATGGTATATTCTCGGTCTTTGTCGTTCATGAAATATAATTATATTTCATGAACGACAAAGGCCCAGAAGTAATGATATACCATTGATTTGACCTATTTTCATCCATGATATAATGGTATTATACTATATAATTATTATGTTCGATAAAAAAACATAATTATTATATAGTATACCATGGATGAAAATGGGTCAAATCCATGGTATATCATTACTTCTGGGCCTTTGTCGTTCATGAAATATAATCGGCCCGCGTTCTGGAATCACCGTCGATCGACACCAATGCCGCATCGTGGATCGATAGGCCAAAAGGTTACTATTCATTCTCGAACTGTCGGCCATCGATTACGTCTATATTCACCTAAAACAAATCATGCCGCAAGCTAGGACCTCACACACAGGTTCATGGATCCTAGCTAGCTGGGGGCTAACTATTGGGGTCATAACCGGTCACGACAGAATCAATGCCCGAAAGTTCCCGGAAAACCAATTCCCGAATAAATCTTAAAAGATATCAAACATTCCCTAGAAGTAGTCACCAAAGCAAAGGATGGTGTATACGGCTTCGAAAGGTATCAAGGATTGGTCCAGCACGGGAAGGGTCTTATCCGGGAGCAGACGGGGATCAGGCCATCCACCTCGCCCACGGGCGAGGGCCACAGAGCTAGGGTCACCTCGCCCACGAGCGAGGACCAGAGCGTCTCGGCCACCTCACCCAAGGGCTAGGACCGCAGAGCCTAGGTCATCTCGCCCACGGGTGAGGGCCACGGCGTCCCGGCCACCTCGCCCACGGGCGAGGACCGCAGAGCCTGGGTCACCTCGCCACGGGAAAGGACCACGGCGTCCCGGCCACCTCGCCCACGGGCGAGGACCGCAGAGCCTGGGTCACCTCACCCACGGGCGAGGACCACGGCGTCCTGGCCACCTCGCCCATGAGCGAGGACTGCGGAGCCTGGGTCACCTCACCCACGGGCGAGGAACACGGCGTCCCGGTCACCTCGCCCACGGGCGAGGACCACGGCGTCCCGATCACCTCGCCCACAGGCAAGGACCACGGCGTCCCGGTCACCTCGCCCACAGGCGAGGACCACGGCGTCCCGGCCACCTCGCCCACGGGCGAGGACCGAGGAGTCTGGGTCACCTCGCCCACGGGCGATGACCACGGCGTCCCGGCCACCTCGCCCACGGGCGATGACCACGGCGTCCCCGCCACCTCGCCCTCGGGCGAGGACCACAGAGCCTGGGTCACTTCGCCCATGGGCGAGGACCGCAATGCCAAGGCCACCTCGCCCTAGGGCAAGTGCGGTCTTGTTCCGCTACCATGCGTCCTTGCCTAAGTTTTCGTAATTCGATCCTTGAATCCATGAGTCCAGTACTCCTGTTTCATCTCGACTAAGATCATCGTGGAAAATCCCGGAAAAAGTCATCAAAGGTTCGATCGACGAATGGATTCCGATCCGTCATATAAAACGACCATGGCTAGCTTGAACACCAGTTTTCCTGACTATACGACGGATTAGGAGTCATTCAAGGAGCCAACATCACGTCGAGGGTGATTTCTTAGAAAAAAACGTAAAAACATCCGAGGTCCAAAAACGGCCCATAAGGGTCTGGAATGCGACCAAACGGCCCATTTACGATTTTAAAATAAGGATTGAGCCCAAGATGGGTATGACGGTCTATTTTATTTTCAGGAAAAGATAAATATCAAGTTTCCTGAAGATAAATGTCAAGTTGCCCGAAGATAAACGTCAAGTTTCCCGATAGACATGAAGATCGACGAAAAATGGAAATAGCCCGCCTCGCGACGAATTCGGCACAAGGGCAGAAGAGGAAGAGCGCAGACCGTCCTTGAAAGAGTATATAACGGGAGCTTGAGGCGAGGACCAAGGAGAGAACTTTTCAGAGCAAACTTAGCACTTAGAGCAATTTAGGCATTTTTCCGTTTTTACTATTGAGCTGCGACTCAACTAGGCTAGAACTTAGGTTGCTAGACTAGCGAACTTGCCGACAGCTCTCGTAGCCAAGGCTCTCACCTGTTGTTCACGCTCAAACGCGGACTCGGAAATAAGATCTTTTTTGCTCTTTTTTTTTCTTACGATTTACTACTTTGTTATTTTCGTCATATTGATTGTGTTGTGCGTTTCCCAGCAGATAACCGGAACCTTCAGGGGAAGCTAGGTTTACTTGGCTTTTCTCCGATTAACAAAAACTCGACGGTGTGAATTTTGGTTCCAACAAAGCCTCTGTCTTCCCTTTTTGGGTAGTTTGGTAGGAGGAGCGAGATTTCTTCTTGTCTCCTCGGATCGCTTTTATGCCCCAGGGTGTGGGTAACTTGACCACTTGGTCAGCGTCAAGGGGATGGCCCCCATCTCATGGATCCAGAGTTGTCCTAAGATTATGTTGACGATGATCAGCAGTCAACGACGAGGAACTTGGTCACCATGTTGACTCCCTCTGCGTAAACAGGCAATGTCACTTCTCCTGAAGTCTGCTAGACCTCTCCGCTGAATCTGATGAGGGGAGTCACTCTTCGTGTGAGGGAACTTTCTTCCAGCCCTAGGTCTTGATATGCAGTTTGAAAGATGATATTGCTAGAACTTCCATTATCAACCAGGATCCTTCTCACAAGGCAATTTGCCACGGGGAGTGAGATAACCAAGGCGTCATGGTGAGGAGCGAGTATTCTTTCTTACTCCTTGGCTGTAAAGCTTATCTCGTCGGTACCTAGGAGTAGACACTTGGGTTTTGTCGATTCCAGGCCCTGTTTAGCATTCCTGGTACTTCTTTTCGCAGCTGCATGGCTCACGCCGCTCACCTTCGAGCCGCCAAATATGAATTACCCGGTCCTGTCGAGGCGGTGAAGAAGGAGTAGCCTTCGTGGGTTTCTCGGATGTCTCCTTGCTCAGATGTCCCTTAGCCTTTTCGGAGAGGAACTCCTGGAGATGTCCCTTCTGGAGCAGTTTGTTGACTTCAATTCGTAGGGCGATGCAGTCCTTTGTCCTATGTCCATGATCGTGGTGGAATTCACACCAGAGATCCGGGTTCCGGAAAAAATCGGGTGCCTTCATCTTCTGTGGCCACTTGACTTGTTGGCCCATCTGCCTAAAGACATTGACTAGTTCCGGCTTGGATATGGAGAGATTAGAGATGTCTGGCCATGTGGACACGGACATCCCTTCCATTTTTTCTGCTGATCGGCTTGGATATCTGCCCCAGTTCTGAACTCCGGAGTCCCTAGCTGGTCTCTGAGAGGTTCTCTCATGTCGATCGTTCCTATCAGGCTTGACAGCCTTGTGGTATTGTTTTTGCTCTGCTTTGGCGCGGCTGGTGACATCTACTTCCCCTTTAACTTGAGCCCAGGCTCGAGACAGCACGTCCTCCATGGTTATGCAGGTATATTTAGTGAGTTCCTTATAGAGATCTCCATCTGGGAGTAGACCTTTCTTGAAGGTTGAGATCGCTGTAGGGACGCTACATTCGGGGATTGCTACTTTCTCCTGGTTGAAGCAAGCTATGTAGGTGCGTAAAGGTTCCGACCGATGCTGGAGGATCTCGTAGAGGTTGTCCAAAGTTTTCTCTAGGTTCCGACTACTTGCGAAATGTTCCACGAACTTGTCGCTGAGGACTGCAAAAGAGGATATTGACCTAGAGGGCAGATTGATGTACCACTGGTGTGCCGGTCCGATCAGGGTAGAATCGAACCCCTTGCACAGAGTAGCTTCGCGAGATTCCCTTGGAAGTGCTACTCCCAGCATACTTTGTTTGTACTGGGCGATATGATCGTCCGTGTAATGACCCTGTTCAGAAGTAGAAAAGTCAAGACCTTGACCATGAGTTGGTTGAGCCAAGAAACGGTCATGGTCGAGAAGCGATGGTCGATACGTCTAAACCGAAGGTCGTCAAGAAGCAATTTTTTTTGAAGAGATGTAAATAAGGAGAATCTTTATCTAGGCAGCTCAAGGGAGTCATATTAGAGCATATAGCCATGCCAAAACCAAGTTGGTTCAGGAGGAATCAAGAGTTGGTCGAAAATCTGCATTATCGGGTAAAACGGTTCCGACCGTCCCGATAAGCGATTTTGATGAAACGAAGCATCATGGGAGCATTTTGAAGTGGTTTTTCTACTCAAAAACACTCAATAAAGATTTTTAGAAGTTGGTGACGTGGCAAGATAAAAGTGGACCAGAGATGATGTGGCAACCTCCCATTTGCCGCGAAGAAGTGATGTGGCAGTACACGTGGCGATTTCTCATTGGCCGGAGGGAAACTTGGTGACCAAGTTTGTGAGCTTCCAGAAGGTGAGTCTTGGCTTGCAAGGGATGAAAACTTTGTGACCAAGCTGCTGAATCTTCTAGAAACCAGTAGCTTGCAAGCAAAGTTACCTAAATGGACAAATGTCCATATTTTTACCATGTATGAATGCCACTTATCCAGCCAGCCTCAGCTCCCATTTCCTATAAATACCCAGCCCCTCCCATTCATTTTCTTCATCCCAAAACCGTGAGAGCTTACCTTAGAGAGAGAGAGGTGAGTTTAGAGAGAGAAACCGAGTGTTAAGGAGTGTTTTTCGGTTTCTTTGGTTTAGCGTTTTGGGAGAGTGATCCGGAGGTGTTAGGGTAGTCTTCGTAGTCAGCAACCAAGGTGGGTTCCGAAGACTTGTGATGTGTGTTTATGCATGCAGGTGTGAGCTTAGACCGGAGGGTCTCAAGTGGAGACCCGGGGCAAAGTTAATCGGTTTTGTGCAGGGCCCCGGGGAGAATTAGTGTAGCATGCATTTGTGTTGTGATTTGTGTATTATTGTGTCATCTAGATATTATTTTATTGATGGTGCATAGTTAGTTTCATGATTATCTAGATGATTTAATATCGTTGAACCGCAAGAGGTTGAGAGTGTCTCTTCCTTGGCGGGTGTGTTGTTGCATGCATTATAGTTGATAGGTGCATGTAGTTTAGATGCTGTTTTTTTTGTGTTGCATGGAGGTTTGACGATGAGCTCCCTCATGCTTAGTTGAGTTGTGAGCATCTAGACTAGGATTTGTGTTTTTCGTGTGAGGTGCACTTAGTCCGCTATGCGGTGCATGTTGGTTAGAGACTCCCTCATGCTTTTGTGTGTGTTGACGAACGCGACTAGTGTAATGGACCCTGGGGTTAGATCGGGGATGGACCTGATTCTCCAGTGGTAGGGATGGACTTCTCCACAGCTTGTCAAAGGAAAGTGGGTAGCCCATGGACAAGCGCAGCGATGCTCGGGCTATTGAAGTGAGCCGATCCCGAAGATGATGTTTCCGGCCACATGACTTTTGTGTTTGTGGTCTGGAGTGTTCAGGGTGGATGAGTTAGAGACCTCCAGTGTGTTGGGATCCCAGGATGTTGGACATCCGAATTGAGTTGTGTGTGGTTTATCGATCGATCGAGTCTAGGATTGAGTCTAGACTGCATTAGTTGTTGTTAGGTCTTGGGGAGGAGACTTGTTGCATTGCATTGAGTAGTTGCATTGCATTGATTAGTTGCATTGCATTTTAGCATTGTTGCATGTTTGTGTGTTGTTTGCGTATGCGTATTGTGTGCTTGTTTTTTTAAGCATGGGCTGGGGAGGGTAGTTGTTGTTTATTGTTCGGACTCACTGAGTAATCTTGATTACTCACCCCCTCTCCTACTATGCAGGTAACCATTAGGTGGGAAGCTTAGAGGGCGGCGGAACGTTAGGCGGCCGGTGTAGATTTGAAGTGGCATAAGCAAGGACTCTTTTGGAATGTATAATTACTTTTCTTTTCTTTTCTTTTTGGCGCTAGGCCGCGAGCTCAAACTCTGATACTTTGTTGTAATGTTTTATAAGACGCTTTCCACCTATTATTAATAAAAGAATGTTTATATTCGTGATTGTGTGCTGATTGATATAAGACCTAGTCCGGGTCGACACAACTCGAAGACCGCGGTACAGGTTGCAAAGCCTTAGGCCGTGGGCTCCGAGGACATAGCGAACCGGGACGAGTTGGTCGGGAGTCCGGATTTGTTCTCGATTCTTGGTCGATCCGGTCCGGCGAGCTATACTTGTGGCGCCTCCCAGGCTGTTCCGGGTTAGTCCGGCCTAGGACGGTCCGGGGGTGTTACAGTCCGGGTCTCCGGAGCTAGGTGTTCAGAGGTCTTGCATGTATCGGATCCTGGCTCTGAAGTGGCGCTTCTTGTTGCTGGCCGTGTTGAGAGCCTGGTTCTCGTCCCGGAGGGCTAGGTTCTCTGATTCGAGCCGAACAAGCTTCTCGGTGCTTTGCTCCAGATACTTAGAGTGTTCGTCGAGCTTCTCCTTCAAGCTTTGTACTTCCGAAGAGAGCTCCGGGTCGTCTGTAGCCCTTTTGTTAGGGGATTTTTAGGTAAGTCCTTTTTGAGTACTATGGAACATGGATGAGTTGTTATTTTGAGAGTATTCAGAGAGATGCGTCGAGAATGGCAGGATTTATATGTGAAGAGACGTTTTATTAAAGAGTAAATCAGGAACTACAATAGATTGGTGTAGGAATTCTAGTCTAGCCGCCTAGCTCTATTCTCTTAGTCTCTGGATGTCCATCCCGTGCTTTAGGGTTTTGTTTCGCCTTATATAGTCGTCCTTAGGTCGGCCTTAGTCGATCTGAATTCTTCCATATTCAAAATATGGAAGGTTCTCTTTGTCGAAAGTTTTCCATTTTCCCGGGGGAAGGGGTAGTTCCTGAGTTCCTGAGTTCCTTTCAATGAGGACCCGGGGTACTCTATAGCGGGGACCCAGAGGTCTGAGTCCTGCCTGGAGCCTGGAGGAAAATGATACCTAAGTATTTTTCCCCAACAGTTTGCCCCTTATTTCTCGATTTCGTCATCGAATTCGGGGAATAACATGTGCACTCAAGTCAACCGGAGTTGCTCATTCTCAGCAGGCTTCCCCTAGGCAGGACCTTGCTTTAGTAGTTCCGTGTTTCGGAGTCTTCCATTTTGGCCGGGTTCTTATGCGGAGTTCTAGCGGAACTCATTTTTTTTGGAATTCTTCAACTAGACGGGATCTGAGTCTGGGATTCCTTCATAAGGAAAAGGTTAGATTCTAGAGATACTGAATCGAGGGATCGAGGCTGGCGTATGGATTTGGAGGGAAACTGATGATCTCGCAGTACACGTGTTGGGAGATTTCCGAGTACGCGTTCCTCGCGTGGAGCTTCTTCCTGGCGCGTGGGGCTTCAATTAGGGTTTTAACTCTAATCTCTTCATTTTGCCACCCAGTAACGCTTCACTTTCCTTCTTTCTCTCTCAAAGATCTTCGGCGACTCTCCCTAAAGATTTTCACGGGTAATACTCTCCTCCCTCTCTCTCTTTTTTCTTTCATTTCATACTTCCCTCGCTGTCTATCACATCGAAGATGAGGGCCGAGTCGAATTTTCCACTAGTTCTTCTTCTATAGGCGCTAGGGTTAGGTCGAAAAAGAACAGAGCCGCCGCCGATCCTCCTGAATCTACAGATTCTTCCGATTTCTCTCTGGATCTCACCGCGGTGGTCAAGAATCCCGGCCAGGCGATTGTGGGGAGAGCTTCCCCGGTTGCAGATATGGAGAGGCTTCCTCATGTTGGTCCTGTCTCTCCAACGAGGTTGCCATCCGGATCCCTGGTCCTATCGATAGAGTTTCTGACTTTGAGGTCGACGAGGTCCCGGTGTATGAAGGCTTCTTCGAGTCGGGTTTCAGATATCGAGTTCCTTCGCTAGTGGATAAGATATCGGAGGCATTTGGAATTTTTTCCGGGTCAGCTTAATCCACCCTCCTGAAGGACATTGATAGCCATGCAAAACCTTGGCGATCTCGAGGGTCACACCATCGGAGTCGTGGAGGTTCTACATTCTTACTATGTCTCTTCTATGAATACCGGAGAGGGGAGGTATCATCTGCGTCCTCGTAGAAAGGCGCCTCCAGTCCAGGAAATTCCCAAAAGGGAGAGAAAGAGGCATCCTGTCTTCGAGAGTCATTGGGCCGAGAAATTCACTTTCATGTATCTCCTGGGCTTCTCTTCGATCTGGCGTGCAGCTGGTGGGTCACGAGAGTTCAGAGTATCTTTCGTGCTAGCTTGGTTTTGATATTTGTTGCTTCCTTTTGCAGACGTGCTGAGCTTAGACCTTTCTCAAGGGAAGGAAACGATCGAGCAGGTGCTGGAGCTTTCGGCAGAGACGCGGCAGATTCCCTATCTAGTGAGCAAAGAAGTTTTAGAGTGTTGCAGCATCTGGGGTTAGTTCTCTGCTTATCATGTCTTTTATTTCTGAATACTTTCTGACTCCGCTGCATCTCAGGTGCCATGTCGGGAGCTAAAGGAGATGAAGCTTTGGCTGAATATCAGAAAGCCTCTGAGGCGATGCGGGCGAAGAAGGCTGGTTCTAAGAAACCAGCTCCCGTCGAGGATGATGACGTTCAGTTCATTGGGAGCAACAAGCGGAAAGTGTGGGAACCGAAATTCACACCGTCAATTTTAATGAATAAGATTGCGGAGGAAAGCCAAGTTAACCCGACTTTCCTTGAAGGTCCGGATTCTCTGCGACAGCCAACGACAAGTGACCGAATAAATGCGGAAAAAGATTTGTTAAGATTTGAGACTGGACCTTAAGAAAGGCTGCCTACGTACCCCTTTCGAGGATCAAGTCGGACGTAGTTCAGTTAGAAAGAATTGAACAAGAGATCGAACCGTCTAGGCGGGTTCGTCTAGTATGAGCGTTTTTCATAGAAACAGGCGTGTCGAAGATAACGCCTAGGGTTTCTATGTGCGGAGCTCTTAAGTAAAAATTGTCCGATCCTTCGAGAGGAGCGTGGGTCTGGAGAAGATAAAACTAGAACAAGAAGTGACCAGGCGTTCTAGGGCCTGGTTTGTCTAATATGAGCATTGGTCATAAAGCGGGCATGTCGAAGATAATGCCTAGGGTTTCTATGTGCGGAGCTCTGAGTAAAAGTATAGTTAGATCCTTCCGAGAGGAACGTGGGTCTGCGGAGAAGATAAAACTAGAACAAGAGGCGGCCAGACGTTCTGAGTCCTGCCTCGCTGGCCTGACCGCCTAAGTTCTAAGTTCTCTAAGCTAGCAGGATGCTCTAAGTCTCCAATCTAGGATTTTTGGATCCCCTTCTCTTCTGCCCTTGCTCTCCTTATATATCCACTCCAAGGTCGGTTTGCCTTAGGATGATTGACCTCGCCTTTGGGTCCAAGCTTATCTCTTCAGGAAGTATTCCATTTTCGTCGATATTTGTAATTATCCTCGAGTTTTCGGTGACTTGATGTTTATCCGATGTTAGGGATATCGGACAAACCGTCATAGCCTGATTGGGCCTGAATTCCTAAATTAAGTAAGTTAGTCCGTGGACTTGTCTTAAGTCGTTAAGCGTTTTATACGATTTCTCGGAAAGACTATCTTTCTCGTAAAATAAACCGTATAACCTAAAGGATCGATGTTCAAGTTAATCGACCTTGTTTTATACCATATCTTCTACGAGAAATCCAATCCTTCTAGTTTTTGTCGTAAAACATCGAGGGCGATTCCAATCGAGTCGTAGGATGTTTATTCGTAGCCGTGATCGTCCCAAACTCATGATGATTGATCCAAACAAGCCAAGATGGGATCAGACCGAACACGATGGGACGAGACCAGGACAAGGGCGTAGACGGCGCCAGGCGAGTGCGCCGGCGCCAGGCCAGCCAGCGGCAGTGCGCCGGCGCCAGGCCAGCCAGCGGCAGTGCGCCGGCGCCAGGCGAGTGCGCCGGCGCCAGGCGGGTGCCGCCGGCGCCAGGCGAGTGCCGCCGGCGCCAGGCCAGCCAGCGGCAGTGCGCCGGCGCCAGGCGGCCAGCGTCCGCGGATGCCGCCGGCGCCAGGCGAGGTGCCGCCCGGCATGAGCCAACCAGCGTGGCGGGTGCCGCCGGCGCCAGGGCGGAGTGCCGCGGCGCCAGGCTTAATGCCGCCGGCGCCAGGCTTGGTGCCGCCGGCGCCAGGCTTGGTGCCGCCGGCGCCAGGCTTGGTGCCGCCGGCGCCAGGCGGCCCGTGTCCGCGAGGTGCCGCCGGCGCCAGGCAGTGCCTCGGCGCCAGGCGGCCAGCGTCCGCGGATGCCGCCCGGCATGGGTCAGGTGCGCCGGCATAGTCCAGCCAGCGTGGCGGGTGCCCGGGCGCCAGGCCAAGTGCGCCGGCGCCAGGCTGAAGATCTCGGCGGCGGCCGATGTGATATCTTGATCGTTTTCTGGTTCCTCACGGTTTGAGAGAACGACCTCTTCGGTTCGAGGCAGATTCTTTTGTGTTTAGGGTTTTGTGGTGATCGAATCTTGATGTCCTTGGCGGACCGATCTTTTCGAGGACTCTCGTCGCGCCGCGCCCGTAGTCTTCGATCTCACGAGTGGATATTCTAATTTGAAAAATCTCGTATAACTTCTTTTCAAATTATCCGAGACTTTTGTTTCAAAAATACTTTCTAGAGACTTTCAGTCATTGATTCCGTCTTGACGATTTTGACACCAACAGTTAGCCCCAGCTTCGTTAGAACCTTTGTGATGTTCTTGCGGCGATAAGACATGTCAGGTAAGATAGGCGGAATTAATGGTTGAAAACTCCGTTGAAATGGTAAGATTGGGGCTGCGCCTTCGAAGGCTGCCTACGTACCCTTGGTGTAGGGATCAAGCCTTCCGTAGTTAGATTTTGAGTTTAAGACCCTTGTGATCTGTTTTCGGCGAGACTTATATGGTCTGGTATGTGTCATGAGAGACTTTCGAGCATGATGCTGTTGATATATTTGTTTTCGATTATTTATGAACTTCAGTTTTTGAAGTATGAGAAAGAGGGTGTGAGTTGTCGTCTCATTCCTAGTTCCCTGATGATCACCGTACCTATTGTTTGCATAAAGCGAGATTTTCCTTGGTTTACCGATTCTGTGAGGAAAGTTAGGTGAAAGCGAATAGGCTTAAGTGAAGAGACAAATTTTGGATCTCGTATACCATACTATGTCGTGAGATGTCAAGATCCAGCGTGGCTGGGTTTAGGGCAAGACCTAGGTTTACTCTCGGTTGAGGCTTTGCGATGACAAATCGGCTTCGTTTTGCCTGTTTGCGATTTTAACCTGACTTCGTACCGTTTAAAATCCAGCGAATTGTTGTCGGCTTATATGATTTGTGCGAGTGAGTCGAGCTACTTCCTTTACGAAGAGCTAGACCAAAATTTTGGTTTCTTGTATAGCGGCTATGTTTATCCTTGTCGGATGCAAGAGAGCCTACCCCTTGAAGGCTGACTATTTGTCGTTTAGGGCGTTAGAGTTAGTTTGTTGTGATCAGCAACAACGAAATGATACCAGTTTAGAGGCATGTTACCGTTTAGAGGTGTGTTTGTATGTTTTGAGTTCTAGAGGCGAGGATTTCGATGCGGAGCGTTTTGAGAAAAAGAATGTCCTTGGCGTTAGCGGCGTCTACGCTTAGTGCTGAAGGGAGTTCATTTGAGAACTCGGAAGTTCGTTAAGGACTCGGTAGTCCGTTTATTTGCAATAACCCTGGAGTTTTTACATTTGATCCCGGAATTTGTAAGAACTTTGGAGTTCGTAGGAATCTGGAGTGTTTGGTTTTGCAGGGACTGTATTCCGTCCACCTAGGCTGGACTACTACTGGTACCTGTTGGGATCTCGTATTCTACCGCTCGGAAGGTGGCCACTATCGAGTCCCTTGCTGCATTCTGCTTCTGCAGGAAGACACTGTCAGACTTAGAGGTGCTGGTATGGATTCGGAAATCCAAGTGCCAGGCTTTTCTGCTTTCCAGGTCTGGAGAAGCAGGAGTTTGTGTATTTCTCCCTATGCGTAACAGTACTTTTGCAATATGCGAATTCCCTGAATTAACCCGGAGGTGTCACAGTACTCTTGATTTTGGGGCTCCGATATTACTATGGCTCAAGGCCTATACCGGGGTTATAGGTAGTTTTGACAGCATTCTTAGATTGATCAGATCCATTCCTGCCTTATGTCTCATACCTGTTGTCATTTTTGTGTGGGCGTGCCACACATTGGTGAGGCTCAGCCGGGATTGGAGGTTTCAAGGGACCTGATCCAGCCATGTATGCCCCTTTAAGGATGATGGTTTTTGCCATCTATAGTCGGCACTATTTTATTATATAAGCTTTGTCTGTGGGCGTTCAGCATACAGAGGAGTAGAAAACCATCATGCTTAAATATAAGTAGTAATAAATCATAGTCCGGAGACCGTATTAAAGTTGATATACTTTGAGCTACAGTGGGTTCCAGCAGTTTGATAGTGTTTTACCTTTGCTGCCTCGGAGTTCATGGATTTTTGGAGATCTTTCGTAGTTGGGCCATGCTCTGAATCGTTCGGCTCTCCCTCCATTGTTGATCAGACGGAGACTTGATGTTTCCGGATCGTAGTTCTTTTTAGGGAGCTGGGCTCCGAATTGGCTGCTCTTGCATGCACTTTTGCTGTTGCAGTACTCTTGCTATTTGTAGGCTGAAATGCGGGGAGTTCCTTGCGTTCTGTTTGGTCGATGATGCCTGGGTGCAGTAAGGGTTACCCTCATGCCCCAGCCCTTGCGGATGTTGTTGATGTTAGCTTTTGGGAGCGGTTTGGCTCTGTAATGAGTGATTACGCCTGCCCCGGGTACTTTCCTGTAGTGGGAAGTACTTGATTCGCCGAATATCTCGTTCTTATTTATTTTTGGGGAGAAAGGGCTCCTAGTTAGGAGATGGTAATCCTGCCCCAGCTTAGTGGGATGTATCCTTGCGACGTTCATACCCCAGCTTTTTTGGCGATGTACGGTCCGCTTATGGATATCTCCGGGTCTCGGATATTGGAAGTGCTAAGCGTTCTCATGAACTGAGCTTTTCCTGCTGGGAGGAGGTCTGAGACTTCCCTTGCGGGGTTTCTGAGATCTCTTGCGGCTTGCCGGCGTGTAAGCCCGGGAACTTCTAGTGGAGGATCTCTGACCAGTTCTCTCTTCAAGGCTTTGATCGGGGTCGGTGGCCTCGACAGTGGAGGTGATAAACAGCAGCCCTCGAGTATCCTTGGTTGGCCAGGTCTGGGAGAAATTCCTGCCCATCTGTGGCCCTAAGATGCGAGTCCAGTTGCTTGAGGCACCGCTTACCCTTCCGTTTCCTGGTCCTCCGGTGTTTTGGATGGGGGACGTTATGTAATGCTATAAAGCCTTCGGCTCTCCCTCCATTGTTGATCAGGCGGAGACTTGATGTTTCGGATCGTAGTTCTTTTAGGAGCTGGGCTCGAATTGGCTGCTCTTGCATGCACTTTTGCTGTTGCAGTACTCTTGCTATTTGTAGGCTGAAATGCGGGGAGTTCCTTGCGTTCTGTTTGATCGATGATGCCTGGGTGCAGTAAGGGTTACCCTCATGCCCCAGCCCTTGCGGATGTTGTTGATGTTAGCTTTTGGGAGCGGTTTGGCTCTGTAATGAGTGATTACGCCTGCGGGTACTTTCTGTAGTGGGAAGTACTTGATTAGCGAATATCTCGTTCTTATTTATTTTGGGGAGAAAGGGCTCTAGTTAGGAGATGGTAATCCTGCCCCAGCTTAGTGGGATGTATCCTTGCGACGTTCATACCCCAGCTTTTTTGGCGATGTACGGTCCGCTTATGGATATCTCCGGGTCTCGGATATTGGAAGTGCTAAGCGTTCTCATGAACTGAGCTTTTCCTGCTGGGAGGAGGTCTGAGACTTCCCTTGCGGGGTTTTCTGAGATCTCTTGCGGCTTGCCGACGTATGGCGCCCCCGGGAACTTCTAGTGGAGAGGATCTCTGACCAGTTCTCTCTTCAAGGCTTTGATCGGGGTCCGAGCGTGGCCTGACAGTGGAGGTCGCGTCGCTTGGCAGCCCTCCGAGTATCCTTGGTTGACGAGGTCTGGGAGAGAAATTCCTCGCCCATCTGATGGCCCTAAGATGCAGAGTCCAGTTGCTTGAGGCACCGCTTACCCTTCCGTTTCCTGGTCCTCCGGTGTTTTGGATCGGGGGACCGTTATGTAATTGCTATAAAGCCTTGGTCTCCCCTTTTAGCGTAGTTTGGTAGCAGGAGCGAGAGTTCTCCTGGCCTCCTCTGATCGCTCTTATGCCCCAGGGTGTGGGGAACTTGACCACTTGGTGTAGCGTCGAGGGGATGGCCCCCATCTCATTGATCCAGGGCCGTCCCAAGATTATGTTGTACGATGATTGGCAGTCAACGACGAGGAATCTGGTTGCCATGTTGAGTCCCTCTGCGTAGACGGGCAATGTCACTTCTCCCGAAGTTTGCTTGACCTCTCCGCTGAATCCGATGAGGGGAGTCATTCTTCGTGTGAGGGCACTTTCTTCCAGCCCTAGGTCTTTGTATGCGGCTTGAAAGATGATATTGCTAGCACTTCCATTATCGACCAGGATCCTTTTTGAGTACTACGGAACGGAGGACAAGTTGTATATTTTGTATGGATTTAAAGAGGGTTGCAAGAATTGAAGAGTAAAGAGACGTATTTTTATTGAAGAATATAGAAGGGACTACAAATTTCGGTGTATAAACCCTAGTTCTAGCCGCCTATCTCCAATCTTCCAATCTCTCGAAGTCGATACCCCGCTTTAGGGATTTTTCTTGGCTTATATAGTCGTCCTTGAGGCGCTTTTAGTCGGTCAGAGTAAGAGGAATTCTTCCATATTCGGAAATATGGAAGGTTCTCTTTATCGGAAGTTTTCCAATTCCTGGGGGAAGGGGTAGTACCTGAGTTCTGAGTTCCTGAGTTCCTTTCAGTGAGGACACGGAGTACTCTGTAGCGGGGACCCGGAGGCCTGAGTCCTGCTTGGAGCCTGGAGGAAAAGGATACCTGAGTATTTTTCCCCAACAGTTTGCCCCTTATTTCTCGATTTCGTCATCAAACTCGGGGAATAACTGATGAAGGACTTTTCAAGGGTCCAATCAGATGTTGTAGTATACAAGATGTCAATCCAATCCTAAGTGATTCTAATGCAAAGGGAATGCAAGTTCATGCTTAATCTAAGTGCAACCATTTAGTGAAGATGATTATGATTAAGACAATACTAAAAATGCAATAAAAGAGTGAACTTTCTTTTCAATATGAGGCAAGGGGATTGTTGGGACAAGGGAATTGACTTTGGGTGATCAAGCTTCAGTCTAAGATGGCAAACTTTCAATCAATCTAAAACCTTAAGACTAGACACAATCCTAAGCAAGCTCTATCTCTAGATGAATGCTCATTCACTAACATATCTCAAACATCTAATCTCTTAGGTTTAATAATATGAAAGCAATCATTAAGAACAAGTCTATTAGCTATCTTAACACCTTTAACAACAAATCTATTTGGTAAAGAATGTTAAGAGCATTGGAGAGTTGGTTCAGGCATTTCATCGAACACCTTTCGGGCATGAAATGCCTAAAGCTCTATTTTGAAGAGGCCAACTCCAAAATAGCAATAAAACACTCTACAAGCAAGGATCAAGAAGGATCTACACTAGAACATCTTAGATCTACACCTAATCACCCTTAGCCTCCTAAGCCCATGAACTCTAGATAGATCAACTCACTAATAGGCATGGAAAACGTTAAAACCATGGATGATTCAAGGCTAAACATGATTAGTGACAGAAATAATCCAGCAAACACAAGAAAATAAGATGAAAAAGGATTCAAGATCCAAACTTTCTTCAAGATCTAAATGTGTTTTTGAGAGAAAAGAAGTTAGATCTCACAAAGGAGAATACATGAGTATTTATATGAGGCTTGAAAGCCCTTAAAACATCATTAAAAATTACTAAAATGCCCTTGAGGTCATTTAATCTCAGCCAATCAAATGGATCCAAAGGGAAGAAGCTAATCCACACGGATCATGTGGCTCCAGCTCAGGCCGCATCCGTCCACATGCGTATGAGGTGCTCGTCCGGTCTGTCCAACCCGTGCGGGTTGTCCTCCCCGGGTGTTCTGAGCCGCGTGCTGTTCGCGTCCAGCAGCCAGCCGGCCGTGCGGGTCCTTCAGGCCGTGTCCTCCAGGCAGGGTTTGCAGGCCATGCGGGTCCTTCAGGCCGCGTGTACCAAGGCCGGGTGCTGTCCCTTCTCAGATCGTCTCCTGGCCGTGCGGGTGATCTAGGCCGGGTGGTCTAGGCCGGGTATGGACTCAGCCAGCTTCACTTTTACTTTGTTTTGACTCGGCCATACTTCATTCTTCACTTTTTTTTGGTTCTTTAAACTCCCAAACACTTCAAATCACACATAGGATGCTCCAACACCTGATAGGTACAAATGAATGCAAAATGGACCTAAAGATGCCTAATGTCCTAAGCTATATGATTAAAATGCACAAAATAGGATGCTAAAACAATGAAATATGCAAGACATCAACTCCCCTACACTATCCCTTTACTTGTCCTCAAGTAATCTTTTCAAAACACAAGGAGGAAAGACATAGAGATTGAAGCAAAGCCAAAAGAAACACTCAAAGCACTCAACTTGAAATCCTAAAGAAACATAGCAAATAGCATGAGCAAACTCTCTTATTATGCTCTAGCTTCTCAAGGCCTATCAATACTCTTATGCCTCTGCACAAGATGCATGCCTATCAACCAACATGCTCTCTTAACCAACTCTCACATTAATTCACACACACACACTCAAGGTGAATTCTCCCAAATAGGCACAAGATCTCAATCATTTGGCTAGGTGATCAAATGGTCTAATATGGATGAAAAGGAGGGTTTCAATGCATCATTTCAAGGTGGCAATCACTCAAAAATCAAGGGGCTTGATCATTATACAAAATTTATCTAAGACTAGGAGCAATTCATGCATACATGTATCCATCTTCATCATTCTACCCATTCCTAAGCGACTACAAGTTCTACACCCCTTTTTATGAATCCCATACCCCAAAATGAAAAACACTCACATCACTCACCCAATGAACAACTTTCTTTCTTCCAGATTCAACCACTAAGGACCTTTTATTCACAATTCACACTTCTAAGCTCTAAAACTTTTTGTTTTCCCTTTCATACTATCTTATTGAATATTTCTTTTTTTTTTTATGAAGGGGGATGGTCAAAAACATCAATCAAGAGCTTCTTATCTTTCTATTCTAGGTCCCTAGGGCTTTTCTTTCTCAATACATTCTTTTGTTCATCAATCTCAATATTGTCACATCCCAAACCCAAGATATAAACCTTTAAGGAACAAAGACCCCTCTCACCTTCCTAGAAGCTAGCTCAAATGAAAACCCTATGCTAGCAAGAGATGAGAACAAATCCATGTTGCTCCCAATACTCTCAAGATTTTGCACATGACAAACTATCAAAAGAGGCCTCACTCATGCAAATAAATGTAGCCTTCAAAGAATGGCTAGGGTTCAAGGGTATGGAAGTGCCATTTGGGTTAACAAAGAGTGGTATAATGGGGATAGATAACCCAAATGTGTATGAGATCCATGATTAAGTATGAAAATGTCCATATGCAAGAGAAATTAAGTTCATTCAAGTCTAAGTTCAGGTTAGGGCTGGTTTCAAGAACAATGCCAATATCAAGCAAGCAAGCAAGTTTCAAGAAGAGTTTTCAAGGCTCAAAGCATGCAAGCTTTTCAAAAGATCCTTAAGCTACTTGATATGTTTAACTAGGGTGTCAAATTCAGTGCAAACAAGTGTTCTTTACAAGGCAATACTCCATGTGCAAGTGAATGCAACCTATATGCTCTAGACTCAATCTTAAAGATGCAAGTAATGCAATTTTGGTTTTTCTATGCATATATGAATGCACAATGCAATGCATGAGACTATCAATCACAAAGCAAACATGATCAAATACTTGGTACCTCCCCCGCACTTAAATCACGCAGTCTCTGTGTGAGTAAGAGAGAAGGAGATACCCAACAAGATAAAAGCAAATGTATATACAAGAAGTGTTGGAGTGATACATAAGAAGGAGGTTTTGGCGTGGTGTTTGGTGTCAGGACTAGGAGCTGGCTTGGTTCATAGCAACTAGAGGAGGCTGCTACATGGCAATCATACTGCTCAGGTGCTGCACCACCTTTCTTCTCTCCTCTAGTGCTAGGCTCAACCTGAAAACCTCAACCACTTTTATTAAAAAAGAAAAATTGAAATTGCAAAGCTATGTACAAGGATAACCATGGAAGTGAGCTTGTTTTGAGTCACTAGCTTGACTACCTTGTCTCTTGAGCTAGTGAGAAGGAGGATCCTTCCCACCTTCAAGGGTGATGGTGAGGACCTGAGAGAGAAGCTCTTGAAGCTTGATTGGGTCGTCTTGGAGCTTAGGAGTGATGATGGCTCTAGCACTTGAGAATGGTGTGGACTTGCCCTTATGCTTGATCTTGTACTCAATGACACCATCCTTGAGCTTCTTTGGATGGAGAGTGAGAGTGTGTTCGATCAGATCAAGAGGTGGAGGAAGAGGTTCTTTCACCATCTTCTTCTTGCCATGAGTGGCCTTTGAGGCTCCACTCAGTCCCTCTCTTTTAGCACTTTCCAAGTGCTCAACACACAACTCCTTAGAAGACTCTCCAGCAAGACCTTCTTTCTTGCAAACAACCACTTTATTTTGAGGTTTCTCAATAGCTTTTTCTCCACAAGTGATTGTCCCGCAGTAGCCATCATCCAATGGAGAATGGAGGGGATAGGAAACAACTTTTTTCACATGCATGAGAGTGACCTTCTTGTTTGGAAAGTCAATGCATGCTCCAACTGTAGTGAGCAAAGGAGTGCCAAGGATCAAAGGGACTCTCTTCTCAGATGCCATCTTCAAAACAGTGAGGTCAATGGGTATGGTGCAAGATCCAATCTTCAAGAGGAAGTCCTTGATGAAACTAATTGGGGTTGTAGACGACGAGTCCCCAAAGGTGAGAGAAGAAGTATCTGGTTCCATGCTTTCAATCCCAAGACTCTTCACCATATCCAAAGAAATGACATTCACACTAGCACCACTATCATTAAGAGCATCATCCATAGTTATCTTACCTAGGGAGCAAGAAAAGGTGAACTTCCCTTGAAATTCAAGCTTAGGGAAGGACTTTGGAGGGATTGGTGGATCAATATTCAGAATGGAGATATCCAATAGCTCAGCCACTTCAGCCTGGTGGTCTAGAATGTCCTTGATGAGCACCATCTGGACATGAGCTTCACGCATACCTGAGATCTCTGGAAGCTTGATACGATGCTCAAATTACTCTAGAGCAACCTTACTCTCATCAAAAGAGGTCAAGTTGTAGTACTTAGGGATCGAATCCATAGGGAGCGATGGAACACAATAGATATTACTATAACTAAACTAGGTCAAAGATTTCAAAGCAGTAAATTGCAAGTAACTTAAAACTGGTGAGCAAGACAATTACTCAAGTGATTGATTTGGGTGTTAACTAAGATGGTGAAGGTGTTAGATCTAGGATTACTATTCAGGTTATCAGGATTATAATAGTATGAATGCTTATATGAGATGCTTGCATGATATTAAAGAACCCAACGGCAATAACCGACTGTCGCTGTTTAACTATCTTACACTAGAATTGATGAATCTCCATTGAGTATCCAACAAAAGGCGTCGATCGACCTGCCAATGCACGTATCGATCGATGATGCCTCTCGTATATCGATCGATGACTCTATAGGAGTATCGATCGATACGATACCAGCGAGCTTTAAGCGTGTGGTTGAATACATTTCACTAGAGAATTTGCCAAGTCAGCTGTCGCTTGTTCCCAACAGAATTCTTAGCTCAGAGAAGATAGTTCCAAGGATGTTATCTCTGTATTCATGTATAGGTTAGCTACTCCTACACAAGCATTAAGAATGATCTTCTAAGATGAATATCACATGCTCAAGTATTCATATTTGGGGCTAATCCCTCAACCTATTTGAATCCTAAATCCAATAAAGGTGTTTACTCAGACATGGCTGAGTAGAACATCATAACAATAATAATAAAATGCATAGATAGAATATAAATAGAAATAAAGGTGTTCAAGAAAGCTCTCAATATATGTAACTCTCTCTTTCTCACAAAACAAAGAACTAAGAAAGGTAGAAGAGACTAAGAAAAGCTGTAAGAAAGACTCTGTAAAAACTATATCTTTGCCAAAACACTTAGGCAATACTTAAATACTTAGGAATAATTAGGTTAAAACTTGTCAGGGGCATTCTGGTAAATAGGTGATTGCTTGGGCTTCAAGTCGGCTGTGATCAAAATGGGCTTCTACGGCTTGAATATCGATCGATTACACAGGATGTGTATCGATCGATGCATCTCTCTCCGTGTCGACCCTGAGGGGGTCGATATGGCCTCCTCAGGTGATATCTCTAAAATGCTCCAAAATGCTCCTATAACATCATCTTTCTTCCAAATGCTCCTGAACATGAAAATATGCTAAATAGACTCCAAAACATACTAGATATATCCTAAAACTCTCATATATCAGGGGTAAAATCGGGTCAAATATAAGGTCTATCAACTCCCCCAGACTTAACCTTTTCCTTGTTCTCAAGCAAAGACAATGGTAGTCTCTCTGATAAGCTTTTAGGAAAAACAGGAACTCAAAAGAATTCAAAGATCTTGTTCATTTCTTTCTAGTAGTGCAAACCAAATCAAAGTCATCCTAACTACAAAAGTACATTATACCATATCTTAGTATAGCAACCAAATTCATCTAGCCAGCAACTTTGCGAATTCTGAATGACTCACCCCCTCTACTAACCTCATTTCTTTGTATAAATAAAAATGGAGGCTTTACCTTGGGAATATCAATCAGAGGACACATGGATTCTTACTCAAACAAGTTTCTGAACACACAGGTAGTCTTCTCTGATTCCTTTCTTCCCTTTCTCTCTTCTCTGATTCCAAATGGTTTCACTCCCAATGAAAAATTATGGAGTACATCTTGTTCATCTTATTGACCTCTATATCTTTTTCTTTTATTGACAAAGTGTAGGCAAACAATGGGGTCTTTGGTAATTTACCTATCCTTTGCTTCCACAATGTGTGATCATTCCTTTGAATCAGATCAATGGGGTCCTTGGTAATTTACCTATCCCTCTTCATCTCAGGAAATCATTTCAATCTTTTCATCTTTGGTGGATGCTAAAGAGAGAAGAGAAGGGAATCTGAAACACACAGACTTTTTATTACTTTCCAGGACTTGCATGAGGAATCCGATCCAATGTATACCAAGCCCCAAGACAATCAGGTAATGTCAGTATTAGGTTGGAGGTTAGCTTTGGTTCCTTCAAACATTCTTAGCAAGTGCTAGCATAGTAGAGTGGTTGATCCACTTTAGTATTTCTAGTACTTCTGCAATCAAATGAATCTAAGACTAGTCTAGAAAGTGATTAGATGACAAGTATTGAACTAAATAGATCATTGCCCCTTTCTAAACTTAATAAAAATTTCAAATAGGACTCAAAATAGTAGATAAACAGTAGATAATCATTAGTAATCCCCCCAAACTTAAATTTCACTGTCCCCAGTGTAAAACAGTCAGAGTTTTAAGAAATCAAAACATAAATGCGAAATTGAACAAGTTAGAACGTTATACCTGACCGATACCATATCGATCGATGTGGATGAACTCGTGTCGATCGTGGCGGATGTAGCGTCGTCGATCGATGTCGACTTGGTCGTGTCGGTCAATAGTGAAGGTAAACGTCTACACGAATTTTTTTTTTTTGCATAGATAGTAATGAAAGAAAATAAAGTACCTAATAGTAGTGGGTTGCCTCCCACTCAGCTCTTTGTTATAGTCCTTTAGCTTGACTTTGGAGGTTGAATGGCTAGTTGGTGTGAAAGGAGTTGTTTGCTTGTGTGCAAACATCCTCTGGTTATGTGGACTTAGTGGCAATGAAGCTTCTTGTGGCATCATCTGACTTGGTCCATCTCTTCTTCATGTCTTCTAACTCATATTTCAATAACTGGAGCCTCTCCTGTAGATCATCAATGTTGAACTGCTGCTCTTCAAGCTGATCATATGTCTTCAATGATGTTTCTGGCAGTTCTTCATGTAGCACATCCATTCTGTCTGTAAGGTACTCTTCTCGGACTGATGGTGTATCAGTATCGATCGATGCAGTTGCTTTGACGTCGATCGATGTCTCGATGCCCTCGTCGATCGATGCACGTGGTGCCATATCGGTCGATGTGAAGTCTGATGGCCGAGTTGCAAGTTGTCTCTGTATAGCTGTGATCTTCTCTTCTATTTCTTATGTTCTTGTCTGCAGATGTGCAACACTGTTGTCAAAAGAATAGTAGATGTCATCATACCTCTTGTAGGATTTTGTCTCTGAATGATCTAAAGCTTCATAGATCTCAGCTATCATCTTGCTGACTTCTATCTTAGTGTAGGTAGCTTCTCTTCTGTGAAAGGTTGGCTCTTCTCTTGTGTCTGACGTCTCTTCTTGTTCTGGTAAGTATCATAGGCTCTAGCTCCATACTTTGGTTTGTAATGGAATTCCTTGTTCCATCCATCGTCCATATCGATCGATCGGTAGTGTGTGGTGTCGATCCATTTTGACCACTTCTGCCTGTTGCGAAGTACATGCAATTCCTTTTGCAGCAATGTAATGCCATCGGTTGTCCATCTGTGGTTGGAACTGAGGGTTGGGTAGAATAGATCAAGAGCATGTTCCAATGCAAATTCTTCCCATTTGTTGTCTGTCTTGGCAGTATCTAGAATCTTCGTCCTCATGGTGTTGAATTCTTCTTTGAGATAGGTATCGGCATGTGTTGTCCTTTCTCGATCGATTCTTTCGATGCTCGGCTGGTTCCTGGTCAGGATCGATCGATGTGCTGGTAGGCATGTCGGTCGATGGCGATGTCTTTAGGTGAAAATCAAGCTGGTTCTAAATCGTGCCCATATCCTGCTGGAAAGCATCCATACGTGATTCAAGTGCAATCACATAATCAATCATTGGGTAGAAACTACCTAACTTCTCCTCATAGGAATCTAACTTCTCTTCCAATCTGGTATAGCGTATTTCGATCGATTGCCTGTAGTGACTATCGATCGATGTAGGATGAGCGTCGGTCGATGGAGTCCATCTCTCGTCGGTCGATGTGTGGTGTGGAAACTCATGGGAGGTGGAGAGTTTCCATTGCTTCCATGCTGCAGCTCCTTGTGGTCTTCTTTCCTCAAAGTGTTGACATCTTATGCAAGATTCTCCATTGTCCGAAAAGGTATGTGATATTGTCATTGAGTGGATGGTAGACACTATCAAGCTTCCACTTGAAATCATTCATGGAATCATAATGAATGGTGTAGATATCATTGAGCTTCTCATCCATCTCTCGCTCGCTGTAAGGATCTGGACTGTAGCTGGTGTGAATTTTTCGCGATGCTCGCTGTAAGCTGGTGTCCATCCTTAGCTCTTGCATTTGCTCTTCTGGATCTCTGTAAATACCAAACTCATCAGGTTTTATAGATGCATGATCTAAATCATTATCTTTATTAAGATCGAATTGTAAAGGTTGAGTATCGATTGATGCGTAGGCTCCCTCACGATCGAATTGTTGTGAGTCGATGGGGAAGATTGCAACCTGAAGTCTTCTCCATGTGGCTTGGGTTGATGGTGGCTGATGCATCTTTTCTTCTTCTAGGTTTTGAATTGGTTTCTTCTTTGGTGTGAGAAACCGCTTCTACCCCGCGGGTTCTTATATAGTGGTTATCATCCACCCGCTTTCCAAATTTGGAATTTCCAAATTTGAAATTTCCATTCTTCTTCTTGGTCGGTTTGACTGGTATCGATCGACACGCCTTCTGGTGTGTCGATCGATTCTTCTCCGTGGTGGTCCTCGCTCTTGAGTTTATTATCGAGCGGTGATGTCGCCGATCGATGTCGGTAGCATGGTTCCATGTGAACTGGATCCATCTCTAGTGAGATTTTCCTGCTGGTTTGTAGCTGGCTCTTCCTCACATTCTTCATTGCTTTCTTCCACATGTTGGGAAGGTGTAGTAGTCTCTAGAGCAAAAATAGGATAGCATTGTGCTGGCCAATCATCTCTCGTCCTTGAAGCTGTGGTGTCGATCGATTAGTGGATGTTGGTGTCGTCGATATAGCTGCTGCGATCATCGGAATTGGTTGAATGCTGGTGTAGCATGATGAATATGATCTGGATGGAATGAACTGCTGAGGATCATACTGAGTAGGCCCTTCATCTTCATGAGAGTAGAGACTTTCTTTGTCTTCCCATAAGGGTTCATAATCTCTCTCCACTATAGGGTGGTACACATTCTCTTCTATGCGGATGTATGAATATGGTATGTTCCTGTTGTAGTCCTCATCATACTCTTCTTCTCTGCGGAGAGTATTCAATATCTCTTTCCCTCATGTAATCCTCATCATAATCATCTTCTATTGTCTCCCTGCATATGCTGGCTGATAGTAGTCTGTTTCCCAACTCCTATTGGTAGTTACTGTAAAATCATCAACTTCAAACATAGGTGCACTATCAATATATGTGGAATGGAAACTGTTGCCTGTATCGTCGATGTGATAGCGGACTCGTCGATTGATGTGAGATCAATAGGGTCAATCGATCATTGTTGTGCCGATCGATTCAGTACTCTGTCTCATACTCTTCCGCGGTAACATGTAGCTCAGTATTGCTTCATCGGAGGCTGGTAGGGTGCTGGAGGTCTTATAACCTTGACTGGGTCATAGTAAACATCTGGTCAATGAGTGTCAAACACAACTGGCTGGTTTGCAAATTCAAGATGGCTCCCACCAGTAGCTAGGAAAGCTCTTCCAAGTAGTAGAAGAATTCCAATTTAACTTGATGTCTAGGACATGAAAATCAGCTGGAACTAGAGCATTACTGTTCTGTACCTCAAGGTCTCGATGATTCCCATGGAACTCCTCTAGAACAATCTACAAAGTAGAAGGATTCTTTGGAAGGTTCCACCTTTGGACCTAGTTGGTCTGCCATAACCTTTGGTAGGATGCTGACTAATGCTCCTGTGTCACATAGGGCATGTGAGAATTCAATGCCTTGTACTAGGCATGAGATGATGAAATCCCCAGGATCACTCTTCTTCTTCAATGTCATCTTCCTTAGGAAATCCTCTCTGATCTTGTTGAACATCTTCTCAATATCAGCCTCTGTGACCTTTGTTTCTCTGAAGAACATCCACAATCTGTGTGTGTAATATGCTTCTTCAAATGCTTTCTCTGCTGGAATCCTTAGAACTCTCTTCTTGAAATTTTCCAACTCTTTCTCATTAGCTTCCCTTTTAAGGTGCTTACGGATCTTCTCTTTCCTTTTTCTTGCTGTTCCCTTTGCACTTTCCTTTTCAATCTCCATAGGCTCCAATGTATCCTCAACTTCTTCTGGTGGGTTATCTGCAGGTTTGGGTCGGGATCTATTTGCATAGAGTAGGGCAGCATCTATCCTTGGTAGCTGAACTCGCTGTTTGATGGTGGTAAATCGATGGATGTCTCGTTCTGTGTGTCGATCGATGTCTCGTTCTGTGTGTCGATCGACATCTGGTGGTGTGTGTCGATCGATATCGGTTTCGTCTGGTCGATCGAAGAAAGGTTGGAGTGGGTTTGGGTGTCTCGCTGTGAACTCTGCGTGTGTCATAATTCGGATTGGTTTGGTCGTAGCTGTAGAATCGGTAGACTCTGTGGATCAATGTGGTATTTCGAACATCTATCGATATTCTTCTTCATCCTGAAGCTCTTCATCTCCATCCATATGCCAGAATCGATGCGAGTGAGAGCGTCGATACTGTGGGAACCAAAATTCGCACTGTCGATTTTAATGAATAAGATTGTGGAGGAAAGCCAAGTTAACCCGACTTTCCTTGAAGGTCCGGATTCTCTGCGTTGCCACACGAAATCGAGAAGTTAACAGATGACAAAAATAAAAGTTATGATATTTGCTTTCGAGGCGTTTTATTAAATGAAAGATATGAATACAAGGATTCTCCGAAAGACAGAGATTTCGCGATTAAAGAAAAGATAGAGTCTTGAGCAGCCAGCGTCCTAAGCCTTGCTCGATAGTCTAACCACCTAAAGCTAATTCTTCTAAGCTAGCAAAGTGCTCTAAAAGTAAATTTTAGGATCCCCTTTCCTCTGCTCTTGCTCTCCTTATATACTCACTTCTAGGTGGTTTGCCTTAGGATGATGGACTTCGCTTTTGAGCCCAAGTTTATCTCTTCAGGAAATATTCCGTTTTCGTAGATCGTCATAATTATCCTCGATTTTTCTCTATTTTTTAGGTGACTTGATGTTTATCCGATGTTAGGAAATTGGATAAACCGTCATAGTCTGATTGGGCCCGAATTAAAATCGTAAGTAAGTCCGTGGACTTGTCTTAAGTCGTTGAATGTTTTATACAATTTTTGGAAAGACTATCTTTCTCGTGATATAAACCGATAGCCTAAGGATCGATGTTGAGTTAATCGATCTTGTTTTACGATATCCTCTACGAAATCCAACCTTTTGTCGTAAAACATCGAGGATGATTCCAATCGAGTGAATCGAGATGTTAATTCGTAATGCGTGATTGTATCAAACCCGAGGATTGATCCAAGCAATGCCAAGATGGGATCAGACCAAGCACAATGGGACCGAGAGACGGGGCGGGGACTGAGACGGGCGAGGACCGTCGACCCGGCGCCAGGGGCTTACGCCCGTATGGCAACTTGCGTCATGCTTGCCGTCGCGCCAGGAGGCTTACGCCCGGCGCCGGCTTCGTTACGCGG